>OZ002745.1:50517319-51240319 GCA_963924295.1 Dioctria rufipes
TCATTCATAAAATACATTGTCACCGATCTTGCCTATTGAGAGCTTATTTTAACGAGGAAAGGAATACAAAGCGATGTGAAACGGAATTTTGCTAAATAAATGCCTAGTTTTTAAAATAGAGCAAAAAAAACTGCATAGGTAAGGCGACCTGAAATCAGGCCGTTACGAAAAGTTTTTGTGGCATATTTTTGAAACTAGCAAGACTCGGTCAAAAATATTTCGCAGTTATACTTCTCTCATTATTCCTCGTCCAACGAGTGCACACTCGTCAAAATCGGTGACAAAAAATTTTAATCGAAATTTTACAAAAGGAGCATGGATTACCTTTGCACTTTTTTCATTCATAAAATACATTGTCACCGATCTTGCCGATTGAGTGCTTATTTCAACGAGGAAAGGAATACAAAGCGATGTGAAAAGGAATTTTGCTAAATAAATGCCTGGTTTTTAAAATAGAGAAGAAAAAACTGCATAGGACAGGCCACCTGAAATCAGGCCGCACACGAAAAGTTTTTGTGGAATATTTTTGAAACTACAAAGATTCGGTCAAAAATATTTTGTAGTTACACTTCTCTCATTATTCCTCCTTCAACGAGTGCTCATTCTTCAAAATCGGTGACAAAACATTTTAATCGAAATTTCACAAAAGGGGCATTACTGCCTTTGCACTTTTTTCATTCAAAAATACATTGCCACCGATCTTGCCGATTGAGAGCTTATTTTAACAAGGAAAGGAATACAAAGCTATGTGAAAAGGAATTTTACTAAATAAATGCCCAGTTTTTAAAATAGAGCAAAAAAGCTGCAAGGGAAAGGCCACCTGAAATCAGGCCGGACAAGAAAAGTTTTTGTGGCATATTTTTGAAACTAGCAAGATTCGGTCAAAAATATTTTGTAGTTACACTTCTCTCATTATTCCTCCTTCAACGAGTGCTCATTCTTCAAAATCGGTGACAAAACATTTTAATCGAAATTTCACAAAAGAGGCATGGATTGGTTTTGCACTTTGTTCATTCATAAAATACATTGCCACCGAACTTGCCGATTGAGAGCTTATTTTAACGAGGAGAGGAACACAATTCGACGTGAAGAGGAATTTTGCTAAATAAATGTCTAGTTTTTAAAATAAAGCAAAAGAACTGCATAGGAAAGGCCACCTGAAATCAGGCCGCACACGAAAAGTTTTTGTGGCATATTTTTGAAACTAGCAACATTCGGTCAAAAATATTTTGCATTTATATTTCTTTCATTATTCCGCGTCCAACGAGTGCTCACTCTTCAAAATCGGTGACAAAAACTTTTAAACGAAATTTCACAAAAGGAGCATGACTGCCTTTGCACTTTTTTCATTCATAAAATAAATTGTCACCGATCTTGCCGGTTGAGAGCTTATTTTAACGAGGAAAGGAATACAAAGCGACGTGAAACGGAATTTTGCCTAATAAATGTCTAGTTTTTAAAATAAAGCAAAAAAACTGCATAGGAAAGGCCACCTGAAATCAGGCCGCACACGAAAAGTTTTTGTGGAATATTTTTGAAACTAGAAAGATACGGTCAAAAATATTTTGTAGTTACACTTCTCTCATTATTCCTCCTCCAACGAGTGCTCATTCTTCAAAATCGGTGAAAAAAAATTTTAATCGAAATTTTACAAAAGGAGAATGGATTGCCTTTGCACTTTTTTCATTCATAAAATACATTGTCACCGATCTTGCCGATTGAGTGCTTATTTCAACGAGGAAAGGAATACAAAGCGATGTGAAAAGGAATTTTGCTAAATAAATGCCTGGTTTTTAAAATAGAGAAAAAAAAACTGCATAGGAAAGGCCACCTGAAATCAGGCCGCACACGAAAAGTTTTTGTGGAACCTTTTTGAAACTAGAAAGATTCGGTCAAAAATATTTTGTAGTTACACTTCTCTCATTATTCCTCCTCCAACGAGTGCTCATTCTTCAAAATCGGTGACAAAACATTTTAATCGAAATTTCACAAAAGGGGCATTACTGCCTTTGCACTTTTTTCATTCAAAAATACATTGCCACCGATCTTGCCGATTGAGAGCTTATTTTAACGAGGAAAGGAATACAAAGCTATGTGAAAAGGAATTTTGCTAAATAAATGCCTAGTTTTTAAAATAGAGCAAAAAAGCTGCATAGGAAAGGCCACCTGAAATCAGGCCGGACACGAAAAGTTTTTGTGGCATATTTTTGAAACTAGCAAGATTCGGTCAAAAATATTTTGTAGTTACACTTCTCTCATTATTCCTCCTCCAACGAGAGCTCATTCTTCAAAATCGGTGACAAAACATTTTAATCGAAATTTCACAAAAGGGGCATTACTGCCTTTGCACTTTTTTCATTCAAAAATACATTGCCACCGATCTTGCCGATTGAGAGCTTATTTTAACGAAGAAATGAATACAAAGTGATGTGAAAAGGAATTTTGCTAAATAAATGCCTAGTTTTTAAAATAGAGCAAAAAAGCTGCATAGGAAAGCCACCTGAAATCAGGCCGCACTCGAAAAGTTTTTGTGGAATATTTTTGAAACTAGAAATATTCGGTCAAACATATTTTGCAGTTATACTTCTCTCATTATTCCTCGTCCAACGAGTGCTCATTCGTCAAAATAGGTGACAAAACAGTTTAATCAAAATTTCACAAAAGAAGCATGGACTGCCTTTGCACTTTTTTCATTCATAAAATACATTGTCACCGATCTTGCCGATTGAGAGCTTATTTTAACGAGGAAAGGAATACAAAGCGATGTGAAACGGAATTTTGCTAAATAAATGCCTAGTTTTTAAAATAGAGCAAAAAAAACTGCATAGGAAAGGCGACCTGAAATCAGGCCGTTACGAAAAGTTTTTGTGGCATATTTTTGAAACTAGCAAGACTCGGTCAAAAATATTTGGCAGTTATACTTCTCTCATTATTCCTCGTCCAACGAGTGCACACTCGTCAAAATCGGTGACAAAAAATTTTAATCGAAATTTTACAAAAGGAGCATGGATTACCTTTGCACTTTTTTTATTCATAAAATACATTGTCACCGATCTTGCCGATTGAGTGCTTATTTCAACGAGGAAAGGAATACAAAGCGATGTGAAAAGGAATTTTGCTAAATAAATGCCTGGTTTTTAAAATAGAGAAAAAAAACTGCATAGGACAGGCCACCTGAAATCAGGCCGCACACGAAAAGTTTTTGTGGAATATTTTTGAAACTACAAAGATTCGGTCAAAAATATTTTGTAGTTACACTTCTCTCATTATTCCTCCTGCAACGAGTGCTCATTCTTCAAAATCGGTGACAAAACATTTTAATCGAAATTTCACAAAAGGGACATTACTGCCTTTGCACTTTTTTCATTCAAAAATACATTGCCACCCATCTTGCCGATTGAGAGCTTATTTTAACGAGGAAAGGAATACAAAGCTATGTGAAAAGGAATTTTGCTAAATAAATGCCTAGTTTTTAAAATAGAGCAAAAAAGCTGCATAGGAAAGGCCACCTGAAATCAGGCCGGACACGAAAAGTTTTTGTGGCATATTTTTGAAACTAGCAAGATTCGGTCAAAAATATTTTGTAGTTACACTTCTCTCATTATTCCTCCTCCAACGAGTGCTCATTCTTCAAAATCGGTGACAAAACATTTTAATCGAAATTTCACAAAAGGGGCATTACTGCCTTTGCACTTTTTTCATTCAAAATTACATTGCCACCGATCTTGCCGATTGAGAGCTTATTTTAACGAGGAAATGAATACAAAGTGATGTGAAAAGGAATTTTGCTAAATAAATGCCTAGTTTTTAAAATAGAGCAAAAAAGCTGCATAGGAAAGGCCACCTGAAATCAGGCCGCACTCGAAAAGTTTTTGTGGAATATTTTTGAAACTAGAAATATTCGGTCAAACATATTTTGCAGTTATACTTCTCTCATTATTCCTCGTCCAACGAGTGCTCATTCGTCAAAATCGGTGACAAAACAGTTTAATCGAAATTTCACAAAAGAAGCATGGACTGCCTTTGCACTTTTTTCATTCATAAAATACATTGTCACCGATCTTGCCGATTGAGAGCTTATTTTAACGAGGAAAGGAATACAAAGCGATGTGAAACGGAATTTTGCTAAATAAATGCCTAGTTTTTAAAATAGAGCAAAAAAAACTGCATAGGAAAGGCGACCTGAAATCAGGCCGTTACGAAAAGTTTTTGTGGCATATTTTTGAAACTAGCAAGACTCGGTCAAAAATATTTGGCAGTTATACTTCTCTCATTATTCCTCGTCCAACGAGTGCACACTCGTCAAAATCGGTGACAAAAAATTTTAATCAAAATTTCACAAAAGGAGCATGGACTGCCTTTGCACTTTTCTTATTCATAAAATACGTTGTCACCGATCTTGCCGATTGAGAGCTTATTTAACGAGGAAAGGAATACAAAGCGGTACGAAAAGGAATTTTGCTAAATAAATGCCAAGTATTTAAAATAGAGCAAAAAAGCTGCATAGGAAAGGCCACCTGAAATCAGGCCGCACACGAAAAGATTTTGTGGAATATTTTTAAAACTAGAAAGATTCGGTCAAACATATTTTGCAGTTATACTTCTCTCATTATTCCTCGTCCAACGAGTGCTCATTCTTCAAAATCGGTGACAAAACAATTTAATCGAAATATCACAAAAGAAGCATGGACGCCTTTGCACTTTTTTCATTCATAAAATACATTGTCACCGAACTTGCCGATTGAGAGCTTATTTTAACGAGGAAAGGAACACAAATCGACGTGAAGAGGAATTTTGCTAAATAAATGTCTAGTTTTTAAAATAAAGCAAAAAAACTGCATAGGAAAGGCCACCTGAAATCAGGCCGCACACGAAAAGTTTTTGTGGCATATTTTTGAAACTAGCAAGATTCGGTCAAAAATATTTTGCATTTATATTTCTCTCATTATTCCGCGTCCAACGAGTGCTCACTCTTCAAAATCGGTGACAAAAACTTTTAAACGAAATTTCACAAAAGGAGCATGACTGCCTTTGCACTTTTTTCATTCATAAAATACATTGTCACCGATCTTGCCGGTTGAGAGCTTATTTTAACGAGGCAAGGAATACAAAGCGGTACGAAAAGGAATTTTGCTAAATAAATGCAAAGTATTTAAAATAGAGCAAAAAAGCTGCATAGGAAAGGCCACCTGAAATCAGGCCGCACACGAAAAGATTTTGTGGAATATTTTTGAAACTAGAAAGATTCGGTCAAACATATTTTGCAGTTATACTTTTCTCATTATTCCTCGTCCAACGAGTGCTCATTCGTCAAAATCGGTGACAAAACATTTTAATCAAAATTTCACAAAAGAGGCATGGATTGGTTTTGCACTTTGTTCATTCATAAAATACATTGCCACCGAACTTGCCGATTGAGAGCTTATTTTAACGAGGAGAGGAACACAATTCGACGTGAAGAGGAATTTTGCTAAATAAATGTCTAGTTTTTAAAATAAAGCAAAAGAACTGCATAGGAAAGGCCACCTGAAATCAGGCCGCACACGAAAAGTTTTTGTGGCATATTTTTGAAACTAGCAACATTCGGTCAAAAATATTTTGCATTTATATTTCTCTCATTATTCCGCGTCCAACGAGTGCTCACTCTTCAAAATCGGTGACAAAAACTTTTAAACGAAATTTCACAAAAGGAGCATGACTGCCTTTGCACTTTTTTCATTCATAAAATAAATTGTCACCGATCTTGCCGGTTGAGAGCTTATTTTAACGAGGAAAGGAATACAAAGCGGTACGAAAAGGAATTTTGTTAAATAAATGCCAAGTATTTAAAATAGAGCAAAAAAGCTGTATAGGAAAGGCCAGCTGAAATCAGGCCGCACACGAAAAGTTTTTGTGGAATATTTTTGAAACTAGAAAGATTCGGTCAAAAATATTTTGTAGTTACACTTCTCTCATTATTCCTCCTCCAACGAGTGCTCATTCTTCCAAATCGGTGAAAAAAAATTTTAATCGAAATTTCACAAAAGGAGCATTGCCTTTGCACTTTTTTCATTCATAAAATACATTGTCACCGATCTTGCCGGTTGAGAGCTTATTTTAACGAGGAAAGGAATACAAAGCGATGCGAAAAGGAATTTTGCTAAATAAATGCCTAGTTTTTAAAATAGAGCAAAAAAGCTGCATAGGAAAGGCCACCTGAAATCAGGTCGCACTCGAAAAGTTTTTGTGGCATATTTTTGAAACAAGCAAGATTCGGTCAAAAATATTTTGCATTTATATTTCTCTCATTATTCCGCGTCCAACGAGTGCTCACTCGCCAAAATCCGGTTGAGAGCTTATTTTAACGAGGAAAGGAATACAAAGCGATGCGAAAAGGAATTTTGCTAAATAAATGCCTAGTTTTTAAAATAGAGCAAAAAAACTGCATAGGAAAGGCCACCTGAAATCAGGCCGCACACGAAAAGTTTTTGTGGAATATTTTTGAAACTAGGAAGATTCGGTCAAAAATATTTTGTAGTTACACTTCTCTCATTATTCCTCCTCCAACGAGTGCTCATTCTTCAAAATCGTTGACAAAACATTTTAATCGAAATTTCACAAAAGGGGCATTACTGCCTTTGCACTTTTTTCATTCAAAAATACATTGCCACCGATCTTGCCGATTGAGAGCTTGTTTTAACGCGGAAAGGAATACAAAGCGACGTGAAACGGAATTTTGCTAAATAAATGTCTAGTTTTTAAAATAAAGCAAAAAAACTGCATAGGAAAGGCCACCTGAAATCAGGCCGGACACGAAAAGTTTTTGTGGCATATTTTTGAAACTAGGAAGATTCGGTCAAAAATATTTTGCATTTATGTAGGAACCTCAAAATAATTTAAAACACAAAAAAAAAACAACAAAAGAAAAAGATAACAAGCCAACTACGGGGTTAACGGAGCCGATGTTCACCCAAGCAACGTGTGGCTGATCAGCAACGGAGTCGAGTCTACGCCGTGAGCCCGTTCAAAATCGAAACGTTAGTTTTAGTGTAAAGCAAATTTTCACTTGTTCGAAGTCTTTCAAATAATTACACTTTTTTTTACTCAGTTCTTGTAAAATCGTTGGATTAATTAACCTTCTTTTTTTTTCATAATACATTCAACTAACTTTTATAAATCGAAACGTCTTTTCTTTCATTGAACCCGTAGTTCTTAATCCTACAAAGTGGTGTCAGAAGTGAGATTTACATAAAAGAACTGTAAAACTAAGTTTTTTTTAAAAGTGCATCGAAAAACTTGAACATTTGTGAAAAAGAAAAGTTGAAAAGTTGTGCGTTTTTTGGGAACAACAAAGTCATGTATATACATATGTACATAGAGTGTTAAGGCAAAGTAAATGAGTTTTAGATACGAAGTAGAAAACTAGGAAACGATAAAAGCAAGATACGAAAAGTAAAGAAGCTGAAAAATACCTAAGCAAGGAAAGGATACGCAATTCCCAAAGGAAATACTCACAACGAATAACTTAAAAGTTCACGAATAAGTACAAAAGGATTTGTAAGGTCAGAATTTTCCATTATTTTATCATTTCAATGCCGTTGTTTATGCCAACAAAAATTTTATGGTAAAAATTTTACAAAATTTTTAAAATAATTCCAACAATACGCTCTAACGGTTCGTACTGAGAAGTGCTGCGATATAAAAATTAAAATACCGTACGCACGCAAATTCAAGAACATTCTTACGGAGTTCCGCGCCGGTTTTGATTTTTTGTTTGCAACGAATAGATAAATGAAAATAAACGCAACATAGAGACAAAGATATTATATAAAAATGTTATTATACTATATTTCTTTTAAGCTCGATAGGATTTAATATGATTAAATGGATGATATAAATAAATTTAAGATTGCTGAATTACAAGATAAACTCAAAGAACGGGGACTTCCTACTAATTATCGCGTAAAACAAGACTTAGTGCAGAGGCTTTACATAGCTATAAGTGGTGAAAATTCTGATGAAAGTGAATTAGGTAGTTTTCACGGTTTTGAGGATTCTGAAAATATCAACGAAAGTTCTGATAGTTATAAATCGGGCGAAAGCACTGTAGAAAGTATTTTGAGCGAAATTTTAAATAATTTAGAAACAAACTCTATTAGTGTAGACCATTCACGACAGACAATTGCATGTGCCGTTTCTAATAATTCCGTTAATTGTGAGACTTTTGCTTTCAGCCAAAACCAAGAGCAAAATACGTTGAACGTCAATACTCCGTATATCACTCCAACAAGGCGTACAGATTTAAATAAAAGCACAACAATGACAGAGAATGAAAGCAGTTTCTCTTTTCGCGATCTAGAAGAGTCTTTGGAGAGTTTCAATGGTGAATTTGGCAAAGATATCATAACATGGTTAAAGCAGTACGAAGATATCGCAACAATGTGTAAATGGAACGATATTCAGAAGTATATCTACGCGAGAAGATTGTTAAAAGGGGCAGCCCGGTTAGCGATAGAGTCTGATACGAATGTTCAAAATTGGAAAGCACTAAAAGAATTTCTGACGGAAGAGTTTACCACGACTACGTGTAGCATTACCTTGCATAAAGCGTTAGAAAGCCGAAAAAAATCGCCTAACGAATCATATCTAGAATATGTTTACGCTATGAAACAAATTGCTAAGAGAGGTATTATGGATGAGGAGTCTATAGTTGCTTATATAATAGCAGGCATACCGGATGAAGTTTCAAATAAGGCACTCCTATATGAAGCGAATTCTATTCAGGAATTAAAGCCCAAGCTTAAGGCATATGAAATTATGAAAAGCCAAAAGACAATTGCGACGAAATCGCAAAGTAAAATGATCCCAAAGCCGAGTACACAGAAACCAAGTCCTGGAAAAGTTAGATGTACAATCTGTGGAGCATACTCGCACGTCCCGAACGATTGTCCACATAAAGCTAAAGGTCAACGTTGTTTCAACTGTAATGACTTCGGTCATATTTCTGTGAATTGTCCAAAGCCCAAAAAGCGAAGAGATTTTGAAGGAAAACCTAACCAAGTTAACACAATAACACTACCTGACTCAAATGTTAAAGTAGTTGTTGATGATCATGAGCTCATTGCGTTAGTAGATACGGGGAGCGATGTTACTTTAGTTCAAAGATCTGTTTTCAACAAACTCGCTGTTTCATCGAATGATCGAGGTCCCGGCACTCTTCTTGCTGGCTTTGGTTGTAATTTGAAGAGAACTATTTGCTCGTGTCCTCTTTCTATCAATATAGATTATGAAGAATTTCCGGTGATGTGTCATGTAGTTCCTGATGAATGGCTAAGACAAGATATGCTAATAGGGAAGGACTTGCTTAAAAACGCTGTTCTAGTAGTTGAAGGAGGAAAAGTTAATATCCATAAAAGAAAAGCTACGTATAATGAAAACGAAAACACTAATTTCCTTCAGCAAATGGATGTAATGGCGCTCACTCAAGATGAGGAATACCCGAATGTAAGTGAAGTACAGGACAAATCATTACAATATGAAGTGAGAAAGTTAATCGAGGAATACTCACCTGAGCAAACAACTACTTGTTGCATCGAAATGCATATTACGCTTGAGAACGAAACACCAGTATGTCAAAGACCGAGACGACTCCCAATGAAAGAACGACAAATAGTTAACGAACAGGTACAGCAATGGTTAGATGAGGGCATAATAACGAACAGCAACTCAGATTTTGCTAGCCCTGTAGTGCTTGCTAAAAAGGCAGATGGATCCCCAAGACTTTGTATCGACTACCGGAAGTTGAACCAGAAAATTGTGATCGTTATCCCCTACCAATAATCGAAGAGATTTTGGAAAATCTCTATAACGCAAAAGTTTTCACCTCATTGGACTTGCAAAATGGATTCTTCCACGTCGACATAGCAGAGCCGAGCCGGAAATATACTGCGTTCGTCACGAGTGAAGGACAATACGAATTTGTTAAAGCTCCATTTGGCTTGTGTAATTCTCCTGCAGTTTTTCAACGCTTTGTGAACACTATTTTCCAGCCATTAATTCGAAGCAATGTGATGCTTGTCTACATGGACGATATCATAGTCCCATCCGAAAATGAGATGCGTAACTTAGAGAAGTTAAAACTTGTTTTGCAAATAGCTGAAAAGAATGGCTTGATCATAAAATGGAGTAAGTGTAAGTTTCTAAGAAGAAGGATCGAGTTTCTTGGGCACGAAATAGAGAACGGAGCTGTTAGACCGTCACGAGAAAAAGTGAAGGCTGTAGCAGGATTCCCAAAACCAAAATCTGTCAAGGATGTACGAAGTTTCTTGGGGTTGACGGGTTTCTTTCGAAAATTTATTGCAAACTACGCGACGATAGCCAGGCCTCTAACGGATTTGACACGGAAGGATATAGGCTTCAAATTTGGAAGTGAAGAAACTTGTGCCTTTAGTCTATTAAAACATTGCCTCTGTAAAGACCCAGTTTTGAAGTTATTTGATCCTAATGTAGAAACCGAGTTGCACACTGACGCGAGCAAGGTAGCCTTTGGAGCGGAAAGGAATACAAAGCGACGTGAAACGGAATTTTGCTAAATAAATGTCTAGTTTTTAAAATAAAGCAAAAAAACTGCATAGGAAAGGCCACCTGAAATCAGGCCGGACACGAAAAGTTTTTGTGGCATATTTTTGAAACTAGGAAGATTCGGTCAAAAATATTTTGCATTTATGTAGGAACCTCAAAATAATTTAAAACACAAAAAAAAAACAACAAAAGAAAAAGATAACAAGCCAACTACGGGGTTAACGGAGCCGATGTTCACCCAAGCATCTGTGGCTGATCAGCAACGGAGTCGAGTCTACGCCGTGAGCCCGTTCAAAATCGAAACGTTAGTTTTAGTGTAAAGCAAATTTTCACTTGTTCGAAGTCTTTCAAATAATTACACTTTTTTTTACTCAGTTCTTGTAAAATCGTTGGATTAATTAACCTTCTTTTTTTTTCATAATACATTCAACTAACTTTTATAAATCGAAACGTCTTTTCTTTCATTGTACCCGAAGTTCTTAATCCTACATTTATATTTCTCTCATTATTCCGCGTCCAACGAGTGCTCATTCGTCAAAATCGGTGACAAAACAGTTTAATCGAAATTTCACAAAAGAAGCATGGACTGCCTTTGCACTTTTTTCATTCATAAAATACATTATCACCGATCTTGCCGATTGAGAGCTTATTTTAACGAAGAAAGGAATACAAAGCCATGTGAAGAGGAATTTTGCTAAATAAATGTCTAGTTTTTAAAATAAAGCAAAAAAACTGCATAGGAAAGGCCACCTGAAATCAGGCCGCACACGAAAAGTTTTTGTGGCATATTTTTGAAACAAGCAAGATTCAGTCAAAAATACTTTGCATTTATATTTCTCTCATTATTCCTCGTCCAACGAGTGATCATTCGTCAAAATCGGTGACAAAACAATTTAATCGAAATATCACAAAAGAAGCATGGACTGCCTTTGCACTTTTTTCATTCATAAAATACATTGTCACCGAACTTGCCGATTGAGAGCTTATTTTAACGAGGAAAGGAACACAAATCGACGTGAAGAGGAATTTTGCTAAATAAATGTCTAGTTTTTAAAATAAAGCAAAAAAACTGCATAGGAAAGGCCACCTGAAATCAGGCCGTTACGAAAAGTTTTTGTGGCATATTTTTGAAACTAGCAAGACTCGGTCAAAAATATTTGGCAGTTATACTTCCCTCATTATTCCTCGTCCAACGAGTGCACACTCGTCAAAATCGGTGACAAAAAATTTTAATCGAAATTTCACAAAAGGAGCATGAACTGCCTTTGCACTTTTCTTATTCATAAAATACGTTGTCACCGATCTTGCCGATTGAGAGCTTATTTTAACGAGGAAAGGAATACAAAGCGGTACGAAAAGGAATTTTGCTAAATAAATGCCAAGTATTTAAAATAGAGCAAAAAAACTGCATAGGAAAGTCCACCTGAAATCAGGCCGCACACGAAAGATTTTGTGGAATATTTTTGAAACTAGAAAGATTCGGTCAAACATATTTTGCAGTTATATTTCTCTCATTATTCCGCGTTTAACGAGTGCTCATTCGTCAAAATCGGTGACAAAAAAATTTAATCGAAATTTCACAAAAACGGCATGGACTGCCTTTGCACTTTTTTCATTCATAAAATACATTGTCACCGATCTTGACGATTGAGAGCTTATTTTAACGAGGAAAGGAATATAAAGCGAAGTGAAGAGGAATTTTGCTAAATAAATGTCTAGTTTTTAAAATAAAGCAAAAAAACTGCATAGGAAAGGCCACCTGAAATCAGGCCGCACACGAAAAGTTTTTGTGGCATATTTTTGAAACAAGCAAGATTCGGTCAAAAATATTTTGCATTTATATTTCTCTCATTATTCCGCGTCCAACGAGTGCTCATTCTTCAAAATCGGTGACAAAACATTTTAATCGAAATTTCACAAAAGGACCATGTCTGCCTTTGCACTTTTTTCATTCATAAAATACATTGTCACCGATCTTGCCTATTGAGAGCTTATTTTAACGAGGAAAGGAATACAAAGCGATGTGAAATGCAATTTTGCTAAATAAATGCCTAGTTTTTAAAATAGAGCAAAAACACTGCATAGGAAAGGCGACCTGAAATCAGGCCGTTACGAAAAGTTTTTGTGGCATATTTTTGAAACTAGCAAGACTCGGTCAAAACTATTTGGCAGTTATATTTCTCTCATTATTCCTCGTCCAACGAGTGCTCATTCGTCAAAATCGGTGACAAAACATCTTAATCGATATTTCACAAAAGAGGCATGGATTGGTTTTGCACTTTGTTCATTCATAAAATACATTGCCACCGAACTTGCCGATTGAGAGCTTATTTTAACGAGGAAAGGAACACAAATCGACGTGAAGAGGAATTTTGCTAAATAAATGTCTAGTTTTTAAAATAAAGCAAAAAAACTGCATAGGAAAGGCCACCTGAAATCAGGCCGCACTCGAAATGTTTTTGTGGCATATTTTTGAAACAAGCAAGATTCGGTCAAAAATATTTTGCATTTATATTTCTCTCATTATTCCGCGTCCAACGAGTGCTCACTCGCCAAAATCGGTGAAAAAAAATTTTATTCGAAATTTCACAAAAGGAGCATGACTGGCTTTGCACTTTTTTCATTCATAAAATACGTTGTCACCGATCTTGCCGGTGGAGAGCTTATTTTACCGAGGAAAGGAATGCAAAGCGATGTGAAAAGGAATTTTGCTAAATAAATGCCTAGTTTTTAAAATAGAGCAAAAAAGCTGCATAGGAAAGGCTACTTGAAATCAGGCCGCACACGAAAACTTTTTGTGGAATATTTTTGAAACTAGAAAGATTCGGTCAAAAATATTTTGTAGTTACACTTCTCTCATTATTCCTCCTCCAACTAGTGCTCATTCTTCAAAATCGGTGACAAAACAATTTAGTCGAAATATCACAAAAGAAACATGGACTGCCTTTGCACTTTTTTCATTCATAAAATACATTGTCACCGATCTTGCCGATTGAGAGCTTATTTTAACGAGGAAAGGAATACAAAGCGAAGTGAAAAGGAATTTTGCTAAATAAATGCCTAGTTTTTAAAATAGAGCACAAAAGCTGCATAGGAAAGGCCACCTGAGATCAGGCCGCACACGAAAAGATTTTGTGGAATATTTTTGAAACTAGAAAGATTCGGTCAAAAATATTTTGCAGTTATACTTCTCTCATTATTCCTCCTCCAACGAGTGCTCATTCTTCAAAATCGGTGACAGAAAAATTTAATCGAAATTTCACAAAAGGAGCCTGCCTTTGCACTTTGTTCATTCATAAAATACATTGCCACCGAACTTGCCGATTGAGAGCTTATTTTAACGAGGAAAGGAACACAAATCGACGTGAAGAGGAATTTTGCTAAATAAATGTCTAGTTTTTAAAATAAAGCAAAAAAACTGCATAGGAAAGGCCACCTGAAATCAGGCCGCACTCGAAATGTTTTTGTGGCATATTTTTGAAACACGCAAGATTCGGTCAAAAATATTTTGCATTTATATTTCTCTCATTATTCCGCATCCAACGAGTGCTCACTCGCCAAAATCGGTGAAAAAAAATTTTATTCGAAATTTCACAAAACGAGCATGACTGGCTTTGCACTTTTTTCATTCATAAAATACATTGTCACCGATCTTGCCGGTGGAGAGCTTATTTTAACGAGGAAAGGAATGCAAAGCGATGTGAAAAGGAATTTTGCTAAATAAATGCCTAGTTTTTAAAATAGAGCAAAAAAACTGCATAGGAAAGTCCACCTGAAATCATGCCAAACACGAAAAGTTTTTGTGGAATATTTTTGAAACTAGAAAGATTCGGTCAAACATATTTTGCAGTTATACTTCTCTCATTATTCCTCGTCCAACGAGTGCTCATTCGTCAAAATCGGTGACAAAACAATTTAGTCGAAATATCACAAAAGAAACATGGACTGCCTTTGCACTTTTTTCATTCATAAAATACATTGTCACCGATCTTGCCGATTGAGAGCTTATTTTAACGAGGAAAGGAATACAAAGCGAAGTGAAAAGGAATTTTGCTAAATAAATGCCTAGTTTTTAAAATAGACCAAAAACACTGCATAGGAAATGCCACCTGAAATCAGGCCGCACAAGAAAAGTTTTTGTGGAATATTTTTGAAACTAGAAAGATTCGGTCAGAAATATTATGCAGGTATACTTCTCTCCTTATTCCTCGTACAACGAGTGCTCATTCTTCAAAATCGGTGACAAAACAGCTTAATCGAAATTTCACAAAAGAAGCATGGACTGCCTTTTCACTTTTTTCATTCATAAAATACATTGTCGCCGAACTTGCCGATTGAGAGCTTATTTTAACGAGGAAAGGAATACAAATCGGTCTGAAGATGAATTTTGCTAAATAAATGTCTAGTTTTTAAAATAAAGCAAAAAAACTGCATAGGAAAGGCCACCTGAAATCAGGCCGGACACGAAAAGTTTTTGTGGCATATTTTTGAAACACGCAAGATTCGGTCAAAAATATTTTGCATTTATATTTCTCTCATTATTCCGCATCCAACGAGTGCTCACTCCCCAAAATCGGTGAAAAAAAATTTTATTCGAAATTTCACAAAAGGAGCATGATTGGCTTTGCACTTTTTTCATTCATTAAATTATATTGTCACCGATCTTGCCGGTGGAGAGCTTATTTTAACGAGGAAAGGAATGCAAAGCGATGTGAAAAGGAATTTTGCTAAATAAATGCCTAGTTTTTAAAATAGAGCAAAAAAACTGCATAGGAAAGGCCACCTGAAATCAGGCCGGACACGAAAAGTTTTTGTGGCATATTTTTGAAACTAGAAAGATTCGGTCAAAAATATTTTGCATTTATATTTCTCTCATTATTCCGCGTCCAACGAGTGCTCACTCGTCAAAATCGGTGACAAAAAATTTTAATCGAAATTTCACAAAAGGAGCATGGACTGCCTTTGCACTTTTCTTATTCATAAAATACGTTGTCACCGATCTTGCCGATTGAGAGCTTATTTTAACGAGGAGGTTAGGTTAGGTCTTCCATCTTTATGCTCAAGCCTGCTAGCAACGCATCGGTAGCAGCTGAGGTGTTGTTGTCTTGAGCTGTTTGCCCCGGACTGTCTTGTCTAGTACTCGGGTTCACGAAGGTTCTTGAATGCAAGTCAGGCATTCCTGGAGACAAGGATCGTCGATTCGAAGGTGGTAATTCAAAGTTATGTTATGGTCGTAGTGTATTGTATATAGCAGTATGCTATACGTACTGTAGCGTGTATGTCGGCTGCTGTCCCCAGCGGAAAGCGAATGCACCCGACCGAGAGAATTGCAGTTCCTCACGTTCAGGCGCCATGTCGACGTGACAGAAAGAAAAGAAGAGGAAGACAGCAAGCTGTCACGACTTGTGAAATTGTTCTCTCGTGTTAATTCTTCTATATTTTTTTCGTAATCTGTTCACTTAGTTTTAAAGTGGTACATTTTGTCTTCGGTGCCTTTTGCTATGTACAATATATGAAGTTTTGCATCTTATATCGTCCAGAAAGCTTTAATAGCAATAATTTTATTGACCGCATGCAGGCGGGTACTAAGCTGACTTCACGCGCCATTTTGCGAAAGTGCGCTTTTTCACAAATGCACAAATCCAAACCTGATATTCAAATTTTGAAATTGGAAAAACTTAAGTTCTGATTGCTGTGCAATACACACAATTTGCATAAAATAATTCTACGTAGAGGTCTCGTGAAAGCCCCACACTCGTTTTCAACTGGAGCATCAAGTGCAGCGCGAAGGTGTTATATTTATTGAACCATTCCATTCGCCCAGTGAGCGTTGCGGCACCAACATAACCACACTACAATCGGCAAAATTAGATCATATCTAAAGCTCCTAAGGGGTGCACTCACTTATATCTATTTCATCCGGAACATTTAAATTCGATCTACTGACTGGTGGATGTTGGTTATTTATTCATCCAAATACAGGACGCTCTGATACTCCCAGCTCGGGCGGCATTGTATCTGTTCGTGAAGGATCTACCATCAAATTACATCTCATATAATCACAGAAGGTGTAATCTCTGGAGAGATATCTAATATTCAAATGGTCTGCTATGTCAATAGGTATTAGCTATTAGTGCACTTTATAGATTTACTTGAACTATATTTCTAAATATTACTCAATATATATTTTAAAGTTATAACTATTACGAAATATTTCATAGTTACGATAGTTTCTATTATTCATCAAGCAATATTTGTTATCTACCTGCCACAGGAAAGTTGAAATTTAATACTGCTTTCTTTAATATAATATTGCTTTTCTTTAAGATAGCTTATCTTATCCATTTATTTAATTAATTCATTTACTATATTAATTCGTATATTTTATTAACGCATACTATAGTTCAGCTCACTTATCAAACAGTTTTTAAAACTAAAAAAAAAACATAAAAAAAAAACAAAAATAATGATAAAAGATAATAGAGCACACTTAAGAATCAATTCAAAATAATGAAAAGAAAACAAAACTGAAAATAAGGTACTAGTACGTTATTGCATGTAAAAAACAATGCAAATATGACATTGTTGGATGTTTTAAAACAAAACAACAAAGAAAAAGAAAAAAAAAAACACAAAAGGCGGCCGTAAAGCCTTTAAGAACATTTGTTTTTGATAAGGCGAGCATAAATATTACTATAAAAAGAAAACCGAGCATTAAAGATGCCGTGCAATTCTTCTAAGATGCCTCTCTTATATACATAGGTAGATAACATTATAGATACAAAGTGAAAAATAAGCCATAACTCAGAAAAAAAACATTATTTATGTATTAATATAATATTAAAGTATAGGGATAGAAATTTTTGAACGTAGTAAGCAATACAATGCATAAAATATTATGTATATAAAATCTATTATATACATAAAGTCGGGATATTTTGAAAATTTAGAAAAGAATAGCAAAGTACGTTTTTTGACGATCACTTTAATAACCAAAGTATTTATTTATATTAATACCAAAACTTATATATTTACCTATTTATATTACATATTTACCGAGAACTATTATAACGTAATGATGAGTTAAGTTTTTACTTTTTCCTTCACATCCCGGAGCCCTCTATCGCGTGAGAACAAGGTCGTCTAGGCTTGCCTAGTCTCTCTCTCTTTCTATAGGTCAACAAAGGGACTTTGGACGATTGTGCCAGAGATAGTGTAAGGAATGAATTCCAAAACAAAAAATAACCAATGTCGGGAAGCGTTAACAACCTCGTCGAATAAAATCTTCAAAAAATTCTGAAAATTACGAAGGATCCAAAAAGATTACGAAAACAATTCAAGCGTTTCAAAAAAAAAATTTCTTTTTTTTTTTAACAAAGATCATACGATTTCTCCCTCCTTTCCCGAAGCTAACTCCCACCATAAGAAGTCTTCAGGTCGCTCTCTCTCTTTAAAGGCCGGAAACAGGATACCGGCAAGTGACGTGAGTAGTGCGTTGAAAAAGAATGTGGAGTTCCCACAGAAATCTGGGAAGAGTCGGGTTGGAGAAGCTAGAGACTGAGAATGATACTAGAGATTCTTCAGCCAGGCAGTTAGCAGTATGCCAACTCCTGATTACTGAAGGTCTCCAGCATCACTTCCATCCTCCAACAACTCCTTCCTTCCTATTCACCTGATCCTCATGTCCAGCTAACCCTCCAACTGGGCAAAGTCATGAATCTGGTCGACTAATTAGCTGAAAGCCAAAAAGTCGTCTCACAGATTCATAACTCTGTCCAGCCAGTTGGCCAACAGACACATGTCTCCGTGAGAGCTCACACAAAAAATTTTGTGAGGCCACCTACCATTTCCATGACAGAAGGCCAGCGGGAAAGATCAATTCAAAAAAATTCAAAAAAATTCAAAAATTTCAAAAAAATCAACTAATTGTTCAGGCTTGAGGCTTGACCAAGGTCAAACCTAAAGCCGAACTTCAACTTCAAACAAATTCCAAAAACTTTCAAACATTACGTCACTTTACTTATCCAATTCAAAAAAATGTCAAAAGCTTTACTTTACTTTCAGACTTTCAAAAACTCTAACCTTACTTTACAAACTTTTATTAACAAAAACCAATTGGACTCAGGTCCTCATATAACTTCGACTGATTGTGAGATTACCGAGTCAGACAATTTAGCTGACAGCCAAATGTCCATATCTCGAAGTAATCTCAGTCCTTAGCAAAAGTCATAATCAGACCACCGAAGTCCAACTGAGGTGGCCCCACATTGGGCGCAATTTTGTTATGGAATTAAGTAGAGAGAGTGATTGGTTAGGACGTGAAGTCCAAACTGCCACATGAGCTGACAGATCACTCGATGACAGCGTTGACACAGGGCGGCATGCTAGCACCTCGGCTATGTGGCGGAGAGTGTGGGGGGGTTCCCAAAAGAAACCTGCCGCTGTCACCAACCATAATCAAAAAAATTTCATGCCTACATACAAAAGCTGGCACTCACTCAGTCCTGAAGGGACTTTCGACGATTGTGCCACCTAAAGTCAATGGGAGGATGGGGCTTGGCAAAAAAGGCATGCCATCTGCGCCTTCAGTAGAATGTAGGTAAGTAACGTAAAGGTCCCTTCAGGACTGAGTGAGCGCCAGCTTTTGTATGTAGGCATGAAAATTTATTGATTATGGTTGGTGACAGCGGCAGGTTTCTTTTGGGAACCCCCCCCCCCCACACTCTCCGCCACATAGCCGAGGTGCTAGCATGCCGCCCTGTGTCAACGCTGTCATCGAGTGATCTGTCAGCTCATGCTGGCAGTTTGGACTTCACGTCCTAACCAATCACTCTAAGTAGAGACTTAATTCCATAACATCCTCTTCGGTTTCCGTATCATTCACATTTAAACCGATACATTTTACATTTTCTTCAACAATATCAACATGTCTAGCGACTATTATTTTATTATCCATTAATACACGATATCCTACATTAACATAACCAATTAAAATTCCCATTTCAGCTTTTTTATCCCATTTACAATTTCTCTTTTGTTCCGGTTTTCTAACGAACACTTTACTTCCGTATAATCGCAAATTTGACACGTCCGGTTTCTTTCCAAAAAATATTTCAAACGGCGTTTTTTTTCGATAGTATTAGTCAAAGTACGGTTTTTTAAATACGTAGCTGCGCAAACTATTTCCGGCCAATATTTTTTATGTAACTGCGCTTCATCTAATAAACAACGTGACATATCCATAATCGTTCTATTGAAACGTTCCGCGACTCCATTCAATTCATGCACGTAAGTAGGACAAGGATCAATTTTTATATCTTTACTTTTACAAAAGTTATAAATTCTTCCATTTAAATATTCTTTACCGTTATCACATCGCAAAATTTTAATTCTTTTAGTTGTTAAATTTTCAACTTCGTTTGTATAGTCAACCAAACAATCAAAAACTTCTACTTTAGATTTCATTGGGTAAACTCGAGCAATTTTACTATAATCATCAATAAACGAAACAAAATATTTTTCACCTTTAAAACCTATAGTTTGAAAAGGTCCACAAACGTCAGTATGAGTAATCTCTAAAATTTCCTTTGCCCTATATCTATTATTTTTAAAAGGAATATTATGCATTTTGTTCTCAATACACATTTTACATTTCATAAATTCCGATTCAAGTTCACGTGGGATACCATTTAACAACTGATCCTTGCATAATATATCCAAATATTTAAAATTTACATGGCCTAACAAGCGATGCCATTTTTCTTTTTCAGTCGTATTATTCATACTTTTATTTGCAATATTTACACGGGACTCAACGAATTTATTACAAGAATCAACTAATTTCAATTTACTTGTCATTGGGTACAACCCTTTATCTTTCCATGATATTGCAGAAATTTCACCATCACTATCAATAATTTTCAATAGTTTACCCTTAGAAACAATCGTACTATTTTCCGTTACCTTACCGTAACTTATTAAATTTGCATGCATATCTTTAGCAAAAAATACATTTTTCATATTTATTTCGTTTATCTTACCAAAAGCATTAAAGTAACTTACGACACTTCCTACCATAGTAGCTCTAACCTTTCTATTATCTCCCATAGAAACATCAACAGGCTCTTTAAGCATTTTACACTTTTCAAATAATTTTTCATCATTAATGATCAGTACATCCACTATCTAAAAACCAATTTATATATACCTCATTATCATTTTTATTATTCGCTGCATAGTTGACTCGTGTTACCCACGCTTTCTTCTCTTCGTTCTTCTGTCCATGTTGGTTGGACTTGGACTGCTGTACGCTTGCTCCACGCCAGTTACGGGAGTTGCCACGCCCCTTTCCGTAGTTGCCTCTTCCAGCTTCTTGTCGGCTTCATGGCGACCATTGAAAGCGTCCGTCATTGTTCAAAGCTTGGCTGCTTGCCGCTTGGCCAGCATATTTGCAGTCTCTCTTGATGTGACCAGCCTTGCCACATTGAAAACATGTTCTTTTATCCGCCATAAACGCATTCGAACTTCTTCTAAAATTTCCGTCTCCCTGATTCCTGATCTCGGCCATTTCAATTTTACTTTTAACATAATCTGCAGTTTGATCCTCTTCTTTCAATGTATCAATCAAATCACCAATATAACTATATGACTCCGGTAACGTGTTTAATATATAGTTCAACTTTTCTTTTTCACTTATGATAGCACCAGCGCTTTTTAATTCATTAACTGCTTTTTCAAAATCATTGAAAAAGTTTGCCGAATTATCATAATTTCTGAGATTCAATTTTTCCAGTTTATTTCTGCACTAAATTTGCAATGCCGTTGATGCCTTTAAATACAAACTATCAAATTTATTAATGATGTCAAATTCTAACTATTTGTCTGATATAGCACCGTAAATATAATTCATTGCCTTTGAATCTTTTTCATCCCACTCGTCTTTATCAGCTTCAGTTTTTGCTCTTTCAATTGTAATTTCACATTTCTTCATTTTCAGGAACATCGTAATGCGTTGCTTTCACGTGCCATAGCTTTGTCCATCAAACACTGGTATCATGATTTTATCTTCCGCCATTTTGTATTGCAGCAATTTCAGGCGGTACCACACAAAACTTCAACCATGTTGTACTTTCTCGAATTTACTAACTTTGACGAGAAACGAAAGATAACTCCAAACTTACTTTTCACCTAGCCTCGAATGTTCCCTGCGTAAACGGGATAATTTTAATATCCCTATGCTTCCCCTTTTCCAAGAAGGCGCAGGCGACACAAGAAAAAAAACAACAAACTTAACCACGCTCTGCTACCATGTTAAGGTGCGTGGGACAAAATAAACAACAATCTTTTATAAAATGAAGAAGAACTTTTTTAGGAACTTTTTTATTTACACTCGTAAGTATTACACAACAAAATATAGTAAATATGCGGCGGGCAACACGGCACGTCCAACCTATCCGACGTCTCACAAAGAACTGAACTATTTACACATACAATACAAATGTATATATATCTCAACTCAACAAGATTAACAAGATATGGTCGGAAAATCTGTCAATTCATTGCTTGCCTCCTTTGGCGACAAATGTCAGAAATTTGTTCGTCTCAATTTCAATCGTCCTTTCACAGTGAAAAAAATTTTCTATTTTTAAATTTCTTTGCTTTCCCACTAGCACATAATTACTTTTCCCGAAGTGATTTGAACGAAGAAACTAATATTTTGTTAAATATTTTAATATAACGGGTTTTCCAATAAGAGGTGTTATTTTAATTAGCCCGCTATTTCGGTAGATGTCACTTTTGGGGCTGTCATTTGACAAGTAGAAACTACGCCATTAATAAAAATGGAACGATTCAACGCATTGAAATTATTAAAATTCACTATAAAAATGGTGAAAATGTGGCAGAGACGGTTCGTAAAACTCGAACATTTTTGGGTCGTCGTGAAGCACTTTGTCGGACCGCAATACAGAAATTGTAAACAAATTCGAGCTGTCGAGACAAGTTAGTGATGTGAAGAATAAAACCCGTGCACGTCGCTCAAGAACAGCCGAGAATATTGCTGCTGTAGCCGAAAGTGTTGAAGAAAACCCAGGTTTGTCCATTCCTCGTCGTTCTTTGGAATTAGGCATTCCACAAACGTCATTACACCGTATTTTGCATAAAGATTTGGATCTTAAGTCTTATAAAGTTCAGTTAACTCAAGCTGGCCGATCATCAACAACGTCGAGTCTTTGCTGATTGGGCCCTTGAAATGCATGAAAATGATCCGGAATTCCATCGAAAACTCATCTTGAGTGATGAGGCTCATTTCCACCTCGATGGCTTCGTCAACAAGCAACATTGTCGCTTCTGGGGCTCGGAAAATCCAAGAGTTATTGTTGAAAAGCGTCTCTATCCTCAACGTGTGACTGTTTGGTGCGGTTTATGGTCCCGCGGGGTCATTGGACCTTACTTTTTCGAAAATGAGGCTGGAGCAACAGTTACGGTGAATGGATTGCGCTATCGACAGATGATTAATGATTTTTTATGACCAGAATTGGATGGTATTGATCTGGACAACGTTTACTTTCAACAAGACGGCGCTACGTGCCATACAAGCAACGAAACCATTGATCTTTTACGGGAAAAGTTTCCGGACCGTGTTATCTCTCGAAGAGGTGATCACAATTGGACACCGAGATCTTGTGACTTAACACCTTTGCGACTTCTTCCTTTGGGGCCACGTGAAAGAGAAGGTCTACGCCAACAGCCCAGCGTCGATTCAAGACTTCAAAGATGGAATTCGTAAGGTTATCGAGGACATAGGGCAGCCACTTTGCGATTTGGTTATGGAAAATTTCATGAAAAGGATATGGTCCTGTAGGCGTGGTCGTGGTGGTCATTTGGCTGATGTTATTTTCCATTATTAACGGCATACCTTCCTCTTTATAATGAAATAAAGATCCGATCATTTATCTGAAAAAATGGCATTTTTCTTTGAATATCAAAATAACACCTCTTATTGGAAAACCCTTTATATATTCTATATACAGGGTGTCCCGTAAGTCGACCTCAAGCCGGAACCGGGTGATAGACCAAATCGTAACAGTTACCAGAAAAATAAAAAAAAAACTTTAAGTCATGTATTTTCAAATTATAGGCATTTCTTTTGTTTTCAAGAAAATGTACACCTTGTGATGGTTTTTTAGCTTCTGTTGCTACAAATCTTTACTTTTTTTCAATTTTATTTTTCTTATGTAATCCCGAATAGTGCTTATGTAACCTGTTGCTTTAAGTTCTAAGCCAACTGCTCCAGCTTGTCTCACTCACACTTCATGGAATGACTCTCCCTCTCACTCAAACTGAAATCTCAAAGTTATGGTCTTACGGCAAGCTTTGTGTACACTAGAATTATTTTTAGTAGGTGAAAAGAAATTTTTCGAAACTGGGTTTCTTGAAGAAAAAATTTTTTTTTCCGTAATCTAAGAAATAATTTAGCAAGTGTTGTACCATTTTAGAATCCTTATTAAATACGTCAACTTTTAAAGTTACTTGCCAGACTGTCGTAGTACATTTTTTTTTCAGTACAGTCAGTTAAAGTTCAACGAATTATTAATTTTATATTGTTGGTTCGGCAAAATGTGATATTTTCTTCCAAGCTGAAGCAGTTGGCTTAGAACTTAAAGCAACAGGTTACATAAGCACTATTCGGGATTACATAAGAAAAATAAAATTGAAAAAAAGCAAAGATTTGTAGCAACACGAGCTAATAAACCATCACAAGGTGTACATTTTCTCGAAAACAAAAGAAATGCCTATAATTTCAAAAATACATGACTTAGAGTTTTTTTTATATTTTTCTGGTAACTGTTACGATTTGGTCTATCACCCGGTTCCGGCTTGACGTCGACTTACGGGACACCCTGTATATATACTGTTACTCCCAGTACGAGTGCCTCAGCTGTTATGGCCGTAGATAACGCTGGGAGTCAAAGCTCTGATAACATCATTCTTAGACCTGTATCTGTATCCGCGGTACTGAATGATACTTCATCTGTGTCGTCTCTAGGTAATGGTATTGTTGTCCCTTTGAGAACAGTACCAAAACCTTCGAGTGTTTTCGTCACCCGTTTCTCTCCAGAAACGTTGTGTGAGGACATATTGAAGTATCTTAAGTCCAAAAATATTTCAGCTGATGGCATTTCTTTCGTTGTCCATCTCTAGAGTATTGAAGGCTTCGTCTGGCGTACCACAAGGGAGTCACTTGGGCCCGTTGTTCTTTATTCTGTCTATTGACGACATTGTCTCCGTTGTGAGGTACTGTAAGGTCTTGATTTATGCTGACGATGTTAAGCTTTTCGCTCAGATTAAATCTCTTAACGATTGTGAACAGGTACAGGGTGACCATCAAAAGTTTTACAATTGGTGCAGGAGCAATAATTTGGTATTCAATATCAACAAATGTGAGGTTATGACTTTCCATAGGAATCAGACACCAATCACTTATGATTATGAGTTCTCGGATACCTCGATTCGCCCTGTGGACTCTGTCTGTCACTAGGGTGTCAAATGAGACCACAGATTGAATTTTATCTCCCATATAAACTATATGGTTTCAAAGAGTAGCTCTATGCTGGGTTTTATAAAACGTTGGTCCCCGAGAGTTTTCAGATCCTACCATAACATTGCGTTTGTACACTTGCTTTGTAAGACCACTTCTTGAACGCGCTAGCCAGGTCTGGTCTCAATTTTACGGTATACACATCGACCGTATCGAGTCTGTTCAGCGGAACTTCTTACGATTTGCTCTCAGGCACCTACCCTGGAATAATTCATTAATTCTTCCACCCTATGAGGATCGCTTAAAGCTTTTAAATATGCACTCGCTTGAGAAACGTCGTATGGTTGCCGATATAACGTTTGTACATCAACTCTTAAACGAGAATATTTATTCTCCATTTTTGCTTAACAAAATCTCTTTCCGTGATAGTAGGCACAATTTAAGAAGGCTACCTCTATTGCATGTCAATTCCTCAAGGTCTAATTATGGCATTTATGAACCTATTAATCGCAATTGCTGTTAATAATTTGGCTGAGCATTTTGTTGTTGACGACTCTAAGCATGTCTTAAAAAAACGTCTACATAATATTTAATCTTTTTAGTTAGATTTAAATTAGGTTTTTTTATTTTGGTTCTCTGTCGCATTGCATGTTATTTTATCTGGTGTTTGGTCTATGTTTAGTGTAACATACTAATATTAACACCGACTAAGTGATGAAACGCATGTAGTGTTGACCGTTTATTTATTAAACGTGTCCATGCAGCGAGCTTGTGTTAAGCTGGTTCTGATAGTCATTTTATATATATATATATATATTCTATATTCTAAGATTCAAATCAAACTTTTGTTAGTTTCCCATAAGAACATGCAAATATTTTAGCATATTAGGACTCCGTTCGGGCTGTCATGTGGTAGTGAGGGAGTCTGTTCCATGGCTTGTGAAGTACTCTCGAGGGTTTTTTGTTCTCTGTCGCATTGCATGTTATTTTATCTAGTGTTTGGTCTATGTTTAGTGTAACATACTAATACTAATACCGACTAAGTGATGAAACGCATGTAGTGTTGACCGTTTATTTATTAAACGTGTCCATGCAGCGAGCTTGTGTTAAGCTGGTTCTGATAGTCATTTTATATATATGTGGGAATTGATTTTGATTACTGGGAGATAGAAATAAAATTCTTTGTCTTTTATTTTACAAACAATTCACTGTTTAACTTTATTCAATTCTTTGTACTCGTTAACAATTACTTTTCTTTTATTTATCGTGTGTCTCTTCAATTATAGGTTTTCGACGTGACGGCCAACTCTCGACTCCCTGCCGTTCCTCTCTTCTTCTTCTTTGGCTTTTTGGCTTCTGTCGTACTCGGCTGTCAGCTTTCGGCTCAAACGTTCATGATGTGCGTTCAGATACTATGATCCCACAACCCGGCCATCCTACAGGGTCAGCCACGTCTTGACTTATTCTATTTCATTAGTACTTGCTAGGTTGATATACGTTGTCATATCTGGGTGCGGTTGGTCTTCGTTATCATACGATATTATTATTAGGAACATCTCGTCTTCTTGAAGTTACATTTGGGGATTTATACTATCCTAGCAACTCTAAAAACACGTCTTATGGATTGATCCTGTCTTAGTATGTGATTGTATTTAAGAACGCGTCGTATGGATTCGTCCTGTCTTAGCATATCGTCGTTTCTAAGAATACGTCTTATAGATTCATCCTGTCTTATTACATCGTCGTCTCTAGGAAACGTCTTATAGATTCATTCTGTCTCAGCATGTAGTCGTCTTTAGGAACTCGTCTTATGGTTTCATCCTGTCTCAGCATGTGGTCGTCTTTAGGAACTCGTCTTATGGGTCCATCCTTTGTTGAATTAGTTCCCCTAATCCTGGTAATACGATTCATTTTATGGTATGTACATCTTTCGTTTAAGTTGAGCGGGCAGAGTGCGGGCGGGTGTGTGTGTATTTTGCTGTAATTCTTTTGTGCTACCGGTTACGGAATTGGCTCGCCATCCTCGAAGCAGGACACCAGTTTCGGCATTTCATCTTCGTTGGATTGTTCATCGGATTCTTCATCGGATTCCTAGTGCGCGAAATATTTCATGTGATCGACAGCGGTAGCAGTGACATTTGGGCCTTCGTGATTCCCAACTTTCTTGACTTCGTAGCGTTCATTGTCTTTTACTCTTTCGATTCGGTAGGGGCCAAAATATTTTGGCATGATCTCCAAACAAGGGCCAAATTGTGTGCGCTTAATGGCGACTAAATCGCCCACCTTGTAGTTTGTCGGAGGCTTCCTGCTTTTATTATAAGTTTGTCTATTTTCCTCTTGTACTTCTGAGATCTTCTTAGCAGCTTGTGCTCGTAGTGACTGGCGTTCATCGTTAAATAATTGCGTAAGCTCTTCTTGAATCATTTCAGCTAGAATTATATCGTCTGGGGACTTCATTTTCGTACCAAACATTAGCTCAAACGGCGTTGTCCCAATACTTCTCTGAACACTTGAATTGATCCAGCGTTGAACGCGATTGATGTGTTTATACCAGTTTTCCTCAGATTCCAGTGCAAGTTTTGTTAAAATAGATATTATTACTTGATGCATTCTTTCACCTGTCCATTACCCCGTGGAATTCCTGTAGTTATTTTAACATGCTCGATGTTTTCGTTGTTGCAATGTTCTTCGAAAGTAGAGGAGGTGAAGGCTGGTCCCCTATCCGTTATAATCCGTCGTGGGTTGCCAAAAATAGACTGTTGCATCCCTAATTTCTTCAATGTTTCGGAAGTTGTGATACTTTTCAAAGCGTAGATCCACACAAACTTCGTGAATGTATCCACGACTGTCAAAATATACCGGTACCCCTTTTTGGTTGTCGTCATCGGTCCCAGATGGTCTACGTGGTATGTCTCCAGAGGGAGAGATTCTTTAGGGATGGGATGGAGAAACCCTTCCTTCCGTCCCTTTCTTGAAGCTAGGATGCACGGAATGCAATTAGCGATGCATTCTGCAATCCTTTTCTTGATATTAGGAATGTAATAGTCCTGATTTAGTATGCTTTCTAATTTCCTAGTTGCGAAGTGACCATTTAAGTGAGTTTTTCTTACAAGTTCAGCTTGCATGCCTTTAGGTACAACTAGCTTCTTAGAGCCGTCCAGATACTTGAAAAGGATCCCTCCTTCTTCGAAATAATCTTCAAAGTCTCCATGTTTTAAGACTTCTTTGACTGCTTTCAAGCTATCGTCTCTTCCTTGAGCACTTTTTACTTTTTCCAAAAAACATCTTTCAGTCAGGACCATCACCACAGGATTTCGACTAAGTGCGTCGACATGTTGCATCCTTTGCGCGGACCTATGCTCTATTTGAAACTCATATTCTGCCAGCATTAGTGCCCATCGCGCGATTTTTGGTGTGCTATCTTTCTTGTTCATGGTACACTTGAACGCTGCACAGTCTGTTACCAACTTAAACTTTAGTCCCAGGAGATAAACACGGAATTTCTTGAGTGCGTGAATAACAGCTAATACTTCAAGCTCGTAAGCGCTGTACTTTTCTTCTATTAGTGAGGTCTTTTTACTAAGAAAGTAAACGGGGTGATATTTTCCGTCCTCGCTATCTAGTTGCAGTAATATTGCTCCATACCCATGCTTACTAGCGTCTGTATGGACTTCGGTCTCGGCATCTGGATCGTAGATTTTCAGAACAGGATTTAAGCAAAGTAATTCCTTTACTCTATTAAAGGCTAGCAACTACTTCTCTCCGAACTTGAAGGTTCCATTGTTTCTTAGGAGGTCACTAAGAGGCTTTGAAACGATGGCGTAATTGTTACTATTTCTTTGTGAGGAAACTTGTTTGAGTTTTTGAAGTACTTGTTATCAAATTATAACCAAGTACTCTCATACAAGCACCTACTTTGTTGATTTGGTTATCAGAAATGTCGCACTTTTTTGTAACTGTTTATATCGGAGTAGCTAATGTAGCTTTGCTCCTATGTGTAGTATAGTGGAGTAGCTAATTTAGCTTTGCTCCTATGTGTAGTGTAGTGGAATAGCTAATTTAGCTTTGCTCCTATATGTAGTGAAGTGGAGTAGCTAATATAGCTTTGCTCCCAAGGTGTGGAATGATTAGTGTAATGGAGTAGCTAATTTAGCTTTGCTCCTAGTATGGTGTAGTGGAGTAGCTGAACAGCTTTGCTCCTAATGATAACTACTGAATGTGTCTTGTGTTGAGTTACGATTGCAACTAGTCTTTTAATAAAATCGTTATAATATTTATACTAAAAATATAACCTTAACTGCTACGGAAGTAAAGCTAAAACTCTTAATTTATTTCCTCATAGCGCTCGCCGTATACATATATGTATAAATTACACTTTGCTCAATATCTACAGCTGGCCATTATCATCCGTAAATATTTTTGGTTAAACGTTTGTACTTTGTTTATAGACGTACATACATAAATATAAATTTTGTTAAATGCTTGCAGCTGGTCAATGCTACTTCACGTCATTCGTCGTGAACCATTAATTTGGTCGCCTACATACATACATTTGTTTACCTCCGGCGCAAGGTCGTCATATTACAATGTGGGATTTCTTGCGTGCCGGGGTATTACCTCACTTTCTTTTTCCACTTGTTTTACAAGCGGAAATAATTGCTGTAGGTCAGTAATAATATGTATGTACGCGCCATTCTTTAGGTAAAATGGTATAATGTACCGCATGTATGTACATGCATGCAATGATTTGTTTCACTTGCTATGCAATGTAGGTATGTACATATGTATGTACATATTTTCTTTTAAAGTAGATCTGATAGGCAATATAAGTATGTATGTACGTAATTTGGACAAACGTATGCCTGATATGCAATGTACGTATGTATGTACGTAATTTCTTTTTTGTAAGGGCTGTATGTAACAAACCTCCCTTTTTTTTAAAAAAATGTGTTATTCTTAGAAGAGGAATAACGCATTCGAACATTGTATATGGCTTTGATAGATAATAATAAAAAAAAAATAACAACATGTTACATATATGTATATACATAATGCCGAGTGCTGAGACGATTACTTAGTTAGGTAGAAGAAGCTAACTTATCTGTATGCATTATCGAGAATTATTTCTAGCCTATTTATAAAAATTTTTTTGTTTAAGATTAATTAGATACAGAAAGAAGAAATTTTTCTCTTATGCAGGTATAAGTATGTTTTTTTTTGTATTAGTATATCTGTATATCAAATTACAACTTAACCTTTTATGGCTTTACAATACCATATACGTACACATTTTTTTTTTATCCTTAGTTTTTTTATTTTTACAATTTTAATTCTTTATGCTTTATATATTTATATGTGTAACATATGTTCTCATTCCAATTTTAATTTGTTGCCGCATATGTCTGTATATACGTATGTTCGCATTATAATTTTAATTTTTTGATGCATTTACTGTAATATATGTGTATGTACATATGTTTTCATTACCTTTTAATTTTTTATGCACCTACAATAAGATATGTATGTGTACATATGTTTTACTTATAATTTTAATTTTTTAATGCATTTATTGTAATATATGTGTATGTACATATGTTTTCATTACAATTTTTTTTTTTTATGCATTTATTGCAATATATATGTGTGTACATAAGTTTTCATTATAATTTTAAATTTTTATGCGTTTACTGTACAATATATGTGTATATACATTTTCCATTATATGTCTTTATGATCTATTGGTGTATATCTAATATTTCTTTTTGTTACAATTTATTTATTTACCTTAATCTATAAATATACTTTTGACACCATGCATGCATATTTCTCTCCCGTTAATTTTATTATTTATATTTTAAACAAGACAGATATTTTCAATTAATTTTGGTTAACTTGGATTTGAGAAGTTACTAAACTACTTGCAAATTGCGGGGGCGTGTACATGAATTGGGATGGGTTATAGATGGTGGTAGTGGTGGTGGTGGAGGGATTGATAAATGTTGCCTCTTATTTTCCTGGGGTGGCGGGTTAGTTTGTGGCTTACTTGAATCTTTTGATTCTGAATGAACGGTCTGAGAAGCCGCTTCTGGTGCGTTGGTTAGGGGTTTTACTCTCGCTTTGTGAGCTTTGGTGATCTCTGATTGGAAGTTTTGGGAAATTTGTTTGACTTTGTTCATCGATATCTTTTCCTGGTTTGGAATATGAAGATCAGATTTGACATCTTCTTTGCATTTGGTATTTAAGTTACCCGGAATTTCTACTTTACGTTGTAGAGGTGTCTCAGCATCTAACTGAGATTTTGGATTACTTACGATTACCACATTGGGCATTTCCACTATGCTTTTCTTTTTCTTGTTCTTTATAGTTTTACATAACTTCAGTATACCAATTATGCTTAGTAATAAAATTACCAATGAACTCAGAGATAGGGAGCTTATTTGAACCATTTGTGATTCAGTTCGCTCTTTTCTCTGCTTTTCCAGTGTTTTTATTTGTTCTTCCAATTGATCTAAAGAGTAAGAATTCTCATTCAGAATATGATTGGCATCTTCTGCTCTTATCATAACTATATGTTTCTTTACGGTGTTGTTAACATGTTGGATGAAGTTCTGAATGGTTTCAGTTAGATTTGAATTTATGGGATGAGGGTATTCTGGTTAAATTTGGCAATAAAAATAAAAGTAATTAACTAATTATTGTCTTTCTTTAATCAAAACAAAAAAGATTTTACCTCTGATTTGGTATGTTGAGGTGGAATGTATTCTTTATCCTTCTTTTAAAAGGTTAACTATTATTCGTGGAATGGTTTTAACCTGTTGTTGTGCACTGTTACTCTTCGTCTGCCGATTTGAATAATAGTATTTACAGGATTGAAAGCTTTTATTACTAGATATGGACCTAGCCATATCTGGGACAACTTGTGTTTCTTAGCTTGATTCTTCAATAATACTTTATCACCTGGTTGGAAAGTTACTGGTCTTGAATGTTTATCGTAGTGTAGTTTTGACTTTTCCTTAGCGTTAAGTAAATTTTTTCGGGCAATAGCGTAGGTTTTCTGTAATTTGTACCTAAGAATATGGTAGTAACTTTCGTGATTGTACATTGGCTCTGGCTCTCTTCTTAGATTTGAAGGTACATCCGCTGTAAATCCAAACAGACAGTCCATTGGAGTGAGCTTAGTGCCTTCATGTGGACTATTATTATACACAAAAGCCGCAGTTCTCAGGAATCGATCCCAAGCCTTTGGATTTTCGGATACAATAGTTCTTAAATACTCTAAAAGTGGTATGTGGGTTCGTTCAAGTGCACCGTTGGATTGTGGGTGATAAGCGGATGTTTGCAGTTTTTTAATCTTTAAGAGCTTACAAACTCGTTTGAAGAGATCGCTTAAGAAGTTGGAGCCTTGATCAGTTACTACCTTTTTAGGAATGCGGTAACGAGTAATTATCTCGTCGAAAAATATTCCTGCTACCGTTTCTGCTTCGCCATTCGGCATGGCGTAGCAGTCTACGAATTTCGTAAGATTGTCTTGAAAAGTCAAAATATATTTGTTTCCTGAGTGCGTTTCCTCAAGAGGACCTACGATGTCCAGATATACTTTTTCGAATGGCATTAGGGCAGTATCCGTTTTGACCATTGGCATACGATACTCTGGGCTAGCCTTCATTTTTTGGCATTTAGTACATTTGCGGACATATTTTCTAACCGAGCTGAGCATGTTTTTCCACTTGTACTTCCTTTTTATTCTTTTATAGGTTTTGACTACACCTTGGTGACCACCGAATGCAGAATCGTGGTAGTCCTTTAAAATTGTTTCGATTTCCTCCGGGTCCGTGATAATTTCCGGCAATTTAACTTGGGAATCTATAAGATTATTTTTTATAGGAGATTTGCTGTGTTCAGATGCAACGTTTTCAAATAGGCTGTTCTCAGTTGAGCCAATCTCAACTGAGTCTTTTATGAAGTTCTGAGAATTCTTTTGAACTTTATGGGGAGTTTTCTGAACTACGTCTTCCATTTCTGTCTCCCTTGCTTGAGCTCTTGTAACTACGTGACAATGTGCGTGTGTAGGTTTTGAGGGTGGCGGCGAACTAAACTCATTTTCTTCTATATCGGAATCGGCTCGGTGATGTACCTGAGCTTCCACAATGAATGAATTGGAGTTTGTCTGGTTTAGCTGGGCAGGTATTCGACTAAGCGCATCTGCATTAGTATTATATTTTCCAGGCTTATATTCAATTTTGTTGTCAAACTCCGAGAGTTTATGATGAAACCTGACTAATCTCGATGTTGGGTCTTTCACGTTGAATACGCCTTTAAGGGGCTTGTGGTCGGTGTAGACCGTGAAATTTCTGCCCTGCAAATAACACCTGAAGTTCCTGGCGGCCCATACAATAGCGAGTAACTCTTTTTCTATTGTGGAGTATTTTTGTTCCGCCTTATTTAAACTTCTACTTGCATAGGCTATAGGCTTGTCTTCGCCTATTTTCCCTTGGGATAAGACAGCTCCCAATGCCTCGTTGCTAGCATCTGTTGTCAAGTTAAAGGGTTCAGTAAAATCAGGATATGAGAGAAGGGGAGGATTTACAAGTGATCTTTTAATTTCCTCGAAAGAGTTTTGGCACTTTTGCGTCCAAGTAAATTTAACGTCTTTGCGTAAAAGATTTGTTAGGGGTCTGACTATTTTTGAAAAGTTCGGAATGAACTTGCGGTAGTAGTTAGCCAACCCAAGGAACGATTGGGTTTGTCTAACGGTTCGGGGTTGAGGAAAATTTTGGACACAACTTGTTTTGCTGGGATCAGGAAGTGCTCCTTCGTTTGAACATTTGTGTCCGAGGTAAATCACTTCCCTTCGAAGGAACTGGCACTTTTCGGGCTGTAATTTAAGGTTATGAGCTCGAAGTCTGTCGAATACCTTAGTCAATTTCTCGTTGTGATCTTGCAAATTTGTTCCATATATTACAATATCATCGAGATAGACAAAGCATTCTAAGCCTTGGAGACCCGTTAGAATGTAATTCATTAATCGCTGGAAGGTCGCAGGCGCGCCTTTCAGCCCAAATGGCATTCTCTTAAATTCATAGTGCCCATATGCGGTACTGAACGCAGTTTTGGGTCTATCCTTCGGATCAACAAGTACTTGGTGATACCCGCTTGCTAGATCGAGTGTAGTAAAATATCTGGAGTGTCCAAGTTGATCCAGTATATCTTCTATCCTGGGTAATAGAAAAGCATCTCCTATAGATTTCTCGTTAATTTTACGGAAATCTACTACTACTCGCCAGCGTTTATTGCCGTCAGGCCCAGCTTTCTTGTTAACTACCAGCAATGGAGAATTCCACGGGCTTTTACTTAATTGGATTATGTCGTTGTCCAACATTTCCTTAATTTGCTCATTTATGACTGCCCGATGTGTCTCTGGGAGTCTATACATTTTCTGATTTATTGGTGGTTGATTATGTAATGTGGGAATGGTGTGTTTTATACTGTTAGTGTATGTTAACTTGTCCCCCTTTAGATGAAAAAGGTCATTATAATCATAACATAGTTCTAGAATTGATTTTTTCTCTTCTTGATTTAAGTTTTTATCCAACAGTAATTCTTCACGTAAAGCCACAAGTCTGTCTGGACTGTACTTCGAAATGTGGTTTACGTTTATTGAATATGGATTGGAGTTAAAATTTTTCGTATCTTTTACGAAGTTATTATTTATTATTATTTTATTATTATTATTTTCTTTCTTCAATTAGGTTATCCATTGAATTCGTACTGCAGTTTGCGGCTTCTTCCGTGTGTTGGCTAGGTTAGAAGCGCCTTATCGTGGTATTTCTGATATCAGATTCAACAGTTAGATGTTCGTATGCACTCGTAGGTTCGACGATCAAGGTTTTTCAAGTATTTGTAGGTTGAACTAACTTCCTTGATCCTACCGGCTGCGCCAATTTGTTACTATTTCTTTGTGAGGAAACTTGTTTGAGTTTTTGAAGTACTTGTTATCAAATTATAACCAAGTACTCTCATACAAGCACCTACTTTGTTGATTTGGTTATCAGAAATGTCGCACTTTTTTGTAACTGTTTATATCGGAGTAGCTAATGTAGCTTTGCTCCTATGTGTAGTATAGTGGAGTAACTAATTTAGCTTTGCTCCTATGTGTAGTGTAGTGGAGTAGCTAATTTAGCTTTGCTCCTATATGTAGTGAAGTGGAGTAGCTAATATAGCTTTGCTCCCAAGGTGTGGAATGATTAGTGTAATGGAGTAGCTAATTTAGCTTTGCTCCTAGTATGGTGTGGTGGAGTAGCTGAACAGCTTTGCTCCTAATGATAACTACTGAATGTGTCTTGTGTTGAGTTACGATTGCAACTAGTCTTTTAATAAAATCGTTATAATATTTATACTAAAAATATAACCTTAACTGCTACGGAAGTAAAGCTAAAACTCTTAATTTATTTCCTCATAGCGCTCGCCGTATACATATATGTATAAATTACACTTTGCTCAATATCTACAGCTGGCCATTATCATCCGTAAATATTTTTGGTTAAACGTTTGTACTTTGTTTATAGACGTACATACATAAATATAAATTTTGTTAAATGCTTGCAGCTGGTCAATGCTACTTCACGTCATTCGTCGTGAGCCATTAATTTGGTCGCCTACATACATACATTTGTTTACCTCCGGCGCAAGGTCGTCATATTACAATGTGGGATTTCTTGCGTGCCGGGGTATTACCTCACTTTCTTTTTCCACTTGTTTTATAAGCGGAAATAATTGCTGTAGGTCAGTAATAATATGTATGTACGCGCCATTCTTTAGGTAAAATGGTATAATGTACCGCATGTATGTACATGCATGCAATGATTTGTTTCACTTGCTATGCAATGTAGGTATGTACATATTTTCTTTTAAAGTAGATCTGATAGGCAATATAAGTATGTATGTACGTAATTTGGACAAACGTATGCCTGATATGCAATGTACGTATGTATGTACGTAATTTCTTTTTTGTAAGGGCTGTATGTAACATAATCCCTGATAAATTTTCTAAAGTAGCCGGCTAACCCGAGAAATGACTGAACTTTCTTTAATGTAGTTGGCTTTGGAAAATATTTTACAGCCTGTATCTTGTCCTTCCCTGGAGTGACTTTACCATTTTCTATGACGTAACCAAGATAACTAATCTTACTTTGTAGGAAATTACATTTGGACCATTTAATATTTAACCCATGGTCAGCAGCAATATGAAGAACTTCTTCCAAATGTTTTAAGGCTTGCTCCTCATTTTCCGCCAAGACAATAATATCGTCGAGATAAACCAATACTTTATTTTGCCTAGTCATTTGGACAAATATTCTGTTAATATACCGTTGGAACTGGGTAGGAGAGGTACATAGTCCAAAAGGGGCTCTTGTAAACTCGAACTGACCAGACGATGTAACGAAGGCCGTATATTTCCTGCTCTCTGCTGATAACAAAACGTGGAAAAATCCATTCTTTAAATCCAGGGTGGAGAACAGCTTCGTTTTGGCCAGTTTGTCAATCTGATCTTCAATGCGAGGGAGTGGTTGATGATCCCTAACAACGACTTTATTCAAACGCCTATAATCAATGCAGAGCCTTTTTGTACCATCTTTCTTCGGCACTACAACTGTAGGGCTTGCAAACTCTGAAATACTCGGCGTGATAATGCCTTCTTCTAACTATTCGTTAACCTGTGCATCCACTAAGTCCTTTTCGGACCTTGCCAATCTTCTTGGCGGTTGATTTATCGGGGTCTCGTCTTTCAGAATTATGTCCATGTGAAAATTCGAATTTCTACTCTGCTGATTTGGCCTGTAATTAACTATCAATTCGTTTAGTTTTCTACGATGTTCAGGGTGTGCCAAGTGCTGTCCGTACTGTTCTATTCCAGAGCCAGTATCGAGATGTAAGCAATGCAATAAATCGTCTTCTATAAATGGCTTGATCGATATCTTAAAAGAGTCTATGTGTAGTTCGATTTTTTTTAAAAATGTCTTTCCTATTATACAGCGTTTAGGTAGAATACCTTGGGCTGCTACGTGGAAGGTTTCCAGAAATGCATTCCCGTTCACTTGAACTAAACCGGTAAAAGCGCCTAATGATGACATATTTTGAGATCCTATTCCTCGGAAAAATATCGGTTCAACTAATCGGGGATACCCTAGGAGAGCATAACTGTCCTCTCTCATAAGGCTTATGTCGCTTCCAGTGTCGATAACAGCTTCAATAGGTACCCCATTTATAATGAATACCTTGCTTATGTCCGACTTCTCTTCCCAACCTTCTTCTATTAGTGCTATCTCTCTACTAGTGCCTGGCGTGGGGTTATTTACTTTATTCGGACATGTTCTGCCAGTATGTCCATAATTATTACATGCAAAGCATTTAATTCCATTTGCTTTTTTTCCGCAGTTCTTCGATATGTGTCCTATTGCTCCGCAGTTGTAACACCTTAGACTAAGCTTTGGTTTCAAATTACTATCCGGTTTCTTTCTAGAATGTGCAAATTGGCTATCTTTGCTTTTACTTTTAATCTCTGCATAAATTTCTAATTTTCTTTTTAGTTCCAGAAGATTTTCAGCTCCATACAGAATTATTTTATTTATTTATATTATGGCGGCATCTTCCAAATTTGCTTTGTGTATTAATTCCCTAATAGCAAGGTAGTACTGTTGGTACGATTCGTTGCTTCTCTTTTTTCGGTTCCTCAGCTTCGCGTGTAAAATTGCGCTATTCTCCTTAGTTGAGAACTCTTCACATAACACGCTTTTTAATCTCTCCCATGAATTCACTTCGCGACTTCTTATTGCTAGCTTGGCTGTACCTTGTAACAAGCGCTTGGCATACACCAATTGATGTAAACAATCCCACTTGAAAATTTCAGAGGCACTTTCCACTTCGCAAATCCAGCTTTCCAAACGATAACCATCATCACCTGAGAATGAATTTAATGAGTCTTCGATATCTCGAAATAGGAAGGTACTCCCTTCTGTAGGTGAAGTGGAAGCTTGCAGATCCTGCACCTGTTTCTTCAGCGCCTCTAATTCGCTTGGCTCCTGAAGTTGATTTCCCGAGGAGCTACCACTTGCTTCAGCTTTTTCCTTTTGAATAACCTTACCGTCAGACGAATTATTACTCTGTAACATCTCAATACTATTTCTTAAGTCAGCTACTTCTTTATCCTTTTTCTTTAGAGCCTTCCGCAGATCATCTATCATCTCTTGATAACCCCGGTTGCCTTCCGAATCCGAACTCGCTTCATAGCGAGTGCTCTGTCTTTTTATACTTTTCTTCCCCTTTCTTCCCATCTATTCAGACTTCGCCGAAGGAAATCGAAGCAAGAAAATTTAAGGATAAGGAATTCTAGGTTAAGATTCGTCTTATCTTCACACTGATATCAATGCTTTAATTTAATTTGAGCGCAACAATTTATAAAAATTTCTAACATTCTTTACTTTACAGGTAGCAAACTTGCAACGTAATTTTCTGTCAATTACTGGGGACTGCCCGATCACAATTCGAAATACGATGAAGACGTCGACCTTTATCCTTTTATATTGTTCATTTAATATTTGTATCTTTCGTCAATCACTGTTAGGGTTTATCTTCTTGTTTTTCCAATATAATCTTATAATATAACAAAATTTTCCAATATAATTTATTTCCAAAATTGCCTTCGAAAAAGACGCGCCAAATGATATGCAATGAAAACGCACTTACCGCCGTCGTCTTGTGGGCCTTTTTATTTTCAACTCTATGTTACTCTTTTATGCCTCTACTACTTTTTAGCTTTTACCTCGTGGAATTAGTTTGATGTCACGCTCCTTTTTATTCTGCTAATTTCCATACACACACACACTGTTGCCGCACTCTGAAAAATAGTAAAATCAGTCGGATTAATTTATTTCACGTTCTTTGTTTATGATCTTATCACTCCCCTGATGATTTCTGTTCGATGTTTCTTCTTTCGTTGAGCTGCAGTTTTTAACAAAACCGTGCACGATGATAATTACTGCTGTTCCTCCTGATGACGAAGAGCGTTGTTAATGTAGGAGATTAGAGTTTGGCCGCCACGATATAATAATGATGCTTCGCTCACACTTATTGTCCGATGCTAACGGCCTGCTTGATGTACTGTTCCTCCGGAATGCCCTTGCCAGCCTTTTTACCAGGCTTTTACAAATTTTTTCGTACGTCTTTCAGCTTATTAGCACGACTTTTGGCAACAGTTTTAGCTGTATGTACACAATTATTAATTTTCCACGATTTTTAATTATTTAAGAAATATCCCGGTTGAGCCCCCATGTGGGAATTGATTTTGATTACTGGGAGATAGAAATAAAATTCTTTGTCTTTTATTTTACAAACAATTCACTGTTTAACTTTATTCAATTCTTTGTACTCGTTAACAATTACTTTTCTTTTATTTATCGTGTGTCTCTTCAATTATAGGTTTTCGACGTGACGGCCAACTCTCGACTCCCTGTCGTTCCTCTCTTCTTCTTCTTTGGCTTTTTGGCTTCTGTCGTACTCGGCTGTCAGCTTTCGGCTCAAACGTTCATGATGGGCGTTCAGATACTATGATCCCACATATATATATATATTCTATATTCTAAGATTCAAATCAAACTTTTGTCAGTTTCCCATAAGAACATGCAAATATTTTAGCATATTAGGACTCCTTTGGGACTGTCATTTGGTAGTGAGGGAGTCTGTTCCATGGCTTGTGAAGTACTCTCGAGGGTTTTGGCTCAGTCCATTCTTATTATGTCAGTGTAGGAGAGAGGATGAGTGGTGATTGCCTATGAAGTAGATAGTAATTACTCTCACTGAGCTTGTGTGTACTCATACCACGTTTTTCTTTACAATTACAGTGGCCATTTTACATGGAGAAGAAAGCTTGAGTCAGTTCTCAACGACAGTCATTTAATGTACAATTAATAAAGTTTTCTCTAAATAAATTTACAATTCAATCTTTTTATTATGCAATGGCAAGCCGTTGCTAACAAGGATTACAGACGTATTAGTTCACTGCAAGATTCCCCTTGAAGAACGATCTCTTTTCGTGCCAAATACTCCAAAACTTCTACCTCAACAGAGAATTCCTTTACGTCAACGTTTGGGGATCTGCAATTATCACAACGTAGCTGTGCATGAAAAGGCAGGCTAATCCGCCAACCGGTCCCCCTTATCCTGACTCAACCTGAATTTGTGCATTCAGTTGAACCGAAATCCGGATCACGATCAGTGGCATGTTTCGATAGCTCCGCGATTAAATTTTAATAATTAAGTCTAAGAGTGGTTAAATAATAAAAATAAAATAAAAAAAACTTTTAAAAATCGGTGAATGGTGTTAACTATTAATCGTATGTTAAGTGAACCATTATAGATAGTGACTATAATAGAAAAACAAAAAAAATGAGTTCGGTATGCAAGAAATGTGAACGGTCATTGCGTCCCAAATAAGGATAAAGAAAAAATTATTTCATGCAATGGAGTATGTGGTGGCATATTTCATTTACAATGTGTAGGATTGTCAGCATATGATGCTGATATAATAAGTGAAAAACCTTATGTATTATTTATGTGCGATGAATGCAGAAATTTTGTGAATATCATGTTAACATATGTAACGGAAATCAAGTGTACGGTAAATGAGAATGCCAGAAGAATTAGAGCACAGAGCGAAAGAATCGATTATGTAAAGCGTTCAGAGAAATTAAAAACAAATGCTAATGATAAACCGAGTAAACCATCATATGCAGATATGATAAGGAAAGAACCTCCTATTATTATTAAGCCAAGGCAACCGGCAACCACAAGGCAATGAAATCACAAGAAGAGAAATAAAAAAGAGTATAAATCCGTCAGAGCTAGCGTTAAAAGTGAATGGTTTGACTAATAAACAAAGTGGTGCCATAGCAATAAATTGTGCAAATGAAGAGTCGCGAAATAAAATAGAGCAAATTGTGGTTACAAAAATGAAAGAGAAGTATGAAGTATCAACGCCTAAAATGTTAAACAAACCCAACAATTTTATTGTGTGATATAAGAGAAGAGTGGGATAAAGAGAAATTAGCTGAAGCTCTGAAGAGGCAAAATAATATTTCAGGGAACGTGAAATGTTTCAGATTCTACAGTGTAACACAAAACCGCGGGTTTTATAAAGTAGTAATTGAGGTGGAAAGTGAAGGATTTAAACAAATTATGGATTTGAAAAGAGTAAATTTAGAATGGGATCGTTGTGCAGTGTTTGAATATTTGTCGGTAAAAAGATGCTATAAATGCTGGGGTTATAACCATATAGCAAGTGTATGCCGCAGTGATGTGATTTGTGCCAAATGTGGAGGCAACCATGACGCCAAACAATGCAAAAATGAAGTTTATAAGTGTAATAATTGCGATAATGCGAATAAAAAGTTGAATTTAAATCTAAGCATAAATCACGACTGCCGCGATAAAAATTGTCCTGTTTATGAAAAGCAGTTAAGGCTGAAAAGGAATAAAACATCGTATTAGCAATTAAAGCAAATTAACATTGTGTATTTGAACATTCAGGGATTATTATCAAATTTAGAAGAATTGTCAACAATTGTTGCAGCAAATAAATTTGATATAATAATCTTGACTGAGACACATATTACGGAGGGCATTGAAGATGGTGAGATAAGCTTGGAGAACTATTTTGTGGCGAGGTGCAATAGTAATTGAAGGTACACAGGTGGGGTTATTTTATATTTACATAATAATTTACAATTTCAAATTCTCGATGCATATGTGGAATCAAGTGAATTATGGGGTCTGACTGTAAAAGTAAGTTTTGTTAAATATTCAATAATAATTTTAGCTCTATACAAATCTCCAAGAGCACAAAATAGGCGCTTTTGTGATAAAGTTAGTGAATGGTTGAGTGACTTGAGTGAGTGCTCGAATGATTTCTTGGTTGTTGGAGATTTTAATATTAACTACTTGGATTTAAATAACACATATAGAAGAGATTTGGAAAACGCGATAGTAACAAATAGTTGTAAGCAAATAGTTACTGAACCAACTAGGATAAACGGGAACTCAAGAACGTTAATAGATTTGGTGATTACAAATAATAGTCTCTTTACCGCGAAGACAGATAACAATTTAAATATTACAGATCATGAAACGATTGTAATCAGTAAAAATATTATGTATAGTACAAAAAACAAAAAAAAACAAAAAGCGTATCCTCAAGTATGAAAAAGAAAGTTTCCATAATGAATTTAATATGAATTACTTAGATTATGAAATAACAGATATTAGTGTTGATAGTTCAGCTGAACATTTTTAAACAGAAGTAGATCGTGTAATAAATTGTTTTTCGTCATACAAGGAATTGAGATACGTGGAAAATGTCTGGTTTAGTGTTGAATTGATAAAACTGAAAAAGCAAAATTGCAAAAAAGAAGTCGTGCGCTAATAACAAATTCAGAGGCAGATTGGAGTAATTACCGTGTTCTTCGAAATGTATATAAACGCAGATTGGAACAAACTAAAAATAAGTATATGCAGAATAGATTAAATACCTGCTGCGATCAAAGTTCTATGTGGAAAACTTTGAAGAAGCTAATTTTAAATAAAGGTGAAGAAAGAATTGGAAGTATATACTTTAATGCTAAGCTTGTTGAAAACGACTTAGAAATGGCAAATGAATTCAACAAGTTTTTTATCAAGAGTGTAGAAGAAATTCAGGGGTCCATTCCACATATTTCTTTTGGTGATCAAATCACAGAGGTCAATACAGTATTTACTTTTAAATGTTTGCAATTGGAAGACTTGCGAAATATCATATGCAAAATGAACAATAAAAGAGACTACAAGCTTGCGAATGGAAAAATGATCTTGGACTCATTTTCTAAAATTGCACCAACTTTGATTGCAATTATCAATAAATCATAGACATCCGGTAAATTTCCAACACTGTGGAAAGAGTCCCTGATAACTCCGATAAGAAAAGTGAAAAATACAAATAATTGCGGCAATTTTAGACCAATTAATTCGATGCTAATTGGAGAAAAGATATTAGAGAAATGCGTCTATTTGCAATTGGAAAAGTATCTAGAAAGGAATAATATACTGCTCAGTAACCAATCAGGCTTCAGAAAGAATCATTCATGTGAATCAGCAATAAACATGGTGTTGAATATATGGAAGGAGCAGATCGCGAATAAGCACAGCGTTGTAGCAGTTTTCTTGGATATGAAAAGAGCATTCGAGACGGTGGATAGGGACATATTGATAAAGAAATTGTTCAAGTATGGTGTAAAAGGTAAAGAATTGCAGTGGTGCGAGGATTACTTGATGAACAGACTGCAGAAAACAAAAGTAAATGCACAAGTTTCAGAACCCATAGAAGTCAAACTAGGCGTCCCACAAGGATCAATTCAATTCAATTCAATTTTATTGTAAATGATTTTCCAAACATTTTGTAAATTATTTGTGTGTTTACATTTCTTATTTCATATTTCAGTCTAAAACCCACTCAGACAGCACAGCTGGTATGAGAGTTGGGCGATTTAATATAAATACAATATAGTATAATATACATTAATTCTAGGTTCATCAGTCCCAATTTCATATTTCAAGTTATAGCTAGTAATTTTTAATTGCACTTATGGATTTACAGATTGATTAAAAATAAATAAAAAATATATAAAAAACAAAGAATATTTCTTGCTTTAGACTTATTTTTTTAACAGTTCCTAACAGTTACAGCTAGTAATATTTTCTATTTTAGGCTTATTATTACAGTTCGGCTAATATTGAAGCAATATTTATTTGCATAACTGACTATATTTTTACTATCAGAACAGTAAAGATAATTTGATGTTAGTTTAGTTTGTTATGGTCGTAGCAGATTGCACATAGCAATATGCTACCTATACTGATGCGTGTAGGCCGGCCTCGTTAAATAAGAACGAAAACCAGACGTACCCCGACGAAGCAATGTGTCGTCAACCTCAGCATGACATGCTGAAGTGACAAGGAAGAAGAAGAAACTTTTCTCTGTCGTGTCAGATCTTCGCAGTGGAAACAGCAAGGAGTGAACGACAAGGAAAATTCTCGTAACATCGGCGAAAAAACGAAATCTGTAAGTAAGTTTAGTATATTTCTCCATCCACACGTTAACATATTTTCGATTAGGAAGAAAATTTCCCGCATTACCCTAAAAATTATATTCAAGACTCCTCCACGGAATCTGCGAAACCTGAGCAACTGCTTGGAGGCGACATAGTGCCATAGGTTGCGGACTGCTTTGTGAAATAATCGAAAACCTCAAAGATCGCCTCGAGAAATTGGTTGTTAATCAATCTGATACTGACTACTATCGTCCGTAGGCGTTGCTCTAAAGATAAATAAAAAGAAAAAAAAACACTTACCAGTAGTGGTAATCCTGGAAGCCCGTGTGTCCTGACTGGGAGTTCCCCTAATAATTACGCTAAAGAATATATAGTCAGACGGTCATTGATGACACTTAATTACCGTGACTCCTCCTCCCGGAAATATTAAAAATTAAAAAAAAAAGAGAAATTTTTTGGGCTAAATTAACGTCCTGTCGTATGTGCATACTGAAAGTAAGACGAATTAAGGCGGTATCACCAACGGAGATGTTCCCGCTGAGAGAAAACAAAAGACAAACCACTCGGGAATTGGGCAGAAGTTCATTGACATCCGTCAGGCGACAGGAGCAAGTCATCCAGCCAATCGTTTTTCTATGCAGAGTTTATTTGATTAAGTACCAGCAATGCGCTATAGTTCGGTAGGTCTAATTTAATTAGTATGTTTGTAAGTGTGATCTGTAGGTAGGACACAAAACCCGCATGAATGTACTTCTTTTGCAATTGTCATCAAAATTCCTATATATATACAGATTGAATTCAATGGCAGGGTGACACCTCACGGGGCGCCTCAGCGAGGGAAGATCCTCAACAAAAACTGTAAGTGTTTTCATTCAATCATAACTTGTTCATAACAAAACTTTTAATTGCATTACCTTCACAAATGAATTTCAGGCTTTAATTTTGATAGTATAATCAAATTGAATTTTAGATTTATTTTTCAAATTACATATAATATTCTTAAAAACTTTTGATTACATTGCCTAAGCAAATGAATTTCGGGCTTTAATTTTGTTAGTATAATCAAAGTAAATTTTAGATTTATATTTCAAATTACATATAATATTCTTAAAAACTTTTGATTACATTGCCTACACAAATGAATTTCAGGCTTTAATTTTGTTAGTATAATCAAAGTGAATTTTAGATTTATATTTCAAATTACATATAATATTCTTAAAAACTTTTGATTACATTGCCTAAGCAAATGAATTTCAGGCTTAATTTTGTTAGTATAATCAAAGTAAATTTTAGATTTATATTTCAAATTACATATAATGTTCAGAATTCATCACAATTCTGATATCATTAAAACCAGAAAATTTACATGTCGACACATGTATATACCGACCTAAAGAAATAAAAATTTTTAGGTCTCAATTGTACTAATTTCGCAGAGAGATGAGCCAGATAACTGTCCACGGGCAGTACATTGCATTCACGCATGATAATTTTTTCTGTAAATTATCATCAGAAGTTCAAATTATCAACGCTGCAGTGAAGTGAGCCAGCGAGAAAGAACTGTACATTGGTAGTACAATGGATTTGCACTTGGTAAGTTGAAAATAAAAATCTATTTAGAAAAAATTCAGTAGGCAACGAATATTTCTGACTGAATAGAATTTACAAAAAAGTTTTTTTTTTTTTTTTTTTTTTTATTATTTTTTTTTTTTTTTGTTCTTTTGTTGCATTTTCAACAATAGAAAACGAAGTGCAGCTGCTATGCCAATTTGCCATGCGCCTTTGAATGCCATTCTTTGGTGCTATGGGCAACCCATGGCTATATAAATCGGAATCTGACTTGACTCGTTCTCTTTTGCAGTTTGGCAGTGCAGTGATCAAGTTGGTATTCTAGTTCCTAGTGTTATTTCCAAGTGCTCTAAATTTTATTAACATTTCCCAGTGTTATTCCCAAGTGCTATAAATTTTACTAACAGTTTAAATACTTTATTTAATTGACAGTTCAAATAATTATTTTTATTCTGGGTATCGACTAGATTAAAGATTTTATTTTGAATAGCGATTAAATTAAAGATTCTTATTGCGGGTATCGACCGAAAAAGAAATTTACTAACATAAATCACTTTATTACGGGTCTCGACCGAATAAAGATTCTTATTGCGGGTATCGACCGAATAAGAAATTTACTAACATAAATCACTTTATTACGGGTCTCGACCGAATAAAGATTCTTATTGCGGGTATCGACCGAATAAGAAATTTACTAACATAAATCACTTTATTACGGGTCTCGACCGAATAAAGATTCTTATTGCGGGTATCGACCGAATAAGAAATTTACTAACACAAATCACTTTATTACGGGTCTCGACCGAATAAAGATTCTTATTGCGGGTATCGACCGAATAAGAAATTTACTAACATAAATCACTTTATTACGGGTCTCGACCGAATAAAGATTCTTATTGCGGGTATCGACCGAATAAGAAATTTACTAACATAAACCACTTTATTACGGGTCTCGACCGAATAAAGATTCTTATTGCGGGTATCGACCGAATAAGAAATTTACTAATATAAACCACTTTATTACGGGTCTCGACCGAATAAAGATTCTTATTGCGGGTATCGACCGAATAAGAAATTTACTAATATAAACCACTTTATTACGGGTCTCGACCGAATAAAGATTCTTTCTGTGGGTATCGACTGCAGTCAGAATTACTAACCTCACTTTATTCTGTATATCCACTAGAATAAAGAATAGTCCAATTCCAAACCTCAATAAATTAGAAAACCAATTTGATCGAGTGCCTAATACTGAGCTGGTGAGTACATTGTCAGATACAATAAAATTGTCTAAACATAAATTTAATTTAATCTTACTTATTCTTTCACATTTATTCAATATTAAATTTAACTTTACAGATAAATTTAAATTATAATTGTGGTTTTGAAATAATATTACCAGGCATATATATTATGTATTAATTACAAATTATAGCATTTATTAAATTTAAAAAAATCTAGTTGGAGTGCGAGTTACAGTGTAGTAAGCTTGGTGAACGGAAAAATTAAGCTACGAAATCACTAACTTTGAACCAGGGTTATAACTTTCATCATATTTCTTCATTATTTGCGTGTTCGCTCTAACTACGGGCAGAACATTTTATGGTCCTTCGCAGCCAAATTTAAAGTCTAGTAGTATATATTCTCAGTCTTTCAATCATGGCTACACTGCAAAAACTTCTCGCTAATCAAACCACCTCAGCTCTAATCTTCGAAAAATCGTTCAATAACTACAACAAAACTGAGATAGAAAAACGAACGAAAGGACTTATTTCTGAGCGGTTAAACGCCCTAAGCGAAATTTGGTCCGACTATAAGAATACGCATTATACAATTCTCCAAGCTACTCAGCCTTTAGAGGCTAGCGAACTGCAAAAATACGAATATTTTGCAAACGATCAGTTCTCAAGCATGGAAAATAAATATTACACGTTTCGAGGTATTCTCAGAGATGCACTAGATGCATTCGAAACAAAAGTGGAATCAAAACCGAACACGGAGAATGAATCTTCGTTTTTGAGATTGCCTAGCATCACAATCCCAAGATTCTCAGGGTCATATGAGTCATGGAGGTCGTTTCGTGATCTATTCCAATCCCTGGTGCATACAAATTCTGCGTTATCTCCAGTACAAAAATTGCATTATTTAAAATCAAATATTTCTGGAGAAGCAGAACATTTGTTGCGTCAGCTTCCAATGACCAACGCGAGTTACCACAACGCATGGAAGATATTGCTTAATAGGTATGACAATAAGCGAGTATTAATAAATGCTCAATTAAAAATCCTGTTCAATCTACCTAAAGCAACACAAGAGTCAGCCAAGGCAATAAAAACTGTGCTAGACAAATCTTCCGAATGCATTTATGAACTCGAAGCATTAGAAGTTCCCACTAAACACTGGGATACAATCCTGATTTACATGCTAGTGCAATGTTTACCAGCAGAGACACATCGTTTATGGGAGCAAGAAGTGAATAGCGTAAACGAACTTCCCACCCTTGAATCTTTAAAGAAATTTCTAGGGAAAAGATTCCGAACCTTAGAAGCAATCGCAGACACAAAACCATATGTAATGAATAAACCAGCTCAGATTTCAAAAGTATCAACTCACTTTACGTCATCTGGTGACAGATGTACACTTTGTAAAGAGCAACATCGTTTATACAAATGCCCAAAATTTGTAAAATTGGATGTAGATGCTAAATTTAAAATCGTCACATCAAATAGCTTGTGTATAAACTGCTTTTCAAAAGGTCACAATTCAAAGTTTTGCTCAAGCAAATTTACATGCCAACGATGTGGAAGGAAGCATCATTCCTTACTTCATAGGAATAGCACAAATACACAGAGCTCACACAAGGCCACACCAAATTCACTGGAACGAGTTCAGCCTTGTAATTCACCTTCCACGTCTAATATTCACTCGCTTCATGCAAGTCAATCAGTAAGAACTACACAAGCCTTGCTTGCCACAGCATTGCTTAAAGTTCCGTCAAGAAAGGGTACCATGTTTACTCTGCGAGCGTTGATTGACTCAGGTTCCCAAGTCTCGTTCATAACACAAGCCGCCGCACGCAAGCTGCAGTTGGCTATTATGAACACATCCATACAAATCACTGGCTTAGGAAAGTCAGAAGCTATGTATGTCAAAAAACAAGTAACAATTGATATACATCCTTATTCAACCTCGAATAAGGTGAGCACGATTGATGCTCTTGTCGTGAACACTATCACAGACATATTACCTCCGTCCACCATTCCAAACAAGGAATGGACCCATGTACGTGATCTGCAACTCGCCGATCCATATTTTTTCAAATCAGGAAAAATCGACCTGCTATTAGGAGCGGACGTATACGGAGAAATCCTCTTAGAAGGATTACGAAAAGGTCCTACAGGAACACCAATCGCGCAAAATAGCACGCTCGGTTGGATTCTTTTCGGGAACCTAAACAGCACTTCCACAATCTCTAAAGCGTCTGCGTTAACAGCAAACGCGTATTACGAGGAAGAGTCTTCATTGGACAAACTTCTGCGACGGTTTTGGGAAGCCGAAGAATTTATCTCAGGAAGACAGCTATCTAGAGCAGACCGTGATTGTGAAGAATTCTACAAGAAAACTCACCATCGAGACACAAACGGTCGCTATGAAGTCCGATTACCCTTCATCAATGAAAGTCCTAGCTTAGGAGACTCTCGTGGCATGGCCGTACGAAGATTTCATAGTTTAGAGCGTAAACTACAGCAAAATCCTGAGCTTAGTCAGGAATATAAAGCTTGTATTAATGAGTATCAATCATTAGGACACATGACAGCAGTTGACAAGGAAGTTAATAAAGATAAATGCTATTATCTTCCTCACCACGCCGTTATTAAAGACAGTACAACTACCAAAGTACGAGTTGTATTCGATGCTTCGGCTAAGTCCTCTAATGGGAAAAGTCTAAATGAACAGTTGCATACAGGCCCAGTACTGCAATCCGAACTCTTCTCAACGTTACTTAGATGGCGAAAGTACAAATTTGCTATGTCAGCCGACATAGAAAAAATGTACCGAATGATAAACGTTCAATCTCCAGATCAAAATTACCAAAGGATTGTTTGGAGAAACAACCCCAATGAAGTCATCAAAGATTTTAAGTTAACCACTGTTACATTCGGCACAACTCCAGCTCCATATTTAGCAATTAAAACCTTACATCAGGTAGCCACCGATGAATCTGCTAAATATCCTATAGCTGCCAGAATTATACCACGGGATTTTTATGTTGATGATTTGCTCACTGGTGCAGATTCCATCGTGGAAGCGTTGGAAATACAAAAGCAGCTTATTAACCTCTTATCGTCAGCAGGATTCAATTTAAGGAAGTGGGTCAGCAATTCATCGGATCTCTTATCAAGCATCCCAGAAGAACATAGGGAAGTGCAACTTCCTTTACGGTTCGCAAGTGATGAATCTGTAAAAACTTTGGGCATCCATTGGCACCCGGGAACTGATCACTTCACTTTGCAAAACATACAGTTTGTAGATCGAATTTCTACAAAGCGTTCGGTTTTGTCAGAAATTGCTTCACTCTTTGATCCACTTGGTTGGATATCTCCAATCGTAGTTACAGCCAAAATTCTGATGCAAGCCTTATGGCTTTCTGGATGCTCATGGGATGATAAAATTCCTGCGCACATTGACCAGCACTGGCGACAATTTAAGGCAAAATTAAGTACGATCAGCACAATACACATACCACGGTGGATATGCACCACCAGTGACTTATCTACATGTCAAATACATGGATTTTCCGATGCGTCCAATCAAGCCTATTCGGCGGCCGTTTACATCCGTGCCATAGATCACGAAGGAAACGTCCATGTAAACTTACTGATAGCAAAATCCAAAATAGCACCTGTTAAACCTGTCACACTTCCTCGCCTTGAGTTATGTGGCGCTGTACTTTTAGCTAGGCTTATTAATCGTGTTAAAACAGACCTCGAATTTAACAAAGTTCCCATATTTGCTTGGACAGATTCATCTATAGTCCTAGCTTGGATTCGCAATCATCCGAACAAATACAAAACATATGTAGCAAACAGGATTGCTGAAATTCAAAACCTAATTGATATTCCGTCATGGCATCATGTGCGGTCTGTTGACAACCCGGCCGATTGTAACTCCAGGGGCATTGAACCTACATCTTTAAGTTCCCACAAAATAGGGTGGCACGGTCCTCAGTGGCTATTGAGCTCTGAAGAAAATTGGCCTCAGTCAAAACCCTTGGCAGACAATATTATCGAATCTGAGCTAAAGCAAGTAAGCTGTTTAACTACAACTCACTCAGACATCAGTGAGTTGTTTTGTAAATTCTCAACATTTGTCAAGCTGCAACGTGTCATTGCTTACTGCTTCAGATTTATTAACCACAGCCGGAAGACTATTACCAACACTCATCGTAACAGTTCATTGCTTCTAAAACCATCCGAAATGATTCAAGCAAAATATTTGTTAATCAAGTTAGCTCAAAGGACTGCATTCGAAAAAGAAATTAAGCAACTGAAGGCAGGCATTTCACTACCTACCAAAAGCAACATCTTGTCTCTAAACCCATTCTTAGACCCGGACGAGTTATTGCGTGTGGGTGGCCGACTTCAAAACGCCAATATCCCCTTTAATCAAAAACATCCTATAATATTGCCGAAAGAAAGCAACTTGACAACATTAATAATCAATCACTTTCACATGAAAACATTGCATGGAGGTTTGCAATTAGTTCTGTCAACTTTAAGAAACGAATTCTGGATTCCACAAGGACGAAAAACCGTCAAAAATATTTTGCACAAATGTGTTACTTGCTTCAAACAATCCGCTTCAAATAGAAACCAAATCATGGGGAACCTACCTGCTTCAAGGGTAAATATGTCAAGACCCTTTCAACAAACCGGGGTGGATTACGCTGGTCCTATCAATCTGAAAATGTCCAAACACAGAGGAAATCGTTTTTACAAGGGCTATATATGCATTTTTGTTTGCATGGCCACCAAGGCCATACATATAGAGCCGGTATCCGATCTAACCACAGCAGCCTTTATCGCAGCTTTTCGACGCTTTTCTAGTCGACGAGGACTTTGCACGGACATATATTCCGACTGCGGCACCAACTTCGTTGGAGCGGACAAAGTCCTGCAAAAGGATCTCAAGAATGCCATAAAACAAGCTAGTGAAGAAATGGCAGCAAAGGTAGCACAGGATGGAACACGTTGGCATTTCAATCCACCCTCAGCACCACATTTTGGAGGACTATGGGAAGCAGGAGTAAAATCGATCAAATTCCATTTAAAGCGCATATTAGGAAATTCTTCACTGACGTTCGAAGAATTCGCAACCGTTTTGGCTCAAATTGAAGCCTGCTTGAACTCCAGGCCATTATGTTCTATTTCGGATAATCCAGAAGATCTAGATATATTAACACCGGGGCATTTTTTAATCGGCAGTTCATTAATAACTCCACCAGAACCAATATTTGAGACAAACACTTCATCAATAACAAGATGGAATCACATACAATTACTACAACAACAGTTCTGGAACAAATGGTCCAACGATTATCTAAATTCCTTGCAGAATCGACCAAAATGGAAAAACCCAATCTCCAATCCTAAAATTGGAGATCTAGTTGTTATCAAGGAACCTAATTTGCCAGCCTGTCGTTGGGTATTAGGACGAATTATTGAACTTCATCCAGGCGTGGATAAGATGGTCAGAGTTGTAAGTATGAAAACGCTGAATGGAGTGCTGAAAAGACCTATTACAAAACTAGCCATCCTTCCTTTAAGCTAAATGACATTCCAAAATTTTAGTTGTTTTTTTTTGTCTTGCAAAAATAGAACATTTATTCTTAGTCTGAAAGTAATTCTTTTAATTTATTTCATCGTCATACATTTATGAACTAACCTAAAGGTTAATTTGTAGATATAAATTTTTTTTTTTCTTTCTCTTTGTTCTCAAGAAGAAATTTCAATAGAGTTCACAAAATTTGGTATCCAAAATCGAGAGTGCATGCTTACAACTGCACACATCTAAAACGCAAAAACAAAATACAAAATATATAATTCCTCAGAAAATTATCAAAGGTGCATTCTTTATACAAAGTGGTCATAAGTACCGCTACACCAAATAATAAAACTCTATCTTCCTAGCAAAATTTCAAAATTCATACTCCCAATCCAACCTTAAGACAATTGCATGTCAAATAAGTATTCAAGCACATCTGCCTAATAAACAAAAAAAAAAAAAAACTAACTAACCAAAATTCACATTTTTCACACAATTGAACAAGCGTGCATTGTTGCAACAAAGTGGCATGATAGATTGATACAACTGATAACAAAATTTTCGCCTATAAAAAATTTGTTTTGCAAGATAAAAAGACCCGTTAGTCCTCTTTAAATATTGATCACATCGCAATTCAAGCCACAGTTAAATTTCAATTTGATAAGTTGTAAGATGGAATCACCAAAGGAAGAAAAAATTATTGAGGTTGAATTGCCTCCGACTCCAGGGAAAACCATTGAACAGGAGGTCAAGGAGGTATGGAAGCTACAAAAGCAGCTCAACAAATTAAAAGAAAAAAGGTTAAGAGCATTGTCACGAAGAAGTAAATTCGCCAGCCGTCTTCGCTATCCGCAATTGGAAGAGTTGGACACCATTGAAGTGATCGATTCACCACCACAGTCTCCAAATCATCAACCATCAGCCGTGCCAGGAACATCCAAGTTGGAGACTATGGCGGAGGTTCCAGCCCCTGGGATGAACGTTTCGCAAGAGGTTCCACCCCCTAAGATGGACGTCTCGCAAGAGGTTTCACTCCAATCACCAATAGTGCCAGGAACATCGACATCAGGAGCTTTATCAGAGACTCCAGCACTTAAGGTAAACATTTTAGAGGACGTAACTCTGCTACCTGTTGCAATGGATAGCAATGATTTCAAGCTAACAATAACGGATCACGAAACGGGAGACACCGAATCCTTTATCGTGTCTTTGGAGGCACTTAAAAGGTCTAAAAGACATAAGCAGCGCTTCAAGACCAAAGGTGGAGCACGCTATAATGTAAGACTGTTTAAGGACGGCACGATTAAAGTGCTAAAATAAAAAATATAATAACAAAGTTTGTTGTTTCTTTTCATTCTCTCTTCTCTCTCAACTGAACTCCTTTCAGCTTATATTCTGCGTGGTTCTAACAAGGGCTCAGTTATTATTCTTTCCATTGAAATTGCTCTACATACCTTCTGCCGCATTCTTAGGTTTCTCAGAATCATCGGAGTTGTCAACAGATCGCATAGTATTTTGTATATTTGAAAGGCATTGTATCCTTTCAACGGGGGGCAGTATGTTCAGAATTCATCACAATTCTGATATCATTAAAACCAGAAAATTTACATGTCGACACATGTATATACCGACCTAAAGAAATAAAAATTTTTAGGTCTCAATTGTACTAATTTCGCAGAGAGATGAGCCAGATAACTGTCCACGGGCAGTACATTGCATTCACGCATGATAATTTTTTCTGTAAATTATCATCAGAAGTTCAAATTATCAACGCTGCAGTGAAGTGAGCCAGCGAGAAAGAACTGTACATTGGTAGTACAATGGATTTGCACTTGGTAAGTTGAAAATAAAAATCTATTTAGAAAAAATTCAGTAGGCAACGAATATTTCTGACTGAATAGAATTTACAAAAAAGTTTTTTTTTTTTTTTTTTTTTTATTTTTTTTTTTTTTTTTGTTCTTTTGTTGCATTTTCAACAATAGAAAACGAAGTGCAGCTGCTATGCCAATTTGCCATGCGCCTTTGAATGCCGTTCTTTGGTGCTATGGGCAACCCATGGCTATATAAATCGGAATCTGACTTGACTCGTTCTCTTTTGCAGTTTGGCAGTGCAGTGATCAAGTTGGTATTCTAGTTCCTAGTGTTATTTCCAAGTGCTCTAAATTTTATTAACATTTCCCAGTGTTATTCCCAAGTGCTATAAATTTTACTAACAGTTTAAATACTTTATTTAATTGACAGTTCAAATAATTATTTTTATTCTGGGTATCGACTAGATTAAAGATTTTATTTTGAATAGCGATTAAATTAAAGATTCTTATTGCGGGTATCGACCGAATAAGAAATTTACTAACATAAATCACTTTATTACGGGTCTCGACCGAATAAAGATTCTTATTGCGGGTATCGACCGAATAAGAAATTTACTAACATAAATCACTTTATTACGGGTCTCGACCGAATAAAGATTCTTATTGCGGGTATCGACCGAATAAGAAATTTACTAACATAAATCACTTTATTACGGGTCTCGACCGAATAAAGATTCTTATTGCGGGTATCGACCGAATAAGAAATTTACTAACACAAATCACTTTATTACGGGTCTCGACCGAATAAAGATTCTTATTGCGGGTATCGACCGAATAAGAAATTTACTAACATAAATCACTTTATTACGGGTCTCGACCGAATAAAGATTCTTATTGCGGGTATCGACCGAATAAGAAATTTACTAACATAAACCACTTTATTACGGGTCTCGACCGAATAAAGATTCTTATTGCGGGTATCGACCGAATAAGAAATTTACTAATATAAACCACTTTATTACGGGTCTCGACCGAATAAAGATTCTTATTGCGGGTATCGACCGAATAAGAAATTTACTAATATAAACCACTTTATTACGGGTCTCGACCGAATAAAGATTCTTTCTGTGGGTATCGACTGCAGTCAGAATTACTAACCTCACTTTATTCTGTATATCCACTAGAATAAAGAATAGTCCAATTCCAAACCTCAATAAATTAGAAAACCAATTTGATCGAGTGCCTAATACTGAGCTGGTGCAGGCGCGTATCCAGACCTGTAGCCTGGGGGGGGTCACAACTAAAATGTTCGAGTGGGCGGGGAGGGGGGGGGGGTTGAAAAAGTAGGAAGAAGTCTCTTTTAAATTTTTTTATTATATATATACGAGTAATCGGCGCAAAAAAAATATAAAAGCATTTCATTCCTTTTTTCAAACAATCAAACAATAAAATAAATATGTATTCCAAAATTACTTACCATCCTGTGATAGGTACTATAGATGACTTTTCGTTCGACACTATATAAAATCACAAAAAAATTCAAAAAAATTCGTACGTGTTTCAAATATGAAGAGCTACGAGCGAATGGCTATTAGTGCCACTATTAGTACTCATAAAACTCAAAGAAACACCCCCACCGCAGGCAAAGATTGAATAACTAAATATAGGACATAGAAGATATTTTCGATTATTTTCCATTTAAATGTACACGGCTAGAAAAGGACAGAAAGAAGAAGAAAAAATAACAAAACGAAATCGAACTCTCTTTAAAATTTTTATGAATATGGACATAAAATGTGAAAACGCAGATTACATACAAATAAACGGAAATGGCATATGAATCATTTTCATAAATAAATGAAAAGGGGCAGACTTTTCAGGTTTTACTCTCATAAAATGCTCCCGCGTTTTTGTGAAAACCGATTTTTGCTGAAATATTGTGAGAAATATCCAATGTTTTTTATAGTATAACCAATGTTTGTTAGTATAATTCCTATGATATTTGAACAGCACGTGCTTCTGTTTACATTCGTTTTGCTCTGATGAAGTGATTAAATGGGAGAAACTAATGTTGGACTCTCTGATATTTTCGGGAAAAATGAAAATTTTATTTGACAGAAATTTTACATCTCCTTTCAGCATCTGGGCCAAAGCGCAGTTTATCTTTTTATTAAAAAAGTGAAGTACATTATTATGAATAATTTGATAGGATTTTGAGGGATTTAATAAGATTTTGTCGTTCGGATAATCCTAGGTTCTCTCGTTTTTATACTCTAAGGGTATACTAAGTTTGTCATTCAATTTGTAACACCACGAAATAATGATGGTAGAACAAAATGGATTGAACACCCACGCATAATATTAAAAGTTATTTCGATTTTTGAATGTCCGTCCGTCCGTCTGTCTGTGCGCACGATAACTCAAGAACACGTATACTCAAAAACTTAAAAAAAAAACTAAAATTAAGTTCGAAAAGAAGACAAATCGGGCAAGTCCTTCGTGGGGTTGAAATACAAAAATTTCGTTTTCCACTATATATTTGGATTGGACACGGTGTTTTCATTGTACTAGCAAATAAAACTTCAAAAATGGACTAAATCGGGCAACCCCTTTTAGGTGTTGCCATAAAAAAAAATTAGAGTTTTTTCGTATACTGTGAAAACGATTAGTCCAAGATATTTTTATTGTACTAAAAACTTCAGAATACGAAATTCTATAAAATTGGTTATAATCATTTTTTCTGTCCGACAAACCGTTCTAGAAATATGTGCGAAAAACCACTTCAAAAATCAAACTTGCCCAGAAGGGGCATCATCTAGGGTAGCAATTCTAACTGTTTTACTTGTTTGTTTTTAACTCGTTGTCTCAGCTCAGTCGCACTACAATAATGCATAGCGAAGCTCTTTCCCCCATTCATGCAAAGACATAAGTAAATAAGTATATGACATTACTTGTTTCCTTCTAGAAAACTCGAAAAATTTCCTATCTTGTTCGCCTCTGTCTTAACTTATCATTAACTAAGCTTTGCCGCAGATTGTCTCTGTGACACAGCAGTGCTAAAGTTATAAATTTAGAGAAGTGCGCTATATCACCAGCATTAAACGCTGGAGTCAGCTAAACATTGTGCCCGTACCATACAAAAATCGCCCTGTGAAACTTTTACAACGTGCTCTACAGTCCAGCGCGATTTGCTTCAATTCACCGCGTAGGTGAGGTGGCACTCTTTGGGGGGGGTCATGACCCCCATGACCCCCCCCCTGTATACGCGCCTGAGCTGGTGAGTACATTGTCAGATACAATAAAATTGTCTAAACATAAATTTAATTTAATCTTACTTATTCTTTCACATTTATTCAATATTAAATTTAACTTTACAGATAAATTTAAATTATAATTGTGGTTTTGAAATAATATTACCAGGCATATATATTATGTATTAATTACAAATTATAGCATTTATTAAATTTAAAAAAATCTAGTTGGAGTGCGAGTTACAGTGTAGTAAGCTTGGTGAACGGAAAAATTAAGCTACGAAATCACTAACTTTGAACCAGGGTTATAACTTTCATCATATTTCTTCATTATTTGCGTGTTCGCTCTAACTACGGGCAGAACATATAATATTCTTAAAAACTTTTGATTACATTGCCTACACAAATGAATTTCAGGCTTTAATTTTGTTAGTATAATCAAAGTAAATTTTAGATTTATATTTCAAATTACATATAATATTCTTAAAAACTTTTGATTACATTGCCTACACAAATGAATTTCAGGCTTTAATTTTGTTAGTATAATCAAAGTAAATTTTAGATTTATATTTCAAATTACATATAATATTCTTGAAAACTTTTAACCGCATGGCCTAAACAAATGAATTTCAGGCTTTAAATTTTTGTTAGTGTATTCAAAGGAAATTTAAATCTATATTGCGGATCACGTATAATATTCTTAAATATAAAGAACGTAATACTTCCGAGTTTGGAGGAAATGTATCTAGCTAGAGATAGTCGTCTTAGGTTGATAATAATCTTTCCATTTCCCTCTATTTTAGTATATATATATATACATGTTGGTATAATTAGGAGATAGGTACTTCTATAGAGATTATGTTGTGTTTTTGAGGATACCTTCCGTTCATTTGTACCCCATGTTAGATTTGTACCAGACAACGAATAACAATTGAGTGTTTTATGAGGACACACCTTCTACATCTCTCTTATCGGATATTGTTTTTTTTGCGAATATATATTTAGTAACTAATCATCTATCCTCAAACTGACAGATGTACCTAAAATATTAATAGTATATTTAGACAGCTAGGCACTAATTAAGTTTGCTATCCTACTACTGAATTAACATGAACGTGTTGTAATAGTCCATTGCTGGGTGAATATATTTTGTAACGTAATTATGAAGTGGTAAATACTTTTATTTCTCCCCTCACTATCCTGGCGTCCTCTCATCCAAGGGTCGTGTAGGTTCGCCTCGCCTCTCTTTCGCAGGTCAACAAAGGGACTTGGAAATAGTGCCCCCCAAGTCAAAGGGAGGATGGGGCATGGCAATGAAGGCATGCCATCTGCGCCTTCACAGTAAGTAGGTAAGTGACGTAAGGGTCCCTTCAGGACCGAGTGCGTGCCGGCTCGCTTGTATGTAGGCATGAATTGTTTTTGATTATGGTTTGGTGACAGCGGCAGGTTTTTTTTGGGAACCCCTCCACACTCTCCGCCACCCTTAGCCGAGGTGCTAGCATGCCGCCCTGTGCCATCGCTGTCATCGAGTGATCTGTCAGCTCATGCTGGCAGTTTGGACTTCACGTCCTAACCATTCACTCAACAACATACTTCCATAACAAAATGGCGCCCAACGTGGGGCCACCTCAGTTAGACTTCGGTGGTCTAAGTATGACTTTTGCTGAGGACTGGGATTACTTCGAGATATGGACATTTGGCTGGCTTGTAGCTAAATGGTCTGACTCGGCAATCTCACAATCAGTGGAAGTTATATGTGGACCTGAGTCTAATTGTTTGTTATTTGGCATTTTTTTGAGTAACGTAACGTTTTAAAGTTTCTGAAAGTAAAGTAAAGTTTTTGAGATTTTGATTTTTTTTGTAACGATTAAAGTAAAGTAAAGTTTGTTTTGTTTTTGAAAGTTCTCTTGAATTGAAGTTCGACTCTAGGTTTGACTTTGGTCAAGCCTCGAGTCTGAACAGGTGTCTAGTTTTTTTATTTTTTTTGAAGCCTTTTGAATTTTTTTTTGAACGATCTTTCCCGCTGGCCTTCTGCCATGGAAATGGTAGGTGGCCTCACGAAATTTTTCGTTTGCGCTCTCGCGGAGACGTGTCTCTGTTGGCCAACTGGCTGGACAGAGTTGGGAATCTGCGAGACAACTGGTTGGCTTCCAGCTAATTAGTTGACCAGATTCATGACTCTGCCCGGCTAGCGAACTGACTGGACACGATCATTCGGTGAAGGAGAAGAGAACGAGTGCTCAGAGGATGGGATTGATACTGGAGATCTTCAGTAATCAGGAGCTAGCATACTGCTAACTGCCTGGCTGAAGAATCTCTAGTAGCATTCTCAGTCTTTGATACCTCCGACTTTGCACTTCCCAGATTTCTGCAAGAGCTCAAACTTTTTCATGCACACACTCACGTCACTTAATTATATCTGTATTATGACCTTGGAAGAGAGAGAGCGACCTGATCTTATGTAGCGACCTGATACCTTGTGTTGGGAGAGCTCCTGGGAGGTGAAGGAGAAACTGTATGATTATTTTCTTTGAAGAATTTTTTTTGTCGTTGAAACGCTTTCGCCTGTATAAAATTTTTTGAAATTTCTTCAGACTGTTAGAAGGATATTTTCTTGAAGTATAAAATCTTGTCCAACTTGCAACTTTAACCTAGTTAGTGTATACTATAGCACGGAAGTCTCTTAATGGTATACATAAGCTTCCTTTTCGTATAGTAATTATTTAGCAGATAAAGACAGTACTGTAAAGCCATGACCACGGTCAATAATTACAAACAGAGTTGAGTTAACTTTTGAAGAGGTTCTTTTAATTCTCGTCACAGCGGCAGACTCTGCCATAAGGAGTAAATTGGCATACTCTGCCTTCCAAATAAACAGCGGCACACTCTGCCATAAGGAGTAAATTGGCATACTCTGCCTTCCAAATAAACAGCGGCATACTCTGCCAAAAGGAGTAAATTTGCATACTCTGCCTTCCAAAATAAACATTGGCATACTCTGCCATAAAGAATAACTTGGCATACACTGCCTTCTACATAAATACAGGCAAAACTCTGCCTCATTAAAATAAAGACACAGCGGCTATTTAGCCATCCCAACTCCAGAACTCATCAACCATATTACACATCAAGTTTATTACATGGCGACCCTGCGAAACGAACCATCAGTGGTGAAGTCAAAAATTCGGAACCAAGGCCCTTAATATGCCGAAAAACCAACAAATGGAAACACAACTACAATAGCTAAAAAAAATACAAAATAATCCCACGGCTGGTGCGAAAGCGATAACAATCGCGCAGTACAAAGAGAAGCAGAAATCAGTAAATAAACTGAAAGAAAAAAAAAACTAAAACAAAGAAGAAAAGGGGCGGTATAGCAGTTAAGCTCCGCCAACAGATAACAAAGCTATATAGAATAACTACGATATCTACAAAAACAAAACTTAAAGAAAAAAAGTTAAATCAAAAAGCGCAAATGGGAAAGCCACAATCGAAGGAAGTGATTGTAGCTCAAAATGCAGCAGCAGAAGCAACAGCTCCAGTAGTTCAATCAGTTTCTATCCACGACATTCTTCACGTACCTATTAATGATCGCAATATACTTTGGAAAAAGAGTGCTGCACAAATACATCAGCAAAAACATACAAGAGCGTGTGAATAATATGGTTAACGTCTAGGGGAGTGGCAATATATTAGAATAGCCATCTTAAATTAACTTTTTATATTGAATAGCTTTTAGTGATAAAATATTAAAAAAATTAGGGTTATTTAAAACGCCTTAATAATAAAACAATTATAACTTATGAGTTTATGAATATAGCTCTTGGGAATAGAGTTAGTTATATGGGTCCTAGATTACATTAGAGTAAATTTAATATGATATTATAGAACAATAAAATTACTTTTAAAATAAATAAATAATAAATCAACAATTTTTATTTCACATGACTTTAAAAAAATAATGTTAACTATCTTTGGGTTCTTCGATAATATATTTAAATAAATAAACTGATGGAAACATACGAGAATCTTTTCACCGAATTAAAGAAATTATTAGAAACTTTCACGAAAAATCCACAGAGAACATTCACGAGTAGAAATTTGCTACAAAAGCAAGCTCTAGCCAGAAAGATCAAGAAAGACTTCGATCTAATAACAGTCACTCAAAAGGGAAAACAAGCAGACGAGCTGCAGAACAAATTCAATACAAAGTTTATTGAACTAAAATCGATATTAGAAGAGAAAACACAAGAAACTCTAAATAGCACCGAAGATTCGGAATCTGAAGAAACAAATCAAGGGGCAAATACCATACAAAAAGAAGTAAAAATGGGCACAAATACCTTTGATCTGAGTGTAGCTATAAAAATATTGCCGGAATTTGGGGGCAATACAAAAGAATTTTCTGAATTTTGGAGTTAAGAAAGTTTTTAGTATCTATAGGTCCAGTAGCTTGTTTTCATAGGAATATACAAAGCCTTCTTATATCCGAAGTTTTGTCGTCGCGTACTGCACATATATGTATTACACATAACCCATGAACTGGTATATTACGAGTATGTAACGGGTGTAAATAATGTTCTAGTGACGATAGTTACCCACATGAAATTTAGTTAACCACTTTCGTTTATTTTTTTCACGTAATACACGTTAATAACTGGAGTAGCTCATGAGCTCCGATCTTGTGTGAGCTTATTAGCTGCGATTGTTGATTTTCTTTGAACTTTCTCTGACAGTCTTCGTCGAACCTTTGGTTTGCAAAACGTTTTCAATTGCTACTCACTATGGCTACAGTAAGAACGCCACCACCTGCGACAAACAGTATGTCAATGCTACCTGAACCATGCTCCATCTGTCGTGATGCAAGCTGGTCAGCCGAAAGGAAGCCTGTAATAACCGTATGTGAGCACATTTTTCACCAAGCATGCCTGCAGCATTGGATAGGTGAACATGCTAGTTGTCCTAACTGCCGATGTCATATTACACAACAGGACTTCAGAGAATATAATGGTGCAATACCGAAGAGACCGAAGAAGGTGAAGCCGGTGAAGTCTACTAAGCACGATGTGCCGAACTTAGATTTGCCTAGTTTCGACCTACCACCACCTAATAGACGCTCGTTATCTCCAGGAATGGGCGATTTGCATTCCCGGACGTTCACTAATCACAACTCACGGCAAGACAGTTCATTACCCCCAGCTCAAGGCCACACCTCAGCTGCTACGGATGCGCTGTTGGCAGGCTTACGCTTACAAATGCAGGACTTGGTACGTGAAGGTCTCGAACAGAGCCTCAGTGCATTACGGTCTGAGTTAGTAGATAGTGTCCGTCAGCAAGTAGCAGCCACAGTGCCACCAATAGATTTTTCACGTCCTCCTCCGGCTAGGGGAAATCCCAGACCATCTGACGATTTTCCCAATTTGCATAGACAATCCTTTAATCGACCTCCATCCGCTTTTGGTCAGCCTCTAAATCAGCCCGCACCAAACCCTGTACCACCACCACCACCTATTCGTGTTCCTGCAGGCATAGGACAGCGACGTTCTGGCAGCCCTATCCGCAGGTGGAATATCTCCTACAGCGGTGACAGTTCTCGGCTCACAGTCGATGAATTTGTATTCCGAGTAGAAGCCTTGACTTATTCGGCTTTGGAGGGAGACTTCGACTTACTGGTACGACATATGACGACTCTGCTTTCTGGGCCAGCAATGGACTGGTACTGGTCTCTCCTGAGGCAAAATTCCACGCCGTCATGGGAGTATGTGAAAGCAGCTCTATTAGCTGAATGGGGAGTACCCAAAGACGACCTTAAGGTCAAAGTCCAGCTTATGCTGCGCAAGCAGAAAGGAGGAGAGTCATTTGCCACTTACTACCAGCATCTAGTACAGTTACGAGACCAACTGCAGAATCCGTTGCCAGACGTGGAATTTTTGGAAATAGTTAAGGCAAACTTACTGCCAGAAATACAAAATAAAATTTGTTTGCATCCGACAAACACCATCCACCAGCTCAGGATTCTGGTGAATCAAATTCAAGCGACGCAGCTGCGCATCGCAACAGCAAGTAGTTGGAACGCTTATCGCGGACAAAGAGTCAGTGAAGTGGATGGATATCATTCGACCGAGGCTGACTTGAATATATCACCTGAGCGCAGCGAGGAAGTCTCACTATCTGCCATTCCAACCCCTAAAAATGTAACCTGCTGGAATTGTGACCAGTCCGGTCACTTCTACCAAGATTGCCGGCAGGAACGACAAACTGTATTCTGTTACGGATGTGGAAGGAAGAACACCTTCAAGCCAGATTGCATTCAATGTCAACAGAAAAACTTCAGACGGGTCGGGAATACCAACACCTCTTTCCGACCAGCGTCGACATCACGAGCAATCAATGCATCGAACACTCCAGTTCAAGCTTTGAGCAAGGAGGAATGTCCGCTCCATTGACAGACACTAGCGAGAACTCCCTAATATGTCCTCTGATATCATTCAGTGGCTCTGATGGTATCAGTAAAACACCTGATTGTACGATTACGTCTTTGATAGAGGCGGAGAACCTGATGGATTTCTCTGCAGACCTTCAAGCTCCCATTTCCACTTCTGGGGAGCCCATGACCTTATTAGACACTTCTTTAGAAGAGTCTTTAATCTTCGATGTCCCATTGACACCTATCGCACGTGTAGCCGACAAAGTTACTGAGCAGGAGATTTGGCCTCCTGTCATTTCTGTTTTAAAACGGCCACCAAGCTCTGATATGACGAGTGGGCGTGAGCCAGTTTTATATCCGCTGACGCCGTATCATACGCGTCTGCAGAAATATAACGCAGCAAGAGACCGAATCTTCTCCTCAGTAGCGGAGTTAGCTGACATTATGTTTCCTGACCGGGATATGCGACCGAAAAAGAAACGATCAACCGTTCGTTGGCGGGGATACTGTCGACGGATGAAACAAGAAAGGAAAAATTTGGCACAGATTTCCGTGTCGATGCCAGACGACATTCGACCGTACGCCGAAGTAAAGCTGCTCGGGCGAACTGAGAATGGATTACTTGATAGTGGTGCCATTGTCAGTATCCTAGGCCAGGGAGCTCTAGAGAAGCTTGTGGAAGCAGATGTCGAATGGAAGAGGTATCGAACACAGGTCCAAGTAGCAAATGGTGCCATGACGACTGTTCATGGTCATGTGAACTTGGACGTCACTTTCCGTGGTAAGACCCATAACGTGCGTTTTTACGTGGTTCCTGGGCTCACACAGGCACTATATCTGGGAATAGACTTCTGGCGTCTATTTGGGTTGGCTCCAGATGTCCTGGGTATAGTCGCAGAAGTGAATCCAAGTGGGATAGCTACCTCTGACACCGAATGCCACGTCCTTTCTAGTTTCGATCAGCAACGCTTGGAAGCCACAAAACAGCTTTTCCCCTCTTTCGCCTCTTTAGGCCTTGGGAAAACATCATTGGTCACTCACAAGATTGAAACGAATGACGCTGCCCCGATAAAACAGCGCTTTTATCCGATTTCGCCGGCAGTACAAAGTTTAATGGATGCTGAATTAGAGCGAATGCTATCGCTGGGTGTGATAGAGGAGAGCCAGAGTCCTTGGAGCTCTCCAGTTGTTCTGGTAAGGAAGCCTGGAAAGGTCCGGCTTTGTTTTGACGCCAGGAAGGTCAACTCTGTTACGAGGAAGGATGCCTATCCGCTACCGCAGATAGACGCACTTCTTAGTCGACTTCCTCCGGCAAATTACATAACGAGCCTGGACCTGAAAGACGCATTCTGGCAGATCCCACTGGACGCTGATTCCAGAGAGAAGACCGCTTTCACAGTACCTGGTCATCCTCTCTATCAGTACACGGTGATGCCATTCGGCCTATGCAATGCTCCACAAACTATGTGCCGCCTCATGGATAAAGTCATTCCTTTCGATCTTCGTGAGAACGTTCTCGTCTATCTAGACGATTTATTAATTCTGTCTTCAGACTTCGATACTCATCTCACGCTGCTAGCCCGTGTAGCGGATTGTTTGAGGAAAGCTGGCCTCACTATCAACGTCGAGAAGAGTAAGTTTTGCATTAAAGAGACTAAATACTTGGGATTCATTGTAGGAAAGGGAGGTATGAGAACTGACCCTGACAAAATTTCAGCCATAGTTGACTATCCGTCACCTAAAACTGTTCGGCAAGCTCGACGCCTACTAGGTATGGCGGGATGGTATAGACGGTTCATCCCGAACTATGCTGATTTGACTGCCTCCATTACAGACACTTTGAAAAACCCCAGTCAGTTCAAATGGACGCCTGAAGCCCAGACGTCTCTTGATCTTTTAAAGAAACAACTTACTTCTGCTCCGTTGCTAGTGAGTCCAGACTTCACCAAACCGTTCGTTATACAGTGCGATGCGAGCCAACAAGGTATTGGAGGAGTGCTGCTTCAACTAGATGACGAGGGCCACGAGAAGCCAATAGCCTACGTCTCGAAAAAGTTGAACTCAGCACAAAGAAATTACACCGTCACAGAAGTTCCGGCCCTTCATAGAACTTATGCCGTTTAGGATAGTGACAGATCATGCGAGCTTGAAATGGCTGATGTCTCAAAAGGACCTCAGTGGTAGACTTGCACGGTGGAGTTTGAAGCTTCAGGGCTTCGACTTCACAATTGAGCACAGAAAAGGAAGCCTGATCATCGTCCCTGATGCGCTGTCAAGCATTCATTGTGACAGCCTGAACACAAACGAATATCCTGGCCCGGAAGTTGACCTTAGTTCGCCATATTTCAACTCGTTGGAATATGAGGAACTGAGGCATAAGGTTAAAACGACTTCTGGCAAACTACCAGATCTTTGCGTCAGGGATGACTTCGTTTATATCCGGACTGTTCCGAGAACAGGCGATCCTCTTCAGGAGGAAGAAGCCTGGAAGCTTTGGATTCCACGAGGGCTTGTCAACGACGTCATTTCGAGGGCTCATGATCCGCCACTAGCTTCACACGGAGGTATAGGGAAAACCCTGGAACGTCTGCGAAGACATCTGTACTGGCCACGAATGACAGTTGATGTCAGAAACTACGTAGGCGCCTGTGACGTGTGTAAAGAAACGAAGGCTCCTAATACTATTTTACGACCACCTATAAGAGTCCAGTCTGAGACAGAACGACCATGGCAAAAGCTGTACATTGATTTTCTAGGTCCATATCCTCGGTCAGTAAGAGGAAACGTCTGCATCTTAATAGTTCTTGACCACTTTTCTAAATTTCCACTTCTCAAACCTATGAGAAAAGCGTCTACGCTCAATGTATGCCAATTCATTGAGACGGAAGTGTTCCACGTGTTCGGAGTTCCGGAAACGATAGTCTCTGACAATGGAGTCCAGTTTTGCTCGGCTCAGTTTACCAGATTACTGGATAAGTATGGGGTGAAGCACTTGCGAACGGCAGTTTACTCGCCGCAAGCAAACGCCTCAGAGCGAGTGAACCGGTCTCTATTGTCAGGGATTAGGGCATATATCCAGAAGGAACACACCAGATGGGATGAGAAACTGAGCCAAATAGCTAGTTCCCTCAGGAGCTCTTTTCATCAAGCTACTGGTTTCTCTCCCTATCGAACACTCTTCGGTCAGCAAATGATAGAACATGGCAGCTCCTATTCCATCTTGAGGAACCTTGGCACTCTTAACGAGCCCTTGAGAGTATACGCAGAAGATAAACTGAGATTGATCCGTGCGAGAGTGCAGGAAAATTTACAACATGCATTCGAACAGGGTTCAAGAGCCTACAATCTCAGGGCGAAACCTGTCGATTTCAAAGTGGGTCAAGAGGTATTTAGACGGAATTTTGCCCAAAGCAACTTCCAGCAGCAGACCAGTGCAAAACTGGGACCGAAATTTGTCAAATGTCGAGTCAGAGCCAAGAAAGGAAATTCCTTATACGAGCTTGAAGATCTGCAGGGAAAACTGTTAGGAGTCTATCACGCCAAAGATCTTAGGCAGTGATCATCATTATGAAAACGTATCTATCTATTGTCGTTTCTTCCTGGTAGCCCTAATAAGGCATCCAGCCAGCTTCACTGGCAAACTTAGGATGCCAATGTGCCGCTTTGGACATTCCCAGCCTAGCGGCCGACATATCTTTTTGACAATAGTGCAAATTTTCTCCTTTTCCCTTCTCCCTAGCATAGTAATGCTACACTACGTCAATCCTTCCTACATGGTAACCCTGCGGCAGATAGCTGTCACAGGTATCCCACTTAAATATAGGTCTCTGAAAATTTTAGGACGAAGTCAGCATGTCAATACTTCGACGACGCCTTGGAGACACACCCTTGAACAATCGCCAGTCTGAGATCAGGGTGAGATATTGCGCCGAGAAAGCCTAGTGATCAGTTCTTTAGGTTACTGATCACAAGGCTTCCTCAGCATCTCGGTGAAGGAAGGCAGAGAGGCATCGACCGGCTGGATTTTTTGGGTTACCAGCTTGTCGATGTACCTCTGGCTTCCCACACGGAGAAGGATGTCGAAGTCTGATCGAAGACTGACGAGACTTCAAGGATGTGTCTTCGACACGTCATCGACACGTCATCGGAAGTAGAGTTCGAGCAATGAGGAAAGCATTGGGTCGTGGGTCGAGACACACATTGAGCGCCGCAGTGATGAGGCCTATGTGAAAGACCGGCTAGCTCAGTCGACCATTTTTCAGAGTTGTCTGAACCACGGGTGGTGTAGACCACTCTGCCCTGTTATGGTCGTAGCAGATTGCACATAGCAATATGCTACCTATACTGATGCGTGTTAAATCGTTAAATAAGAACGAAAACCAGACGTACCCCGACGAAGCAATGTGTCGTCAACCTCAGCATGACATGCTGAAGTTACAAGGAAGAAGAAGAAACTTTTCTCTGTCGTGTCAGATCTTCGCAGTGGAAACAGCAAGGAGTGAACGACAATGAAAATTCTCGTAACATCGGCGAAGAAACGAAATCTGCAAGTAAGTTTAGTATATTTCTCCATCCACACGTTAACATATTTTCGATTAGGAAGAAAATTTCCCGCATTACCCTAAAAATTATATTCAAGACTCCTCCACGGAATCTGCGAAACCTGAGCAACTGCTTGGAGGCGACATAGTGCCATAGGTTGCGGACTGCTTTGTGAAATAATCGAAAACCTCAAAGATCGCCTCGATAAATTGGTTGTTAATCAATCTGATACTGACTACTATCGTCCGTAGGCGTTGCTCTAAAGATAAATAAAAAGAAAAAAAAAACACTTACCAGTAGTGGTAATCCTGGAAGCCCGTGTGTCCTGACTGGGAGTTCCCCTAATAATTACGCTAAAGAATATATAGTCAGACGGTCATTGATGACACTTAATTACCGTGACTCCTCCTCCCGGAAATATTAAAAATTAAAAAAAAAGAGAAATTTTTTGGGCTAAATTAACGTCCTGTCGTATGTGCATACTGAAAGTAAGACGAATTAAGGCGGTATCACCAACGGAGATGTTCCCGCTGAGAGAAAACAAAAGACAAACCACTCGGGAATTGGGCAGAAGTTCATTGACATCCGTCAGGCGACAGGAGCAAGTCATCCAGCCAATCGTTTTTCTATACAGAGTTTATTTGATTAAGTACCAGCAATGCGCTATAGTTCGGTAGGACTAATTTAATTAGTATGTTTGTAAGTGTGATCTGTAGGTAGGACATAAAACCTGCATGAATGTACTTCTTTTGCAATTGTCATCAAAATTCCTATATATATACAGATTGAATTCAATGGCAGGGTGACACCTCACGGGGCGCCTCAGCGAGGGAACATCCTCAACAAAAACTGTAAGTGTTTTCATTCAATCATAACTTGTTCATAACAAAACTTTTAATTGCATTACCTTCACAAATGAATTTCAGGCTTTAATTTTGTTAGTATAATCAAAGTGAATTTTAGATTTATATTTCAAATTACATATAATATTCTTAAAAACTTTTGATTAAATTGCCTAAGCAAATGAATTTCGGGCTTTAATTTTGTTAGTATAATCAAAGTAAATTTTAGATTTATATTTCAAATTACATATAATATTCTTAAAAACTTTTGATTACATTGGCTACACAAATGAATTTCAGGCTTTAATTTTGTTAGTATAATCAAAGTGAATTTTAGATTTATATTTCAAATTACATATAATATTCTTAAAAACTTTTGATTACATTGCCTAAGCAAATGAATTTCAGGCTTAATTTTGTTAGTATAATCAAAGTAAATTTTAGATTTATATTTCAAATTACATATAATATTCTTAAAAACTTTTGATTACATTGCCTACACAAATGAATTTCAGGCTTTAATTTTGTTAGTATAATCAAAGTAAATTTTAGATTTATATTTCAAATTACATATAATATTCTTAAAAACTTTTGATTACATTGCCTACACAAATGAATTTCAGGCTGTAATTTTGTTAGTATAATCAAAGTAAATTTTAGATTTATATTTCAAATTACATACAATATTCTTGAAAACTTTTAACCGCATGGCCTAAACAAATGAATTTCAGGCTTTAAATTTTTGTTAGTGTATTCAAAGGAAATTTAAATCTATATTGCGGATCACGTATAATATTCTTAAATATAAAGAACGTAATACTTCCGAGTTTGGAGGAAATGTATCTAGCTAGAGATAGTCGTCTTAGGTTGATAATAATCTTTCCATTTCCCTCTATTTTAGTATATATATATATACATTTTGGTATAATTAGGAGATAGGTACTTCTATAGAGATTATGTTGTGTTTTTGAGGATACCTTCCGTTCATTTGTACCCCATGTTAGATTTGTACCAGACAAAGAATAACAATTGAGTGTTTTATGAGGACACACCTTCTACATCTCTCTTATCGGATATTGTTTTTTTTGCGAATATATATTTAGTAACTAATCATCTATCCTCAAACTGACAGATGTACCTAAAATATTAATAGTATATTTAGACAGCTAGGCACTAATTAAGTTTGCTATCCTACTACTGAATTAACATGAACGTGTTGTAATAGTCCATTGCTGGGTGAATACATTTTGTCACGTAATTATGAAGTGGTAAATACTTTTATTTCTCCCCTCACTATCCTGGCGTCCTCTCATCCAAGGGTCGTGTAGGTTCGCCTCGTCTCTCTTTCGCAGGTCAACAAAGGGACTTGGAAATAGTGCCCCCCAAGTCAAAGGGAGGATGGGGCATGGCAATGAAGGCATGCCATCTGCGCCTTCACAGTAAGTAGGTAAGTGACGTAAGGGTCCCTTCAGGACCGAGTGCGTGCCGGCTCGCTTGTATGTAGGCATGAATTGTTTTTGATTATGGTTTGGTGACAGCGGCAGGTTTTTTTTGGGAACCCCTCCACACTCTCCGCCACCCTTAGCCGAGGTGCTAGCATGCCGCCCTGTGCCATCGCTGTCATCGAGTGATCTGTCAGCTCATGCTGGCAGTTTGGACTTCACGTCCTAACCATTCACTCAACAACATACTTCCATAACAAGTTGTACTTACAAGGTAATTTTAATGGTCCCTATTTAGACTTATTATTTACGGTTGATTTATCCTATTCCCTATTTTTACATTTCAGTTTTTTGTAAGAACAGTGATTATTTTTACATTATACATTTAAGAGAGAATTTATGATAGGTGATTCTTCATCTTCTTTACAAACATTGATTTTGTTGGCGCTGATTTAATATTTTCCGGCAGCGTGTTGTATATTTGACCAGCAGTGTTTAGGAGGCATTGTCGCCGCCTTTCAGTCCTTGACTGGACCTGCACAATGTTGTTCCTTTTTCTTTTCCTGTGATTATGGATGTAGCGTGTCGCTCTACTACTAAGTTTGTTCTTATGTTTTTCCTTAATGTGTTGTATATAAACTTGGCCTTTTCAATTTGTATTATTTTTTTTAATGTAAGCTGCCGTGTGTATTGATGAACCAGATTTGTGGCGGTATCCCACGGGAGTCCATATAGAGCTTTTTGAGCCCTATTTATTAGTATTTTGATATCTGCTTTCAGCCTTTGAAAACATTGTGACCAGTTTATTGCATTATAACGTATATGGGATAGGACATGTGCATTGTAGATTAAATCCGCTACAGGTCTGTGCAGTTTGATATTTCTTTTTATTACCCCGATTAGGGGAGTAAGTTTTTTTCCTAGTTTTGCAATGTGTTGCTTCCAATTTAGGTTTTCGTCGATTAGTAGACCTAAGTAATTGATTTCACGAGTTCTTTGTATTCTTTCAATACCTATTTTTATGTTGATGGTCCTGTCTGTTTTATTTTTTTGTTTGAAAATCATATACTTGGTTTTTTCTTCGTTCGTTTTTAGTTTATTGCCATCTGACCATTTCTTGTATAGCTTCAAGTCCTCGTTCATCATGCGTTCCAGGGCTTCCATACTTCTGGCGTTGTAGAGTTGCCAGTATTGATCCCTGTGGTACCCCACAGGTTGAGGTTGTAGAGCTGCTTAAAGTTTCCTCTATTTTAGTTTGAACTTCTCGTCCGATTAGGTAGCTTCTTATTAGGTTGTTTGCTATACCTCGTATTCCCAGCGTGGTTAGGAATTCCAACATTAGACCATGATGGACAGTATCGAACGCCTTGGTTAAGTCGATAAAAACTGCACCTACATAGTATCCCTCATCTAGGTAGTTGTTTATCTTGCTTAGTGTTTCCGCTGTAGCCAACTCTGTGTTGCTTTTAGGTTGAAAACCAAATTGATTTATGTCTAAGCCTCCACTTTCTGTGATAAATTTCTTAGCCTGATTTCTATGACTTTTTCGTATATTTTACTTATGTTGCTTATTAGGGCTATGGGTCTGTAATTGTTTAGTTCTGTGATGTCTCCTCCTATGGAAACAGGTATAATCACTGTTTTTTTTAGGCAGTTTGGGAATATCCCACTGCTGATAGTTTCATTTATGTGTTGTGTGAGTGGTTGCACAATGATATCTATAACATTTGTTATGTCCTCAACCGTAATACCATCCTTTCTGGGCCTGCTTTCTTTTTGAGATTATTCACTATATTCCTAACTTCATCAGTAGTTGTAGGCATTAGAAATATTGATCTTACCGTCGATTTGTTTGTTGTTGGACTTACTGTTGGAATGGTTTTCTGTACATTGGCACCAATATTGTTGAAATATGTATTGAATGTGTTAGCTATTTCCTCATGGTTTGTTAGAATCGAGCCGTTTAGTTTGATTTCACTTATATGTCCAGGCATATTGGGTTTCCTCTTATTTAGTACATCCATGTTGATGGTACACCATAATTTCCTAGAGTCCTTTCCTGAAGAGATTATTTTTCCGTTTATATGTTTCCTTTGCTTTTCGTATAGAGGTAGTTACTTTGTTCTTTATCCGCTGATACTCGCATCTCTTTCTTTCATCTCTATAATTATTTCGTCTGTTAACCATGTATTTGATCTGTTTCTGAATTTCTTATATGTAGTGCTAGCTTCTTTTGCTTCTTTCATAATATCTATTATGTTCTCGATGGAAATATGTTGGTGGTTATTGAGTTTATCGTTTACATATTTTCTGTATTTTTCTTTATTCTTTATAGGGACCCGGGTTACCTTCATAGGCTTCTTCATATTGCATTTGATCGATATATGAGCAATTATAGCGTGGTGATCGGAAACCGCGGTGTTGTGCAGGGTAATTTGGACTTGGTTCAATCGTGTCATATCTGTGATGCAGTGGTCAATTATTGAGCGTGAGTTTTCGTCTTTTCTTGTGTAGTGTGCTGCTTCAATCTTATTTACTATTTTGAAGTTGATCATTTTAGTCATATTTGTTAACGTGTTTGACGGTCTATTTGCTTTGAGTAGGTTAATATTTGTATCCCCCATAGAAATTATATTTTTGTGGACCGCTAAAATACTTTCTAAATGCTGGATGAATTCCAGCAAATGATCGCTTGGTGACCTATACATGGTCATAATTTTTAGGGTTTTTTTTTGTCATGAGTTTTTATCTCTACGATAGTTGTGTTGTATCTACTTTCTTTAAGAATGACTCGATAGTTTAGCTGTTTATTTATAAAAATCACCGTACCACCCCCCCTTTTGTCATCTCTACAGTTAAATTCACCAAAATAACCATGCATTTGGTAATATTGAACTTCATTTGTGTATATCCACGTCTCGTTTAGTATTATTATTTCAGTTGGCTGGTGTTTTATTGAGAGTGCCTGAATTTCGTGTACCTTGTTTCGTAGACTTCTAATATTAAGATGTAGTATTTATAATATATTACCTTATAGTTTGGTACTGTCCGCAGTAAGTTCCTTTTCCCTAACATATTTGTGGCAGCTGTTTTCTTACTTTGGTTTTGTTCATTGATTTTGAGTATTATAACCCTTACTAGTATAGATACGTATGGGTGGATGTATCTGGGTACAGTTTTTGGAATTGTCCCTATTTTCTTTTGTGACTTTTTCCTTAGGTCATTTTTGTTTATCTTGCATTCTCTAGATATGACATGATGTATTGTACTTTTAGTTTTATGTGTAACCGGAGTGATAAGCACTCCTTTTAGATACTTTTTATATTTTGTTAGTATATTTAAGTTAGAATTCATAGGATAATTTTGCTTCATCTTGTGTTGGATTTAAATATGTTTTGTAATTTATAGTTTTATAATTTATAATTTTATAATTTATTTGTTCACTTTTCCTTTTGTTTTTGGATAAGGCTAATTTTATGATATATTTAATTTTATATAACCTATTTGGTCGATTTTTTTTCTTTTTTTTTTTTTGTAAGATTCATTTTTGTATTTCATTCCGGTGGAATGCGAAACTAGTTTCTTTATAGTAGTTTCTTTTATGTTGTCTCTGATTTTCCTCTTCTTTTCTCCTTTATATGTTTTCTACGTTATAATTTATGTTTCTCCTAGCTGTCTGTATTGCTCTTTGATATTCTGGGCATTCGTTGCTGTCCACTCTGTGGTTCTTGTTGTTTATTGTTGTTTTTGTGCTCCTTTGGCAGTTAATGCATAGTGGTGTGTCTGAAGTACATTTCAAAGTATTATGTTCCCCTGCGCATTTACCACACGCTATTTTGTTTGGACAATGCTCTGTTTTATGGTTATATCCACTACAATTATAGCACCTTCTAATGCCAAAATCCTCTCTAACGAAGTGCGAGTTCCACTCAATGTTTATATACTGATCCACCAATTTTTTGTAAGTGATACCGCTGACTTCCATATATGTATATTGTCCATTTCCCATTTCTATTGTTTTTTCTACTATAGACCACCTTGATTTTATCTTCATCTGTGATGCAGTGATTGAGTTGTTTGAGTTCGGTCAAAAATTCTTCTGAGGTATAGTTTTTTTCAAGATTTGTGACAAATAGTCTTGGGTTCCTCTCTTTGGTAATATATATATCATATTCATTATCTAATTTGCTTTTTATAGCTTCAACTATTTTTGTATTGTTCATTTTATTATCTGATTTAATGATAATCCCTCCATTTTTTATGTTTTTCATTTGTATGATAGGGGCGCCTACTTTACTGGGCTGCATATTTAATTTGACAGCCTTCTTAGTGGCATCGCTAGTTTGTGTTTTTTTTTGTTTAATTATAACTCCCTGTGCTGCAGGCTCGTTTACCTGCTGATTTTGTGTGGGATAATTTGAGTTTTTTCTCACTACAGCTGCATATGAAGCTGTAACTGTACCTGTATGGATTTCTACACTAGCGTGAAGTTTTTCTATTCCGGTTTTAATTTTTTCCATTTGCTTTCCGTGTTGATCCATTTTTGCTTTTGTTTCCTTTTGTAGACTAATAATTTCAAGTATTCTGCTTTGAGACAGCCATCTGATTATTTCTTTGCATTCTCTGCAAGCCCACATTGCAATTTTGAAATCTTTTATCTTAGAGTAGTCTTTAGTACTTACATTGCAACATCTAATATGGAACCATCTCTCACAAAAACCTTCACACAGGAGTGCTTTATCTTCATCATTTACCGTGTCTTCACATATTTTGCATATGCAGTCCACGCTGTCATTTGTGACATCCACGACATCCACCATATTTGAGGTTATAAATTTTTTAATTTTAATTTCCTCATCACACTTTTATACATTCACTGCGGATATTTCACAAGCTTATAGCAACCTTTTGGTTAGTTAGCCTTGTTATCCGTGAAATATTTATTTTTGCTTTTAGATGGTGCAATTTATTAAAAAAACTCAGAGAGAAACTAATATTGGACACAGCTTTCAAATTCTTCTTCTTCTTCTTCTATATTGGGAACTCTTTTATTTATAATATACATAAATGATATACAAACAGTTATAAAACATTGTAAATTAGGCTTATTCGCCGACGATGCCTTGTTAACAGTTTAAAACTGAACATAGAAAAAACTAAAAGCATGTACTTCAATGTAGATATAGATGTTAAATTGAAGATTGACGGTATGGAGATAGAGCATGTAAGGCAAATGAAATATTTAGGAGTAATAATTGACGATAAATTGAAATTTGATGCACATGTTGTTTATATATGCAAGAAAATTTAAAAAAAAAATTGGTTTTATGCGAAGGATAAGAAATAGATTACCACTTTCCTGCACAATTAATCTATACAACACAATCATCAAACCACATTTTGAATATTGTGCAACAGTCCTATTTTTATGTAACCAGGAACAACTTATGCAGATGCAAAGACTTCAAAACAAAGCAATTCGAGTGATACTTCAGTGTAATAGATATACCAGTGTAGAATATGTTAAATACGCTAAAATGGTTAAGTGTTAGACAAAGAATATTTTTGAATGTGTTTATTTTTGTATTTAAAATTAAGAATGGTCTTGTCCTGCGTACTTGAGTGAATGTATAATGATCAGCTAAGACTTCCAAATTTTAGAAACAGCAGCTCTCAAAATTCAATAGTTTATAATGGCTTTAAATACTTTAATGCATTATCAAGTGAAATTAGAAATATAAGGAATATAAAATTATTTAAGGAGCTATCATAGAACATATTAAACAAAACTTTTAACCTGAATTATATGAATTTGTAGAAAATGTATATCAATAGCAGTTAACGCTGCTAAATAAACAAATAATCTAATCAAATCTAATCTAATTATGGTATTTTATTATTGTTATCTAAATTATAATGTATTCGAGAACAACTACATAGGCATTGCGCATGGCGCTGCAGCAAATAAGGTTCCAATTAAGCTTAAAAACCCAAATGAGTTTATTACCTACTGCTACTTATATATGTATATCCTAGTTGATTTTCAAAAGCGGTAAACTGAGCTTTAACTAACAAAATTAATTATTTACTTAATAGGATTTCAAATAAAAACGCTATTTAGAGCTAAGATTTATTCATGGTTAATTCCTTGATCTGTGAAGTAGTAATGCTTGAAACTATGTATAATGACATAAATTAGAAATTATCTTCTTCAATAATAAATTCATCCCTCATTTTGTTTAATTTCGCCATTAGTTCTGCAATAGATACCTCCCCGTGTATTTTATTATCTCGGGTACGCACATTCACAGTTCCTGAAGACCGTTCTTTTTCTCCAACAACCAAGATAAAATTGAATTTCGAAAGTTGAGCATTTCTGATTTTCTTATTCATAGTATCACCAGCATCAAGATCGGCTTCTGTCATAAATCCAGCCTCATGAAGCTGCTTTCTAACTTTTTCAGCATACTCGTCAAAATTGGGCCCGACTGGAACAACCATAACTTGCCGCGGAGATAACCAAAAAGGCCATTTACCAGCATAGTTCTCTGTTAGAATAGCAATCATGCGTTCGACAGACCCAAGAACTGCTCGATGTATAATAACTGGACGTTTTTTTTCCCCAGATTCCGAAACATACGATAAATTGAACCTAAACACAAACGTTAAAGATATGTTTGAAAAACATTCATTTTAAAATAAAAATTACCTAATTGGTAACTGAAAATCTAATTGGATTGTAGCACACTGATAAGCCCGTTTGAGAGCGTCCGTAATAGTAATATCAATTTTAGGTCCATAAAACGCCCCATCACCAGGATTTTCCTTCCAAGGTAAACCAAACTCATCTAAGGACTCAGCTAATGCTTTCTCAGCCTCATTCCACTGCTCTATATCACCCAGAAATTTCTCAGGACGAGTAGATAATACTAAATTAAAAGTAAAGCCAAGAACAGTATAAACATGCCGAAGAAAATCTAATGCGTCTGTTATTTCGGATTTTATATGCTCCGGAGCGCAAAACATATGTGCATCATCTTGCTGGAATCGTCGCACTCTTGTAAGTCCAGTTAAAGCACCAGATAGTTCGTTTCTATGCAAAACTCCAAAATCTGCCATTCTCAAAGGCAATTCCCTCCACGATCGAATACGGTTGTCGAACATTAAGCTATGAGTTCACTAATATATTAATATGATAAAATTTCTACACAAATATAAGTTACCAATGTCCTGGGCAGTTCATTGGCTTTAAGGCAAACTTTTCTTTTTCAATATCAAATGAGAACATATTTTCAGCATAATGCTGCCAATGCCCAGAAGTTTGCCATAACTTTGCATTATATATATTCGGGGATATAACTTCCTGAAAACCTCGTTTTCGATATTCCGTTTTAATAAAGTCGATAAGAGTATTGTAAATGTGGGCTCCACGTGGTTGAAAAAAGCACGAGCCAGGAGAAAGTTCATGGAAGAAGAATAATTCTTGTTCCTTTCCAATTTTCCTGTGGTCACGCTTTGCTGCTTCCTCTTGAATTTTCTCCCATTCTTTTAATTGTTTTGGATCTGGAAAGGATATACCATAAACCCGTTGTAGTGTTTCCGCATCTGCCTTTCCTTCCCAATAAGTTGAGGAATTCTATAAACAAATTGCTTGTGTTTGCGAATACAATAACTGAAAATTTGTTACCTTTGTAATTTTGAGAGCCTTCACCTTACCAGTGTGTCTCACGTGAGGACCTCTACACAAATCTATTAGTGGGCCACACTTATAAACAGTAGTGGCATCGGTAGTAACTTTTTCGTTGAGAATTCGACATTTGAATTCATTATACTTGAACATTTCAAGTAAATCAGCTTTTTTCATTACGAGTCGTTGAAATGGTTGTTTTTCCTTGACGATTTGCTTGATCAAACTTTCCATGGTTGGGTAATCATTTGTGGAGATCTATCAATGTTGTAATGAACACATTAAAATTAAATTGTATTTTTAAGGTATTGATTATACATACACCATCACCGTCAATGAACATATCATAGTAAAACCCGTTTTCTATTGGAGGACCATAACACAAGTGTCCGCCATAAATTCGCTCCATAGCCTCACCCATAATATGGGCTGAACTGTGCCAAAATACAGCTTGAGCTTCAGGATCATCGAACTTTAATAGTTGAAGAGAGCAATCTTTTTCAAGTACTCGATCCAAATCCCAAAGTTCACCATTTACTTTTGAAATTACTGTATTATCAGCTAAACCTTGACTAATTCCCCTAGCAACCTCAAACGGAGTTGTCTCCCAAGCGGTACCGTCTATTTGTTTTTTATCAGGCAAAGTAATTTTGATCGAAGATCTAGATTGCGCCGCTACGAAAACTTCATATTCAGCTTTACATTTTTCCCAAAACTTGTTCCGTTCTTCAATGTAGGTTGGCCATGGATTAAGTTCTTTAGCTAGACAGTTGAAATGAACTAATTACAGCTAATAGATAAAAAAAAAAATATTATTTTTATACCCTTATTAAGATCTCCAGCTACTTGATTTTGTTCCTTCTCTTTTTTCATTTTGGTGGCCTATAAAATTAAATTACACATTAAAATTAATAAACAAGTCTAGAAAAGCGGGCAACCACACAATTGCAGGTTATTTTACAAAAATATATAGTAAAGACAAAAATTCTATATTAACTTTCTTCATGATTATTGTTATTAAATAATAAAATTGAACCGACCAGAGTGGCGAAATTTTGCCTTTGTGTGGTGCCCCTTGTTTGGATTTGTAAATTGGCCCTTGCAAATGTTTTTAACGGTGTAGCTCGTAACACTTGCACGAAACTCATAACCTTAGAAGAAAACCTCCTTCTTAATATGTTCTTTAAATGTTATCAAATATTCCATTCACCATGCCTTTTTAATTAGTTTTTTGTCCAAATTTTTGGAAAATACTACACGTTGCCAACCCTGGTGACACTTTCTGAAATTCCACGCAAGGTATATATCCAAGTACAAGGTATATAGAAGACAAGACAAGTATTCCCGACTCGAACCACGAGGTATTCCCGACTCGAACCACGTTCCGCCATTTTTGTTAAAACTCTTTTTCCCTTTTGCTTCATTCACTGAAGTACGTCACAGGGCATCAGTTGTAATGTAATGTACCAAGGTATATATATATATATATTGGGCCCTATTCTGTCTTTAAAATTTTACCATTTTATGTTATGTTATGCCTTAAAATAAAATATTTCCCTAAAATCCTATTCTGTACCAGAAATTTTATTTTATTTTATGCATCGTAACATAAAATATTTCCTGTTATGGAGCATAACATAAAAGAACCTAAGCAGCACATTTTAAAGGTATTTTGACACATTTTATGAAAATGACATGCGTCAATGAACATTCGTTGTGCGAAAATTGTTTTAATTACAAACTAAAATGTCCACCGCCATACATAAAAATTACAATTTTGTTAGAAATTGTAGAAATTCGCACCAGTGCAGTGTATGATAAAATATAAAAAGTTAATTATATTTGCCTAGGTTTTAATTTTATGCAGAAGAGATCATACGATACGATATCTTCGCGATTCCTACGATCCATGTGAGTTGCCCAGCCTTATGCTTCAAAAGTTCTTCCGGCTGGATAATTAATAAACTTCTTATATTGTGATTTGTAAAGTTATTTTGCAAATGTTTCGTTTTAAGAAAACTAATTCAAATACTTATAGAGTAACTATAGCGTCATACCGGAAAGACATCTATTCCGTTCACTTTGAGTTAGGAATCTAAAATTGAACGGAAAGGACGTCTTTCTGCTGCTTTGCATTTCTACGGACATGGGCCCCTATTCTTGAATAACGAAGACAGATAACGTATACGTTAATCTGTCAAAAACATTCGAAATGAATGTTTATGCGGTATTCTTGAAATCCGCATTCGTTATATTCGTACGCAAACCATTCGTTATATAACGAATGGGGGAACAATTATACATCCCTGAAAACTCACCGATTTTCTTTAAACTTTGCACACTAGTTCTTTTTCACTCACAAATCACAAATATGAAAACGAAATTTGTCGGAAAGGTATAGTTTCCGAGATATTCGACTTTAAAATTCCCGATATTTGTACTGCACTTCACAACACAATTTGACATTCTCACAATTATTAACTCTTCTTCTTCTTTTTAGTAACGTATATAAGTAGTGTAAACATATCTTCCGAACATTCGGGTTACCAGCAATGCGTTTTTTTTATTCATTACAAATATTTAGTTAGATTGGAATAGAAAAAATTTATTAAAGAAACACACACACACACACACAGGCAGGCTGCCAGGGCACACACACACACACGCACGCACAGGCAGGCTGGCAGGGGCACACACGCGCGCTCCGCTTCGCTCCGCGCGCGTGTGTGCCCCTGCCAGCCTGCCTGTGCGTGCGTGTGTGTGTGTGTGTGCGCCCTGCCAGGCTGCCTGTGTGTGTGGGTGTGTGTGTTTCTTTAATAATAATAATAATTTAACATTTTTCTATTCCATTCTAACTAAATATTTGTAATGAATAAAAAAAACGCATTGCTGGTAACCCGAATGTTCGGAAGATATGTTTACACTACTTATATACATGTTACTAAAAAGAAGAAGAAGAGTTAATAATTGTGAGAATGTCAAATTGTGTTGTGAAGTGCAGTACAAATATCGGGAATTTTAAAGTCCAATATCTCGGAAACTATAGCTTTCCGACAAATTTCGTTTTCATATTTGTGATTTGTGAGTGAAAAGGAACCAGTGTGCAAAGTTTAAAGAAAATCGGAGAGTTTTCAGGGATGTATATTTAAGCCTTCGCATCAAACTCCAGTCAGGAGTTGTCATATTTTAGAACTTTTACACCCAAAGTATCTCAAGAGCTATTAAAGTATCTCAAGAGCTATTAAGAGAGCAGCTGCTTTCATAAATGATTATTTAGTGGGTGATTTGATAGAGTATCACACAAATGTCAATTGACCAGCTGTTCAAAAAGTAATAGAAAACATAGCGGAATGTACTAAATATTTTATGTTACGTGTTCATAAAAGAATTCATAAAATAATTTTATGGAACCACGACAGAATACGAATTTTTAAAATATTTTATTTTCATTTTATGAAGAAGGGATTTTTTCGCCATAAAATAACATAAAATATTATTTTATGAAAAATTACAGAATAGGGCCCATTATATATATATCTATATACCTTGATCCAAGTACAATGCCTGCGACACGCATTTGGCGACGCCAAAATAATTTTCGAATGCATGTTATAAGGCTAAAGCCTGAGTTACAATGTGACGCTGTCGAAAGAAGCGGTCGCGAATGATGTTGCTGATGCTGACGCGGATGCAGTGCCTGTTGCTTATGCTGTTCGAATGATGACGCTCTCACATGTGTTGAATTTTCGTTCCATTATTAAATAAAATCATTAAATCGTAAATAAATAAATTAACTAGTTATTAAATACTGTGGCATTTCATAAAACTTACAATTTTCACTCACAATTTCAATGTTCTGCAAAAATAAATAGCTTCAACTGCAGCTGTCAAGGTGTTGCGCGTCTCAAGTTGAAATATTTCCACATTTCCACAATGTGCATCACTGACATATAAACAATGGACTGCTGACGCTAGAAAATTGCTTACATTATTTGACATTATTATGGGATCACTTTTCTATGATTGTCTCTTTTTGGTTTATCGACTGGATTCCACTGAACTTGAAATAATAAGTTCTATACGAAATCCACCATAGTACAGTTTCAGTTCAGTGGTTTTCCAAATGAATATATAGAATAGAAATAGATGGCAATACAGAATTTGTAATCCTTTCTCTGTCCCCCATACCTACTTTTAGGGACATGCAGACAAAAGTTACGTAAATTTCTTTCTTTAAAACTTAAGTTTAAAAAATATTTGCTGTTGTAGAAGATAAGCTTCCAAGAATAGAAATAATTTCGAATGCATTTGTAATTTGCTGAACTTATAATATGAATATTAAAACGAAAGTAAAACTTGAAATTAAGATAATTGTCACACTCTGCCAACAAAAGTTGACAAATATGAAATAGAAAATCAGGCAGTCCATGTTATATATGTCAGTGCAAATCACGATGATGATCGTACTTTGCATAAGCAAATTTGTGTGTGTAAATACTATACAAAGGTTAGTGATGCATAAGAAAGCATTCGTGATATATTCAAGGCTTGCAAATGCAAGCCTATGCACATTGTGATTAGGCCTAACTCAATTCCGACGATATATCGCTGTCAACAGGCTGAACTACAATAGAAGTAATAGGTTTGTTCGATGAAAACACCGGGTAAGCCCCGGGCTACACCGGGCTGTACTATCTTGTTTTTTGAAAACCCTGGGCTTACACGGGGTTTCTGAAACTTGTCCGATGAAAGCCCGGTGTTTCTGATTTCGTGCCCCGAACTTGCACTAAAAATTTGTAGGGGTAAACGTTTGACATTTGTCATTTGTGAACTGTCATATAGAATTTGTTCGGTGATTGCGGTTGAGTGCTGTATATAAAAATGAAAAAATCGTGGAGCTCATACCAAATTCAGATTATATAAGGAAGTTGGATAAGAAATTAGATGACAAAATACCCATCGATAATATGCACATAGGAAATTCGAATGAAAATTATAAGGAAATGTTTGAGGAGGTGATTAAAGTCGAAGGACATGGATGAAATCTTAAGGTCTGCCTTTCTAGTAAGAAATTTGATCGTAAAATGTTTCTTTGCCAATTATTAACAAGTAATTTTTATAGACTTCACGTTATCCGTGCAGCTACCAAGCAAATAGATTTGAAGCAAACAACATATAAGAAATTCTCTAAATTCTTAAATGAGATGTCAGGAGAAAGGGGATTAATAGTGCTCGAGAAGAAGCCAACGGGATAGAGAAAATCATTTCTGTAGATTTTGATCATCCAAACTATTAATTTTATATCTAGTGACAAAACATCTGATGATCAAAGTGAAAATAGTGCAGAAATGATGGAGCTATATCTGGTCACAGATGAACCAATTGTAATTTTTTCAAAGTAAAGTTACAGAACAGGCGATAATGTCGATGTAAAAAAGCTAATAAAAGAATATGTAATTAAGAAAAAACAGAAATATTTTTTGTGAATTTTAATATTTATTTATTCTTAAATTTTTAATTATTTCACCTATTTTATAAATAAATTTTGACAAATCACTAGAAATTAGTATTTAAATTATGCTCAGGAGAACTGTCAGAGAAATGTCATTACATTAGATTTACCCGGTGTTTTAAAAACTTGTTCGATGAATGCACAAAACCCCGGGTAAATTTGGGGAAAATTGTAGGGGAAAGTTTACACGGTGTTTTCATCGAACAAACCTAATAACTTTACGAAATTGAACGAGACTGTGGTTTACTTACGAAAAATTGATATTTTTAACCTTAATATATATCCCGTAAGAGTTATTATTTTGGTATTTAATGTTTTTAATTCTAAAAAGTGGTAAAAGTGAAAAAATTTACAAGTGGAAGTTGATGTAATTGAAGATTTGTACTTATTGACATTTTATGTGTTAAATTTTAATATAAAAGTGAAAAATTTAATAGATGGAAGTTGGTTTAATTGAATATTTGTGCTTTCTGTTAATTCGCAGTACCATTTTAATTTTTACATTGCACTTTGAATCATTTAGTAATAATTTAATTGTTTGGACACATCGCGTTCTTACGGAATGAGTGAGGCTGAACCACAATAGAAGTAAATAACTTTACGAAATTAAACGAGACTGAGGTTTGTGTACAAAAAATTGATACTTTTAGCCTAAATTTATATCACATTCCGTAAGAGCTATTATCTTGATATTTAATGTTTTCAATTTTGAAAAGTGGTAAAAGTGAAAAAATTAACAAATGGAAGTTGATGTAATTGAAGATTTGTGCTTTCTATTAATTCGCAGTGCTCGAATGACATTTTATGTGTTAAATTTTAAAAAGTGGTAAAAGTGAAAAAATTAACAATTGGAAGTTGATTTAATTGAAGATTTGTGCTTTCTATTAATTCACAGTACCATTTTTATTCCATTTTAAGTTTTACATTGCACTTTTAATCATTTAGTAATAATTTAACTGTTTGACACTTCATTTTCTTACGGAATGAGCGATTCTTACCGCTCCTTTACTGACTGCAATTTGACTTATAAATTTAACGAAAGTTCCCCTCACTCGAGTTAAAGTTAATTTGTGTACGCCTGTTAAATTAAAGGGCGCGTTCGCTTTACGTAAGTAAATATACTTACGTTTACTTCTATTGTGGTTCAGCCTAATAGGCACTATACTTACCGAAAATTGGATATTTAAACTTAACGAAAGTTTCCCTCACACGAGTTAAAGTTAATTTGTGTACGCCTGTTAAATTAAAGGGCGCGTTCGCTTTACATAAGTAAATGTACTTACATATACGTCTATCGTAGTTCAGCCTAATCTTCTAAAAGCACAACACACTAAAGCGCGAACTACAATTACGACTTCGATTTCGGCTTCGACTCAAATGGTAAATACATGTCGCATGTTACAATTCAACTTCAGTTCAATCGCAGATGTCGGGACTTCTGGTTTGTTCAAGGAGTTGAAGCCTTAATTTAATTACAAATTTTACCTCAGCCGACTTAAAATCAAGTCGCAGTCGACAGATCAGCCGTAATTGTATTACACGCTTAAATTGCGACGACCGACGACCGCGTTGAGCGATTGACGAACTTTTTGTCGGGATTGATTAAGGCTGAGTTACAATGTGACGCTGTCGCGAGTCGCGGACGATGTCGCTAAACCTGTCAAAAGTTAAAATGTATGAAAGTACTCAAGCGCAGGTACAGTGTGTCGCTAAGGTTGTTTCTAACGCTGGTCGCGTTGCTTAAAGGTGAAGACCCAATGATTGCGTTGCGTTAGTTGCGTTCATTGCGTATTGCGTGCATTGCGTTGTGATGCCGATTGATGACCCAATGAACGCGTTGACATTTGCGTTGACAAACAACGGTTGACAATTGTGCCCAAATAAATCATTAACGTATTTTATGAGAATGGATATTTTTGAAGATATTGTGGATTTGGTGTTAATAATTTTGATATGTTATGAAGCATATGAGTACATGTTAAGTATTTCTGGACGTCGATTTTGGGTCAGAAACTTATATTTAGACAGAGATATTTCTGGTTTTTTTGCAACTACTTTTCGCAAACTTAAAGAAGGTGATCCAGAGCAATTCAAAGTTGCGACTAGAATGGATAAAGAAACATTTGATGTACTGTGTAATCTCTTAAGATCAAAATTATCGAAGACATCCATAAGAACACCCATTTCCCCAGAATGCAGATTATACCTCACGCTGATGTAAGCCTCAATGTAATTATTAATAAGTATAAGAAATTTTTTTTTTATGTCGTTTTTCAGATATTTAGCTCATGCTGGCAGCAGGCAATTTTATTCCTTATCTTTTAAAATGGGACTCACATCCGTGAGAAGGATCACATTGGAAACTTGTAACATAATATGGGACGAACTCTCGCAAATTTATGTTTCACTTCCCAATTATCATGAATGGAAGAAAATATCAGAAGATTTTACGAATAGGTGGAATATGCCAAACTGCGTTGGAGCTATTGACGGAAAACATGTGTACATAACATGTCCTGCTAATTCGGGATCTATGTATTACAACTACAAAGGAACTTACAGTATAATTCTTCTGGCAGTTTGTGACGCAAACTATACCTTCATGGCAGTTGATATCGGGGCGTATGGAACCCAAAGTGATGGCGGAGTTCTGAAATTTTCTGCCTTTGGGAAATTTTTATCAACAGGAAAATTAGATCTACCTGAAAACAGCAATTTGCCGAACAGCGACATAAGTTTTCCCCACTACTTCGTTGGTGATGCAGCGTTTCCCCTGAAACCATTTTTAATGAGGCCGTATCCGGGTATTCTGTTAGATGAAAAAAAAGAAAATTACAACAAACGCTTGTCTCGTGCACGAAGAACAATAGAAAATACGTTTGGAATACTAACAGCAAGATGGAGGATACTACGATCTACGATGAACATATCCCCGGACTCAGCAGAGACAATTGTCAAAGCCACTGTAGTTCTACATAACTTTTAAAAAAAAACTTGTTCTTCATATTGTCCTGATGAATACGTAGACAGATATAACGGTGATCTTGTTATAGAAGGATTGTGGAGGAAAGAAATTACGCCACTTCAAAAAGTTAGAAAAGTAGCTTCTAATAATGCTACTCAAAATGCATTTCATTTGAGAGACACGCTTCGTGAATACTTATTCCAAAACTAATAAACGTGCCAGTCGATTAAAATTGTTTGTATCTGTAATGCTTCTTTGAATCTGTATTTGTTTCTGTAATGCTTCTTTGAATTTTCAGTTATTTAAAGTAAATAGTTATATATACATGTTTTTAATATTATTTCAAAACATGCCATTTATTTAAATTTTTAAAATCTTTTACAGTTTCGTGAAGAAAATTTAAAATAGTCATTTTTGATTCTTCTTGTACGTCATCAGGTAGCTCGTTTAATTTCGAGCTTACTAATTTGCAGAAAGTCTCGTGTTTGTCACTATCTTCGGGACGGAATCTCTTTTCAACAATATCTCCACTTTACCCAAAAAGGTGGCAAACCTTACTTCTGTAGTATTCTGCCTTTTTAAAGGAGTGGAATGGCTCTTACAACTATTACTCCCTTCACCTGAAGGGGAAAGTAATGCTGATGTTGAGGATGATGTTGAACATATATCTGGGGCTTCTATTGGTATGTGTTGAGCTGACTCGTCCCACGATTCAACTACGAAACTTTCATTTTCGTTCTCATACAGATTATGTGGTACACTAGTACTTGTTCTACAAATGAAACCTCAATTAATATTAACAATAATAATAATAATAATCCAATATGGTACTTACTTCTTTGGCATAACAAATTCCCTCAAAAATGATAAGGAGCTAAAAAGAGGCCAATTGCATTTCTCAAAATTTGTTTCGCTTCCTGATGGAAGCTGAAGCTTCGCGTACTCTCTGACATATCTGTCCCGTATACTTCTCCACCTCGTTTTACATACTTTTTCTAAAGCATAAAAGTAACTACCCATAACATAAAATTACAAACAATTTTATAACATTATCTTACCTTCTTCTTGAATTTCCATGCTTATAGCAGCCCACGCTTTTTCTTTCTCCTTTACATTTCTATAACTTATGGACTTTTTGTTGTATATGCACTCATACTTCTTGACTAATTCAATTAGTAGCTCCTCCGATAAATAATTACTCATTTCAATTTCTTTATTTTTAAGAAAAATTTTACCGCTGCTAAAATCACAACTTTTTAAATGCCAAACAAAAATGACATGCTCTGCATTTGTTGCGAAAAAGTTAAAAAGTAGGCAACTTTTGCGTTGGTTGCGTACGATGCGTTCAGCGCATTGCTCATTTGGTCAAGTTCCATATAAAAGTCAAATTTTAACTTAGCTGTCAACGCATTAGCGCACGCAACGCAATCATTGGGTCTTCACCTTAAGGCGGACTTAAGGCGGAATTACAATGGACGCAACGGAACGCAATTGAACGGAGAGAAATGTCAAATTTACGCAGTAAAACGGACGTCGAGGTTAGCTGCTTACAATGGACGCATGATTAATTGAAAGTGACAGTGACGTTTGACCCAAAATTTATAAACAAATATTGATAAAATCAAAAAACTCTTTTTGTAAAGGCGGAATTACAATGGACGCAACGGAGCGCAACTGAACGGAGAGAAATGTCAAACCGGTTTTCTTTGTATGCTTTTCAAATGGAGTTGCGCACAGTGGACGGACGAAAACGCAGTCGTACGCAGCAAGTTTAATAAAATCCGAAATTAACGCAACTGAACGGATAAACATAACCTCAAATTATCTTTGGGATTGTTTATTTTGTTCCGTCAAGTGAAACTGTGCTGCGGTAAGTGTGTAATAAGCAGAGAGGAAATAGAATGAAAAGAGTTTTTTGATTTTATCCATATTTGTTTATAAATTTTGGGTCAAACGTCACTGTCACTTTCAATTAATCATGCGTCCATTGAAAGCAGCTAACCTCGACGTCGGTTTTACTGCGTAACACTGCGTCTACACATGGCATATCTGTTGCCATCGCCATCGCCATAATTTATGGCGTGAACTGTCAAATATTATTGGGATGGGCAGTTCATGGCGAATATTTTCATTTGAAGAAATGGCATCGAAGAGAGTAAAGCTATGTATTCATGCAATAAAGTGTTTAGAAGATTTAGAGAAATTAGAGGAAATACAAGATGAAAGTGAAAGTCATGAGAGAAAAATGCTTATATGAATTTATTAATTGAATCGTCTTTTCTTTGGTTATTTTAACCTCACACATTTTGCACGGCACTAATTATAGTCAAAAGCTTATAATAAAAATAATAAAAACTGCTTAATTCTTCCCTTGACGTTTGCTTTACTTTGATCATGTCAAATTTATGGCCATCGTGATGGCTAGCGCGATGGCCTGCCATAATTGCTTTCCATGGAGTTTGCCATGAGTTTTGCCATAAGAAATGGCATGGCTAAAGCGTCTAAACTGTCCATACCATATGGAAATGGCAATGGCCATGGCATGTGTAGACGCTGTGTTAATTAGAAATTTCACACCGTTCAGTTGCCTCCATTGCAATTCAGCCTTAAAAGTTGAAATTATATCAACTTGAGACACGGAACACCTTGACAGCTGTAGTTGAGGCAATTTATTTTTTCAGAACATGAAATTGTGAGTAAAAATTGTAAGTTTTAAGTAATGTCACAGTATTTAATAACTAGCTAATTTATTTATTTACGATTTAATGATTTTATTTAATAATGGAACGAAAATTCAACACATGTGAGAGCGTCATCATTGGAACAGCATAAGCAACAAGCACTGCGTCCGCGTCAGCATCAGCAACATGATTCGCGACGCTTCTCGCAACATCGTCACATTGTAACTCAGCCTTTAGTTGCAGTCCTACCAACAAAATTAATCGAGTGATATGGTTGAGGCATTTACTTTTGGCTTTTTTAGATGGTAGCACGCCGAGGTAATTTTAAAATAATGAGCTTTGAGGAAAAATTGAGCGAGGAAATGAGAAATCCATAAAATAATTTATAGTTTACAATATAGGCAAGCCAAGTAGACAAAAAAGACGTGGTTTGGATGCATGATACAATGGCCGATTTGAGAGGAATTTTGTATGTTGCAACGTAATGAGGTGCTTACTGTCATTTCCAGCGAATTAGTTTTTAGTTTTTCGTATTTTATTGACTGAAATACGTTTTGAATATATTAAAATATTTAAGAAAATATTAGTTTCTTCGTCTAAATCACTTCGGGAAAAGTAATTATGTGCCAGTGGGAAAGCAAAGAAATTTAAAAATAGAAAATTTTTTGCACTGTGAAAGGACGATTGAAATTGAGACGAACAAATTTCTGACATTTGTCGCCAAAGGAGGCAAGCAATCAATTGACAGATTTTCCGGCCATATCTTGTTAATCTTTGTATCATGGTTTGGATGGATATTTCAAAGCATTTAATTTATGTCGATTTCCATTGATATTTTAAGAAAAGTGCATGTCAATCAGTAAAAAACGAGTTCAATGGAACTGACGCGATGAGAATGCTTGGTAGCTCATATCCGTGTAATTTGTCATTGAATTTTTCTGGAAAAAAATAACCACGAATAACGTAAAAATTATGAAAATTGTTACTTAATAGATTTTGGCGTGATTGCGGATGAATTTGGTAGAGTAATTGTTGAAGATTGGTATGTAATATTAGAATATAGAGCAAACAGGAATGGTGATAAGCCAGATTTTGCGTAATGATTTTCTGGTTGTGTTGGTAGTCCATTTTTACATGTATATTTACACGCCATCCCTATTCTAAGAAACTTCTCAATTTGTAAAAAGTAAACAAAGGTTTTAAGGGGGGCATCTGTGGTAAAAAATGTTCTTTTTCTGCTTTATTTTGAAACAATTCACATAATTAATTAATATAAAACTTTGCTTCTACAGGGTGGGCCAAAAGTCACCATGGGGTTTAAAAATTAAATTGGTAACATATGGTGGGATGAAAAAAGGAGGGGTAAGGTGGGGTGGGGAAACATGCTTACCTATGAAGAACAGACAGTTGGCTATCATGTAAAAAAGGAATGAAGAGAAACGGTCAACAGGGTGTGGAGCAATGTACAAACGAAAAAGTTATTAAATTTTTAAACCCCATGGTGACTTTTGGCCCACCCTGTATTAACAAAAAAGATAATTTAGATAGTGCAGTTGCCTCAAACGGGATTTCCTAGTTTATAATCCAATTTATATTTGCAAGCACTGACCGAGCACTTCATTTCTGATTTTTAATTGATATGAAGATTTTAACAGGCACTAGTGGCACTATCAAACTTTGCACAAAATAAACTTCAAACGTAAATAGCTTTGAATAGAATTACTTCTGTACTTTTATTAAATTTCGCAAAAGAATTTTAAATTGCATAAACCTGTTCACAAAACAAAATCACATTTGGCAATTCTGCACGCAGCTTTGAAAAATCTTCCGCCCAGCATCTCACTTACTCCTATTATTACCTCCTTCTCTTGACAAATTACGCTCGTACACGAATTTTACACGATTCAACCATTCCTGTTTGCTCTATATTCTAAGATATTCTAAGGCTGAATGATATTCAGTTGTGACATTTCTCGTGTGCGTTTTCGGTGTAACACCGCCAATTTTTCCGGTGTAGCACCAGACTCATTTGACGTACACTTTTTCTAGTGTGCAGGTCAATGCAAGAAAAGTGTAACACTTCTGCTAGAAAACTTGATCAATGGAAATCGGCTTATATAATTATGGATACCGTTGAAAACGCATTGTTTCCAGGAGTGTTTTTGTTTTAAGTTTTCTGCGAGGTATATTAATTTCAGAATTACTTGACTGCTTATGTATGTTTCTGATAAGAAGTCGATATAAAAAACATACCTCATTGTGAAGAAATAGATGAAACTTGTCTGCTTTTAACTGCCTAAAGACTGGTAATGGGGATAGTTTACTCCTTTTTTCTTGAAAATTTCTTATAAAATTTGATCAAAATTGATGCGACGAAAATACTACACCGTACTAGTTAATACATATTGTATCAAGTGCAATATAATTCGTCGCATAATTAGTGAATTGAAATATAACTGGTTCAGTAGTTAAATTGTGTTTAGGCCGAAGGCTTAGTAAGAAGAGAGAAGAAATTCCTTGACTGGCTTCAACTAGCTGTAACGAAATCCCGTCACCATATATGTATATGTCGTAGACATTTGATGTAACCTTAGAATATATAGCAAACAGGAATGGTTGAATCGTGTAAAATTCGTGTACATGAGCGTAATTTGTCAAGAGCAGGAGACTATACATAGGAGTAAGTGAGATGCTGGATAGAGAAATTGTCAAAGCTGTAGATTAATTGTCAAATGTGCTTTTGTTTTGTGAGCAGATTTGGTCAACTTAAAGTTCTTTTGTGAAATTTAACAAAAATACCGAATCAATTCTTTTCAAAACTATTTATCTTTGAACTTTATTTAGTGCAAAGTTTTATAGTGCCACTAGTGCCTGTAAAAATCTTCATATCAATTAAAATAACAGAAATGAAGTGTTCGGTTAGTGCTTGCAAATATAAATTGGATTATAAACTAGGGAATCCTGTTTGAGGCAACTACACTACCTAAATTATCTTTTTTGTTAATAGAAGCAAAGATTTATATAAATTAATTATGTGAATTGTTTCAGAATAAAGTAGAAAAAGAACATTTTTTACCACAGATGCTCCGCACAAAACCTTTGTTTACTTTTTGCAAATTGACAAGTTGTTTAGAATAGGGATGGCGTGTAAATACATGCAAAAATGGACTACCAACACAACCAGGAATTCATTACGCGAAATCTGGCTTATCACCATTCCTGTTTGCTCTATATTCTAAGGATGTAACTCAGCACTTCACAAAAGGTCTAGCCACTTCATGAAATGTAGGCAGATAGTGTAACAGTTTGCGCCTAATGAGTTTTTACAAAATGTGTCTGAAAATTTTAGCCACTTCATGAAATGCTACAATGTAGGTACCATCATCTTTTTCTGGTAATAAAGAGTTAAACAATGACATTTTTTCTATCAAAATTATGTACGTGGTTATCCACTTTTGTAAGGATAGAATTGGAAATAAGTTTGGTTTGTTAATATTTTGATAAATGTGAATATAAAATAACTTTCAAAATTGTTAATAATAAACAGTATTTATTATTTAACAGTTTTTTTAAAAGCATTAGGGCGTAAGTGTAGTAATTTTCGGTTTTAATGGAATTGTAATTCTGTTATGGACTTGATGGCTAGCAAAACTTGTTGGTTTTATTAGTATATTATTAACATTGAATCTTTTTTTCAGTATGGCTATAACTTGTTGCGTTGTTATGGAATTATGTAGAGTGATTGGCTTGGATGTAAAATCCAGACTGCCAGCATGAGCTGACAGATCACACGACGGACAGCGTTGACTGCAGGGCGGCACGCTAGCTCACCTCGGCTCATTGGCGGAGAGTGTGGGGAGGTTCCACGAAAAACTTGCCGCTGCCGTCAGCCATAATCAAAAAATATTCGTGCCTACTCAACAAAAAGCCGGCACAAATTCGGTCCTGAAGGGATCCTTACGTCAATATATTCATCATCGAAGGCGCAGATGTTTCGGCCTTACTGCATGCCCCAGCCACCCATTTGACACTGAGGGCAGATAGTTTACAGTGTCCCTAGTTGACCTGTAGAGAGAGGGAGAGACTAGGCGAGCCTAGACGACCTTCATCCCATGTGAGAGGGCTCCAGGATAGTGAAAGGAAAGAAAAACTTTAGAGCTTCATCACGTTATAATAACACTTTAATAATCTACTGACTCATAGGAAATTTTCTTCATGAATGTCTTACCATAGGTGCTTTGAAATACGGACACAGTATATTATTATGGTTTTAGGATACCCTATCATACAGCCTATCATTAAGATGACTAGTTACATTTTTCATAATTAATTGTCCTCAAAAAAACTAGACCTTTACTGTATAAACCAAACTTAGATTTCTTTTCAACGTAAGATTCTGGCAAGACATGAGCAGCCGGTGGATATATACCGTCAGAGAAGTGTTCGTAAGACTTTAGCATGTACGCTGTTCTTATACGCTAATGAAATAATGTCCTCCTCAGGATAAGCCTTGAGCCCATGTGAACAGATTATGGATATTTTCCATTACTACTAATACTTAAAATATAATCTTTTTACTTGTAAGTGACCGAGATATTCTTTTCAGGATAAGCTCTCAGCCAAGTCCGTTGACTTTCCGAGGAAAAAGGAAGACCAATGCTCTCGGCTCGCAACCACCATTGTTGTGGCGCTCAACGTTCGATAGCGTTATTTATAAATAATTCCAAGTTGTATATTAAAATCAACACACAATATAATAAAGAAAAAGGAAAACAAAAACATTACATCTTTGACTTACATTTCATCCGATTATCCCTTGAAGGAGCTCCCTGGAGGCGGACGGATTGCTTTGACGAGGCTGAAATTTCCTAAAATATATATATCAAATCGCTTACTTCTTAATTCATTTTAAATTTCTGTTCCTTCTGAGACTCAGTTGGTTAAATTTAGTGTTATGAACTTTAATCCCTTAAATTTTTGTTTTCCAACCGAATACTACTGATCTTCATTTTCCTAAACTGTATCTAGGTAATTCTTCTAAATGCAGTAACATTTTTAATTTAGCAAAAATGAGGGTCCAAATTTGTTTGCGTGAATGCCCTCAATCTAATTATTTCAATAAAGTGTCTTCTATAAGGTGAACTCTTAGATTCCCTCCTTTAACTTATCATTCTTTAATATTCTTTCCACGTGCTTTACTTCAATTCTCATCACCGTCGTCGCAAAGAAATTTTACTTTAGCTTATATACATACATACATTTCTAACTTAGTAATCTCTGTGCGGTACCTATCCAAATTTATTTTATTTCCGTGAAACTCTGTACTTATATATGTAATTCTAACCTAATATTTCACCTGTGTCCTATTCTAGAATATTTTTGTATTTCTTGAGAAAAAAATTATTCAAATTTCATTGGATCTCAAAAAAAAAATATTCAAATTTTATTAGATCCCTTAATCGTGCCATACGAAGGAAGAGATTCGTAAAATGCGTTATCATTAATTTAATATTTTCCGCCTTCCTCCATCAGCCCCCGCCATTATAAGGTTGTCGCTGTTTCCGTATCTGACCGCTGTATCACATGGTTCTTTTGATTATAAAAATTTGTTTTATACCTTCACTCCTTGCTTTTTTTTTAACTTTCACCCATAAATTTCGGCGGGTGCTCCGTGTAGTCTCTGGTCCTTGACTATGTAAATCGTTTTCTAGATTTTATCGTTCTGTCTTCTTTCGGTTCGACCCGTTTATTACGAGTTGTTAAAATTTTCCTGCTTTTTCTTCTAATCACGATCAACTCTTTTATTTTAAATGAATCCTGTTTTACTTTTCAATTTTTAGACACAGATCTTTTACTTTGTTTCACTCAATGCGATTCTTTTTCCGAACCTTTTCCGTTTTCCCTCGACTTTTTCTGTCCATCTTGACAGCCCACTCGCCGGAAATCTTCCTCTTCTTTTTCCACACCAACATGTCGTCTTGAGCGTGCGGAAATGAATTTCTTTCGGCTTACACGCTTGCTTCAGTACTTTGTGTAGCATATTGCTATATGCAATATGCTACGACCGTAACAGCGTAAGCAATTGTTCTTCAAGAAGTGGACGCGACAACGTAAATTTTTACAGGTTTCAAAGGGTATAAAACAAGCACAATTTAAAGGAACATTCGGAAAAAAGAGTTCGACTTTGGCTGTCAGCTGTATAGATATTACTTGGATAAATACTATAGGTTTAGCATACAAATTTTGAGGAATACGTATATTAGAATTTAGTTTATGATATATGTATGTTCACTAATTTGATTGTAATAAAAATATAATTAGATTTGAGTGTTTCCTTTACTTCCTTCCAGTAAGTTTTAAAATTCGTGATGAGTTTCATTTATCATAAAAGAAATTTATGAGAGAGCCTATCGTAATACGTTCCTTGTAATATTTGCTTAGCTTGCATTGTTTTAATGAAAGAACAGCTTAGCCTAGTTCATATATTTATTTGCACTTTTATTATTAAAATTTTTAATCACATATTTCAGTCGAGTGTTATCACAATGCTTAAATACAACAATATAAATAACGAAAACATAAAATTCATTCATGTTGATCAACAACCATCGATGGTATTAGCGGCTTTTCGTTCAGTCGTTGTGAATATTTTACCTGTTATAAAATAGCTTTTATGAAATATTTTCGAGTAAAGCTTAAAATTTTTAACATACTTTTCCAATTACAATTGATTCGCTGGTAATTTTCCTGCAGCTTATTTCCTGGATCCACCCGCTTTGGTAAAATTTATAGGCTTCAAGAGACCTATATGAACGAAAAGCCTCCTTTGTATAGCTGTTTTTGTTATGAAACTATGATGAGTGACTGGCTTGGACGTAAAGTCCAGACTGCCAGCATGAACTGACAGATCACTCGACGGACAGCGTTGACTACAGGGTGGGCTGCTAGCTCGCCTCGACTCATTGGCGGAGAGTGTGGGGAAGTTCCACGAAAAACCTGCCGCTGCCATGTGCCATAATAAAAAAAAAAAAAATCTCGTGCCTATCAAAAAAAAAAAACCGGCACACATTCAGTCCTGAAGGGACCTTGACGTCACTTACCGACATCCAATATTGAAGGCGCAGATGATATGTCTTCACTGCATGCCCCAACCACCCATACGACACTGAGGGCAGCAAATTAGTTTCAGTGTCCCTTTGTTTACCTGTAAAGAGAGAATAAAGAGCGGACCTAGGCGACCTTCATGCGAGAGGGCTCCAGAATCGTGAAAGGAGAAACTAAATCGAAACTCAGCACGTCATAATCGTTATAAAAGAAACTCCATATATTTTAGGCTTAACTTATTGACAGGCTACGGAAATTTTGCGAAATGAAAAACTAAAGCTTTGCAGTATTCAAAGGAAAACATAAAAAAAGTAGTAAGATTATCATACTACGAATCCTATATTATTGTTAGAGGTAAGTATATACATATCTATTATAAATAATTAAGGAAATAATTTGCGAGTTTTCCCCTTTTTCATAATGGGACGTTGACACATTATATATATATATATATATATATAGGTAAATTCCAGAGATAGCTTGATAATATGCAAGGTTTCTTCAGGTTCTCACAAAACATCTGCATGTGATATTATTGGGTAACTATTATTATTAATGCCCCGAAAATTATACTGGAAGTTTGTTAGCTTTCAAGAGCAGTCTCAAAGCAGTTAGTTGTTTACTTGCTCACAGGAAACTTTTGAGGCTGACACGTTTTAAATTATCGCACAAGCTTTCGTCAAACCTACGTATGTACCCATATAAATGCACCTTCATCTTCATTTTTCTCTTAAGATTCATAGGAGATCGAACTTGTAAAAACGATAAAGTTAGCAAATTACATCCAGTTTTCTTAAGTGCAATTTCAATCCATTCAAATTATTATATACATAAAGATCACTTGTTCTAAATAAGTACGTATCTAAGCATTGGCATAAATAATTCTATGAACCAAAGTTCACTGGAATTATCAAACCCAATGGGGTCGATTCGTTGATAAAAAAATACTATTCTTCTGTTCATTACTTCTATTACGTGGAGTCCTATGTATTTAACTAATTAGGCAATCAATTATTTATGTGTCAACCGAGAAAAATTTTTTAAAGTGTTTATAAATCTACATTGTGCATTTAAATAAATTTCACATTTACTGCACTTATGTGTCAAACAACAAAGTTCTTCTTTTAAGTGTTTAGAAATCAACATTATGAATTTAAATAAATTTGCAAAAAAAGAAAAAAAAAACAAGTTCTCCTGCACTCTCGCACGGATCAATCTCATTTTGTCATCCGCATCTACTCTCAACGGCTCAAGATGGAATAGGAGCTGCCATGTTCAATCATTTGTTGACCGAAGAGTGTTCGATAAGGAGAGAAACCAGTTGCTTGGTGGAAAGAGCTCCTGAGGGAACTAGCTACTTGGCTCAGCTTCTCATCCCATTTTGTGTGTTCTTTCCGAATATACGCTCTAATCCCTGACAATAGAGACCTGTTTACTCGCTGTTGCAGCGTTTACCTGCACACCAAAGGTGCAAAACAAATTAAAAAACTACAAACCGAAAATTGGAAACACACCTAAATAAGCGAATGCTCAACAGCATTAATAATTGGGTGGTGTGCGACTCAACTGATCACGACTGTGATACATATGACTCACAGATGGCGTGAGCATCGTATAAATTCGATAATTCCGCTAGCGCCCGCAAGTTTTAATTTGGCGCACGGGGCAACAAGCTTAATGTCGGATTGAATTTGCGTGGTGGGGGAACTATCATAAAACTAGCATCACGAGCATGCTCAAGCTCAGATTGGTTTATGCCGTCTAAGTGGAATTTGCCACAAAACTTGGAATTTGCCAAGGTGTTTGTTGTTAAAGTGGAATTTGCCATAAAAAATTGGAATTTGCCAAAGTGTTGTTTGTTAAAGTGGAATTTGCCATAAAAAATTGGAATTTGCCAAAGTGTTGTTTGTCAAAGTGGAATTTGCCACAAATTGGATTGGTATGTACAATTTAATAACTTTTCTTCCTTTTTTTATATATTGCATAGGTACCTACCCAGTGGATTAAAGTGAACGTGGATTTTCGTGGAAGCGGAATTAATACAGAAATTCAGAGATTGGGATTTACCAATCTCTCATAGGGTTAGCTTTACCAATGACTAATGGGATTTACCAGAGGTCTTTTAGTTAGAAATTTTTTTTGAGTGAAGTGCGATACAACCTGGATTTGGACTCTGCACAGCCACTGGACTGGAACCTAATGCGGCAATATTACTTAAGGACACGGATGAAATTTTTATCTAAATTTTTTAATTAAAGTAAATTTCATAAAAATTGAGTGTGTTAAGAGTTGATTGTTTAACTTGATTAAGAGACGTTATTTCATGTTAGATTTGAATTATACATTTTTAAACATTGCTAGTGAATTTATACAAAGTGAAACTGAATAAAAATAAACTTTGAACTTGAAAGGATATCGGCATTTTTTAATTTTATACAATAGAATCAGCCCTATATCTGATTCGGAAGGTTAGTGACGACCAAAAGCGTTGCCACAACAGCTGACTTTCTGAGCAAGTGTAGCGTACAACTGCCGTTACACTCGCTCTGAGGCGTTTGCTTGCGGCGAGTAGACTGCCGTTCGCAAGTGCTTCACCCCATACTTGTCCAGTAATCTGGTAAACTGATCCGAGCAAAACTGGACTCCATTGCCAGAGACTATCGTTCCCGGGACTCCGAACACATGGAACACTTCCGTCTCGATGAATTGGCACACAATGAGTGTAGACGCTTTCCTCATAGGTTTGAGAATTGGAAATTTGGAAAAGTGGTCAAGAACTATTAGAATGCACACATTTCCTTTCACTGACCGGCGATATGGACCTAGAAAATCAATGTACAGCTTTTGCCATGGTCGTTCTGTCACAGACTGCTGTTCTCAGTATAGTATTGGGGGCCTTAGTTGCTTTACACACGTCACATGCGCCTACGTAGTTTCTGACATAAACTGTCATTCGTGCCCAGTACAGGTGTCTTCGCAGACGTTCCAGTGTTTTCCCTATACCTCCGTGTGAAGCTAGTGGTGGATCATGAGCTCTCGAAATAACGTCGGTGACAAGCCCTCGTGGAATCCAAAGCTTCCAAGCTTCTTCTTCCTGAATCGGATCGCCTGTTCTCGGAAGAGTCCGAATGTAAACGAAGCCATCCCTGACGCAAAGATCTGGTAGTTTGCCAGAAGTCGTTTTAACCTTATGCCTCAGTTCCTCATATTCCAACGAGTTGAAATATGGCGAACTAAGGTCAACTTCCGGGCCAGGATCTTCGTTGGTGGACAGGCTGTCACAATGGATGCGTGACAGCGCATCAGGGACGACGTTCAGGCTTCCTTTTCGGTGCTCAATAGTGAAGTCGAAGCCATGAAACTTCAAACTCCACCGCGCAAGTCTACCGCTGAGGTCCTTTTAAGATATCAGCCATTTCAAGCTCGCATTATCCGTCACTATCTTAAACGGCATAAGTTCTATGAAGGGCCGGAATTTCTGTATACTTAAGATTGCAGCTAGGCATTCCTGCTGTGTGACGGTATAATTTCTTTGTGCTGAGTTTAACATTTTCGAGACGTAGGCTATTGGCTTCTCGTGGCCATCGTCATCTAGTTGAATCAGCACCCCACCAATATCTTGTTGGCTCGCATCGCACTGGATAACGAACGGCTTGTTGAAGTCTGGACTCACTAACAACGGAACAGAGGTAAGCTTTTGTTTCAACAAATCAAGAGACGTCTGGGCTTCGTGCCTGTCGTTCCTGTCGTGCCTGACGCAAAACAAAGGTCAGTCCGGGAGCCACCTTTACACTACTTACCACTTACTTAATTGGAAGCGCAGATGTTCTGCTTCCATCGCCGTTGCCGCAACCACCCTGCGATACTGTGGGCGAGATGATACAGTATCCCTTAGATGACCTGAAAAGGAAAAGTAGCGGACCTAGTCAACCTTCATGTTCAGAGGGCTCCAGGAGAGTGAAAGGAGAATTAAAGAAAAGCCTTAGCGTCTCTTTACGTTATAAAAAAATTGTTCTTTATTCTAATCAGTCATATTACACCGAACTACGAAGTCCTCTTAGACGATACCTTTTGTCAGCTCTAAATCAGGCCAGGTATGACCATAACCATCTAACATCAAATCTCAATTTCTACTATACGTTTATGAAAATTAAATTACTGTTTTTTTAATCAATTCATCTACCAGTACGATCAGATAGTGGGTATCACCACTAAGATATGACTAATTATGGATGAAAACTATAGGTTGAGTAAACTAATATACTTATTATAATTCACTGTAGCTTAGAGCTAAAATATTAAAGAAGAATCTAGGACTGCTCTTATATACATCTACTCTAATAAATCTTAAGGTTGTTAAATAGGCTAATAGTTCACTGCCCTGTCCGACCACATATAAGTTTAGAAAAATCAATAACAAAATTTATTATATAAACATTATCGAACAAAAGAACGAGAGAAATTTCTAGATTGGCTCACAGTTTTAAAATCGTTAATATTCTCAAGGCACACTTCTTATCACTCAAATCATGTTCGTAGCGATTTGCTACACTCAGAACTAAACTTTCATTTAATTTCTTTTCCAACTTGCGGAGTCGAAGCGCAATAGTCCGCTCAATTTAGCAGAACTGCCTATTCTCTTGTCTTTCAAAAAATTAGTGTAACTTTATTTACGCAATATATTATCTTTTTTTTTTTTATTTTCAGTAAAATCCAAATTGAGCCTGCTTCAGGTCTTATCGAATAAGATAAAAGTAAAAGCGGCGCATTAATAATGACACAAAAGGCTTTTCTTTTAACAGCGTATGCAACACATAAAATACCCGTTGACATTTCGTGGTGCTGGGGATCCCACGCAGGGGCACCTCCGAGCTGATCCGCTATGCCTTGAGATTCTAATGTAAAAGTTTTGATATTAATAAAGTGTCATGCGGTTAACGAGCAAAGATCCTCTTGCTAATTTCGTTCATTAGTTATATATGTCTATGATGGAATAGAGCACGGAATTGGTTACCGAAGTGTATACAGAATAAATGCTTGAGTCAATTGAGAAATTTTGTAAATTCGCAAGTTTCAAAAAGTCATTAATCGAACCTTTAGATCTGGGCAAATCTAAAAAAATCGTAATTACAAAGCAAAATCCCTCATAACTATGCTTATACTATGAAGCGGCGGGAATTACGTCTCCAAACAGATGTGTGTGCACGAACCCTGCCGTTCCAATCCTTTTTGGACATGAGCCAATGAGTACGTTTAGACCGCAGCTATTTCGAACTAGTTTTACGTAATTCGACTTACGTAGGACTAATCCGACTGCCATTTAGTTCACTCGTATTAAAGCTCTGACAGTTGTCAAATTTGTCAGATCTGCCTACTTCTTCACGAGAAAAATGAGAAATAATATTTTAATTTTGTACAACAGAGAAAAGATCATAAGAAAAAAATTAAATTTTCCAAATTTCTAATCTTTTTACCATCCATTACGGACGGAATACTTTTTTCAATAAGTCAAACGTCTATAAAAGAATTTGTCCCTCCCTCTGACCAGTCGCACATTTTTCCTTCATAATTCCACTCATTTTCATTAAAACAAAATAACAATTTTGTCTTATGAATGAATATAACACATTTCACACAATTTCTAGATTGGCTCACAGTTTTAAAATCGTTAATATTCTCAAGGCACACTTCTTATCACTCAAATCATGTTCGTAGCGATTTGCTACACTCAGAACTAAACTTTCATTTAATTTCTTTTCCAACTTGCGGAGTCGAAGCGCAATAGTCCGCTCAATTTAGCAGAACTGCCTATTCTCTTGTCTTTCAAAAAATTAGTGTAACTTTATTTACGCAATATATTATCTTTTTTTTTTTTTATTTTCAGTAAAATCCAAATTGAGCCTGCTTCAGGTCTTATCGAATAAGATAAAAGTAAAAGCGGCGCATTAATAATGACACAAAAGGCTTTTCTTTTAACAGCGTATGCAACACATAAAATACCCGTTGACATTTCGTGGTGCTGGGGATCCCACGCAGGGGCACCTCCGAGCTGATCCGCTATGCCTTGAGATTCTAATGTAAAAGTTTTGATATTAATAAAGTGTCATGCGGTTAACGAGCAAAGATCCTCTTGCTAATTTCGTTCATTAGTTATATATGTCTATGATGGAATAGAGCACGGAATTGGTTACCGAAGTGTATACAGAATAAATGCTTGAGTCAATTGAGAAATTTTATAAATTCGCAAGTTTCAAAAAGTCATTAATCGAACCTTTAGATCTGGGCAAATCTAAAAAAAATCGTAATTACAAAGCAAAATCCCTCATAACTATGCTTATACTATGAAGCGGCGGGAATTACGTCTCCAAACAGATGTGTGTGCACGAACCCTGCCGTTCCAATCCTTTTTGGACATGAGCCAATGAGTACGTTTAGACCGCAGCTATTTCGAACTAGTTTTACGTAATTCGACTTACGTAGGACTAATCCGACTGCCATTTAGTTCACTCGTATTAAAGCTCTGACAGTTGTCAAATTTGTCAGATCTGCCTACTTCTTCACGAGAAAAATGAGAAATAATATTTTAATTTTGTACAACAGAGAAAAGATCATAAGAAAAAAATTAAATTTTCCAAATTTCTAATCTTTTTACCATCCATTACGGACGGAATACTTTTTTCAATAAGTCAAACGTCTATAAAGGAATTTGTCCCTCCCTCTGACCAGTCGCACATTTTTCCTTCATAATTCCACCCATTTTCATTAAAACAAAATAACAATTTTGTCTTATGAATGAATATAACACATTCAAGTTTGTAAACAATTCCTTATCTGAGGTTTATGGCTACGTTTAATACTAATTTTGTAGGTCAATACCGTATCAAATACCGGATTACAGTAGGACTAGTTTGTAATAATGCGGCATGTTTATTCCACTTCATAACGTGTGTCCGGGCATGGGGTTTAATTGGTGCTCCCGTTAGCGGGATAGAATAACAATAGCGCTGTTAAAACGTGGACGGCGTTCTTCAGGATAATATTTCCCACCAACTGGACTATCTTTGTTTTTGCACAGATATGTTGTGACTTATTTCGGCCATTAGACACGCATAAATTCGATTTTCTTCGATGTAATCGTAATGCTTCAAGGGTGTTTTCTTTCTAATTTGCTTAGGTTTTTTTGGTCGTCTATATGACTGTTCTTTCTCCAGTAACTTTTTATATCGAGAATTTTACGACGTTTTTACTCAATCGACACTTTAAAAAGGAAAACTTTCCTGTCGCAATGCACAAAACACGCACGTCTTTTTCCTCCGATGGTTAGCTACTTTTTTTGATCTTTTTAGACTTTTATCTCTAACCTTCTGCACCACACATTTTTAATTTTCTGTCAGACTCTTCTTCTTCTTTTGCGCTCTTGGCATTCCGTACATTTTCTTCGCCGCTCATATACTATGGGTCAGCGTATACGTCCAACTTGCTCAGTGTAGCATACTGCTACATGCGGTACGCTACGACCATAACATTTTCACTTCCTCTTATGTGAAAAAGTTTTAGGTTATGTTTGATTTCATTCATTGAATAAATAACTAATAAAGAAGCGGGGCTTCGTGCGAATACAGTGTACGTGAGTAGGCAATTCAGTGACAGTCAAATCCATAGAGCGGGTGGAGAAATGACATGAGGGTGTTACGTACCCCCTCACGGCACGTATAGGCTCGCTCAGGAGACAGGGTGGTTCGCTAGGGAAACGAATTGAAGCCTACTTATGTAGGCGTTGGGCGCTACGTGATTTTTCTCCAATGGGCGGGTGAATCACGAAACCGATTTGCCAGCAAGTACCTATATGATGTGCACGACAGAGTAATAACAGACCAGCCACTCGAAATCAGCTTTACAATTTCATTTATTAGAATTCCTACACATAAACAAAAAAACAACAACCACAAGCGCCTCTACAACTAGCCCTTGAGCCTAGTCGAACATATCTAAGTACTGAATTTGTGCAAATTCAAGGTTACCGCCTGATTTTACTCGAAACTCGGATTTAATACTCAATGGTTGCTACAATATATAAAATACCTCCCGCTTATTCTGTACGAAATTACAATTCGCCGCGTAATAATTATATACACACTATATCTAATATATATGACGCACCTTTCCTCCGCACAAAAATTCAGCCTCACCACATAATAAGTATGACCTTCAGTATTATGCGTAACTTCAACAAAAAAATGTATATAATTAAATAGGCGCAATTTAGTTTATACAAAAAAAAAAGATTCCGATTTCCTGCTAGACAATCAGAATACAAGGAAAAGACTGTCTCGCCAGCCAGCCACTAAGACCATGTGCTTGCACACGCAATTTATATGAAATTTATGATAATAATTTTATTGTAAGTAAAAGAAATGTTACTCATCTTCGTCCTCTCTATCCAGGCTATGGTGCTAATTGCACAGGTAAGTCAACCCCGCCGAAGTCTAGGGCCCCTTCTCTGCCTTTTCCCTTTTCTTTTCTTTTGTTTCAGTCCGACAACTTTCTTTTCTTCTGCTTTATTACGTGAATCCACTTTACCTCCTTGTTTTTTTGCTATTTTGTTCTCACTGTATTACTTTACTTTATTATTTCAACTCCAGTCTTCTGGCCTTAAGATCACTTTTTCTTCTTTTCTACTCGGCTGCTGATCAAGGAAAAAAAGACGCCTTTTTTTTGTTTCGTGCCGCTCTTCTTCTTATCCTCTTGCTCGAAAGGTCCACACTTAGTACATCTGTCAGAACGTGGTGCGTTCATTATTTAGCACTGTACTGGATTTCGTGTATTTCTTTTCTGTTTTTACTTTTCCTTATTTTCTGGTGTTTAGTTATTTATTACTTTATTTCGTTTTCGCTTAGTTTATTTGTTTGCTAGCACTAGGCTCATTAAATTCGTATTTATATTAAATATTTATAGTTCGCGTTTTAATATATTTTATCTGTATAGTCCTATGACACTCGTTATCGAATATCCACTCTGTATTTTGTATGTCTTTTTTTTGGTTATATTAACATTTGTGGATTTTATATTTTATATAAGCGTTGTTTTATTGTATATTTTTTTTTATATGTGCTTACCTATGTAACCTTTATTATCTCGCGATTGTGGTATGATACTTTAGGCTTTTATAGTTTTGTTGAGCTCGTATTTGGGAATATATATATCATTATATCATATATACCTATTTTACATATTTTTTTTTTATATATATATATATCACTTTGTTTTGTTTTTGCTTTTCTTTTGGACATTGATTATAGGGCTCTAGACGTTCCTTAGTATGGTTCTCTTCGATATATCTACTGTTTAACAGGATATAGAGCCGGGATGAGTCAACAAGTCTCGAGATTCTGATATACTTAAGTGGACCTTGACTGAGTGGCTGATTGGCTTCGCAGAACTAACCCGTAACATTACAAATACCAATATGAGCTTAACTATTATACACTATTCCTTCCTAACTTTAAATTTACTACTATTACTAGTTACGTGACGCGTCTAGTCGATACGTGACCTCATACTATTGATTCTATTGATTCTATGACAAATGTTTCTAATTTGTTTTTTTGAAAAATAAAGATTTATACATATACTAATGCTAATTCCGGCGATGCTCCATTAAGCTATGCGCAAGATGTATGCCTGTCAGTTTTCAGCTGGTTACGGGGTAGATTTAGTTTCAATTGTAGTTTCCATTGTCTCTGGACCCTGCTGCCGTCACATTACTCGGAGTGTACTGTAAGTACAATTTCTCCAGGGTTTCATTACGCCTTTATAGATGTTTCAGCTTAAATGTTTTCCCTTTTTCCTAAAGTGCGTCGTTGCTTTAATAACTTGCTGGTCATCAGACAGCTCACCCTAAGGAACTAGGTGAATGAAAAGCCGGCTGGGTTTCATCAGTCTATCGACGATCTCGGTTAGCTGGCCTAGAAGAAAAGAAACTTACAGTATCTACAGTTTAGATACGGGTGTCAACACTCAACATAGACACACATTAGAGGAACGCCATACCTCCAACACAGACGACAAAAACTTCTTTTAGGACCGTAACATACCTCCTCTTCCTTCGGGAGATTTCCTTGAAATCTCAATAAATATCATTGATACCTTCATATCCAAAAATTGACATTGATACTTCACCAATCTATTATACTACCTTATTCAAATGTCATTTAAGCTAACGTAAGTATGTGCCCTGCATTTCTATTCGTCGTCTGGTGCCGAGGATGAATACGGTTTTAAATCTTTGGCGTGCCATGTACCTTGATACTTCACTAACTTGTCTCTCAACTCATATGTCCAAGGGGACATGACCTTCCCCACCGTCTAAGGACCTGTATACTTAGGCGCTAATTTCGCATTGAAGTATTTACTCGCATCTGAAAGAACATAATTTTTCTTCCACACGAGATCATTTACATGAAACCTACAATCCCTTCTTCGTAGATCATACGATTTCTTTGACGCTTCTGATGATTTTAGTAACCTCTTCCTAACATCGCTGATAACTTTCTCCAGAGCCTCAGATCTTGCACTCGGGTCGTAAGCCTCATCTTTGCTACCAGCGTTATACAATTTTCCGTGGGTTTCCATTTCACGCCCGAAATTAATGAAGTATGGTGTGAGCTTTGTTATTTCTAGAACTGAAGTTCGAATTGCACATGCAACTTTACCCAACATCAAATCCCAATTCCGGTGATTGTCTGCTACATACGCACGAAGCATTACTTTGACTATCTGATTCATCCTCTCTGCAGGATTAGCTTGGGGGTGGTAGTAGGCAGTATACCTAATATCTGTACCATACTCTTGACATAGCCTTTTGAAATCACGGCTCTTGAATTGAGACCCATTATCGCATACTATACTTCTCGCTACTCCAAATACTAAGAAAACTGAATCCTCTAAAGCTTTTAAAATTGAGTTTGTAGATGCCGGTCGCAAAGGAAAGAGTAGAGGGAATTTACTGAATTGGTCAACAACAGTAAGGATGTGAGTATAACCCTTACTAGAACGTGGAAGTGGACCTATTAAATCTGTACTTATGATCTCCCACGGTTTATCCGCAATCTTGCGCGTGGACATGAGACCTGCAGGTTTCTTCAACTCTGGTTTTACCGACTGACAGACCGAACATAAGCCGCCACATCGGCTTTCATTTTCGGCCAATAGTACTTCTGGGAAATGCGATCTAGGGTTTTCTGAATCCCACAATGTCCGGATATCGGGACGTCGTGGTTTTTATATATAACTTCTTTCCTTTGGTTCTTTGGAACAAATTGCTTCCAAAAGTCTGCCTCAAATGCTAATGATGGATATCTCGGCCGAATATGCTTCCCCAATATTTCATTATCGACCTTCCAGTCGGGGTATTTACCAGGATCTTTCTGAACTTTCCTCACCATATTTTGGTACCATTTGTCATTTATCTGGGGATTGAGATCTACACTGTCTACCATAGGGACCGCGCGGGATAACAAGTCAGGTAATAAGTGTTCTTTTCCTTTCCTATGTATGATTTCGTAATCATACTGCTGCATGCGCATGGCCCATCTAGCAAGTCTCCCCGTGGGATCTTTTAAATTTTGCAACCACACCAATGAGGCGTGATCAGTTATAACTGTAAAATGAGCGCCTTCCAAATATGATCTTAACTTCTCCACCGCCCACAGTACCGCCAGACACTCGCGCTCAGTTGTCGAGTAATTTCTTTCACAACGGTTTAGAGATCGACTCAAATACGCAATGACCTTTTCCTCGTCTTTTATACGCTGAGTCAGCACGGCACCTAAGCCATAGCCGGAGGCATCTGTATGGACTATGAACGGAAAATCAAAGTCCGGACAATTCAATATGGGTGCACTTATTAACTTTTCCTTCACTGCACGAAAGGCTTCTGCACATTCACTGGTCCAATTAAACTTTTTGTTCTTCTTCAGAAGGGCAGTTATTGGGGCTATTAAGGTGTTTGTCAAGCGTGGCTGATATGTACGGCAAGGGGTAAGCGTCCTTTTTTAAGCGTCCTTTTTGGTAACTTTATTTAATTTACGGTAGTCAACGCAAAATCTGTAGGACCCCTCCTTCTTTCGTACCATCACCAACCGGGGATGCCCATGCACTTTTTGACGGCTCCACTATTCCCTGGTCTAACATCTGATTAAGCTCTCCGTCTATGATCTTCTGTATAGCGGGAGAAACGGGGTAATAACGTTGCTTTATGGGATTCGAATCGATTACGTGTTCCACCATATTTGTGCAACCAAGCTTATTGCCCATTTTTCCTTCTGCTTCCTTAATCACTTTGTCCAGCCTTTGCTTTTCCAGTACTGATAAATTGATGTGACTTTCGAAAGCATTAAGATGGACGCTCTCCATTCGATTCGAGAAACTCCAACAATCATTCCCTAAATCTACCGAGATATCCATTCCCTTCCAAAAATCTATTCCTAAAATCAAAGCTTGTGGGACCTCTAGTACTATTAAATAACTACAAATTCTAATACGATGCTCCAAACAGATAGGTAAGCTTATTTCCCCCGAAATTTTGACGTCGTTTCCATTTGCAACCTTCACGGATTCTGTCTTACTTTTCACTATTGATAATCCCATTTTACTTAACAGATCCCATCCAGGCCCACCTATAATTGTTCGAGAAGCCCCGGAGTCAAGTAGCCCTAAAATATTCACTTGGAAAACCGATACGTTTAAAAACGGACGTGCATCTCCCTCCGCGTGTGCGAAGACATAATCCAACAGTGTCGTCAAAGCACGCCTATCTGCTACCGATAATAACTTATTCTCTACTTCGTGAGGACTTCTATCCTGTGCGGCCACTACTGTGGGTTTTGAACTCAACTGGCCGCTTGTGGTTGAGTTCCATTTTCGTTTTCCTGAGGGTATTGTCCCCGATTCCTTCGGCTATTTCCTATTGGTCTAGTGGTATTTTTGCAATTACTGCAATTGGGACGAATTACGACTAGTGCACCACAACCAAAACAGCGAACATCTTTGCGGCAGAATCTAGCGATGTGACCTTCGCGGCCGCATTTAAAACATTTGGGGCTCTGTCTTTGCCTAGTATTAGAATTTGGGGCTACTGCTGCAACTGGCTCGACAGATACATAAGCTAAATCTGGCTCTAATAAATGAACACTTCTCCGTGTGGGAGGAGGAGCGAAAGATTCAACGGAGACACGAACAGATTCTAGTTTTCTACCCAAATCAATAAGGTCTTGGATAGATTCCACTTCGGTTAAGCTCAGTTGGGTCTGATAAAACGGTGCAACATTCCTTTTTAGTATCTCCAGTTGTTCCTCTTCTTTTACTGGCTTCGTAAGTCTCGAAAATAGATTTGCCATTATAGCCACATAAGTTCCTATACTTTCCTCTTTCCCCTGCCTTCGTCTACGTATTTCATCGGAAAGCCTGTCGTCATAATCAGCGGGCAGGAACTCTTTACGCAATTCGGATACTAGCTCTGTCCAAGAAAGAAATTTGGTTTTATTAGCTCTATACCAAATTAAAGCGCGCCCTTTAAACAAATCCAGAGCTGATTTGAATAGCTGACTCTTTGAAACTCCGCGTGCTTCGCTTAGTTCGATGACCCTCTCTAAGAAAGAGTTGAGAGACTGACCGTGCTCACCCGTAAACGAGAGGTCCCACTTATAAATAGCAACTTTCGATCGAGTCTGAGAGATAACACATACATCGTGGTTGTTCTCGGAACCCTCGCTTTCCGAGTCTTCACCCTCGGCTTTAGATTGTAGAGAACCTAAGGCGAATATTAGCTCTGATCTGATACGAGCCTTCTCCGCCTTCTCTGCTTCTTCTTGAGTTTCAGATCGGCTCAATCTATTCAAAGTCCACTCAATTTTCGTCGAAATTTTGTGATAGTCAGTAGAGCTCGTGTCCCCTGAGAATTTATCCAACCACTGATTAACTTCTTCCAATTTTTTCTTGACCGCGTCGGCATCTTCCTTAAAGATAAATGGGTAGGATATTGCCAATAAATTTTGTCCAGTCTTTTCGGCCTTCAACGTGGACCACAAGTTTACCCTCATTTCCTCGACTTTACCCACTGGAAGCCCTCGGACGAGAAGCTTATAGCTGAGTTCCTCTTGGCTTAACCGGTTTATATGCATGCTCCCACAAAGTAAGTTCTCTACAAAAAAAAAAAACCTCTTACTTCTAAGTCGGAGCTAATACAGTATTTGACTTACTAACAAGACTGGGCGGGACTTTGGAATGGGGTCCAGAACGATAGCCGTTGTATGCTAGTGTGCCCAACTGCAGAAACCTCGCACCTTAAAATACTACGCTTTATCTCTACTTATTTAAAAAAATAAGCGTACTTAAAAATTCGTAAAAAAAAAAGAAATTACAACCAATATCGTAATCAATGGTAGCCTAATAAGAATTTACTATCGTTTACTTCTAAAGCTCACACACAAAATCAACAGTTACTTATATAAGTCCGACTTCAGCTAGAGAAGAAGTCGTCCAATAAATCGAACGCGCGCAGTATATTACACACCTTATATATGTCCTCAGCACATGGCACGCCAAAAGAGTTCTCGCAATTAATATCCTAACAATCGTGAACCACCGAATTCCTAACTTCAATTAAATACTGCTGATCGAATACTATTCCCACTTCATAGGAACATCGCCCTTAAAACTGCATATATTCGTACCTATTTGGACATACGTGCCCAAAGATTACGTATAACAAAACAAAAAGAATATCGTAGTTGTATGCTTGTCAAAGCTTAGAACACCTTATTCAGTGCTACCATCGATTAAATAGTATTATTAATGTAAAAACTGTACAAAATTCAATAATTTCTTAACTCAATTAGAAATATAGTAGCAGCAACAGCAGCAATTAATCAACTCAAGTACCTTTGAGGTCCTGGGAAGCAAAATAGTCAGAGTATAACTAACTATAGTTATGCTTTGGAGTACCCCTCAAATATATTTGTTCGACTCGTGTGATAATTCACAAAAAAAAAAGGAATACAAATGTGACAACGAAACTTGGAATAACTATCTACATCGAGCGCTTTCAAAGAAATTAATTTGTACATCCTCAACTTTGCGTCAACGCATATTCGATATACCTGTTTTATCTACGAACTAATTAATCCCTGTTTCTACTCTGACCAAGGTCGTACTAAGAATTTCCACTTGTATTTAGTTCACAATTAAACAAATTCGTCTATTATAAACAAAAAAAAAAAATACTCTCGGCCACTTTATTTTTATATAATTCTTCTCAATTGTTAAGAACCCCTGTCAACTTTGATGAGACTACTTTACGATACTAGTCTTCTGGGGATTCAAATCGCTTCGATCTTAATTGTCGGATCCACAACTTGGTTTTAAATTGGTGTGGCCTTATTCCATCAAACTATCAATATCACTGCTGTTAAAAAAAAAATTCCTGGCATTTATTAACTCAGTAAGCTATTCCAAACCAGAAGTTCGTTTTGTGTTACAAAAAAAAAAAATTCGACCAAGTGTTACAAAAAAAATTCAGCCAAGATTCCGAAAATTACACTTAGATACTCCAAAACTGGTAGTGCTTTCGAGGTAAGATCACAAAAAAAAAATCAACTTTGTTCAACGTATCATCTACCTAAGAACTTAGGTACATTCTTACGACATGGTTTTCAAATATAATAAAATATAAGCATACTAAAAATATAATATAGATAAGAGGAAGTATGTTACCCCACTGACCGGCTTTACAACTACAAATATTTGTATATATCTATCTGGATATCCGTGCCAGAATGTTACAAAAAAAAAATTTAGTGGTGTATATGTGGCCGACTGTAAACACTTTCACACCTGGGGCCGGATTCTGTAGCGCGGAGAATTTGGGAATTTGGGAGATGAGAATTGCGTTTTCTTAGAATTTTTAATTCCCTAATTCTCCATTCCCAATTCACTAACATGGTTGCAGAATTAGGGAAAACGTAACAAATGTGAAAAAGTGCGAATCGCCTGGGACGATTAAGGGTATCAATTTTTGTTGTAGAGGGTTGGACTTTTTTTCATATGTGAGGTACATCTGCCTATTACCTTCCACAGTCGAAATACATTTAAATTTCTTTTTTGTTGGGTTAGTTTTGAGGGATGTAGGAGGGTAGGTTTTCTCGGGTTTTTCCGGGATAACGAGAGAATGGAGAGTAGAAGGAGAATGTATGTGGTATCAAAAAAAATGGGAGTTCAGCGCGAACAAGATAGGTTTAGGAAAAGGGGCGGGGAGAGTGCGGGGTAGAAATGGGAGCTGATTAAGGGAAATTAAAAAAATTAAGACAATATCAGGACCTGCAATAATTCGCAGGGGTAAGCTCAGGATCTCTAAGCCCAGTAAAAAAAAAGTAAGAATTCACTTTGGTAATTAGGCATGCATGGGTATGATAGGCTATATTTTATTTCGATTAACGGTAATTTGAAGATTTGAGCGGCCTCGGCGGAAAATTTTGCTATCGCAATATTCACGGGCGCCTAACTCTATGTGGGAGGGCTGTAGAGTATTAGAATTTTTTTTGATAGATTAAGGGTTTAGAGTACAAAAATATGGGTGAACAATTTTTGGGGCAGGGTGTTTTGGGGGTTGGGGGTCGTACCACCCCTCATAGGGGGTTGCTAAAACTACGTCATGTTTGGTACCAAATTAAAGAGGGAGGAAAGGGTAATCGAGTGGTGTAGTTTGTCTTTGATCGTTTTATTTATTTATTTATTTATTTGAATCAGTCTACCGAATATAATAATCTTACAGACTTGCATAACATTTTACGTAAACAAAGATTGCCTTAATAAATCTACCTTTATAAAATAAAATAAATTATCATAAAAGAACTAATAATTTTGTAAAGACAAAGCATTTTCAAAAATTATACTTTTAAATTTTTCTCTAGACATACAAATATCTACAAGTGATGAGAAAGAATTGTAATTAAATACACAATTAGATATTGGTTCATGATAGCCATAATTGGTTCTATGCTGAGGAGCATACAACAAATCCCTTGAACGTATAGGTCTTTCAGGAGCATATATATTAATTAATAATAGTAATTCAAACGATTTTATTTTAAACGAAAGTATATCTTTGACAAATAAAGCACAGGAAACTTCGCGACGAAGTTTCAGTTTTAACGTGATAGCTGACTTTTGACCGCCGAAAAACTATTTTTTTACACTACGGTCATATATACCCCAGTTTCCATATTTTGCATATATTTCTTCCGTTCTTTGTTTCACATCCATTAGCACTCCGTTGTGAACATTTTTGTGATGGGAAGTAAATTTCCAGGACTTACCAGTTCTTCGCAATGATGAAATGAAATCTGTCAATTTTTGTACCAAAACCGGCCAATTTTTCACCTTAAAAGGACTGCTACATTTCTTTTACAGTTATTTCCAAAACGGTTTATCGGATTCAAAAATTATTTACATACTTAATTAGGGGACAAAATGTAGATGCGATTTCATCCTACACACAAGCTTTACCGTGTATATTTAAAAATTTTACAGCATCTCTTCTGTACTGGACGACGACCAAATTGATCAATTTCGCGTGATTTGTAATTTTTAGCGGGTACTTCGAGAGACAAAATCCTTGTTCCTCTGTTAGTATTGCATGGATTTCCATAATTTGTTTTTTGCAATATAGCCAGGACACGCAGTGAATATATAACTAAATTTGAAATTCCAAGGTACCTAGATACCTTCACAAAACGCAACAAAAGCAGACAATACAATTTTTGCACTTACTTTTCCACTTGCAAAACACCGGAGAATTAACAAGTGGAATGGAGAATTTGGGAATTAACAAGTGGAATGGAGAATTTGGGAATTCCGTACTCACTTCTCAAATTCGCTCTCAGTTCAAAATTTTTCGTCTTACTTTCACTTCTCAAATTCTCCGGTGTTTGCTTGTGGAAAAGTAAGACGAAAAATTCTCAACTGAGAGGATTTGAGAAGCGAGTACGGAATTCCCGACTTCTCCATTCCACGTGTTCCGGTGTTTGCTTGTGAAAAAGTAAGACGAAAAATTCTCAACTGAGAGGATTAGAGAAGCGAGTACAGAATTCCCGAATTTTTCGTCTTACTTACACTTCTCAAATTCTCCGGTGTTTGCTTGTGGAAAAGTAAGACGAAAAATTTTCAATTGAGAGAAAATTTGAGAGGTGAGTACGGAATTCCCGAATTCTCCATTCCACTTATTAATTCTCCGGTGTTTGCTTGTGGAAAAGTAAGACGAAAAGTAAGTAGAGAATTCCCAAATTCTCCATTCCACTTGTTAATTCTCCGGGGTTTTGGAAGTGGAAAAGTAAGTGGAAAAATTGTATTGTCTGCTTTTGTTGCGTTTTGTGAAGGTATCTAGGTACCTAGGAATTTCAAATTTAGTTATATATTCACTGCGTGTCCTGGCTATATTGTAAAAAACAAATTATGGAAATCCATGCAATACTAACAGAGGAACAAGGATTTTGTCTCTCAAAGTACCCGCTAAAAATTACAAATCACGCGAAATTGATCAATTTGGTCGTCGTCCAGTACAGAAGAGATGCTGTAAAATTTTTAAATATACACGGTAAAGCTTGTGTGTAGGATGAAATCACATCTACATTTTGTCCCCTAATTAAGTATGTAAATAATTTTTGAATCCGATAAACCGTTTTGGAAATAACTGTAAAAGAAAGGTAGCAGTCCTTTTTAAGGTGAAAAATTGGCCGGTTTTGGTACAAAAATTGACACATTTCATTTCATCATTGCGAAGAACTGGTAAGTCCTGGAAATTTACTTCCCATGACAAAAATGTTCACAACGGAGTGCTAATGGATGTGAAACAAAGAACGGAAGAAATATATGCAAAATATGGAAACTGGGGTGTATATGACCGTAGTGTAAAAAAATAGTTTTTCGGCGGTCAAAAGTCAGCTATCACGTTAAAACGATCAAAGATAAACTACACCACCCGACTACCCTCTCCTCCCTCTTTAATTTGGTACCAAACATGACGTAGTTTTAGTAACTCCCTATGAGGGGTGGTACGACCCCCAACCACCAAAACAATCTGCCCCAAAAATTGTTCACCTATATTTTTGTACTCTAAACCCTTAATCTATCAAAAAAAATTCTAATACTCTATAGCCCTCCCACATAGAGTTAGGCGCCCGTGAATATTACGATAGCAAAATTTTCCGCCGAGGCAGCTCAAATCTTCAAATTACCGTTAATCGAAATAAAATATAGCCTATCATACCCATGCATGCCTAATTACCAAAGTGAATTCTTACTTTTTTTTTATTGGGCTTAGAGATCCTGAGCTTACCCCTGCGAATTATTGCAGCTCCTGATATTGTTTTAAATTTTTTATTTTCCCTTAATCAGCTCCCATTTCTACCCCGCACTCTCCCCGCCCCTTTTCCTAAACCTATCTTGTTCGCGCTGAGCTCCCATTTTTTTTGATACCACATACATTCTCCTTCTACTCTCCATTCTCTCGTTATCCCGGAAAAACCCGAGAAAACCTACCCTCCTACATCCCTCAAAAACTAACCCAACAAAAAAGAAATTTAAATGTATTTCGACTGTGGAAGGTAATAGGCAGATGTACCTCACATATGAAAAAAAGTCCAACCCTCTACAACAAAAATTGATACCCTTAATCGTCCCAGGCGATTCGCACTTTTTCACATTTCTTACGTTTTCCCTAATTCTCCAACTTGTTAGTGAATTGGGAATGGAGAATTAGGGAATTAAAAATTCTAAGAAAACGCAATTCTCATCTCCCAAATTCCCAAATCCTCCGCGCTACAGAATCTGGCCCCTGGATTACCCCAAGTGCATAGGAAAAACGGACTCGCAAAGTTATTTGTGTCGCGTAACTAACTTAACAGCTAGATATAATCTTATACTTGTGACTCAAACCCTATTCTGGCTCCTCACTTGGTGTTAACGTGTGGCCGCTAACATTATTCAAATATTATTGCACAAACTGCGTTAACTAACTACATGTTGACAATAACGGCGAGTATAATCAGCTATAATTGTGTTTTGGAATGCGCTCCAGATAGATTTCTTCGACTCATATGGTAGATTCGCCACAAATCTACAAAAGTAACTACGACCTTTTGAAGTAGCTCAAATCTAAGTTCAGTATAAAAAGGGAGAAGAATGCAATAATTTTTCCTTTAGTAATTCTCATGTAATCTTTCATAGGTTCCTACGATTAAGATCGCCTCGACTTTAATTGTCAGGCCCTCAAAACATATATATTTTAATTGATATTTCGTTATATTGATCTATTAGGTACTATTATAATTTAAAAAAAAATTGTTTGTCGGACAATAAGTCATCAAGATATTCAAAACCAAAAGTTCGATTAACAGTGTCGGTTATTCAAAGAAAAGCAAATTTAACCAATATTATAGAATTTACATCTGCACATATTATCACTGCTCAAAGCAAAAGTCCAAAACGCATTGAAAGATCATTTTATGGTCGATGTGGAGTCACAATGGAACTGACGAATGCCGCCCTTAATTTTATCCACCTTCCTATAAGTATCCGCTTAAGAAACAAAAGTATGTATTTTGACAAAGTACTATGTCTTGCTTTTAAAATAATCCACAAAGTAATAGTGCTTTTACTTGTTCAACTTATCCAACTAAGAGGTTAGGCTCATTCTAGCGCCAATTTTTTTTTCGTCGGAATGCGGCGTTTTCCTGATAAATCCTAACTTGATCTATTAAAACAATTGAAAGTGATAACCTGATTAAAACTACAAACTACGAGATTAGTGTATAATCAGTGGAATAACTATTTCTCCAATACACTTTTCCGGGACAAAAAAAAAAATATAACTGTTTTTTGTTCGAAGAAGAAGGAGGTATGTTGTACGACTGACTAGCGGGCTGGCGGCAGATATCTTAGCTACTCGACTGATAACAGGGGATCTTGTTTCTACTTCCACTCACAATATTTTGCAAAAAAAAACCAAAAAAAAAAAAATATATATTCTGGCAATTGGATGCCGCTGCACTAACTGTGCCAATAATTCAACGTAACGGACTTTTCATTTACGGAATACGAACACTCACAAATTCTCTTATCACTAATCAAATTTACCGGAATGCTATCGGTATATCCTTTGTATAGTACTCATAATTGTTGCCGGCACGTTTATGGTTTCTTTTCTCCACTAGGTTATTCCAACGAAAACGTTACAGGAAAAAAAAACCCAAAGGTTCAAGTAAAATATTTATGTATCAAATGCAACATCAATAAAATGCGAGATCTTTTATATACTACCTAGCAATAATTCACATATTCGTTTCCTTTCTATCTGGCCCCACGTTGGGCGCCAAATTTATGTTACGTACCCCCTCACGGCACGTATAGGCTCGCTCAGGAGACAGGGTGGTTCGCTAGGGAAACGAATTGAAGCCTACTTATGTAGGCGTTGGGCGCTACGTGATTTTTCTCCAATGGGCGGGTGAATCACGAAACCGATTTGCCAGCAAGTACCTATATGATGTGCACGACAGAGTAATAACAGACCAGCCACTCGAAATCAGCTTTACAATTTCATTTATTAGAATTCCTACACATAAACAAAAAAACAACAACCACAAGCGCCTCTACAACTAGCCCTTGAGCCTAGTCGAACATATCTTAGTACTGAATTTGTGCAAATTCAAGGTTACCGCCTGATTTTACTCGAAACTCGGATATAATACTCAATGGTTGCTACAATATATAAAATACCTCCCGCTTATTCTGTACGAAATTACAATTCGCCGCGTAATAATTATATACACACTTTATCTAATATACATATATGACGCACCTTTCCTCCGCACAAAAATTCAGCCTCACCACATAATAATTATAACCTTCAGTATTATGCGTAACTTCAACAAAAAAATGTATATAATTAAATAGGCGCAATTTAGTTTATACAAAAAAAAAGATTCCGATTTCCTGCTAGACAATCAGAATACAAGGAAAAGACTGCCTCGCCAGCCAGCCACTAAGACCATTCAGATGTGCTTGCACAGGCAATTTATATGAAATTTATGATAATAATTTTATTGTAAGTAAAAGAAATGTTACTCATCTTCGTCCTCTCTATCCAGGCTATGGTGCTAATTGCACAGGTAAGTCAACCCCGCCGAAGTCTAGGGCCCCTTCTCTGCCTCTTCCCTTTTCTTTTCTTTTGTTTCAGTCCGACAACTTTCTTTTCTTCTGCTTTATTACGTGAATCCACTTTACCTCCTTGTTTTTTTGCTATTTTGTTCTCACTGTATTACTTTACTTTATTATTTCAACTCCAGTCTTCTGGCCTTAAGATCACTTTTTCTTCTTTTCTACTCGGCTGCTGATCAAGGAAAAAAAGACGCCTTTTTTTTGTTTCGTGCCGCTCTTCTTCTTATCCTCTTGCTCGAAAGGTCCACACTTAGTACATCCGTCAGAACGTGGTGCGTTCATTATTTAGCACTGTACTGGATTTCTTTTCTGTATTTCTTTTCTGTTTTTACTTTTCCTTATTTTCTGGTGTTTAGTTATTTATTACTTTATTTCGTTTTCGCTTAGTTTATTTGTTTGCTAGCACTAGGCTCATTAAATTCGTATTTATATTAAATATTTATAGTTCGCGTTTTAATATATTTTATCTGTATAGTCCTATGACACTCGTTATCGAATATCCACTCTGTATTTTGTATGTCTTTTTTTGGTTATATTAACATTTGTGGATTTTATATTTTATATAAGCGTTGTTTTATTGTATATATTTTTTTATATGTGCTTACCTATGTAACCTTTATTATCTCGCGATTGTGGTATGATACTTTAGGCTTTTATAGTTTTGTTGAGTTCGTATTTGGGAATATATATATCATTATATCATATATACGTATATACCTATTTCACATATTTTTTTTTTATATATATATCACTTTGTTTTGTTTTTGCTTTTCTTTTGGACATTGATTAGAGGGCTCTAGACGTTCCTTAGTATGGTTCTCTTCGATATATCTACTGTTTAACAGGATATAGAGCCGGGATGAGTCAACAAGTCTCGAGATTCTGATATACTTAAGTGGACCTTGACTGAGTGGCTGATTGGCTTCGCAGAACTAACCCGTAACATTACAAATTCCAATATGAGCTTAACTATTATACACTATTCCTTCCTAACTTTAAATTTACTACTATTACTAGTTACGTGACGCGTCTAGTCGATACGTGATCTCATACTATTGATTCTATTGATTCTATGACAAATGTTTCTAATTTGTTTTTTTTGAAAAATAAAGATTTATACATATACTAATGCTAATTCCGGCGATGCTCCATTAAGCTACGCGCAAGATGTATGCCTGTCAGTTTTCAGCTGGTTACGGGGTAGATTTAGTTTCAATTGTAGTTTCCATTGGCTCTGGACCCTGCTGCCGTCACATTACTCGGAGTATACTGTAAGTACAATTTCTCCAGGGTTTCATTACGCCTTTATAGATGTTTCAGCTTAAATGTTTTCCCTTTTTCCTAAAGTCCATCGTTGCTTTAATAACTTGCTGGTCATCAGACAGCTCACCCTAAGGAACTAGGTGAATGCAAAGCCGGCTGGGTTTTATCAGTCTATCGACGATCTCGGTTAGCTTACCTAGAAGAAAAGAAACTTACAGTATCGACAGTTTAGATACGGGTGTCAACACTCAACATAGACACATATTAGAGGAACGCCATACCTCCAACACAGACGACAAAAACTTCCGTTAGGACCGTAACAAGGGATGCTCACTTATTTGAAAACTCACCTTACCAAGTCACTTAAATTATCATAGGCAACGCCAAAGAATATTATCTGAAGAATTTGGATTATAAAAAATGTTCACCTTCAAAATTTCACGGTATCACCACTGCCATGACGAAACGAATACAAACACAGCTAATACATTTCGCCCAGTGGCTAGGTTTTCAATCGAAATCTATGAGTAAGAAACTAAAGGAGAGGCCATTACGTGTATATATATGCTATTTTTACGTGGCGAACGTGTGGATTTTTCTCACTTTCTAACATATGGTTACATCTGTGTCTACATGTACCCTAGGTGTCACTTTTGTTTATGTTCGGTATTGAAATTTACCCTAGCGCAAAAGCCGTAGGTAAGGTAGAAATTTGAAGGGGATTAAATGGAAAAATATTTACATTCTTTTATATGGAAATTTAGCAATATCGTATTTGTTTTTTTTTACTAATAAACTGGGAATTAGAATATTGGTTAATGTCTGTAATTGTGATGAAAGTAGTTAATTTTTAATATATTTTCTTGATATAGATTTACCAAAAATGAAATTTTTAGGCAAGTTATTGGGCAATCGAAGATGGGTATAGGTATACTGGAAAATCAGAAATATCAAAAACTTGTTTTATATTGCTAGCGCTCACTATGCTGCTGCTGGTATACAATTTTGCCTCATACTTTCAAAACTCGCTCCAAAATCCCTTGCATAAACTTTTCTTTTTATCCGCCTGCAATGCGAATTTTTTATAGTGCGCGTATGAACTTACACATCTTTGAGATTGGCACGAAAATTGTTGATGATAGTTTCTTAAGGCTGAACAACAATAGAAGTAAATAGCGTTACCAAATTAAACGAGACTGAGGTTTACTTACGAAAAATTGATATTTTTAGCCTAAATATATATCAAATTGATACTTAATGTTTTCAATTTTAAAAAGTGGTAAAAGTGAAAAAATTAACAAATGGATGTTGATGTAATTGAAGATTTGTGCCGTCTATTAATTCGCAATGCCCTAATGTCATTTTACGTGTTAAATTTTAAAAAGTGATAAAATTGGAACAATTAACAAATGGAAGTTGATTTTATTGATGATTTGTGCTTTCTATTAATTTGCAGTACCACTGTTATTTCATTTTAATTTTTACATTGCACTTTTAATCATTTAGTATTAATTTATTTATTGACACATCCCGTTCTTATCGAATGAGCGATTCTTAGCGCACGATACTTATGGAAAATGGGATATTTAAACTAAACGAAAGTTCCCCTCAAACGAGTTAAATTTAATTTGTGTACGCTTGTTAAATTCTTCGAGGAGGGAACTAAAGGAGGCGACATGTGATGAAGAAAGCGTAGCAACTATCGTTCTTCTTCTTGTTTCGTCGAGGTGCCAGAGGCGGTGTTAAAAATTGTTGATGACTTAAATATCACAAGTTAATGGCGCGAAAATTCAAACACATTTCTTAAAAATTCCGCACAATCTTCCGCACCACCCACTGACATGTATATAAATGCGGACTGACTGATCTGCTGTTTCATATGGCACCAGTTTTGATTTCAGCAAGTATGCTCTCACTGACGATATATTTAAGTTATTTGCGAATTTACTTAAATATGCATGTCAGTGGGATTTACCGACTTTACAACACAAAAGTATTTTAAAAGTATTTTCCTCAACACGGCTTGTTGTATTTATATCTTCGAGCATATATAACTCCTTTTTATATTACTATCATTTAGTCCAATGGCCATTAACCATTTCCTTTAAAAAGTTACGTCTCTGCACCAAACATACTTCGCGGCACTTTGTTTACAAAACAGTGACAGTTAAACACCCTGTCAAAATCAAGATGGCGAAAATTTTTGGCTACGCTACCATACATATACTTTACTATGGGATGTCGTCTCTTTTCCCGTCAAACATTTTGTGCACCTACAGCCAATAGGTTCACAGTGTTCATGCAATGTGCATTCACTAATATTGAACTTCACTGCAAAGTTCAATGAAGGCTGACTTGAGGCGGGCATTTTTTCAGTTTTTAATAAAGTGAGAGAAGTTATTTCCATCCTAAAAACTAAAAGCAACTTTTACGTGCACAATACATGCGCATATACATTGCTCGCATAACCAAGAATTTTCAAGTAACTTTATTCTCCATCCTAAATATCAAGCCCAAATTTCAGGTACACAAAACATGCGCATATGCTGTTCAGCCCACATACAAATCCCTCGATGATTCCTAATTCTTCTCCAATATACACTCCTAAAAATAAAACAAAGAAATCACAAAGTATCTAGTTCTAAATAATAAATTTTAGAATACTTATCTGAAAGAAAAAGACGAACAACATCCTATACATTATTCAGATCATCCATAGTGTCCCATCCGATAATATTCAGCCAGAAGTGCTTTAAAATTAAGCCACAAATTTTCAGATGGCTCTCCTTCACGAAAGATTGTTTATCTATAAAAATAAATATAAACTTTATCAATGAAAAGAAGGAAATATGTACCAAGTATACCTACCGCAGTATATTTACGTTTCGTAATGTCATTCAAATGACATTACATCACACCAGATGTTCTCGCCTTCGCCGCAGTCAGAGTTCAGTGCAACTTTAATGGTCTCATATGACGTCACTGCGGGACGCCGCCATCAAAGTATAACAACTTTGAGAACGAACGTTGTCAAGGCAACCGATCATGAAGCCGAAGCGTAGCGGTTCGCGGCGGCTATAAAAAGGCGACGAGCTGCAGCAGAATTATCCATTCCCAATTCAGAATTTGATCTGAAAACATCAGAATTTACTCTGATATTCCTAAATTATCCAAACCTAATTTTGTTCCCATCTAAGTAGGAATTTACTCCTACTGCAGAAATTTAATTCTGCTTACATTTTATCTCCCACCTGAGTAGCAATTTACTCCTACTGCAGAAATTTAATTCTGCTAAATCCATCCCACACCTAAGTAGGAATTTACTCCTACTGCAGAAATTTAATTCTGCTTATATTTTATCTCCCACCTGAGTAGGAATTTACTCCTACTGCAGAAATATAATTCTGCTTATATTTTACCTCCCACCTGAGTAGGAATTTACTCCTACTGCAGAAATTTAATTCTGCTTATATTTTATCTCCCACCTGAGTAGGAATTTACTCCTACTGCAGAAATTTAATTCTGCTTATTATTATTTTATCTCTCACCCTGAGTAGGAATTTACTCCTACTGCAGAAATCTACTTCTGCTTTAATTTTATCTTACGTCTAAGCAGGAATCTACTCCTGCTGCAGAAACATACTTCTGTCATTATAAATATTTTTGCATTACTGCTACCGTGCTTATACGTGTAGCACAAAGCTTCTATTGTATTAATAGTAGATTTTCCTCTCTCTTTTCAGAAATAAGGGGAACAAACCTCAGCGGGAGTATTTAGTATTGTCCTTTACTGAATTTATTTGTTGAATTAGTGATAGTATTGAATTTTGTAGTAGGCTAGGTTAATTTTAAGCATTGAATTATTTCTTCATAGGTTAAGTTTTGTTTGAATTTGTGATAATAGTTGTAAGCAATATGTTGAATAAATTTTATATTTGAATTGAGACAAAGCTGAGTTATCCTTTTAGGCATTACGAAGTATGCGATGCAAACTACCGACCAGCTTGGCAGCTCCTAAAAGAACGCTATTCCAATAAGCGAATATTAGTCAACGTACAATTAAAGAAATTATTATCTCTCCCACCCATACACCATGACACTGCCGATAATATTAAACGTCTGCTAGACAACATAACCGAAGCGTTATTAGCATTACAAAACTTAGGAATAGAAACAAGGAATTGGGATCCACTGATCATATACTTGACAGTGCAAAAACTACACCCAGACACACACCAATTATGGGAGCAAAGTTTACAGAGTAGCACAGACCTACCTGAACTTAAGACTTTAACCAAATTTCTAGAGTCTCGCTTCCGAACTCTAGAAATGATTGGAAACAAGGTTACGTCATCCAATATGACACAGAGAAAACAATTCTCACCCAAACCTACATATGGTCTCTTGAACAGACATAAAAGTTCAGCACCAAATCACCCACCTACAAAAAGGTCCTCTTGCAGCCATTGCAAGGGTGACCATATCATATTTCACTGTCCTACCTTTAGAAATATGAACACCCGACAACGACATGAAGTTGTCACAAATAAGCATTTATGCAAAAATTGCTTATCTCCCAACCACATAACCTCAAATTGCACTAGCAATAAAAAGTGTTATCATTGTCAGCAAAATCATAACACATTGCTCCACTATGAGCGAAACGATTCGGTGACAGAATCACCCAATCAATCCTCCCAAAATTCCAATATGGAAGCTGAATTAAGCACACCCACCTATGGAAATGATGAACAACAAGTTCAAAGTTTTCTAACCGCAAACATGAAAAGAGCTCTTCTCTCTACAGCTCTGATTAACGTCACTGCACAATCCGGTCTCACGATGACATTCCGAGCGTTAGTAGACTCAGGGTCACAAGTGTCAATCATGACAGAAAAGGCCTTTAAGCTATTACGACTTAAAGGATCTCCAACCACCCAAGAATTAATTGGACTTGGTACAACTCCCACCAATACAGCTGTACAAGAAGCTACAGTCACAATTAATTCTTTACACACCAATTTTAAAGTTGCAAGTAACATGCTCGTGATTAGAAAAATCACAGATGTACTGCCAACCAATGTAATTGAAGTGTCAAACTGGAGACACATTCACAACCTCCCGCTAGCAGATCCTACCTTCTCAATTCCAGGAGAAATCGATATTCTCCTTGGAGCAGAAGTATACGCCGCCATTATCAAAAATGGTATAAAGAGAGGATCTGGCAACTCTCCAACAGCCCAAAACACAGAATTGGGTTGGATTCTGGTTGGAGGAGTACCAGAAACAGAACGCACAACTACGACTGTGCTATCCACCTACACCACAACAAACATTAAATCAAACAACGAACTAAAAAGAGTTTGTAAATGCACCAATACGTCAACAATACCACCAAAAGACAGACTCCACGCTGTAACAAGGCAACGCCTTCCCTCCAAAAATTATGCATTCACCAAAACTCATGATGTTCCCCAAGACCAAGAGTATCAGAGAAAAAATTGGAGAAATGCTTCAAGTAAAGCAGTGAAACACTACACCTTAACCACATTCTCCACCTTTAGTACAAAAAGAAAAGGTACATCAAAACTATCGCCATCTCGATCAGGTTCAGCTACTTCACACCCGACACAAACTGAATTCGATTGTAGAAAAACTCAGAATCTCAGTACTAGATGGCGCCACTATAATCAAAAACCTTTTCACTCTACACTAGTAATGAAAGAGAATACTAATTCACCAGCGACACAAGCTGAAGCAAAATATCCCCATACTTTGGATGAAAAAAAAAAATAAAAAACAATAGGTTTTCTAATTCCAATTAAAGAAAACTAATATCAAAATCCCTTTAAAGTACCCTTCTCAAAAATATTTTTAAAATCTCTCCTATCAAAAATAATTTCAAAATCCCCGCCAATAACACTTCTCTTTGGCATTACTAAATACCAAAACTTGCCGTTATATTTAAATCCGCCAAAATTCACATCAGTTTCGAAAGTTGTCAAGTGTATATTAGTGCGGGCAAGTTTTAGATTCAGTTTTTTTTCTTTCTTTAATTTTCCCTGTTTATTATTTTTGGGTTACTCTTTTACAATGGAAGAAATACTCGAAATTTTAAATCCAGAATCTCTAGATTCCATGGATGCAGGCTTGTCACTTACACCACCAGATCCCTCGATGATTCCTAATTCTTCTCCAATATACGCTCCTAAAAATAAAACAAAGAAATCACAAAGTATCTAGTTCTAAATAATAAATTTTAGAATACTTATCTGAAAGAAAAAGATGAACAACATCCTATTCATTATTCAGATCATCCATAGTGTCCCATCCGATAATATTCAGCCAGAAGTGCTTTAAAATTAAGCCACAAATTTTCAGATGGCTCTCCTTCACGAAAGATTGTTTATCTATAAAAATAAATATAAACTTTATCAATGAAAAGAAGGAAATATGTACCAAGTATACCTACCGCAGTATATTTACGTTTCGTAATGTCATTCAAATGACATTACATCACACCAGATGTTCTCGCCTTCGCCGCAGTCAGAGTTCAGTGCAACTTTAATGGTCTCATATGACGTCACTGCGGGACGCCGCCATCAAAGTATAACAACTTTGAGAACGAACGTTGTCAAGGCAACCGATCATGAAACCGAAGCGTAGCGGTTCGCGGCGGCTATAAAAAGGCGACGAGCTGCAGCAGAATTATCCATTCCCAATTCAGAATTTGATCTGAAAACACCAGAATTTACTCTGATATTCCTAAATTATCCAAACCTAATTTTGTTCCCATCTAAGTAGGAATTTACTCCTACTGCAGAAATTTAATTCTGCTTATATTTTATCTCCCACCTGAGTAGGAATTTACTCCTACTGCAGAAATTTAATTCTGCTAAATCCATCCCACACCTAAGAAGGAATTTACTCCTACTGCAGAAATTTAATTCTGCTTATATTTTATCTCCCACCTGAGTAGGAATTTACTCCTACTGCAGAAATATAATTCTGCTTATATTTTACCTCCCACCTGAGTAGGAATTTACTCCTACTGCAGAAATTTAATTCTGCTTAAATTTTATCTCCCACCTGAGTAGGAATTTACTCCTACTGCAGAAATTTAATTCTGCTTATTATTATTTTATCTCTCACCCTGAGTAGGAATTTACTCCTACTGCAGAAATCTACTTCTGCTTTAATTTTATCTTACGTCTAAGCAGGAATCTACTCCTGCTGCAGAAACATACTTCTGTCATTATAAATATTTTTGCATTACTGCTACCGTGCTTATACGTGTATCACAAAACTTCTATTGTATTAATAGTAGATTTTCCTCTCTCTTTTCAGAAATAAGGGGAACAAACCTCGGCGGGAGTATTTAGTATTGTCCTTTACTGAATTTATTTGTTGAATTAGTGATAGTATTGAATTTTGTAGTAGGCTAGGTTAATTTTAAGCATTGAATTATTTCTTCATAGGTTAAGTTTTGTGTGAATTTGTGATAATAGTTGTAAGCAATATGTTGAATAAATTTTATATTTGAATTGAGACAAAGCTGATTATCCTTTTACAACCCCCCTTTAGCTTGAGCACAGATCGTTCAACCGAGGATTTTCAAGTAAGTTAATTCTCCTTCCTAAATATCAAGCCCAAATTATAGCTACACAAAACATGCACATATGCATTGCTCATTCAACCGAGAATTTTCAAGTAAGTTTATTCTCCTTCCTAAATATCAAGCCCAAATTACAGGTACACAAAACATGCACATATGCATTGCTCGTTCAACCGAGAATTTTCAAGTTAAGGGGGTGCAAATGCGGAATAAGTGTGTACGAACATGTACGCAGCGGATTATGCGAAAACGGTGAATGCATGTTACCAAAACCATCGAGAATACTTCCCAAGCCATGAAACAGAAATCTATATGTGAGCGTTCGGAGTCCGTTTTCTAAAATGTTCTATATTGATACTTATGAAAAAGTGCCAAACGTTGACTTTATTGTGCTATAAAGCCTAAATTACTATACATACAGGAAAATAGTCTACACTTCCTAAAGGCTACACTTCCTATATACCTTACTTAACAAAATAATAAAATAGTTTTGATTACAAACAAACCTTACCATTGTACGCTCAATACCTCTCAGCTGAGTAATTATTGCATGTGTGTATGTGCAGCCGGAGTTCGAATCTGTAGCCAGCTATATTCGATATCATCAGCCCACGGCATTCCATGACGGCACAGCGCCATTACAATGACTACTCAGCTGAGAATTTTTGTTAGAGAAATCGTAGTCATTTGGTTAAGATAAATTTTTTTAAATAATTTTGTTAGAAAGGTATGAAAATTTTATTACGGTTCGGAATCAAATCAAATCAAACTTTTGTCAGTTTTACATAAGAGCACGGAAAATATTTTAGAATGTAAGGAGTACGTTGGACCACGCATGTGGTAGGGAGGGAGTCTGTTTCATGGCTTGTGAAGTATTCTCGAGGGTTTTGATGTTACTCATGCATGATTTTATCACACACAAAAAAATGTTTGCGTATGAAATATGTCATGTTCTCCTTCCTCTATATGCGGCGTATCTACGTGTATTGTCGATACAACCTGCAAGTTCAGCTGAACACTTGTTGTTATTAGTTTTGGTTTTGGAAGCCATTTTTGTAGAGAGCGTCATTCAGTGAAGTAGTGAAGTGCGTGTTTATAAACTTTTGTTCTAAGTAGTTCGGTTGTTGGGATATAAATATATTTTATATTTTTGCACTATATTTCAGAAAAGGTAAGCAAAACTTATTAAATTTAATTAATTGTTTTTTATGCTATTTTTTGTTCTCTCTTGTGCCTGGCGTGTGCATTTAAGGAGATTTTTTATATCCTCAAAGAACTGCAGTATGCAAAATTTAATTTTCTAAATTAATAAAATAATATTTATTTGAGAGAGCAGATTTTGGGCAATAAATTATTTTGTTTTTGTTAAAATCATAAAGTTTCAAGTTATGCTAAGAAGTGTCCGCAATGCGCATTCATTGTGCATACATATTTGTACATATACTGATGAGAGTTATCGTTGTAATATACAAAATTTACTTTTCTAAAATTAATAAAATAATATTTATTTGAGAGAGCAGACTTTGGGCAGTAAATTATTTTGTTTTTGTTAAAATCATAAAGTTTCAAGTTGTGCTAAGAAGTGTCCGCAATGCGCATTCATTGTGAATACATATTTGTATAGTGATGAGAGTTATCGTTGTAATATGCTAAATTTACTTTTCTAAAATTAATAAAATAATATTTATTTGAGAGAGCAGATTTTGGGCAATAAATTATTTTGTTTTTGTTAAAATCATAAAATTTCAAGTTGTGCTAAGAAAAGAAGTGTCCGAAATGCGCATTCATTGTGCATACATATTTGTATACTGATGGCAGTTATCGTTGTAATATGCAAAATTTACTTTTCTAAAATTAATACAATAATATTTATTTGAGAGAGCAGATTTTGGGCAATAAATTATTTTGTTTTTGTTAAAATCATAAAGTTTTAAGTTGTGCTAAGATGTGTCCGTAATGCACATTCATTGTGAGTACATATTTGTATACTGATGAGAGTTATCGTTGCAGTAGTATCTGTGGAAGTGCGTGAAGTGTGTACTTAAAGTGTCCTTCATGATATTTCCTGAATTGCTAAATGCTTGTGATGTGTATTCAAAGTGCATACGAAATATTTTATTCGTATGAATGTGAATACATATCGCAATCGTTGCAGTAGTATCTGTGGAAGTGCCTGAAGCGTGCATTTTAAGTGTTCTTCAAGGCATTTACATAGACTCGATTATTTTGGATAAATTAATTTTTTTTTAGAGTGTGGCGGCTATATAAGCAAATAGAAGCCCAGTCTCGATGAACTGACACACGTTGAGAGTAGACGCCTGTCTCATCGGTTTGAGAATCGGGAACTTAGAAAAGTGGTCAAGAACTATCAATATGCAGACATTTCCTTTCACTGACCGAGAATATGGACCCAGAAAGTCGATTTACAGCTTTCGCCATGGTCTGTCTGTCACAGACTGGACTCCTATACGTGGTCTAAGAATAGAATTGGGGCTTTGGTCTCTTTACACACGTCACATGCGTCTACGTAGTTTCTGACATCAATTGTCATTCGTGGCCAATAAAGTTACCTTCTTAAACGTTCCAGTGTTTTCCCCATACTTCCGTCAGAAGCTAGTGGCGAATCATGCGTTCTTAAAATGACGTCGAAGACAAACCCTCGTGGAATCCAAAGCTTCCAAGCTTCTTCCTCCTGAATCGGATCGCCTGTCCTCGGAACAGTCCGAATATAGACGAAGTCATCCCTGACGCAAAGATCTGGTAGTTTGCCAGAAGCTCATATTCCAACGAATTAAAATATGGCGAAGTAAGGTCAACTTCCGGGCCAGAATCTTCAGGTGTTGACAAGCTGTCACAATGAATTCGTGACAGCGCATCAGGAACGACACTCAGGCTTCCTTTTCGGTGCTCGATGGTGAAGTCGAAACCTTGAAGCTTCAAACTCCACCGAGCAAGTCTACCGCTGTGGTTCTTTTGAGACATCAGCCATTTCAAGCTCGCATGATCAGTCACTATCTGAAACGGCATAAGTTCTATGAAGGGCCGGAACTTCTGTACACTTAAAATTGCAGCTAGACATTCTACACTGTGACTGTTTAATTTCGTTTTACTCAGTTCAACATTTTCGAGACGTAGGTTATTGGCTTCTCGTGGCCATCGTCATCTGGTTGAAGCAGCACTCTACCAATACCTTGTTGGCTCGCATTGCACTGTATAATGGACGGCTTGGTGAAGTCTGGGCTCACTAGCAGCGGAGCAGAAGTAATTTTTTGTTTTAGCACTTCCAGAGACGTCTGAGCTTCAGGTGTACATTGGAACTGACTTGGATTCTTCAGCGTGTCTGTGATGGAGGCAGTTAAGTCAGCATAGTTCGAGATGAACCGTCTATACCATCTCGCCATACCTAGTAGGCGTCGGGTTTGCCGAATAGTTTTAGATGACGGATAGTCAACTATGGCTAAAATCTTGTCGGGGTCAGTTCCTTTACCTCCTCTTCCGACAATGAAACCCAAGTATTTGGTCTATTTGATACAAAACTTACTCTTCTCAACGTTGATAGTGAGGGTAGCTTTCCTCAAACAATCCGCTACATGGGATAGTAGCATGAGATGAGTGTCAAAGTCTGATGACAGTACCAATAAATCGTCCAAGTATACGAGAACTTTCTCACGAAGATCGAAAGGAATGACCTTATCCATGAGGCGGCACATAGTTTGTGAAGCATTGCAGAGGCCGAATGGCATCACGGTAGAAAGGATGATCAGGTACTGTAAACGTGGTCTTCTCTCTGGAATCAGTGTTTAGTTGGATCTGCCATAAAGCGTATTTAAGATCCAGGCTTGTGATGTAGTTTGCCGGAGGAAGTCGACTCAGAAGTGCGTCTATATGTGACAGCGGATGAGCGTCATTCTTAGTAACGGAGTTGACCTTCCTGGCATCAAAACAAAGCCGCACCTTCCCAGGCTTCGGCACTAGTACAACTGGAGAGCTCCAAGGACTCTGGCTCTCCTCTATCACACCCAACGATAGCATTCGTCGCACTTCAGCATCCATCAAATTCTGTACTGCGGGTAAAATCGGATGAAATCTCTGTTTTATCGGAGTCGCGTCATTCGTTTCAATACTATGAGTGACAAGAGATGTTTTTCCTAAGCCCAACGAGGCGAAGGTAGGAAAACGTTGTTTCGTGGCTTCAAGACGTTGGTGCTCTAGAGCAAAAAGAACGTGGCAGTCGGTGTCAGGAGTAGCTATTAGACTTGGTGTCACTTCTGCAACTATACCCAGGACATCTGCAGCCAACCCAAATAGACGCCAGAAGTCTATTCCTAGATATAGTGCCTGTGTGAGCCCAGGAACCACGTAAAAATGCATGTTTTGGGTCTTACCATGGAAGGTGATGTCCAAGTTCAAATGGCCATGTACAGTCGTCATGGTGCCGTTAGCTACTTGTACCTGTGTCCGATACCTCTTCCATTCAACCTCTCCTTCTGCAAGCTTCTCTAGAGCTCCTTGGTCTAGAATACTATCAAGTAATCCAGTCTCAGTTCGACCGAGCAATTTCACTTCGGCATACGGTCGAATGTTGTCTGGCATCGACAGGGAAATGTGTGCCAGTTTCTTTCTTTCCTGTCGCATTCGTCGACAGTATTCCCACCAACGAACGGTCGATCGTTCCTTTCTTGGTCTAACGTCCAGGTCAGGATACATAATTTCAGCTAGCTCCGCCGCTGAGGAGAAGATGCGGTCTCTTACTGCATTGTAATTCTGCAGACGCGCATGATAAGGCGTCAGCGGATGTAAAACAGGCTCATTCCCACTCGTCATAGCAGAGCTTGTTGGCCGTTTTAATACATAAACGGCAGGAGGCTGAATCTCCTGCTCAGTAACATTGCCAGCGAAAAGTGCTGTCGGTATTATCGGGACGTGAAAGATCAAGAACTCTTCCTAAGAAGTGTCTAGTAGTGTCATGGGCTCCTCAGAGGTAGAAACAGGAGCTTGAAGAACTGCGGAGAAATCTATTAGATTCTCCGTTTATATCAGTGAAGTATTCGTACCATCAAGGGGAGTGCTGGTATCATCAGAGTCACTGAATGGTATCATCGGGCAAGTCAATGTTTCGTTGTCGGGACCTTCTGATGCAGCGGACCTTCCTCCTTGTTCAAAGCTTGAACTGGAGTGGTCATAGCAGATGCCTTTCGGGACGTTGAAACTGGTCGAGAAAAGGTGATGGGATTCCCGACTCTCTCTCGTTTTTTTGTGCACAGAGTCTGCAGTTTGGTTTAAAGACATTCTTGCACCCGCATCCGTAACAGAACACCTGTTGTCTCTCTTGCAGACAGTCCCGGTAAAAGTGACCTTGCTGATCACAATTCCAGCACACTGTTGCGTGTCTGGTTGAAATGGCCGACATGTCGTCTAAGCTGGTGTCACGGCCTGTTACTAATGACAACTCCGGGTGTAAAGACTGTCAGTCGTCAATCTCGTTTACTCTCTGGTTCCGGTAATGGCTCCAGCTACAAGCTGTAATTTGTAGGTATGTGGCTTGTATTTGAGTGACGGGCGATCTCAACTGGCCGATAGTATTGGTGGGGTGCAAACATATTTTATTCTGGATGTCTGGCAATAGATTGGATTTGACTATCTCCAGGAACTCACTATCCAGCATTGGAGTCTGCAGTTGGTCACGCAACCGCACCAGATTTTGGTGGTATGCTGCAAAGCATTTTCCAGATTTTTGCCTACGGGCATTATCTGAACCCGCACCTTCAAATCGTCTTTGGGAACTCCCCATTCATCTAGGAGAGCTGTTTTAATGTATTCGCAGGTTGGTGTGAAATTCAGTCTAAGTAATGACCAATACCAATCCATGGCCGGGCCTGCGAGCAACGTGTTCATATTCCTCACCAGGAGGTAAAATCTCCTTCGAGCGCAGAGTAGGTGAGTGTTTCAACTCGGAAGACAAACTCATCCACTGAAAGTTTGGAACTATCCTCACTATACGAAAGGTTCCATCTTCGTATAGGGCTTCCTGATCGTCGTGACCACGGGTTGCGTTGAGGTCTGCCATTCTGAAACGCCTGTGCCTGGGGAATATGATTGAGCCTTGGCCTCTGAGGACTGTCGGGTCTGTTCTGATTGGCTGATGCTTGAATGGTTCGTCAGCCGATCTGAGCCGCTCTATCGAAGGTCTAGATTGTCCTATAGGTGGTGGTGGTCGAGTAGTGTCTACGGGAGGCACGCCAGGAGTTTATCTAGGAAAATTGTTAAAGAGTTCGTCCGAAAAATTGATATTTTTAGCCTAAATATATATCAAATTCCATAAGAGTTATTATCTTGATACTTAATGTTTTCAATTTTAAAAAGTGGTAAAAGTGAAAAAATTAACAAATGGATGTTGATGTAATTGAAGATTTGTGCCGTCTATTAATTCGCAATGCCCTAATGTCATTTTATGTGTTAAATTTTAAAAAGTGATAAAATTGGAACAATTAACAAATGGAAGTTGATTTTATTGAAGATTAGTGCTTTCAATTAATTCGCAGTACCACTGTTATTTCATTTTAATTTTTACATTGCACTTTTAATCATTTAGTATTAATTTATTTATTGACACATCCCGTTCTTATGGAATGAGCGATTCTTAGCGCACGATACTTACGGAAAATTGGATATTTAAACTAAACGAAAGTTCCCCTCACACGAGTTAAATTTAATTTGTGTACGCTTGTTAAATTCTTCGAGGAGGGAACTAAAGGAGGCGACATGTGATGAAGAAAGCGTAGCAACTATCGTTCTTCTTCTTGTTTCGTCGAGGTGCCAGAGGCGGCGTTAAAAATTGTTGATGACTTAAATATCACAAGTTAATGGCGTGAAAATTCAAACACATTTCTTAAAAATTCCGCACAATCTTCCGCACCACCCACTGACATGTATATAAATGCGGACTGATCTGCTGTTTCATATGGCACCAGTTTTGATTTCAGAAAGTATGCTCTCACTGACGATATATTTAAGTTATTTGCGAATTTACTTAAATATGCATGTCAGTGGGATTTACCGACTTTACAACACAAAAGTATTTTAAAAGTATTTTCCTCAGCACGGCTTGTTGTATTTATATCTTCGAGCATATATAACTCCTTTTTATATTACTATCATTTAGTCCAATGGCCATTAACCATTTCCTTTAAAAAGTTACGTCTCTGCGCCAAACATACTTCGCGGCACTTTGTTTACAAAACAGTGACAGTTAAACACCCTGTCAAAATCAAGATGGCGAAAATTTTTGGCTACGCTACCATACATATGCTTTACTATGGGATGTCGTCTCTTTTCCCGTCAAACATTTTGTGCACCTACAGCCAATAGGTTCACAGTGTGCATGCAATGTACATTCACTAATATTGAAATTCACTGCAAATTTCAATGAAGGCTGACTTGAGGCGTGCATTTTTTCAGTTTTTAATAACGTGAGAGAAGTTATTTCCATCCTAAAAACTAAAAGCAACTTTCACGTGCACAATACATGCGCATATGCATTGCTCGGTTAACCGAGAATTTTCAAGGAAGTTTATTCTCCATCCTAAATATCAAGCCCAAATTTCAGGTACACAAAACATGCGCATATTCATTGATCGTTCAACCGAGAATTTTCAAGTAAGTTAATTCTCCTTCCTAAATATCAAGCCCAAATTACAGGTACACAAAACATGAACATATGCATTGCTCGTTCAACCGAGAATTTTCAAGTTAAGGGGGTGCAAATGCGGAATAAGTGTGTACAACATGTACGCGGCGGATTAAGCGAAAACGGTGAATGCATGTTACCAAAACCATCGAGAATACTTCCCAAGCCATGAAACAGAAATCTATATGTGTGCGTTCAGAGTCCGTTTTCTAAAATGTTCTATATTGATACTTATGAAAAAGTGCCAAACGTTGACTTTATTGTGCTATAAAGCCTAAATTACTATACATACAGGAAAATAGTCTACACTTCCTAAAGGCTACACTTCCTATATATCTTACTTAACAAAATAATAAAATAGTTTTGATTACAAACTAACCTTACCATTGTACGCTCAATACCTCACAGCTGAGTAATTATTGCATGTGTGTATGTGCAGCCGGACTACATTCGATATCATCAGCCCACGGCATCCCATGACGGCACAGCGCCATTACAATGACTACTCAGCTGAGAATTTTTGTTAGAGAAATCGTAGTCATTTGGTTAAGATAAAGTTTTTTAAATAATTTTGTTAGAAAGGTATGAAAATTTTATTACGGTTCGGAATCAAATCAAATCAAACTTTTGTCAGTTTTACATAAGAGCACGGAAAATATTTTAGAATGTAAGGAGTACGTTGGACCACGCATGTGGTAGGGAGGGAGTCTGTTTCATGGCTTGTGAAGTATTCTCGAGGGTTTTGATGTTACTCATGCATGATTTTATCACACACAAAAAAATGTTTGCGTGTGAAATATGTCATGTTTTCCTTCCTCTATATGCGGCGTATCTATGTGTATTGTCGATACAACCTGCAAGTTCAGCTGAACACTTGTTGTTATTAGTTTTGGTTTTGGAAGCCATTTTTGTAGAGAGCGTCATTCAGTGAAGTAGTGAAGTGCGTGTTTATAAACTTTTGTTCTAAGTAGTTCGGTTGTTGGGATATAAATATATTTTATATTTTTGCAATATATTTCAGAAAAGGTAAGCAAAACTTATTAAATTTAATTAATTGTTTTTTATGCTATTTTTTGTTCTCTCTTGTGCCTGGCGTGTGCATTTAAGGAGATTTTTTACGTTTCCTCAAAGAAATGCAGTATGCAAAATTTAATTTTCTAAATTAATAAAATAATATTTATTTGAGAGAGTAGATTTTGGGCAATAAATTATTTTGTTTTTGTTAAAATCATAAAGTTTCAAGTTATGCTAAGAAGTGTCCGCAATGCGCATTCATTGTGAATACATATTTGTATAGTGATGAGAGTTATCGTTGTAATATGCTAAATTTACTTTTCTAAAATTAATAAAATAATATTTATTTGAGAGAGCAGATTTTGGGCAATAAATTATTTTGGTTTTGTTAAAATCATAAAATTTCAAGTTGTGCTAAGAAAAGAAGTGTCCACAATGCGCATTCATTGTGCATACATATTTGTATACTGATGGCAGTTATCGTTGTAATATGCAAAATTTACTTTTCTATAATTAATAAAATAATATTTATTTCAGAGAGCAGATTTTGGGCAATAAATTATTTTATTTTTGTTAAAATCATAAAGTTTTAAGTTGTGCTAAGAAGTGTCCGTAATGCGCATTCATTGTGAATACATATTTGTATAGTGATGACAGTTATCGGTGCAGTAGTATCTGTGAAAATGCCTGAAGTGTGTGCTTAAAGTGTCCTTCATGATATTTCCTGAATTGCTAAATGCTTGTGATGTGTATTCAAAGTGCATACGAAATATTTTATTCGCATGAATGTGAATACATATCGCAAAAAAAATCCCCAACTTCTAAGAATATCATCCATTTAAAGCAGATCTCTTATATTTTTAATAATCAACAAATATATAATTTCGAAATATAAATAAATACTTAAAGTAAATTATTGTACTTTACAACGTAAATGGATGTTATTTGAACAAACGGTTAAGTTCATTAAATTTTCAATTATAACGTAATGATGAGTTAAGTTTTTACTTTTTCCTTCACATCCCGGAGCCCTCTATCGCGTGAGAACAAGGTCGCCTAGGCTTGCCTAGTCTCTCTCTCTTTCTATAGGTCAACAAAGGGACTTTGGACGATTGTGCCACCCAAAGTCGATGGGAGGATGGGGCTTGGAAGGAAGGCATGCCATCTGCGCCTTCAATGGGACATAGGTAAGTGATGTAAGGGTACCTTCAGGACCGAGTTTGTGCTGGCTCGTTTATGTAGGCATGAAGAATTTTTTTTTGATTATGGGTGGTGACAGCGGCAGGCATTTTCGGGAACCTCCCCACACTCTCCGCCACCCGTAGCCGAGGTGCTAGCATGCCGCCCTGTGCTATCGCTGTCATCGAGTGATCTGTCAGCTCATGCTGACAGTTTGAACTTCACGTCCTAACCATTCACTCTTAACATACTTCCATAACAAAATGGCGCCCAACGTGGGGCCACTTCAATTAGACTCCGGTGGTCTAAATGTAACTTTTACTGAGGATTGTGATTACTTCGAGAGATGGGCATTTGGCTGTTAGCTAAATAGCCTGACTCGGTAATCGCATAATCAGTGGAAGTTATATGCGGACCTGGGTATAATTGTTTGTTATTAGTTGAAATTTTTCTGTAAAGTAAAGTTAAAGTGTTAAAGTTTTTGAAACTTTTTTAATTAAAGTAAAGTAAAGTTTTTAATGAAAGTTTTTGAAAGTTGAAGTTCAGCTTTAGGTTTGACTTCGGCCAAGCCTCAAGCCTGAACCGTTTGTTGAATTTTTTTGGTTTTTTTGAAAGATTTTGAAATGTTTTTGAAATTGATCTTTCCCTCTGGCCTTTCTGCCATGGAAATGGTGGGTGGCCTCACGAAATTTTTTGTTTGAGCTCTTGTGGAGACATGTCTCTGTTGGCCAACTGGCTGGACAGAGTTATGAATCTGCGAGAAAGCTTCTTGGCTTCCAGCTAATTAGTTGACCAGACTCATGACTCTGCCCGGCTAGCGAACTAACTGGACATGAGGATCCGGCGAGGGAGAGGAGAAAGAGTTCTCGGAGGATGGGATTGATACTGGGGATCTTCAGTAATCAGGAGTTGGCATATTGCTAACTGCCTGGCTGAAGAATCTCTAGTAGCATTCTCAGTCTTTGATACCTCCGATTTTACTCTTCCCGGATTTCTGCAAGAACTCGGATTGTTTTCAACACACACACTCACGTCACTTGCCTATATCCTGTTCTGACCTTGTGAGAGGGAGAGCGACCTGACCTCTTATGTGGGAGTTGGCTCCTGGAGGTGAGGAAGAAATTGTCTAACCTTTGAGAATTTTGAAACGTTTGATTTGCTTTCGTGATCCTTTTTAGATTCCTCTTAATCTTCATTTTTTGAAGATTCGTATTCGACGAAGTTTGGTTTCCTAAAATTTTTTTTCAATTTCCTCGGACGCTTGGGAAGATACTTTCTTGAACTATAATATCTGGTCCCAACTTGCAAACTTTTAATTTTAGTAGGTGCATAAAATAGCGCGTAAGTCTCTTAATGGTATATAGAAGCTTCCTCTTTTGTTTATGGTAAATATTTAGAAGACAAAGACTGTATATTTATGAGGATATTTTGAATTTTGTAGTTAAGGAAATTTTTATATTATTTATCGGTTCAGTAGTTCGTTTTTCGTAGGAATGTACGAAATTTTTTCTACATCTGAAGGCGTTTCGTTGCTTACTGCATATATACGCATTATATACCAGCAATGGATTTTCATATTACGGGTATGTAACGGTTGTTAATAAGGTTGTTGTGATAATAATTATCTACTTGGAATTTAGTTAGCCACTCTCGTTCATTCTTATCTACATAATACGCGTTAATAAATTTAAGAGTTCGTTAGCTTCGATTTTTTTTTGAATTTCTTTTACATTTCTCTGACTGTCTTTTTCAAACCTTTGGGTTGTAAAACTTTTTCCAACTTTGACTTACGATGGCTACAATGAGGACACCGCCTCCAGGGCCGAACGAAGTAACTAGGTTACGTGAGCCATGCACGATCTGTCGAGACACAAGCTGGACAGCTGAACAGAAGCCTGTCATGACCACGTGTGGACATGTCTTTCACGATGCATGTATCAAAACTTGGGTAGGCGCACATTCCAGTTGCCCTAACTGTCGACGCTGCCTCACGCCACAGGACATCACTAGTTACACGGGTGCCTTTCCAAAAAAGTCAAAGAAAGAGAAGCCCGCGAAGTCAGCCAGGCGTGACTCATTGCCAACCTTTTAATTGCCAAACCGTAACTTTGACCTGCCACCCTCTAATCGACGATCGTTGTCTCCAGGAATGCCTGACTTAAATTCAAGGACCTTTGTAAGCCCGAGTCCTCGACGTGATAGTCCAGCACGCACAGCTCAAGACCACAACACCTCAGCTGCTACGGATGCGCTGATAGCAGGCTTGAGCATAAAGATGGAAGACCTAATAAACCGAGGTCTCCAGCAGGGTTTAAATGTTTTGCGGTCTGAGTTAGGAGACGATATCAGACAACAGGTAGCAGCACCAATGCCGCCAGCAGACTCCACATGACCTCCTTCGTCCAGAAGCAATCAGAGGCCGTCAAATGATTTCCCTAATAGGGGAAGACCATCTCTTAGGAGACCATCACCACCTTTTGGCCTTTGGTCAACCTTTTGGTCAACCTTTTGGTCAACCTATAAATCAGCCCAGACCGAATCTTATACCACCTCAACTACCTCAACCTCCACCACATATGCGTGCTCCTGCTAATGTAGGATACCGACGATCAGGCAGTCCAATAAGGAGATGGAACCTGACTTATAATGGGAATAACTCGGAACTCACAGTCGACGAGTTCATCTTCAGAGTCGAAGCGCTCACGCACTCCGCTCTTCAAGGGGAGGACTGGTATTGGTCAGTACTACGTCAAAATCCATTTCCAACTTGGGACGTCATTAAGATGGGATTGTATACCGAATGGGGAACGCCGAAGGATGATTTGAAAACTAGATTTCAACTGATGTCAAGAAAACAAAAGCCTGGTGAACTGTTCGCAATGTACCAGCACCATCTGGGGTTGCTGCGCGATCAGTTACAGAACGCTATGCCGGACCAAGAATTTCTGGAGATTGTCAAATCGAATCTCTTGCCGGAGATTCAAGAAAAAATCTGTCTGCATCCTACTGATACGATAGGACAGCTGAGATCGCTGGTCACGCGTATCCAAGCTACACAGACACGTATTGCGACAGCTGGAAGCTGGAACCTTTACCGGAACCAACGAGTGTATGAAGTTGATAATTTTCCGATATTAGACCCTGAACTGGCATTAGCGACAGGAAATGACAACAGCCTAGGTGATATATCTAGTATTTCGGCCAAACACTCTATTGTATGCTGGAACTGTGACCAGTCCGGTCACTGTTATCAAGATTGTAGACAAGAACGACAAGTTGTGTTCTGTTATGGATGTGGACGGAAGAACACCTTCAAGCCAGATTGCATTCAATGTCAACAGAAAAACTTCAGACGGGAATACCACCACCTCTTTCCGACCAACGTTGACGTCACGAGTAATCAATGCAACGAACCCTCCAGTTCAAGCTGTGAACAAGGAGGAAGGTCCGCTCCATTAGTAGATACTGACGATAACTCCCTGATATGTCCTCTGATATCATTCAGTGACTCTGATGATATAAGAAATACACCTGATTGTACGATTACGTCATTGATAGAGGCGGAGAACTTAATAGACTTCTCCGCAGATCTTCAGGCTCCCATTTCCACTTCTGGGGAGCCCATGACATTGCTAGACACTTCCTTAGAAGAGTCTTTAATCTTCGATGTCCCGTTGACACCTATAGCACGTGTAGCTGACAAAGTCACAGAGCAGGAGATTTGGCCTCCTTTCATTTCTGTTTTAAAACGGCCACCAAGCTCTGATATGACGAGTGGACGTGAGCCAGTTTTACATCCACTGACGCCATATCATACTCGTGTGCGTAAATACAAAGCAGCAAGAGGCCGAATCTTCTCCTCAGTGGCGGAGTTAGCTGAAATAATGTTTCCGGATCGGGATATGAGACCGAAAAGAAAATGATCAACCGTTCGTTGGCGGGAATACTGTCGACGAATGAAACAAGAAAGGAAAAAAACTGGCACAGATTTCCGTGTCGATGCCAGAAGACATTCGACCGTACGTCGAAGTAAAGCTGCTCGGGCGAACTGAGAATGGATTACTTGATAGTGGTGCCACTGTCAGTATTCTAGGCCAGGGAGCCCTCGAGAAGCTTGCGGAAGCAGATGTCGAAGTATCTGACACAGGTCCAAGTAGCTAATGGTGCCATGACGACTGTTCATGGTCATGTGAACTTGGACGTCACTTTCCATGGTAATAGACTTCTGGCGTCTATTTGGGTTGGCTCCAGATGTCCTGGGTATAGTCGCAGAAGTGAATCCAAGTGGGATAGCTACCTCTGACACCGACTGCCACATCCTTTCTAGTTTCGATCAGCAACGCTTAGAAGCCACAAAACAGCTTTTCCCCTCTTTCGCCTCGTTAGGCCTTGGGAAAACATCACTGGTCACTCACAAGATTGAAACGAATGACGCCGCCCCGATAAAACAGCGCTTTTATCTGATCTCGCCAGCAGTGCAAAGTTTGATGGATGCTGAATTAGAGCGAATGCTATCGCTGGGTGTGATAGAGGAGAGCCAGAGTCCTTGGAGCTCTCCAGTTGTTCTGGTAAGGAAGCCTGGAAAGGTCCGGCTTTGTTTTGATGCCAGGAAGGTTAACTCTGTTACGAAGAAGGATGCCTATCCTCTACCGCAGATAGACGTACTTCTTAGTCGACTTCCTCCGGCAAATTACGTAACGAGCCTGGACCTGAAAGACGCATTCCGGCAGATCCCACTGGACGCTGATTCCAGAGAGAAGACCGCTTTCATAGTACCTGGTCATCGTCCCTGTCAGTACACGGTGATGCCATTCGGCCTATGCAACGCTCCACAAGCTATGTGTCGCCTCATGGATAAAGTCATTCCTTTCGACCTTCGTGAGAACGTTCTCGTCTATCGAGACGATTTATTAATTCTGTCTTCAGACTTCGATACTCATCTCACGCTGCTAGTCCGTGTAGCGGATTGTTTGAGGAAATCTGGTCTTACTATAAACGTCGAGCAGAGTAAGTTTTGTATCAAGGGGACTAAATACTTGGGATTCATTGTAGGAAGGGGAGGTATCAGAACTGACCCTGACAAAATTTCAGCCATAGTTGACTATCCGTCATCTAAAACTGTTCGGCAAGCCCGACGCCTACTAGGTATGGCGGGATGGTATAGACGGTTCATCCCGAACTATGCTGATTTGACTGCCTCCATTACAGACACTTTGAAAAACCCCAGTCAGTTCAAATGGACGCCTGAAGCCCAGACGTCTCTTGATCTTTTAAAGAAGAAACTTACTTCTGCTCCGTTGCTAGTGAGTCCAGACTTCACCAAACCGTTCGTTATCCAGTGCGATGCGAGCCAACAGGGTATTGGAGTAATGCTGCTTCAGCTAGATGACGATGGCCACGAGAAGCCAATAGCCTACGTCTCGAAAAAGTTGAACTCAGCACAAAGAAATTACACCGTCACAGAGCAAGAATGCTTGGCTGCACTCTTGAGCGTGCAGAAGTTCTGGCCCTTCATAGAACTTATGCCGTTTAAGATGGTGACTGATCATGCGAGCCTGAAATGGCTGATGTCTCAAAAGGACCTCTGCGGTAGACTTGCACGGTCGAGTTTGAAGCTTCAGGGCTTCGACTTCACTATTGAGCACAGGAAAGGAAGCCTGTACGTCGTCCCTGATGCGCTGTCACGCATTCATTGTGACAGCCTGAACACAAACGAAGATCCTGGCCCGGAAGTTGACCTTAGTTCGCCATATTTCAACTCGTTGGAATATGAGGAACTGAGGCATAAGGTTAAAACGACTTCTGGCAAACCACCAGATCTTTGCGTCAGGGATGGCTTCGTTTATATCTGGACTGCTCCGAGAACAGGCGATCCTATTCAGGAAGAAGAAGCTTGGAAGCTTTGGATTCCACGAGGGCTTGTCGACGACGTCATTGCAAGGGCTCATGATCCGCCACTAGCTTCACACGGAGGTATAGGGAAAACACTGGAACGTCTGCGAAGACATCTGTACTGGGCACGAATGACAGTTGATGTCAGAAACTACGTAGGCGCCTGTAACGTGTGTAAGGAAACAAAGGCTCCTAATACTATTTTGGACCACCTATAAGAGTCCAGTCTGAGACAGAACGACCATGGCAAAAGCTATACATTGATTTTCTATGTCCATATCCTCGGTCAGTAAAAGGAAACGTCTGCATCTCACTAGTTCTTGACCACTTTTCTAAATTTCCACTTCTCAAACCTATGAGAAAAGCGCCTACGCTCAATGTATGCCAATTCATTGAGATTGAAGTGTTTCACGTGTTCGGAGTCCCGGAAATGATCGTCTCGGACAATGGAGTCCAGTTTTGCTCGACTTAGTTCACCAGATTACTGGAAAAATATGGGGTGAAGCACATGCGAACGGCAGTTCACTCGCCGCAAGCAAACGCCTCAGAGCGAGTAAATAGGTCTCTATTGTCGGGTATTAGAGCATATATCAAGAAGGAACACACGAGATGGGATGAGAAACTAAGCCATGTAGCTAGTTCCCTCAGGAGCTCTTTCCATCAACCTACTGGTTTCTCTCCCTATCGAATACTCTTCGGTCAACAAATGATTGAACATGGCAGCTCCTATTCCATCTTGAGGAGCCTTGGAACTCTTAATGAGCCATTGAGAGTAGACGTAGAAGACAAAATGAGATTGATACGTGCGAGAGTACAGGAAAACTTACAACACGCATTCGAACAGGGTTCACGAGCCTACAATCTCAGGGCGAAACCTGTCGAGTTCAAAGTTGGTCAAGAGGTATTTAGACGGAATTTTGCCCAAAGCAATTTCCAGCAGCAGACCAGTGCAAAACTGGGACCGAAATAAATTTGTCAAATGTTGAGTCAGAGCCATGAAAGGAAATTCCCTATACGAGCTTGAAGATCTGCGGGGAAAACTGTTAGGTGTCTATCACGCCAAAGATATCAAGCAGTGACCATCATTGTGAAAATATCGTCTATACCTATTGTCGTTTATTCCTGGTAGCCTTAATAAGGCATCCAGCCAGCTTCACTGGCCAACTACAGGATGCCAATGTGCCGCTTAGGACATTCCCAGCCTAGCGGCCGACATACCTTTTTCCCTTTTTTCGCCTACGTACTAGCATAGTAATGCTACTCTATATTAGTCCCCTCCTACATGGTAACCCTGCGGCACTACTTCGACAACGCCTTGGAGACACACCCCTGAACAATCGCCAGTCGGAGATCAGAGTGAGATGTTGAGCCGGGAAAGCTTAGTGATCAGTTCTTTAGGTTACTGATCGCAAGGCTTCCTCACCATCTCGGTGAGGGAAGGCAGAGAGACATCGACCGGCTGGATTTTTTGGGTTACCAGCTTGTCGATGTACCTTTGGCTTCCCACACGGCGAGGGATGACGAGGTCTGGTCAAAGACTGACGAGACTTCGGGGATGTGGCCTCGATGCGTCATCGATCAAGTAGAGCCCGAGTGATGAGGAATATGCAGTGGGTAGTGGGTCGAGACACACATTGAGCGCCCGCAGTGATGAGGCCTATGTTTAAGACCGGCTAGCTCAGTCGACCATTTTTCAGCATTGTCTGAACCATGGGTGGCGCAGACCACTCTGCCCTGTTATGGTCGTAGCGCATTGCATATAGCAATATGCTACACGTACTGTAGTGTGTATATCGGCTGCTGTCCACAGCGGAAAGCGAACGCACCCGACCGAGAGAATTGCATTTCCTCACGTTCAGGCGCCATGTCGACGTGACAGATAAAAAGAAGAAGAAGGTCGGTGACAAGTTTTTCCGGGACTGTGTGATAGACTGAATGGATCGGCGGATTTTGTTTCTAAAATAAAAAAGAAAAGTTAAAAAGTTTTGTAATCGAAAGGAAAAGTCGAGTATAATTATTCTGTTGTGTCCAGGGATTTGAAAAAAAATTGAAAAGGTACAGAGATTGAGGCTGGAAACGGAGATTTTACGGGATAAGAAAAGAAGGTCGCCAGGCGTGAACGGCAATTTTCAAGGAGACACAGGAGAACCCGGAGTTAGGTGCTCGTGGCTGAAAAGGGGGGAACAGGAAACAAAAAAACAGAAATTGCATGGTACCCCGAGAATACAGAAAAGCAGCCATAGGATGGTGCGGGAGAGGTTATAATTTTGTTTAAAGAAAGCGAAGATAAGTTACACAGGATATATATTTAAAGATTTTATTGCTTAGATTCCATTCCGTCAATTAACAAGACAAAAGCATTTTAAATAAGAATAGAATCTAGGGTACAGTAGAAATTAGAGCTTGAATTAACACGACCTAAACTAGGCAAACTAAGCCTTAAATTTATTGTAAGTTCGACTTGCGGCAAAGCCGCTTAAAGCTATATAGTAAGAGAATGGTGAATTAGCATACTAGACTGAACTACAAGATAGCCTCATTTAGAATCAAGAATCCGGATCCCGTCCAATACTAAGTGAGAACCCAATTTAAAATGAAAAATTCGAATTTAATCTACAGGAGGAAATATCAAAGTACGCGTATAGTCGAAAGCAGATAACAACTTAATATTATTTAGAGAATCAGTGCGTAATGATAATTTAAAGCATTTAGATAAGTCATTATCTCCATTGAATGAATTTACTATCGGTTAGCCACAAGGAGAACGAATCGTAGAGTGTAGCGAAGCAAAGCGGTCCTGATTGTACCACCCTTTTATTGTCCTTATTGTTATTGTTTTTTGGAAAGTGATCTGGTTTGACTCACAAATAGACATATAAGATCTAATCATTCAGGGGACCGAAGAAACCTTTATTTACAGAATATAATCTCACCACTTAATTTCCAGTATTCGAACGTCGTACAAGCAACTCTAAGGAGCTCCTTCAGGGGACTGACGACACGTAAGTCAACTTCAAATATATATTTACTTACCATATTATATTACAAACATAATTCTTTTTGTACTGAAATTTAAAATGTTTAGTCGATTTGTTGATTTTTCCCGTATTAAAGTATAGAACTGTATAATATATTTGGGTTAACAATGTATGTATATGAATATTTTTGATTACTTCTGTTGACACTTGTAAATGAACTATTATTTTTATTATTATATTATTACAACAGAAATAATATTCAGAATCATATCGCAATACTGAACATATCTGTTAGGTATCAATTTATTAAAAACAACCCCAACTTTTGAAATACAAATTAAAGAATTTTTTCCGGGCAAACATACCCAGAGATTTCGAGATTAATTCGCTAAGAATATCATCCATTTAAAGCAGATCTCTTATATTTTTAATAATCAACATATATATAATTTCGAAATATACAACTTAATTGCTATTTTTCTCGGCAAATTTTATAAATACTTAAAGTAAATTATTGTACTTTACAACGTAAATGGATGTTATTTGAACAAACGGTTAAGTTCATTAAATTTTCAATTATAACGTAATGACGAGTTAAGTTTTTACTTTTTCCTTCACATCCCGGAGCCCTCTATCGCGTGAGAACAAGGTCGTCTAGGCTTGCCCAGTCTCTCTCTCTTTCTATAGGTCAACAAAGGGACTTTGGACGATTGTGCCACCCAAAGTCGATGGGAGGATGGGGCTTGGAAGGAAGGCATGCCATCTGCGCCTTCAATGGGACATAGGTAAGTGATGTAAGGGTCCCTTCAGGACCGAGTGTGTGCTGGCTCGTTTATGTAGGCATGAAGATTTTTTTTGATTATGGGTGGTGACAGCGGCAGGCATTTTCGGGAACCTCCCCACACTCTCCGCCACCCTTAGCCGAGGTGCTAGCATGCCGCCCTGTGCTATCGCTGTCATCGAGTGATCTGTCAGCTCATGCTGACAGTTTGGATTTCACGTACTAACCATTCACTCTCAACATACTTCCATAACAACACAATATAAAACAAACAGAGCTCAATAATCATTACCTACCTTCTCTTAACCTCACATATACAATACCACAAATAAAACAAGAAAGCCCTACAGCAAAACAAGTACATGTAATTAGATTTCACGACAACCAGGAATTACAAGAACTTAATGCCGCTATAAAACAACAAGAAAAAGACCTAGAATCACATAGATTAAAAAACTTGTCATTTCATGACATACATCATTACACGCTATCTTTCTCAATAATTATCATTGTAATTATTGTCTTTGGAGCAATACTCTCGAGAAAGAAGATTTTGAAAAATGGGAAAAAAGAAGATAATAGTGATCACTTACATACATACAGTAGCCAAAGCAAAAATGCGCAGAAACCAATTTCCACAAGCTTTAAATTTTTACTCAGATACACATAACAAGCTTACAAAAGTCATATGTAAAAAAAGAAGAAGAAGAAGAAAGTAAGCTAAATTAAACTTAAAATTATATATGTAACTCCTAGCATTAGTGAAAATATTCTTTTAATAATGATTAACGCCTAATTATATGCAAATAATTTTAAACTTTTTGAACTTTTATTATTTTTTTTTAAACTTAATATTACTTACCACATAAATAAAAGAAAAACGAGAATTGTAAAACTGTATATTAGTAACAAAAAAAAAAAGAGGAAGACCTTATATTCCATACTTTTGTAACTTTTATATCCCAATTAGACAATTAGATAAGTTAATTAAGGCCTAAATATATGCAAATTTTTACTTTCAAACAAACAAATTAATGTAACTCATTGATTTTATACATAAATAGATGTGCCCAAAAATGTGAACGGTTTTCTCAATAGATGCCGCACTATGTACCGTTTTGAACAGATGAGCAAATTAGAGCTTATATTCTTCGACGTCGTGAATATTTTACTTTCGGTTAGAGAATTTATTGTAATGCCAGATTAGGAAATTTTAGTATGAGTTTGTTAATTATTACTATGTGTTATGCACAATATCAAGCATTTACATAAATGAATATTAGAGTAAAATTACATAACATAAATAAAATTTAGTTTCCTGCGTTATTCATTTAATAATATTGTTACGTGCAATAGAAAGAGACAACTGGTGACATCTACTGACAATGTGGCAATGGAGAAGTAAACGACTTTAGGTTCGGAGAATTGATTATGGTATCTACAGGAAGGTTCAGGAATAGAATGAATAGAACAGTCAAGAAGCTTCTAGAAAATAGAACACTCGAGAATATTCTGGAGAGTTTCTAGGGTATAAATATAACAGTTGTCATAGCCAGAATAAGAGTCTTGTCTTAGACGTTGCAGTGTTAACAAGCGAAAGTAATAAACGTGCGAAAGTGTTGTAATTAGATTGCGATAATTGAAAGTACAGTATTAAGCGATAATTAGAGTTGAGTTGATTAATAGAAAGTATATAAAGTTTGTGAATTGTATAAGATTAGAGTGAAATAAAGAACTTGTATAATAAGTATTTAATATTGTGTTTTAAATAACGAACCAAGAGCCACGCTCGCAACAATATGATGATAATATTTGTTTTAGAAAAGATTAGAGTGTGTGATGGATATAAAATTAAAGTCAAAATGAGTTCTGGATTATATTGTCTGATTTTAAAAATAAAGAATTTTGAACAGAAATTTATTTTGTGTGACAATTAGAACATCAAACTTAATACAATACTATTAAATGGCTCCGCTTTATTATTTTAGTAATATAATATAAGACGTACTCGTATTTTAGAATTCTTTATCGTTTTGAGGGCGGAGGGAGATATTGGATGATGATTATGAATGAAGGAAGAATAAATAAAAGGATGAATTTGCATATGTAGATGGTCAGTAGCTATTTAAACGAATTGATTTGAAGTTTTCTTGGAAAGTAAAAAGAGATTTTGTAATAGCTTTCGTGACAATAACACAAATTAGATTTCAGATGTAGATTCTTGTCAGCCATCTGATACCTCGCTCGATTGAAGTAGAATAATTTTTCTCAATAAAAATTACGGAAAAATTCGAATTTCCATTTTGTGAGCTCTAACTTTCAAATTTAGATAATGCTAGAACACTGGGGGATTAATGACCGAAGTAAGGCGTTATTAAAACAAGGAAAAAGCTAGAATTCGTATAAGGGCAATTTTTACAATACCCTAGATGAACGGCCGTATGTAATTTCTCTGTGTAAGTTTTATCGTTAAAATGGTTATTAGCATCAATTTCTGGATCGGTTCGTCGGACAGTAAAAATGACCATAACAAATTTCATAGGATTTTATTTTCTGAAGAACTTTTCAGTACAATAAAAACATCTAGGACTGATAATTTTCACAATATGCATAAAAAACTTAAATTTTTTGTACGGCAACACCAAGAAGGGGTTGTCCGATTTAGGTCATTTTTGAAATAGTATTTAAATTTTTTGTAATAACGCGACAAGCAGAAAATATTATACGTATTTATCCAACACATTTTGAGCAGCATTATTAATATGCGTTACAAAGTTAATATACCCTATGATTTCATGATGTAGGGTATAATAATTATTATTGTTGATTTTTCATTTAAGTTGGGTTTTCATTTAAATTTTGGAAAAGGGAAAAAATTATGCCATCAATCATTTTAAATTTAATGCCATCTAGAACCTAAAAGTACAATATAAATTTCCCCTCTAAAGCCAGAAAGAATTCAAAGTAAAAAACCCACTTAAATCTACGCACACAATAGAAATACATGAAAAGTAAATATTTTTAACGAATAATTCAAATAATCTGAAATTAAAAATGACGTCTAATGAAAAAACAAACCAAATAATGTAACTTAACCGAAATTGAGGAAAAAAAATCAAATAATAAAATATAAAAAGGGCAAATTCAAAGTTCAAAGAATTGAATTGAAATTCGCAGGAATATCAAAGAAACCAAGCAAAAATTGAAAATAACTACCTAGAACCTAAAAGTACAATAAAAAAAAATTCCTCTGAAACCTGAAAGGATTCAAAGTAAAAAACCCATTATCCGAAACTATATAGTATTCATTTCGTACCCATAAATTTCCACCGACGGATATACGAATACCTACGACTGCATAATGTTATCGAAACAGAAAATATCCATTTTGCACATGTACATAAAACAAAGCGTTTTGTCTTTATTTGCCCGCAGCTCTGTATTTCGTGAGTACGATGAGTCACTGGAATATTATTGTAATCCAATTCCAATCAGAAAGTATACACGCGCAATGCATCACTTCAGGTTTGTGACTAGAAGTGCTGCTATTTGTGACTACAACCATTATTTACGACGGTAGCGCCGCCAAACATGAAAGCCGTCCAACATTTTATTCCAGTTTGGGCACATCTATTTATATATAAAATCAATGTGTAACTAGAATAACCCTAACAATATGCATTAAGACAAACGAAAACAAACCTATAAACCTTCAAAAATTTATCTTAAAAATCCAAATGTATACTTACATGCATTAGTTTTACTTTCTAAGAGCAAATATTTCCGCATAAACAATGCGACACATTTCCACATTAGTTCCGCATGACCAATTGTTCAAAGAACAAACATTCCCCATATGTGAAAATGCAGTCGCATCACAATGGAAACAAAGTCACAAACTCATAAAATGTCGCAACCCATTTTCAAGTACACGACGCTTATGCACTTGAAAAATTGACCGTCATATACACCCCACAGCGCTGGGTCTTGCATCATGAAAATAAACAAACATGCACCATATGTTTACCTTTGCCATGATTCGAGCCACTGCACTGCTGGTCGTGACGATATGGCGGTATACATACAAAATTATGTATTCACTATTGCCCAATAGCAGGCATTTTCTTCGCATTCTCTTTGCTCATGCTTGAACGGCTTATACATGTGATGTATAACATTGCCCAATAGAAAGCAATTCAGCCAATTCGGCTTATGTGCCTGAACGGCGTGCTGCTGCAATGATATTATGCAGCTGGGCGTGTTTCATTTTTTAAAGATGAGGAAGTAAATTAACTCCACGCGGATTTCCGTGTTTTGAATGGCAAGTACTGAAACTGCCTAAATAAATAGCCGCGTTCTAACCAAGAACAGACAGTCAGTTTTACGCGTTCAAATTTAACAAGTCAGTTTTACGCGTTCAAATTTAACAGTCAGTTTTACGCGTTCAAATTTAACAAGTCAGTTTTTTTAAAAAGTAAAAGAATAAGGTTGACCCCCCATCAGAGGTAAGGTACCTATTCTAATAAAACAAGAAAGGGTCAGTCAGTTTTTGGGCAGTAAGTTTTTCGCAGTCAGTGTTCGAGTGAGTTTCTAAAAAGTCAAAAGAATAAGGTTGACCCCCGACCAGCGGTAAGGCAATCTATTCTACATTAAATTAAAATAAGTTTTTGGCAGTCAGTCCTAAAGTTTGTAAAGAAACAGTTCTTTTTATCAGTTACTAAAATTCTTAAAAAATCAGTTCCAAAAAGTAAATGGTGTAAATCAAATAACTTTCAACAAACAGCTACAATCGCGGTTGTGCTGCAAAAAGAAAAATAAAGGACAATATTTTATGAAAGAATAGTGTTTCAATCAAACTAATTAAAATCAAGCCAAAAGGGCCAGCGACCTTCTCCTTAGTGGAAAGTACATCGCAGTCCTTGTCGCGACGAATATATAAAGAGGAACCCGCGACAGAACAACCTGATGAAAACTTTTCCTCCACGAAGGCCTTCTGGAGCAAATACAGTCCTGTAAAAAAGAAAACTAGTACAAGTCCGACCAGGATTTCCTTTATATCATAGCATCCTTATAACAATCATACAATAAGTATGTAAGTATGATCCCTTAAGTCTAACCAAGAGGTAAGCACACAATGCAACTAAGACATGAATTATTCATAAAGACCAAATTATAAATAATTAGCCCCGGATTGTTGAATGCTGTTACACTCTTAAACGCTTACTACGAAGGTAAGTAAAGGTGCTTAAGGAAAGTATCCTATGAATTCTTACAGGAATTCTAAATTATATCTGTTTCAGCGATATGCCTTAGTTACTACGGTACGTTCAACGATAAGGTAAGCGTATACGTGAAGAAAATGTGCTAAAACTATGTCCTGTCAGTTGACACAGGAAATATATAGGAAAAGAATTTGGAAATTCAGTTATGATCATTGCTACGGCAAGTATATATAGGAAACTTTGATTAATTTGATTCAACTTGATACGATATATACATAATAGAAAAAATATGATAAAAATGTTAAAGTTTGTCTGTTTCTACGGCATATATATATAGAAAAGTTATGTAAAAAGGTAAATTATGTTAATTTATGCGACAAATATACTGGACTACGGCTTTTTGAGTAATACTGAACGTCGACTTATTTCGTCTCTAATCATCTGCCTGATTTATGTAAAGTGATATATTCTTGCAGCCGATTGTTCGAGTGCGGCCTGCCGCCTTCGCCCTTTTTCTTCAAAGAAGAAAGTGATGATGAATCATATATATTGTTGTGTGATGTACGCTAGAGTATAGACGTGTTTTCGAGTGGCTCCCGAGTTGGATAGATATAAAGTAATATATCCGTGATTGTAATTGGCAAAATCTCATTTTGATTTCCGATAGTGTGTCGCGAACTATTTTGTGTATGATTGGCGTTTTCGTGGTGATTGATTATAGTGGAAATTAAATTAATCCAATTAATTACTAAAACTGTTTAGTGCTAATACAGTTAGTGCTGTTGCAACTGGAAACTCCTGTTGGTAATTTCTGTCCTCTCCTCTCACTAAGATGGGGAAAGATAATAAAAAAGAGAAAACTCCATCAACTTCGAATACTGATACAGGCTCCCAAGTTGTAACGAGATGTGGTGTCAGTATGACAGAGCTTTCGCCAGCGATTTTGGAGAAATTAATTCAGACATTGGAAACTAGATTTATGCCCATGATCGAACTGCGCTTGCAGAAAGTCGAGGATCGAATCTCCGCAAAAATTGATGACGCCATACGCTCTTTCGATGAGAGAATTAAGAACTGCGGAAAACTGAAGACGGAAGTCGCACAAACCGTGAAGTCTCTTCAAGATCAACTTGATGACGTACATAGGAATCATCGCCTCAGCGACGTAATTATATGTGGAATACCTTACCAACAATCTGAAAATTTGGTAAAGACTTGTAAAAATATTGCTGCTGTGGTCAACCATCCAATTTCGCCATACATTGATGCTTTTCGCATTAAAGCAAAGTCTCTTCGCAATGATAACCCCATTGTAGTACGTTTCTCGTGCCCAACCGAACAAAGAGCTTTCCTATCATCATATCGTCGACGAAGGGGTATCCGGCTTGCTGATCTCGAAGGTTTCTCTTCAGACTCTTTAATTTATATAAATGAGAGCTTGACTCCTAGAAATAGCTCTCTCTTACGTGAAGCTTTGAAGCTTCGAAAACAGGGGAAAATACATTCAGCCCGTACAAAAGATGGACTGCTATATGTCAAAATTCGTCGAGATGGTAATGAACTCAGAATCACCCGAGGAGATCTGTTAGATAACCTTGTACAAAGTTAGATTTTGTGTGCCTGGACGTGATATGCTGCTAATTCTACGGAGCTACCATAACGCAATCCTTGTTATAATCGTAGTTTCTTATACAAATGGACTAAAGTTTATTCTATTTAGAAATTACATGCTACTCTTACTTTCTTGTAATGTTCTTACTGAAATTTCTTTAATTGAATTATGAATTTGTTTCAAACTTTGTTTTTATTTTCTAATAATTTGTGGTTTCTCCTGTGGATACTTAATTCTAGTTTTCATTCTGCGATGATAATAGTGTTGCGAGGTTATGTGTCTGAGTGCACCGGCGGGCTCTTGCACGTCTATGAGTATGGATAATTTCTCGAGTATGCACCACGTAAGAACTGTATTGAAAATACTAGGAAACCAATTTTTGGGTTTAAATATATGTACTGTGAATGCAAGAAGCATTCGTAACAAGATCGATGATTTTCGATTCATTTTTACAGACTCCGACGTGCATGCAATTTTTGTAAGTGAAACATGGCTGAATGCTGCAATCCCATCATCTCAAGTTTCCATCCCTGGCTTTAACATATTTCGCAGCGATCGGAGGGGCCGTGTTGGCGGGGGTGTTGCTATCTACAATAGGGATTACCTTAAAGCCAAACTTATATCTTCTACTGAAACTCTGCCGTGTGAATTTGTGTGCATCGAAATTAGTTCCAATAACGATAAATGTGTCTTAACCTCGGTATATCTTCCACCTAACCAGTTTAGTGATGATGCAGTCCGCGAGTTAGAGCATACGTTATCACACGTTACCCAACATTATGAAAGTGTAGTGATTGGTGGCGACTTCAACATAAATCTTCTTCACCGCAGAGCATTAATAGACCAATTTTCTCATCTTATTCAATCTCTGCATCTCAATATTGTCAATACTTCGCCTGTTTTTTTAATACATCAGATCCTTCGACTCTTGATCTTTTAATTGTTTCGGATAGGGATAAAGTCAATCTTCAAAATCAGCTCCTTCCATTCAGCACAATTGACCATGATATTCTATTCCTTAATTATGCTTTCAGGCTGGATGTGATACCGCGTTATAAACATGTCTCATACCGTGACTATGGGAGCATTGATGTAGAGTCCCTTTTTAGCGAATGCCTTCTTTTGCCGTGGGATGACATCTTTCACTGCATTGAGGTGGATGGTCAAATAGCTATTCTAGCCTCATTGATCTCATACCTGTTCTAAAAATATGTCCCGCTAAAAACAAAAACAGTACCTATTATTGGCTGTCCATGGTTCTCTTCCACGGTGCGATCCCTCATAGCAGAAAGGGAATATTTATACAAACGTTATAGAGCTCTGAGAACCGAACATGCCAGCTCACTTTATAAGGTTGCTCGAAATCGTGCCAATGTTGCTATAAGAAATGCAAAACGTCGATACTATAAGAATAAGCTTAACACCAATCTGCGATCAAAGGTTCTTTGGCAAAACCTGAAAGAGGTAGGAGTGTGTGGCAAGGATCAAATTAGCTGCACCTCTAACCCGGATGAATTAAATGCTTACTTCACCTCCATCCGCTGTAATACTTCTTATGCTCATAGCGAGGAATCATTATCCTTAGGACGAAACAACAGTGCTTTACATCCAAATATATCTGATCCCTTTTCCTTCCGCGAGGTCTGCTTCGATGAGCTTATTCAATCGATATGCTCCATAAAATCCGACGCCACAGGACCAGACAATCAATCACCCCGTTTCTTTAAACTATTATTACCAGTAATCAGCAAATATGTCCTACATGTCATTAATTCATCCATAACATCGTCGTGTTTCCCCAGCAGCTGGAAAATCGCCACGGTACTTGCCATTCCAAAAAAGCATTCTCCAACACAACCATCCGACTTTCGTCCAATTAGTCTGCTGTGCTTTCTATCAAAAGTATTGGAAAAGCTTATGTACGGTCAGATGCTTGAATACATCGGGAAAAATAATCTTTTGTCATGTTGGCAGTCTGGTTTTCGCTCCTCACATAGCTGTGAGACCGCGGTCTTAAAAGTTTCCACTGATATTAGACGTGCTATGGAACGGGAAGACTACACTGCCCTCGTTCTTCTCGATTCTCTAAGGCATTTGATAGTGTCGACCATATTATTCTGCTTCAGAAGCTGTCGACCAGCTTTTGCTTTAGTACGTCAGCCATTTCTATGATACGCAATTTCTTGTCGGGGCGCAGCCAGCGTGTAAAAATTAATGATTCTCTTTCATCCTCTTTACCATTAACATGTGGTGTAACCCAAGGATCAATCCTCGTCCCACTCCTCTTCAGTGCCTATATAAATGATCTTCCAAGCGTACTAAAAGATGTGAGGATTCATATGTACGCTGACGACGTACAACTGTATATTAGCAGACCAATCGGCCTTCTTGAGGATTGCGTGGCCCGACTAAACGGCGACCTATCCCGAATAAGTACGTGGGCCCAGCATAATAAACTAGTCTTAAATCCAGTTAAGTCGCAATGTATACTTTTTTATTGCAGCAGTAATAATCGAGATTAAATTGATTTTCCCTCAGTAGAGTTAAACGAATTTACGATACCCGTTTCAAAAAAAGTAACTAACCTGGGAATTGTGCTGAATGCGAAAATGAATTGCTGCGACTATATCAGCTCTATGCTGGGTAAAGTCTATAGTGGCTTGGGAAGACCCTGGCTTTCAGCTAATATTCTGTCAATTGAGCTGAAGCTAAAACTTGTCAAGACACTGATATTCCCTTATTTTACCTATGGTAGGATCATTTTTCCCAAACTAGATAGTGTCTGTCACCGCAAGGTAGATGTGGCATTTAACGATTGTGTTCGTTTCATTTTTGGTCTGCGCAGATTCGATCATGTCTCACATCTACGACCCAGAGTACTGGGTTGCTCTTTGAACGATTATATAAACCAAAACGCGGTAATATTCTTATATAAGCTCCTAAAGTCAGGCAAACCCGATTATCTGAGAGTATTTTTCGAATTTACAACGTCTGTAAGAAATCAACAGCTAATGATACCCCATTTGCGGAAACTATTATTGAAAGTTCTTATCTGGTTTATACCATTTGTGATAACTTCTTAGTGATAAAGTAAATATGCCTGGGAGCAGCCTAGTGGCTTTCACTCCAGTGGAGCGGCTATTCAAAGCTCTAACTCCGAGATAAGTGCAGTTTGAATAAGTCGGAGCAGCTTATCTGCTTTCACTCCTATAAAATAAAACGCGGATTGTTTATGTGTGGTTAGTACTACTGACTAACAACTAATTGATTCTTTATTAAAACTCCCCGGGTTATTTATACATAGTTCTTACCTATGTTAACCTATGCTTACGTATAGAAATAACCTCATACACTTGGAACTGATGATGACCTATATTTATTGCAACGACAAAAATGCTTGGTCAGTGACGCAATCATTAATCGCCGCGGCAAATGCTTGTCAAGTGTTTTTTTTGTGTTTTTCTTTATTATTAATTTTGGTTGACACAGTTCCGAGTGTACTTGGTGTCGAAATCTTATTTTATTTTTTACTTGTTTATGCATTGTAATGCATATTGCTTTCGAAATTGTTGTGAATCGATTGACCGCATTAATTGTATATTAAATTATTGCAATCAATCGATTCAATGAAATAGCTGCATACTACACCTTTCCCCCTTAGAAAAAAAATTGTGTTTACAAACATTTTTTTTGTGTTTGTTTATATTTACAGTTCGGATATGTTAGGTCTTAATTGTTGGTGCCATTATGGCTTCTTATCGCTTATGTTTACTCATTTAGTTTATACGGTATGCTTATATGTATAGTTGTTTACAATGGTTACTTATTCCTAATTGTGCTTATTGTTAGGTTTACATATGTTTATTACGATAGTTTTTTTTTTTTTTTTTTTTTTTTTTGTTATAGCTTTGTTATTAGTTGTACTTAATTATCTATACCGGTGTGTAATCTAAATTAATATAATGTTTTAATTCTGCCTTTAATTTTCTATATTTCTTAGTCTATTCTTATGTATTTTGATCTTATTTTTATTTATATCTTCGATAATGCAATTTACGTTATCTATCGATGTCCGCTGTATAGAGGATCTAGTTTTCGTCTATTCTGTACTGTCATTAGTACCTTGTCGGCTATTTGAATTGATATTGGTTTGCAATTGGTATCATTTACCTGTTTCCTTAGTACTTTAGATGTCTGGAGGTATTGTTTTGCTTTGCTTATAGCTTGTTGTAGTCTGTATTTCATTTCCTTACTATACAAGTCATAATTATGTATATACGGGGTCTGGTCTATTAATTGTTAGTTCTGAGGGTAGGTTTATGCTTTTGCCAAATATGAGTTCAAATGGTGTGTAACCATGTACTGTGTTTGGTGTGGGATTGTAGCAGAATGCGTAATATGGAATCCATGTATCCCAATCATTTCTATCGTCATTTACAAAGCATCTAAGATATTCATTTAGGCACTTGTGGTTTCTTTCCAGTGCTCCTATGGTTTCTGGATGTGCGGCAGTTGCGTATAGTTGTTTTATTTTTAGTATGTTACATACTTCCGCAAGAACCTGATTTTTGTATTCTGTTCCCAGATCAGTTTTAATTTTGTTCATAGGTCCGTATGATAGTATGAACCCATTCACTATTGCTTTTGCTACAGAATTTGCTTCTTTGTTATTTGTGGGTATTATTACTATATATTTGCTTAGGTCGCATTGTATTGTTACTGCGTATCTGTTATTGTTGTTGGTTTTTGTAAATGGACCGACTGTGTCGATGGATACAATGTCGAAAACTTTCGTTGGTGTTGTGGTTATTTCCATATGCTCTTTATTATGTTTCTGGTGCTTATTTTTCGCATAGAGCTCTCATCTATTTACATATTTTGCTATTGTTTTCCTCATTTTTTTCCATTTGTAAATTTCCTTCAGCTTTTTATACAGCCTTGATTGACCCAGATGACCTCCTGTAGGTGTGGAGTGATAATCGTGTAAGATGTTTTTTATCTTCGTTGTTTCTGATATGAACTGTTGCGGTTTGAAAATCTTAATGTTTAGATTCTTTAATATCTTGTTTCCTAGGATTTTAAATGCGGTTAAGTTAATTGTTTTAAATATTTCACTTTCTGCAGAAAGTTTCAGAGTCTTGGTCTGAAATTGTTTGTAGATATCATTATCCAATACTTCGAGTACCTGCTCTAGTGCTGGCTCTACTGATTGGTTATTTTTTATACTTATATACCGCTCATATAATTTTTCATACTTGTGCACTATATTAACTTTGATTTGCTTTTCTTTATTCCTGCAGTTCGTAATTTTTACCTTTAGTTCAGGCAATTTGACTATCTTTGTTGGAGATGATACCTCCCAAACGTGCAGTTGATCAGGCTGCGGGGTTATAGGAGTATTTACCATTTCCTCGAATATTACATTTGGTTCTTTTTGGTTTGTCATCGCTCGGGTTTGAACACGTCGGACGTTGATTTCCTTCAAATCATCAATGTCAATTTGTATTCTTGATAACGCGTCGGGTCCGTTATTTTCTTTTCCTTTTACGTATTTGACTTCGAAATCAAATTCCTCTAAATCTAACCTCATTCGTGTGAGTTTAGATGACGGATTTTTCATTCCGAAGAGATATGTTAAGGGTCGATGATCTGTTCTTATTGTGAATTTTCTGCCATAAACATAAGGCTTAAAATGGATAATTTCCCAATGTATTGCCGCGAGCTCCTTTTCGATTACTGACTTATTCTTTTCTCCGGCGGTAAATGTTTTGCTAGCGTATGCGATTGGGTGTTCTGTTCCGTCGATATTTTGTGACAAGATTGCTCCACACGCAGCATTTGAGGCGTCCGTAGAAATAATGAATTGGGTTTTGAAATCAGGATGCTAAAGTATTATTGGGGATATTAAGCTCGATTTAAGGGTATCGAAAGATTTTTGTTGGGTTTCAGCCCATTCAAATCTTGTATTTTTCCGGAGCAGTTTGTTTAATGGCAGTGCTATTTCTGCGAAATTGGGGATAAGGTCAAGTGTAGAGAAATATTTGGCTCGGCCCATTTGGTCGAGTATCTCCTCTATACGAGGTAATGGAAATTTATCTGCCAGGATCTTTTTATTAAGGTTCCTGAAATCAACTACTAAACGCCATTTTTTACTTTGGTTGTTGGATTTTTTGGGTACTAGTAGTATTGGAGAATTAAAATGAGAAACAGAATTTTCTATTATTCCGTCTACTAGCATTTTGTCTACCTGCCTGCTAATTTCGGTTTTGTGCGCTTCTGGAATTCGGTAGTTTTTTGTGTACACTGCTCTATTATCAGTTACTTCTATATTTTGTTTGTAAAAGTTATTGGTTGTTAGAGGTTCGCTTTCTAACGCAAATATGTCTTCATATTCTCGACATAATTTTTCAAATTGAGTTTTGGCGTAGTCTGGAATGCTGTTCAGGTTTAATTTGGAAATAACCTGTTCTGATCTTTTTGATTTTATTGTTTCTGTATTAATAGTGTTAAAGTTTGAGAGTGGTTGTGTTTTTATATCGAAATGTTGTAGTGTTGTTGTTTTATTTGTAGTGTTTAGGATCCTGACTAGTGGATAGTTTTGTGAAGTTATTGCTCCTGCAATGAATATACCTGGGTGGATTTCTTGACCAGTGATCACTATATCTTGGGCACTTTCTTGATTTTTGACATTGAATTTTCTTATTATTTCGCATCGGGGTGGTATGATAATAGAGTTTTCGGATGGGCCATTTAGTATTGGGATCTCTGCTGAGCTTTCAGGTGTGTGTATTGTAAGGGTCCACGAATCATAGTCGATAATGGTCTTGAACTTAGCTAGGAAATCTAGTCCTAGAATTGCGTCAGCTCCGAGGGAAAAGTCATCCTCTACTATTTGAAATAAGTGTTCGACCATGCATTGGTCGTTGAAACGTAATTTTGTGTATGTTGCCCCAATTGATTGCCTCTTAGTATCCGTAATCCCTTGAATAATGCAAGTGCTTTTAGGATAGTAAGGTTGTTCTTTGCTAATTTTTCCCCTCTTGAATATGATTTTCTTCAAGAAAGAATTTTTTGGGATATCTCCGGTATATAGCAAAAGCTAAAAAATGTTCTAATTTGTTATTTCATCACACAACCCATTAATTTTTGGTGACAAGTTTCAAGTCTTGGTTTGACTCATCAACAGGTCCCAAATAGCGAAATTGGGTGATTAGAAAAACAAATGAAAAAATGAAAAAAGAAGAAAGAAATGAAAAGTTTAAGAAAAATAGAAAAAAACAATTTTTTTATTTATTAAAAAAATTAAAAAAAAAAAATTTAAAGAAACAGATTCATTCGAAGCGAATCGAACCTGTATACGCCACGCAGTGGGCTGAAAAATGAAGAAGAAAAAGGAAGAAGAAGAAGCGTTTCGTGTCAGCAGAAAACCTTCCACTCATCGGTGCAGCTTGGTTTTCTGCCTGCTGCAGACGCTTGAAAATAGATCAAACCGATCTCTTCTCATATAACCTCAGAATAAATTCTGGGTGTGAATTATATGAGGAAAAAACACTCCTATACAAGCCCAGGAGGAAAAATAAATAAAAAGAGATTACTCTTTTGGACTTTTTACCGGGTTAAACTTAATTTTCTTCAAGAAAGAATTTTTTGGGATATCTCCGGTATATAGCAAAAGCTAAAAAATGTTCTAATTTGTTATTTCATCACACAACCCATTAATTTTTGGTGACAAGTTTCAAGTCTTGGTTTGACTCATCAACAGGTCCCAAATAGCGAAATTGGGTGATTAGAAAAACAAATGAAAAAATGAAAAAAGAAGAAAGAAATGAAAAGTTTAAGAAAAATAGAAAAAAACAATTTTTTTTTTATTTATTAAAAAAATTTAAAAAAATGGGTTGTGTGATGAAATAACAAATTAGAACATTTTTTAGCTTTTGCTATATACCGGAGATATCCCAAAAAATTCTTTCTTGAAGAAAATTAAGTTTAACCCGGTAAAAAGTCCAAAAGAGTAATCTCTTTTTATTTATTTTTCCTCCTGGGCTTGTATAGGAGTGTTTTTTCCTCATATAATTCACACCCAGAATTTATTCTGAGGTTATATGAGAAGAGATCGGTTTGATCTATTTTCAAGCGTCTGCAGCAGGCAGAAAACCAAGCTGCACCGATGAGTGGAAGGTTTTCTGCTGACACGAAACGCTTCTTCTTCTTCCTTTTTCTTCTTCATTTTTCAGCCCACTGCGTGGCGTATACAGGTTCGATTCGCTTCGAATGAATCTGTTTCTTTAAAATTTTTTTAAATTTTTTTTAATAAATAAAAAAATTGTTTTTTTCTATTTTTCTTAAACTTTTCATTTCTTTCTTCTTTTTTCATTTTTTCATTTGTTTTTCTAATCACCCAATTTCGCTATTTGGGACCTGTTGATGAGTCAAACCAAGACTTGAAACTTGTCACCAAAAATTAATGGGTTGTGTGATGAAATAACAAATTAAAACATTTTTTAGCTTTTGCTATATACCGGAGATATCCCAAAAAATTCTTTCTTGAAGAAAATTAAGTTTAACCCGGTAAAAAGTCCAAAAGAGTAACCTCTTGAATATGGATATATCTGCCCCTGTGTCTACAATCAAGGTACACACTGACCCGCACATGTCGACATACGCTTTAATAAAGTTTGATAAGGAGAGGTTTAGGCAATGTATGCTTGGCTTGAACTCGGCGCAGCCCCCAACCGTGTTGTTTCTTCCTCTGGTTGGGGGGCTTGATATTCCCCCGATTGAAAGTAGTTTACATTTCTCCTTTGATTATAGGTATTGTTTCTTCTGGTGTTGTTTTGATAACGTATATTACTATTTGATGGAACGTTACTAATATATCTTTTGTTACGGTGATTATATTGATTTCGTAGTTGTGCATGACTATTATTATTTGTCATGTTTCTATCGTATTGTTGTTTGGGCCAACACTCCCTGTTCCTGATATAGTTATTTTGGTTGTTAAAGCTTTGCTTGTTATTATAATGAAACTTTCTTGATGGGTTGGTGTTATAATGTAGGACACTACTTAGCTGTGGTTTATCCACTGATATTGCCTTCGCAGTTACTTCTGAAAGTGTTGCAAGATTGCTGGCCTTTAATATAATTGCTGTTTCCGTATTTGCAACATTATTCGTAAATGACTGTATTGAAAATTTTTCAGCCAATTTTTCGGCTGCTTCTCCAGTTGCTACTTTCTCTGTTATAAAGGCTCTCGTTAGTTGGCCTGATAAATTTTCTATTTGATTGGAAAAATCTGTGAGTTTTATGTTGCCTTGCTGGCATGATCGTAGTTGTGCCAGGATGGGATCTGACGATAATTTTGCCGAAAATTTTTCTTTTAACTTGGCCTTGATCGTTAATACTGTATTTGTGCCTTCTGATATTACGTACTTGGCTTTTCCCGTTATACGTGTCTTGATGAATTTGATCATAATTGATTTATGCTCATTCGCTGTTAGCTCGTCTAGTAATTCCATAGACTCGATAAAAGCATCAGTTTCATCCTGCTTTCCGTCATAGGGTTGTATGAGCGATGTAGCTGTTTTTATGTCAAAAGCCATCGTTGTTTTTCTCTGCGTTTTAATAATCTCCAAGATTTCGTTTGCTGTCTTTCTAATATTTTCATAGATAACTTTTATTTTCAAAATTGTTTCGACATCCGCTTGTATTAGAGCGTTTTCTTTTGCCTTTGCAAGGAGTTTATTTGTTAGTTCCTCTTTCTCGTTTAGAGTTTTCGTGGTACACGGACGGTTTATAGATTTCTCAAAGTTGGACAGTATTGCCTCAATCTCCTTTTCTATGTTTATTAGTGCTTCCATTTATCAGACAGTTGCTATATTTAGTTTTGCTGGGGTACTGAGGTATCTTTTCCTTAAACCCCTTCTATGGTCTTTATACAGTGTATAAACAAATTCAACGATTTTAATTGCAACCAATATGCACAAAATTATAACTATTTGATTATTTTCGACTGAAACTGTATCCTCTATAATTAGATTATTTACTATTTCACCGTTGTTGTCGGCATTTTTTGATTTGGTACTACCCATATTTCAATTAAACCTTGTTCTTTTGTTATTTAATTTATATCTTGTTCGTATAAACTTTTAAATCTATTCTCCTTTTTGTTTGTTTTTTTAAAAATGATTGATTTTACCGTGTTCTAGTAGGTCGTCTATATTATCAGACACATACATGCATTCCCTACATTTATGTACTAATCTATCTGTAAATCTTTTAAAGTCTACTTTTCTTGTGCTTGTAGGTATTGAATTTTGTTGTACACTTTGTTCGTGGTTTATTACTATGTGCTCACTCAGAGCTTCTATTGAGTCTGATATGAATCTACAATTAAGACAATGAAGCATTTTTAGATAGAAAAAAAAAATAGATTGCCTCTGTTGTTTTGGGAGTAAAAAAAATTGTTTTCTCTTTAGTTTATATATTCGTGAAAAAAAAAATTGTTTGAATAGAATTATTTATATTTTAGCAACATTATAATATAATTTATATTCTACTATAACTTATCTACTGTTTAACTTAAAAATTGTTTTTTTTTTTTATTACGTTTAACTGTTTCTTTGACATCGTTATCAATTTGTTGTATTTTGCTCGTTCCTCTTCAGTTATAGCTAATCCGGCGAGTGTTTTGTAATTTTTCAACTCCTGGGCGATTCTTTGTCTCTTACCTCCTCTTTTTGGTTGCTTCTTAATTGGTGCTTTACTGGTGTTCCTGTTTCTATACTCCTCTATGGTAAGTTTTTTTGGTCCCGCCTTATATGGTGGAGGGTTCTCGTTGCTCTGCCTTGCTTTTGGGATGTATGGTTCAACTAGTTTTCCTGCAGGGTACAGCACTAGACTTGTGCTATTTTGTTCCGGTTTTAGGTATTCTTCAGCTTTTGCCAATAGTTTATCGAAAGCCCTGCTGATGTCGCTGTTCATTATTCTGTTCTTCTGTAGCGGTTGCTATAAAATCGTAGTTAATTTGAAGATTGTAGATGCTATGTAGCGGTGGATATAAAAAATCACGGTCTGCCGATTTTTCTGTAACGGTTGTTACAAAGTCACAGTTTATTCGAAGATTGTAGATTCTTCAAAGTCACGGTCGCCATGTGATAACTTCTTAGTGATAAAGTAAATATGCCTGGGAGCAGCCTAGTGGCTTTCACTCCAGTGGAGCGGCTATTCAAAGCTCTAACTCCGAGATAAGTGCAGTTTGAATAAGTCGGAGCAGCTTATCTGCTTTCACTCCTATAAAATAAAACGCGGACTGTTTATGTGTGGTTAGTACTACTGACTAACAACTAATTGATTCTTTATTAAAACTCCCCGGGTTATTTATACATAGTTCTTACCTATGTTAACCTATGCTTACGTATAGAAATAACCTCATACACTTGGAACTGATGATGACCTATATTTATTGCAACGACAAAAATGCTTGGTCAGTGACGCAATCATTAATCGCCGCGGCAAATGCTTGTCAAGTGTTTTTTTTGTGTTTTTCTTTATTATTAATTTTGGTTGACACAGTTCCGAGTGTACTTGGTGTCGAAATCTTATTTTATTTTTTACTTGTTTATGCATTGTAATGCATATTGCTTTCGAAATTGTTGTGAATCGATTGACCGCATTAATTGTATATTAAATTATTGCAATCAATCGATTCAATGAAATAGCTGCATACTACACATTCGTTTATGGAACGCCTTACCATCCAATATTAGATCTGCGAGTACTGTCGGTGCATTCAGGACACTTATTAAATCTCATCTAGCCTAGTCCATCAATTGCTTTTGTATCTTCGCTTCTCTTTTAATACCTTTTTATCCCCTTTTGAAGCCACAAACTTTAAAACTTTACAACTTCGTAACTTTGCAATTTTGTATATTTGTAATTTCTGTAATTTAGTTACATTCAACTCTTCTAGTTTTGATGAAAATTCATACATTAATATAAACTTATATGATTAGGTATATACTTGCTTAGTACGTTCTATCTAGTGCCAATTATAGTAACTAGTACTCTTAAAAGATTTCAAAATTTCCCTCAATAAACGTATTGTATTGTATTGTATTGTATATGTGCTCCTCGACATGCACTAATGTGCTACTTGTCTTGGTTAGAGGTGGGCACCTCTATCGTCATTTAGGTTTTCCGCAAGGGTATTGCTTTGGAGGTCACTCGTAAAATCTCAAAGGCTGGGTCATCGGGCGTACTTGTAGTAGAACCAATTTGCGCCTCGGCCTGCGTATAGCTGAGGTACTGGGTACTGTCATATGCTAGGATGTGCGCATCCCTTTTTGTTTAATTGTCTCGACAAATTAAAGTTTTTAATAAGGGAATACGATACCGTATTTGGTGATAAGATTTGTGCTGAATACTTTTCATCCCCCGTCGTGGATGATGCCTCGATGACAAAATTTTGGGTTAATTGTTGTTGATTTCACGGTCTCTTCGTCCAAATTTATCACAGTAATCCTCAGGTATACTGGGTTTTTCTTGTTCGTGGGCGATACTTTTATTGAGCGTTTAACCGGCTGATGTTCTCGTTTCACTATATTTTTCTTTACTTTTATTTCAAACTCTGTCGTAGACTTTGTAAAAAAAACCAAACTTTGCTTTTTCATTTGACAATCTTCTTCTCTTTTTCAGCAAAAAAAAAAAAACTCTTCTTCTTCTTTTTCTTTCTCGGGTGCGTTCGGCGAGTATAGATCTCCATCCATACAGAAAATAATAGGCCGAGTGTACATGGTGTATCTAGTCTCAGTGTAGCATACTGCTACATGCAGTATGCTACGACCATAACAAGTTTAGCCTTTACTCGTAGCCAGATATGCCGTTTCCTTATTAGTTATTTATTCAATGTGTTTGTATTCGTTTCGTCATGGCAGTAGTGATACCGTGAAATTTTGAAAGTGAACACTTTTTATAATCCAAATTGCTATGTAAAATAAACAAATTTTTGGCGCCCCCTTATCTTCAGATAATATTCCTTGGCGTTGCCTATAATAATTTAAGTGACTTGGTAAGCCGAATTTTCAAATAAGTGACCATCCCTCTTGTCATCTCTCCCCCCGCTCTATGGATTTGACTGTCATTGAATTGCCTACTCACGTACACTGTATTCGCATGAAACCCCGCCTCTTTATTAGTTATTTATTTAATGATTGGCAGTGAAATCAAACATAACCGAAAACTTTTTCACATAACCTCAAATATGTTTTTTTCACATAAGAGGAAGTGAAAATGTTATAGTCGTAGCGTACCGCATCTAGCAGTATGCTACACTGAGCAAGTTGTACGTATACGCTGACCCATAGCATATGAGTGGCGAAGAAAATGTACGGAACGCCAAGAGCGGAAAGGAAGAAGAAGAGTCTGACAGAAAACGAAAAAGTAAAACGGTGTGGTGCAGAATGTTAGAGATAAAAGTCTAAAAAGATCAAAAAAAGTAGCTAACCATCGGAGGAAAAACACGTGCGTGAGTAAAAACGTCGTAAAATTCTCGATATAAAAAGATACTGGAGAAAGATTAGTGATACAGACGACCAGAAAAACCTAAGCAAATTAAAAAGCAAAAATCCTTGAAGCATTATGATTACATCGAAGGAAATCGAATTTATGAGTGTCTAATGGCCGAAATAAGTCACAACATATCTGTGCAAAAACAAAGATAGTCCAGTTGGTGGGAAATATTATCCTGAAGAACGCCGTCCACGTTTTGACAGCGCTATTGTTATTCTATCCCGCTAACGGGAGCACTAATTAAACCCCATGCCCGGACACCGGTTAACAGGGCGAGAATTGTTGACGTCAGAGCTGTGATAGCAGCAGCATATGCATCTTCGTGCACCATCTTATCCGATGATGATAATTATATGTCTATACGCAGCACCCTCGTCATATGAGCTCAAGTTTAGGGACAATCAGGTTCAGCTCGTCTCGTTTGTGCGAAACGGACCATTGTGGATGACCGGAACGGATGACCGTTTAGACCGTGCCATTTACAACTAGTTTTACGTAAGTGGACTTACGTAGAACTAATATGAAGTGGTATAAACATGCCGCATTATTAAAAACTAGTCCTACTGTAATCCGGTATTTGATACGGTATTGACCTACAAAATTAGCATTAAACGTAGGCATAAACCTCAGATAAGGAATTGTTTACAAACTTGAATGTGTTATATTCATTCATAGAGAGAATTGTTATTTTGTTTTAATGAAAATGAGTGGAATTATGAAGGGAAAATGTGCGACTGGTCAGAGGGAGGGACAAATTCTTTTATAGACGTTTGACTTATTGAAAAAAATATTCCGTCCGTAATAGATGGTAAAAAGATTAGAAATTTGGAAAATTTAATTTTTTTCTTATGCTCTTTTCTCTGTTGTACAAAATTAAAATATTATTTCTCATTTTTCTCGTGAAGAAGTAGGCAGATCTGACAAATTTGACAACTGTCAAAGCTTTAATACGAGTGAACTAAATGGCAGCCGGATTAGTCCTACGTAAGTCGAATTACGTAAAACTAGTTCTAAATAGCTGCGGTCTAAACGTACTCATTGGCTCATGTCCAAAAAGGATTGGAACGGCAGGGTTCGTGCACACACATCTGATTGGAGACGTAATTCCCGCCGCTTCATAGTATAAGCATAGTTAAGAGGGATTTTGCTTTGTAATTACGATTTTTTTTTTAGATTTGCCCAGATCTAAAGGTTCGATTAATGACTTTTTGAAACTTGCGAAGTTATAAAATTTCTCAATTGACTCAAGCATTTATTCTGTATACCCTTCGCCAACCAATTCCGTGCTCTATTCCATCATAGACATATATAACTAATGAACGAAGTTAGCAAGAGGATCTTTGCTCGTTAACGGCATGACACTTTATTAATATCAAAACTTTTACATTAGAATCTCAAGGCATAGCGGATCAGCTCGGAGGCGCCTCTGCGTGGGATCCCCAGCACCACGAAATGTCAGCGGGTACTTTATGTGTTGCATACGCTGTTAAAAGAAAAGCCTCTTGTGTCATTATTAATGCGCCGCTTTTACTTTTATCTTATTCTATAAGACCTGAAGCAGACTCAATTTGGATTTTACTGAAAAGAAACGAAAAAAAATATATATATATATTGCGTAAATAAAGTTACACTAATTTCTTGAAAGACAAGAGAACAGGCAGTTCTGCTAAGTTGAGCGGACTATTGCGCTTCGACTCCGCAATAGGCATGTGCAATCTCGTTACTTTTATTACACGGTACTCATTCGTTACTCCACAAAAAATATTCGTTACTTTCTAATTAGGTATTTTACGTAAAATACTCTTCAAGCAGCATACTCGTACTTATTAATTAAACAATTTTAATTAAATATGAAAACAATAGTACCCAATTAGAGTTCAAGAATTGAAAAATAAAAAACAAAATATTTCAGGAGAAAAAAAAAATAACATTTTTCAGAAGTAAATTAAAAGTTTTTAAGAAATATTTTGATTAGCGTGGAGGAAGATTAATTTCTCAACAATTTCAGGAAAAAATCGATTCCTTCTATCTTTTATAACTAGTTCTGCCGTCGGAAATATTCTTTCAGAACGAAGAGAAGATGCAACTGATCCCAAATATTTTGCTGCAATTGCAGTTTGCTCTAAAGAAATTAAGTGTTTGTAACTCATGTGGATAGTTTTGGGAAAAGTGAGAATTTTATTTTATAGAAATTTCTTAAAAAATTGAGGCAGGATGACGACAATTTTATTATTATGAATAATTTGAAAGGATTTTGAAGCTACTCAAGAAGATTTTACTATTCGGGTAATGATTTGCTCTCTTAATTTTTGTTTTTAACTCGTTTTCTCAGTCGCACTAGGGCAATGCATAGTTAAGATCTTTCATTCATGCGAAAATCGCTTGCATATATTTCTGTTTTTGGTTCCAAACGAGGAATTTTTCCAGTTATGTGCGGCTGTTTCCTAAAGTCTAGTATAGAGTTCGAGTAAAATGTGACATTTTCATACAAATTTTAACGCCAGTAGAATCACAAGCGTAAGTTTTACTGATGATTTTACTAGTGCAGGACAGAGTTTTCAGGTATAGACTAAAGGTTCCTTCTATGTAAAATAAAATAGACGGCACTATAAATTCTCCACACATTTTACTAAGCATTTTAATGCACAAAAAATTATCGAGTTCGGGCAAAATAAAATTTAACGGGTTCTTAAAATATTTCACACTAAAATCGCTAGTAAATGTTAATTTAGAGAAAACAAAATAATTCATTTTTACATTTTGATAAAACAATCTTAACTTTTAGAAATAGAAAATGTCACAATTTTACCTGTCATTTATTGTTTCGCGCATTAAAATGCCTAGTAAAATAAGTGGAGTATATAAAAATGCCATCTATTTTATAGAAAGCAAACCTTCAGTTTTTACCGGTAAACTCCGTATTGCACTAGTAAAATATTTCGGCTTCCGATTTTACCAGCTCTAGAATTTGTATGGAAATATCACAATTTACTCGAATTCGATACTAGACTAAAGGCATTAAGTGACTTGTAAAATGTTGGAATTTCCTATTTCTATGGCAATTCGCAGTTTTTTTTTTTTTATTGATTGAAGAGTTAAAATTGTTTTGTCAAAATCCAAAAATGAATTACTCTGGGTTCTCCAAACTAACATATATCAAAATTTTACTAGCGTTTTTAATGTGAAATATTTGGCGACCCCGTTAAATTTTACTTTGCCTAAACTCGATACTAGGGTGAACTTCTTATTAAGTTAACGTTGGCACTACCACTTCTCACCCCCACTATCATACTAGTGATGAAGAAAAGAAAAAAAAACAAAGATTCGGTACCTACTTACGTGAACAACTGGGAAAAAAAGTGGGATTAATCCTGTTTGGTAATCGTATAGGTACAATACTCAATGGCATGAAATTTTATCGAAAACTTTAACTGGGTACCGCCGTAGAACGAATTGTAGTTATTTGATTTCCATCGTTACACTGTATTCGTATAGGTAAAATACCGAATTTATGATGAAATGAAAACTTTGAATCAACTGAATATGAGTACAAGTAACGATTAATTATTTAGGTATGTATTTGGTACCCAGTTTTTAGAGAAGTAACGAATACTTTTTAACCGAATGATTACTACCCGCACATCTTTACTCCGCAAGTTGGAAAAGAAATGAAATGAAAGTTTAGTTCTGAGTGTAGCAAATCGCTACGAACATGATTTGAGTGATAAGAAGTGTGCCTTGAGAATATTAATGATTTTAAAACTGTGAGCCAATCTAGAAATTTCTCTCGTTCTTTTGTTCGATAATGTTTTTATAATAAATTTTGTTATTGATTTTTCTAAACTTATATGTGGTCGGACAAGGCAGTGAACTATTAGCCTATTTAACTACCTTAAGATTTATTATAGTATATGTATATAAGAGCAGACCTAGATTCTTCTTTAATATTTTACTCGTAAGCTACAGTGAATTATAATAAGTATATTAGTTTTTCTAAACCTTTCGTTTTCATCCATAATTAGCCATATCTTAGTGGTGATACCCACTATCTGATCGTACTGGTAGATGAATTGATTAAAAAAACAGTAATTTAACTTTCATAAACGTATAGTAGGAATTGAGATTTGATGTTAGATGGTTATGGTCATACCTGGCCTGATTTAGAGCTGACAAAAGGTATCGTCTAAGAGGACTTCGTAGTTCGGTGTAAGATAGCTGATTAGAATAAAGAACAATTCATTTATAACGTAATGAGACGCTAAGGCTTTTCTTTAATTCTCCTTTCACTTTCCTGGAGCCCTCTGGACATGAAGGTTGACTAGGTCCGCTACTTTTCCTTTTCAGGTCATCTAAGGGATACTGTATCATCTCGCCCACAGTATCGCAGGGTGGTTGCGGCAACGGCGATGGATTAAGTAAGTGGTAAGTAGTGTAAAGGTTCCTCCCGGACTGGCCTTTGTTTTGTGTCAGGCACGATTTTTTTTCTGTATATGGTTGGTGGCGCAACCACAGGTTTTCGTGGAACTTCCGCACACTCTCCGCCAATAGCCGAGGTGAGCTAGCGTGCCGCCCTGCAGTCAACGCTGTCCAACGAGTGATCTGTCAGCTCATGCTGGAAAGTGGCTGCTTGCAAACTCGGTCGTAAACCATATAAAAGTTTGAAACTTTTTGATAGTGTAGGACGGAGAAATGTCAAATGTCGTTTTATGCATCAATTCACTAGAGGTTGTTCTCATTGAATAAAACCTTTCCAAAAAGTTATTTATTAGTTATTTATTTGGTGATTTTATGATTATTATTTTTGAGTACACGAAATAAGGAATAAATATGACTGAAAGTGCTGGAAATTGGTGTTTAATTGAAAGTGATCCAGTGATCTGTGTTTTCACGAAACTTATCCGAGAATTGAATGTATATAGGTATGATGTGAAAGAGTTATGGGTAATAGATAATTATTATTTTGTTATCACGCCCTAATGGGCCCTATTCTGTCGGTAAAATTATTATGTTATCCCATTTTGAGGGTATTCTGACACATTTTATGTAACTGACATATGACAGAATACGAATTTTTAAAATATTTTATTTTTATTAATGAAGAAATGATTTTATCGCCAAAAAATAACATTAAATAATATTTTATGAAAAATTACAGAATAGGGTCAAATATTTCTTTTTAAGTGGACACATACAGGTTCGTCTTGCTGTGTTATGGAAGTATGTTAGAGTGATGTACTTTGGACGTAAAGTCCAAACTGCCAGCATGAGCTGGCAAATAACTCGGTGGACAGCGTCGAGTGCAGGGCGGCACGAAAGCTCGCCTCGGCTATTGGCGGAGAGTGTGGGGAGTGTGGTGAGGTTCCATGAAAACCTGCCGCTGTGCCACCAGTCATATACAAAAAAATCGTGCCTGACAAGCCAAAAAAGGAAGCACACAACCGTTCCTGAAGAGACCATTACACCACTTACCCTTATCTTAGTGAAGGCGCAGATGATATGCCTTCAGCTGCATTGCCCCATATCCACCCAACGACACTGAGGGCAGCAGTTATTTTTGTTCAGTGTCCCTTGTTGACCAGAAAATAGGTGATGAGTAGCGAACCTAGTCGATCTCCATGTTAAGGAGGCTCCAGGAGAGTAGGAGGAGAAAGAAAAAGAAGCTAGCTACACATCAAGTTATAACTTCAATTTTTTATTCTTTTATATCTTAAGACTGCCAAGTTGATCAATTTCATTACAATTGACAAATGTCAAACATAAAAAAATTGTTGTATGGTCGACCTATTCGCCTCACCGTAGTGATGCATGACATTCTCTTAACAGGCTCTAGATGATCCCGAGGATCCTCTTGAATCTACTATTGTGTTACTACTGTTCAGTCCACATACAATTGACATATCCCGCGTTGATTCTTCTCATGAACTTTATTCGTTTGAGCACCCGTTCCAAAAGATACGCCAAGCGTTGAACAAAACTCAAAGTAGATACACCTGAAAACAAAATAAAAGATACCACAAAGTATCTCACTCTGGAAGAACAAAATTCGAAGGATACTTATCTAAAGAAAAGAAAGAAGGCAATCCTATTAATCTTCCAAATCCTAAATAATCCACGGGGAGTTCTGCATCTACTCACACTGAATCCAATTTCACCTAAAAATAAATTAGAAACTTATTAAATAAACAATAAACATACAAATATCTCCAACTTACCAAAAATCGCACTTCGCTGCGATTATTTACATTTTTTAATGTCATCAACATGACATTACACAAATCAGCTGCTATCGCTCTCGCCGCAATAGAAACGAAACTATGAAATTAGCGTTGCCAGGGCAACGCATGTTTGAAGCAACAAAATAGCGGTTTGCGGCGGCTATAAATAAGCAGCGAGCCGCAGCAGAATCATCCATTCCTAGTTCAGAATTTAATCTGAACACATCAGAGTTTAATCTGATTTTTCCAACTATCCTAAAACCTTATTTGCTTCCATCTAAGTAGGAATTTACTCCTACGGCAGAAGTTTAATTCTGCTGATATTCCTTTCCCACCTAAAGTAGGAATTTACTCCTACTGCAGAAATTTAATTCTGCTAATATTCTGTCCCCACCTAAAGTAGGAATTTACTCCTACTGCAGAAATTTAATTCTGCTAATATCCCTAGTCCACCTAAAGTAGGAATTTACTCCTACTGCAGAAATTTAATTCTGCTATATTTTCATTTCACCCGAGTAGGAATTTACTCCTACTGCAGAAATTTAATTCTGCTATATTTTCATTTCACCCGAGTAGGAATTTACTCCTACTGCAGAAATTTACTTCTGCGTGACATTTAGATTTGGTACTGCTACTGTGCTTGCACGAGCAAGTTGTGTTTTCACGTGACAGTTCATTGTCCAGAATACATGCATATATTAATTCAAGCATAGCATTTATCTATAAAAGTTTACTCACATGTTTAGCACTTGCTTAAACAATATTTTTTCTTCTTCTCTTTTAGAAACCAACATAGTGGCGAAATTGGAGTTACTCCTGCACTATTACGAATTTTTTTTTGTTTTAATTTGTTGAATTATTTTTTTTGAATTGTCATTCAATTAGTGAATTATTGTGGTAGGCTAGGGCTAGTTTTAGGGATTGAATTTGCATAGGTTAAGAATACTGAATTAAAAGAAGAATTGAATTTGTGATATTAGTTATAAGCAACATATATATTGAATAAAAATTTTATATTTGAAAAACTGCTGAGTTATCCATTTACAAACCGGCACCCCCTCCTGACGTTGAGCCCAGATCCCACATTGGTCCTTCGAGCCGGATAACTCAGCTATTCAAATATAGAATTGAGAAAAATTTTGCTTATCACGTCACAGTGAGACAAACTAAGCCTCTCCATTCAAAATGCCTACAGATGACGAATGCAGTATATCTGAAGCCGGGGACGAGACCATTAGCTCAGTATTAGAGTTGGTTGAATCCCAAAAAGAGGTCAAAGATTTAATGGAAGACCTATTTAAAAGGCATCAAAGAGAAGGCAGGAAAAAGACTGTCAAATCGACAGAGAAACGTTTACAAACGTTTACCGAATATTGGAAAGAATTCCAAACACGGCATAGGGTAATTCGAAAAAGAGCGACAAAGGAAGATCGCAAATTAGAATATTTCACGAAAGAGACATTTAGTGATGTACAGGAGTATTATATTGAAAAGGCAGCAAGCATGGAAGAAGACATCGACAAATTAGCACCAAAACCATCTGTCAGCAATCCTCCCAATACACAGCCAACATCTGCTAGCACAATGTCATGCAATAGCGAGAGACTCCCCAGAATCAAGCTACCAACATTTAATGGAGAATATTCTACATGGATCTCTTTCCACGATTTATTTAACTCGGTCATACACAACAATAATAATTTGAGAGACGTTGACAAATTGTACTTCCTAAAGACTAATCTGGTGGGAGAAGCCGAAAAACTGCTCAGACACTACGAAGTGTGTGATGCAAATTACCAACCAGCCTGGCAGCTACTAAAAGAACGCTATTCAAATAAGCGAATATTAGTGAATGTACAATTAAAAAAATTATTGTCTCTTCCATCCATAAGTCATGATACCGCCGACAATATCAAAAGGCTGCTAGACAATATAACTGAAGCATTACTAGCGCTACAAAATCTGGGAATAGACACCGACAATTGGGACCCAATAATTATATATTTGACGGTCCAAAAATTACACCCAGACACGCACCAATTATGGGAACAAAGCCTCCACAATAGCACCGATTTACCCCAATTAAAGACACTAAAAAAATTCCTAGAATCTCGTTTCCGAACATTAGAAATGATAGGAAACAAAACTACGTCATCAACGACACAGAGAAAACCATTCTCTCCCAAACCCACCTATGGACTCTTGAACAATACTAAGAGCTCAAAACAAATACACCCACCTACAAAAACATACTCTTGCAGCCATTGCAAAGGAAATCATATAATATTCCACTGTCCGATGTTCAGAAATTTGACCACCCGACAACGTCACGAAGTTGTCACAAATAAGCATTTATGTAAAAACTGCTTATCACCCAACCACAATTTAACAAATTGCACTAGCAACAAAAAGTGTTATCATTGCCAGAAAAATCATAACACATTGCTTCATTATGAGCAAAAACAGTCGGTGACAAAATCACCCAATCAATCCGCCCAAAAATTAAATATGGAAGCAAGTCCACCCGCCTGTAGAAATGATGAACAACAAGTTCAAAATTTTCTAACAGCAAACATGAAAAGAGCTCTGCTCTCTACAGCTCTGATCAATGTCACTGCTGCATCCGGAATCACGATGACATTCCGAGCACTAATAGATTCCGGGTCGCAAGTCTCTATTATGACAGAGAAAACCTTTAAGCGTCTCCAGCTTAAAGGATCTCCAACCACCCACCAACTTATCGGACTTGGTACAACTCCCACCAAGACAGCTTTAAAACAAGCAACTGTCACAATCAACTCAATACACACTAAGTTCAAAATAGAGAGCAATATGCTCGTGATAAGAAAAATCACTGAATTATTGCCAGCTCAAACCATCGAAGTGTCAAGTTGGAGACACATTATCAACCTCCCACTAGCAGACCCTAGATTCTCAGTTCCAGGAGAAATCGACATCTTGCTGGGAGCAGATGTCTATGCAGCCATTATCAAAAATGGCATAAGGAGAGGAGCTGGCAACACTCCAACAGCCCAAAACACTGAACTGGGCTGGATTCTGATCGGAGCAGTACCAGAAACTAAAAGCATGATAACTACCATGCTATCCACCCACACCATGATCAATACTGATTTAGACAGTCAGTTAAAAAGATTCTGGGAATTGGAGGAATGCTCTGCTGCACCAGCACTATCCCCAGAAGACCAGCTGTGCGAGAAGCTTTACCAGAAGACCACAAAGCGCCTGTCTTCTGGAAAATATGAGGTTAGTTTACCCTTCAAAGACTGCAGCATTCCCCAACTTGGGCAGTCTAGAAACATGGCTGTCAAACAATTCTTGCAGCTTGAAAAAAGATTCGCCAATAATCCTGAATTATTCAAATTATACAAAACTTGTATTGAGGAATACGACCATCTCAAACATATGAAACTTATCCCACATACACAATTATCAACAGAAAATAAAGCATGTGACAAGATCACATACTACTATTTACCCCACCATGCAGTGCTCAAAGAGAGCACCACTACAAAGCTGCGAATTGTATTCAATGCATCTGCACGTACCTCTAATGGTAGATCATTGAATGAACAATTATTGATTGGACCTACAATCCAACCAACGCTTTGGACCACCTTATTGAGATGGCGTCTGTACAAATTTGCTTTCACTGCAGACATTGAAAAAATGTACAGGATGATTCAGATAAAACCTGAACATCAACATTACCAAAGAATAGTTTGGAGAAACTCACAAGGAGAAGAGTTAAAGGACTACGCTCTGACTACAGTTACCTTTGGTACAGCACCTGCACCATATCTTGCTATTAAAACTTTGCAGCAGCTAGCAAAGGATGAAGCAAGTAACTATCCCCTCGCTGCGAAGAGCATCATGCGCGACTTTTACGTAGACGATTTGGTCTCAGGCGCACACAGTCTAAACGAAGCTCAGCAACTACAACACGAGCTTATCGCAACCCTAGCCAAAGGAACTTTCAACCTACGCAAATGGACTGCTAACCATCATGAGTTACTCAAACATATACCACTAGAACACCGAGAGTTGAAAACAAATTTGGAATTCTCTGAACATGAGTCTATAAAAACTCTCGGCATTCATTGGTATCCATCTACCGACCACTTCTCATTCAAAACCAATGTTCCTGAGCCAAAACCCACGTATACGAAACGGATAATTTTATCTGAGGTTTCCTCTCTTTTCGATCCACTGGGATGGTTAGCTCCTTGTGTTATCACAGCCAAAATACTGATCCAAAAACTCTGGCTCTCAAAATGTGATTGGGACGATGCTGTGCCGACAGATATATCAAGAGAGTGGAATCAATTCAAAGATCAATTACACAACATACAGAAAATACAAATTCCACGATGGCTAGGCTATCAGCCTAACACAACAGCGATGGAGCTACATGGTTTCTGCGATGCATCTATTCATGCCTACTCAGCAGTTCTATACCTGAAAATACAGGAGAACTCTAGAGTCCAATTAATAACAGCAAAAACCAAAGTAGCTCCCATTAAACCAGTCTCACTACCACGTTTGGAACTGTGTGGTGCTGTCCTGCTTTCTCGGCTTATCAGACAAGTCAGCATCGATTTAGAACTAGAGAAAGTAAAGGTTGTAGCCTGGACAGACTCCAACATAGTTTTGGCATGGCTACACAAACATCCCTCCACATGGAAAACATTCGTAGCCAATCGCATCTCCGAAATCCATGAAAATATTCCACAAGCTATTTGGAAACATGTCTCATCCAAAAACAATCCCGCGGATGTAGCATCAAGAGGCATTCTGCCAAGCATCTTAGTCTCTGCATCGATGTGGTGGAATGGCCCAGACTGGCTACATCAAGATGAGGAATTCTGGCCTCAACAATCGTCAGATCTACAGACTCAATTAGAATATAAAAAATCAAAAGTTCTCACTAACATTATCGATGATCAAATGATTTTACTAAATAAATATTCTTCATTTCAAAAAACTATCAGAATAACTGCATACTGTTTTAGATTTATTAACAGCATGCGCAAAACATATCCCTCTACTCAGTATTTATCTGTCTCCGAATTAAAAAAGGCAGAACGATGCCTAATTAAACTTCTCCAAAAAATCTGTTTCCCCTCCGAAATTGTTCAACTACAAAAAGGGCTTCCCCTTCCTAAAAAAAGTCGAATCCTGTCTCTCAATCCTATACTTGACTCTGAAAATATCCTACGAGTTGGAGGTCGTCTCACACAGTCTCAATTAAATTACGACCAACAACATCCAATCATCCTCCCTAATAACCATCACCTAACCAACATTCTGATAGATCATATTCACCTTTATACCCTACACGGAGGCACCCAAACAATACTGAGTACTTTAAGAAACCATTATTGGTTACTAAATGCACCCAATACGATTAGACATCGCATTCACAAATGTGTTGACTGTTTTCGGTTCAACGCTAGACCTAGCTCTCAGCTAATGAGTTCTCTGCCCTCAGCTAGAATCAGTATATCGTTACCATTCCAACACACTGGGGTAGATTACGCAGGTCCGCTTGATATGAAAACGTCAACACTGAGAGGAGCGAGAATAACCAAGGCTTATATTTGTCTGTTCGTTTGCTTGGCCACCAAGGCCATACATTTAGAGCACGTCTCTGATTTGTCAACACCAGCTTTCATAGCCGCCCTGAAGCGATTTGTCGCACGGAGGGGCCTCTGCTCTCACATCTACTCGGACCGAGGCACCAACTTCGTTGGAGCTAACAGACTCTTACAGTCAAATTTAGAAAAATCGATCAAAGCAATCGAAACTGATCTAGCCAGCGAAATTGCAAACCAAGGTATATCTTGGCACTTTAACCCTCCTGCAGCACCTCACTTTGGAGGCTTATGGGAAGCCGGTGTAAAATCCACCAAGCGCCATCTTTACAAAACCATTAAAGAGGCGAAGCTCACTTACGAAGAACTATACACTGTTTTAGTTCAAATTGAGGCATGTTTAAATGCCAGACCTCTTTCCCCTCTGTCAAACGATGCAACTGACTACAATATCCTCACTCCCGGACACTTCCTAACAGGTCGACATAACCTCACTACTTGTGAACCTCCCCCACTCAATCCTCTCCAACATCCTCTTAAAAGATGGCAACTTATCCAATCGCTCTCCTACAACTTTTGGAGACAATGGTCAAGAGACTATCTCCATACTCTGCATCAAAGACACAAGTGGAAAATTGAGAAGGAAAATCTAGAAATAGGTACTCTCGTTCTAATAAAAGACGACCAAATACCTATTGGAAAATGGCCATTAGGTAGAATAATAGATATCCATCCTGGCCACGACAACTTAGTACGAGCAGTAACTATCCAAACACCAAAAAATATTCTCACCAGACCAATTACAAAAATCTGCCCTCTCCCTTTAACATCTACCTCTCAATATTAATTTTTAAAATCCCCACCAAAATCCACTTCTCTCTGGCATTACTTAATCTCAAAACTTACCGTTATATTCGAATAAAAACGAGCTCAGAAACCGCCAAAAACCACTTCAATTTTGAAAAGTGACAAGTGCGCGTCGAGGTTTCAATTCGTTTTTATTTCAGTTGAGTATCTTTTGATTTTTTTCTATTATCATGTCTGCCGCCGAGGAACTTTTGGAAATTTTCAACTCGGAATCTTTAGATTCCACCGACGTGGACATGCCACCCACTCCACCAGAGCTCGTAGCTCCTATAAAAAAGATCCGGCCGATCAGTCCACTACCTCCAACACCAAAAAAGGCAAGAAGGAGGATCAAATCAGCCATTGTCCGACCATCGCCTCCGAAGAAGGCACGGCAACAACTCAAATCTGCCATAATGCACCCACCATCCGAAGAAATTGTGCCTGTAAAAAAAATACGTAGGCCATTTGAAGCAAGGCCCGCTACAGCAGAACTAAAACGGCTTCAAAAGGAACCCAAGCCAAATGACAGCTTCGAATTTACATCAAGACCGAGGGAGTACTGCCCAGGAGTGCGGGTTCAGACTCAGCCGTGGCTTCCTGCAGCAGCTATTAAAACTTCTAGACACATGCCAGAATTACTCGAAGTGGTGCCTAGTGGAAAGAGAAAAATAGCCGATATAGGGACCTCAACGAAGCCCAGGCAAGTACCTAATAGAAACTACAATCCACCATCGCAGGATGTTATACGGGAACCAATACCTCGATTAATGGATCTTCCAGCACATTATCGAATACCAAAAACGACAACCAAAGGTTCCACAACAACATCACCTCTGCCATTGCAGGATATTCTACTGGAACCCCCAATGCAGTTTAAAGACCCACCAAGCAATCCTCCAGCACCAAAGGATCTCTCATCAATCAACCAGGAACCATTACAACCAAGTCCAGGGATCCCAGTCGACCTGGTGGGACAAATCAAGGCTACTCCCATCATTATTAAATTGTTGGAAACTGCCCACGTGCCATGGGATGATATCAAATCAGCAAGGAAATTCTACAGATTTCGACTCCCTGGCGATGTCACCATAAAGGTCACCAAGAAAAGGGACATTATACACTTCAAAACACAGATTACAGTAAGTCAATTTATAAAAACTAATATTTTATTGAAAGAGCATCTCCCCTACATATTTTTTCACTTGTCTTGAAGGCTAACGATAGATTATTTGTTTATTATATTCCCTTTTTTTTGAGGCGGGAAGATGTTCAGTCCACATACAATTGACATATCCCGCGTTGATTCTTCTCATGAACTTTATTCGTTTGAGCACCCGTTCCAAAAGATACGCCAAGCGTTGAACAAAACTCAAAGTAGATACACCTGAAAACAAAATAAAAGATACCACAAAGTATCTCACTCTGGAATAACAAAATTCGAAGGATACTTATCTAAAGAAAAGAAAGAAGGCAATCCTATTAATCTTCCAAATCCTAAATAATCCACGGGGAGTTCTGCATCTACTCACACTGAATCCAATTTCACCTAAAAATAAATTAGAAACTTATTAAATAAACAATAAACATACAAATATCTCCAACTTACCAAAAATCGCACTTCGCTGCGATTATTTACATTTTTTAATGTCATCAACATGACATTACACAAATCAGCTGCTGTCGCTCTCGCCGCAATAGAAGCGAAACTATGAAATTAGCGTTGCCAGGGCAACGCATGTTTGAAGCAACAAAATAGCGGTTTGCGGCGGCTATAAATAAGCAGCGAGCCGCAGCAGAATCATCCATTCCTAGTTCAGAATTTAATCTGAACACATCAGAGTTTAATCTGATTTTTCCAACTATCCTAAAACCTTATTTGCTTCCATCTAAGTAGGAATTTACTCCTACGGCAGAAGTTTAATTCTGCTGATATTCCTTTCCCACCTAAAGTAGGAATTTACTCCTACTGCAGAAATTTAATTCTGCTAATATTCTGTCCCCACCTAAAGTAGGAATTTACTCCTACTGCAGAAATTTAATTCTGCTAATATCCCTAGTCCACCTAAAGTAGGAATTTACTCCTACTGCAGAAATTTAATTCTGCTATATTTTCATTTCACCCGAGTAGGAATTTACTCCTACTGCAGAAATTTAATTCTGCTATATTTTCATTTCACCCGAGTAGGAATTTACTCCTACTGCAGAAATTTACTTCTGCGTGACATTTAGATTTGGTACTGCTACTGTGCTTGCACGAGCAAGTTGTGTTTTCACGTGACAGTTCATTGTCCAGAATACATGCATATATTAATTCAAGCATAGCATTTATCTATAAAAGTTTACTCACATGTTTAGCACTTGCTTAAACAATATTTTTTCTTCTTCTCTTTTAGAAACCAACATAGTGGCGAAATTGGAGTTATTCCTGCACTATTACGAATTTTTTTTTTGTTTTAATTTGTTGAATTATTTTTTTTGAATTGTCATTCAATTAGTGAATTATTGTGGTAGGCTAGGGCTAGTTTTAGGGATTGAATTTGCATAGGTTAAGAATACTGAATTAAAAGAAGAATTGAATTTGTGATATTAGTTTTAAGCAACATATATATTGAATAAAAATTTTATATTTGAAAAACTGCTGAGTTATCCATTTACAAACCGGCACCCCCTCCTGACGTTGAGCCCAGATCTCACAACTACCCTTAGAATTACCACGACAAGTAAAATCAAAACTTTAATTTATTCTAGTAGGTCACTGCTATTAATCCTATTCCGGTAATGCATACCGTCTATAAACGTACGTACTGTTACGTGTAACAAAAAGAGACAAGTGACATCTACTGAAAATGAAGAGTAAACAACTTAAGGTTCGGAGAATCGATAACTCTTGTATGGAATCTTTGGGATGGTTCTAGAATGGAATCTTCAAGAAGGCTCTGGAGAGTTTGTAGAGTATAAATAGAGCAGTTGCCACCACCAGGGTATGAGTCGTGTCTTGGACGTTGCAGTGTCAATACTTTATGTGCGGGAAAGGTAGTCCTACCCGCACGCGTGATTGATGCTAAACGGCGGGACGGGTAGTTCTACCTTTTTAGCAGACTCTACTTTAAAGGCGGGAAAGGTAGAACTACCCGATTTCTGTATACGAATGTTGTATACCAATCTCTTGGTAAAGGCCCAAGCTACATCTACATGTATAAAAAATCCCAATATACGTCCACTATAACTGTTACAGCTCCTATAGCTGTACATAAAAAAATAAAGTAATAAAATGAAATGAAATTTTGGAATGAAAAAAATAGGTATACCGCTGATTAAAAGATTAACCTGCTTTTAATACGTTTATTGCGTATTCTTAAAACTAACAATATTTTAACAAAAAAAATTAATAAAGTAAACTCAAAGTCAAACAAAAATTAACCAAGATCAAAACAAAAAAATTAATTAAAAAAAAACTTAAGTTCTACTTATTACTAATAGTCTGCAATAAGAGAAAAGAAAAATATTAATAAAGCAAAAAATAGCTAGCAGTTCAAATTTTTTTAGACTATTCAATATAGTTAAACGTTAATTAATGTTTTTCGAAACAAAAAGAAAGGGTTAGTAATATTTTAGACTTATCGACTCCCTGTAGTGTAATCGACCCTGAATGGTTGATGCAGCTAATCCCTGTACCTGTTTCTGACCTAATTCTGATCTATGGATTGAACCCCTGAAAATCTCCCAAACGGTTCAATACCAAGATATTGTCCCTTTCCTGAGTCCAAAACCAAATCAGCAAAAAAAACCCCTGGAAATATCCCAAAAGGTTTTGCCGCTGGTTTAGCCTAGATATTAGCCGGGATTTCTATTTAGTATGGAAATCGCCCAATACTATTGATTTCCCGTTTGACTGGAGTTTCCTGCCACACTTCACTTGGATATATCCCGAAATGAAATGTTTTGTGAAATCCTTACGCTAACTTTAGTTAATTGGATATTTCCCAAATTAACTTTGTTGAATAGTTAGTAACAAAAAAGGAGACAAGAAAAACTTGAGACGACAGAATTTTATTCTTAGCTTGGTAATATCCCAAACTGCGAATTAATTCTCCAATCTCAATATATAGAAAAAGTTGATAGTGAAATTTTCTGGTAATATCCCAAAAATTTTCCCTTTTTTTTAATGTGAAGAAAGAAGGTCCGAAATCATAGAAGTTTACTCGCAATTTGGTAATATCCCGAAATTTTGAATTTATTCTAAGTTTTCAGAACGTATTTAATTAGCAAAAAATTTTCTGGTAATATCCCAAAAAAATTTCAAGTGTTATTACCTGTGTTTGTAGGTATAACCCTACAAAATTTGAGAACAGTGGAAAAAAATGCTAATGGCAATAGTCCAATTAGCTGACGCTTACTGGTTAAATCCCAAGCAACAAGTGATTTTTCTTCTGAAATTGCCCCCTTTTTATACGGTTGGGGCCAGCTGCCGTCTATTGTTCTGTGGCTTCGCTTAGTTGCTGGCTATTGTTCTTGACTTTGCGCGAGTTCACCACGGTGCTGTGGGAGTTTGCGATTTTGAGATGAGCGGGGCGCCACAATTTAAATGTGTGGTTTGACATTTGTCATTAGATTTTGTTTTTGTGATGATTTTTTGGTACAAGTTTATGTTTATAGTGTAACATGCGAGTGAGTTATAAACATAAACTTTATAATAATGTAATTGTGAGTTATTTGTGAGGACATATACGTCCTGGGAAAAACCCTGCACTGGATATTGCAGATGAACAGATAAATGTTTCTTTTTTTAAAAGTTTTTCCCTGGTTTCTGTTCAACCAACTAGTGATTTTGTTTTAATTTTCAGTTGTGTTTACATAATAATGTTCTGGTCCTTGTGAGGACAGAACGGAAAATGTTCGAGTGGCAGAATGGATACATTCAAATTTACCAAGGTGTTCATTTAAAGGTCATCTTTTTGAAATCTTACCTGAGATTTCAATCAGACTTGGGTGTATGTATATACATGCTACTATGTTTAAATATAGTAAGACCTGGAACACCTCACAACTATATGGTAAATGTTGGGAATGTTCGACAACCTGGCTGCTGTGTCTATATATATTTTTTTACTTGTGAGTAAAAATTGGAAAAGTGGCACAGATTTCCGTCCACTGGAGGTATACATATGTTGTATGGTATTTTTGTATATATATTCTATATTTTTTGAATATTTACAAACTATATTGTTTGTACTTGGTTTTATTGCTAACATGATACAATATATTTTGGTTGCTAATTGCAACAACTTCCGGCCCCGTTTATGCACTACTTGTGCATAAACCAAATGACGGAATCATGTTTTGTTGTTTATTAAACTGTAACGAGAGCTTACCTTTGATTTTGGCAAATCATAGTTATACCAAACTACTTTATTTTTTACCAGTTGTTCTTTAAAAATAAGTTGAATCGCATCCGTTTGGACTTATGGATGCGATCCCATGGTATAGACTGTAGCTCTTCAAATTCGATGAGATGGTGTTGTCCGTCTACCGTAAACACATCGTACTTCTTCTGGTTTGAATTTGTGGCATGGATAGTCGCTTTTGGTATCTTCGGTGATGTTGTGCCTTAGGTGCTGATGATGGGTTTAGATTTTCTATGTCCCTTATCACCTTGTCGATGTGTTCGGGACTGCTGGACCTTGGTTGTTTCGGAGGCAGAGGCATTTTAAAGTGAAACTCTGCCTCTCTAGGCGGCGTGTTGAGGTCTGGCATATTTGGCAGCGGTGGTGTCGGAGGCAGTGGGGATACTGCTCGTTTGATTGCAGTAATGCCTGACATCTCTGCCCATGTCTGCTCAAATTCCTCCATTAGGCTGTTGTACATAATATCGAGGACGTCTTCCATTTTCTATTGTGACCTATGTTAATTACTTGAGAAGAATTTTATGTATTATTTATCTAATATGTGAAAATAGAAATATATGGCCAGGACCCATACATGCATCAAACTTGACGTATACAAACATTTACGGACATCACAACTTACTTCCTTTGCATCTTTATTGCAAATTGACTGGTAAGGGGCAAATTTTTTGAATGGGTCTTTGCAAAATATTGGTTGATGTTTTTACAGACACCACTCTAACTCTGCCGGCCTTACCAGGATGTAGCTCTATAATGAGCCCCAACACCCATTTTGTTGGTGGTTGCTTTTCATCTTTAATGATGACAACTTGACCAATATTAATGTTATTTTGTGGCGCATTCCACTTTTGCCTTTTCTGCATTTCGGTCAAGTATTCTGTTGACCATTTTTTCCAGAATTGTTGACGTAGTTGCTGAATCAGCTTCCATCGTCTTAGAAGGTGCATATTTGACTCTTCTTGAGTGGGCTCTGGTACAGCTAGTAGCGGTCTTTCAATTAGAAAGTGACCTGGGGTAAGAATTTCCAGTTGTTCTGAATCCGCAGTGATAGCGTGCAGCGATCTGGAATTGAGACATGCTTCTATTTGAATGACTAATGTATTTAGTTCTTCTATTTGTAATGTTGATGAACCTAGAATTCGACGCAAATGGTGTTTAATACTTTTTACACCTGCCTCCCAAAGTCCACCTTGATGTGGAGCTGCAGGAGGTAAAAAATGCCATTTGATCCCCATGGCTGCAGTATTGTGAGCTGCTAATTCGTTTGCTTCAGCGAGTGCTTTTTTGTATTCTTGCTGAAAAATTTCGTTTGCCCCAATAAAATTTGTTCCATTATCGGAATATATATTAGCACATAAACCTCGTCTTGCAACAAATCTCTTAAATGCTGCGAGAAAGATTTCAGACGTTAAGTCAGAGACTACTTCGATGTGTATGGCTTTTGTTGCCATACACACAAATAAACACAGGTATCCTTTGTAAGTTTTGGATCCCCGATATTTTGTGGTTCTGATATCAATAGGGCCAGCATAATCTAATCCTGTATTCTCAAATGGGTGTGCCTGTGTCACTCTAGGACTAGGTGGACTGCCCATAAGCTGCTGTTGTGTTGCAGCACGATGTCTAACACATATTACGCAGAGATGGATCCTTTTTTTAACAGCGTGTAGGCTATTAATAATCCAAAACTGGCTTCGTATGGTGTTTAGGACCAATTGTGGTCCACCATGCAATGTTTCTTTATGATAGTGATCAATCACTAAGTTAGTGAAGTGGTGATCTTTAGGTAATATAGCTGGGTGGCGTATTGAAATTGGTAGGTTTGAATTCTGCAGCCTGCCACCTACTCTCAAGACTGACTCTTTGTCTAAGAATGGACAAAGTCCTATAATTTTACTACTTTTTGATACGTGTTCTCCAGCTTTTAATTGCTTGAATTCTTTTTCGAATTCTCGCTGTTGTACTTGCTGAATTACTTTTAGTTTTACTGTTTCCATGTCAGCCAGTGTCAATCTGTCAATGCTCCTTTCATTCTTATGCCTACAGTTATGAATGAATCGGAGACATTGTGCAGTAACATGCAATAATCATTTGTATGACGAAAACCGCTCGATTATTGTTTCGAGCCCTTCGCTTTTTTGCAATGCAAGAGCTTTTGCTGTCTTTAATTCATAAGACGTCTCTCTGCTAAGGCTCTTATCTTGTGGCCAGTCTTGGCTTGGCTGCCTTAACCAACTGGGTCCTGACCACCATGGCTCGCAGTTTTGAATGCTCATTGGCATTAGACCTCGTGATGCCATATCAGCAGGATTATCCTTTGTAGGTACATATCCCCACGTATTATTTAGGTTACCTTCCTGTATCTCGGTAACTCTGTTTGTCACATACGTTTTCCATCTATTTGGATGACCTGATATCCAGGCCAATACGATTTTTGAATCGCACCATGAAAAGCTGCTAACATTACTCATATGCAAGTCAGCTCGAACTTGACTTAGTAGTCTAGTTAACAACACTGCTCCACTTAACTCAAGTCTTGGCAACGTAATTGGCTTTGCGGGAGCCACTCGAGTTTTTGGTATGAGCAATGTTGTTTTTATTGTGCCGTCATCGTCTTGAACTCTCATGTAGACGACAGCTGCGTACGCTGAATTTGATGCGTCGTAAAACCCATGCAATTGACAGTTGTCTCTGTCTTGCTTGGTATGTATCCAGCGAGGAATTTTTATTTTCAATATGTGCGGCAGCTGTGTCTTGAACTGCCTCCATTCCTTACTGATTTCTTCTGGGACTATTTCGTCCCAGGTACATCCATGCATCCATAATTTCTGGATGATAATTTTTGCCAAAACGACACAGGAAGCTATCCACCTAAAGGGTCGAACAGCTTTGCTACTTGCGACAAAACTTTTCTTTTTGTTGTGGCTTCTGCTTCAAATTCTGAAGCCTTGAAGGCAAACATAAAATTGTCGCTGGCTGGATGCCACTGGATTCCTAGAGCTTTGATTTGGTTGTCATCTTCAAAGTTTAATGGCAACTCTAGCTCTATTTCATCCTTAGGTAACCAATCAAGGAGGTTAAAACCTCCTCCCTTTAATAGCTTTATTAGCTCTTTTTGGGTTTGTTTGACTTCTGCTATGGTATTTCCTCCTGTTAGCAGATCGTCAACGTAAAAATCTGCATTGCATTGACGCCTTAGGATACTTTTCTTTGTCATCCTTAGCTAATTGCTGCAGTGTTTTTATTGCTAGATATGGTGCTGCCGTAGTGCCGAAGGTTACGGTGTTGAGTTCGTATTCTGCTACATTCTCAACTTCACTACTTCGCCAAAGTATTGTCTGATACTTTTGGTCATCCTGGTGTATCTTAATCATTCGATACATCTTCTCGATATCGGCAGTCACTGCATATTTATGAACACGCCATTTTAGCAATGTTGAATACAACTTTGGTTGTAATGTGGGACCTGTCAACATTTGATCGTTGAGGCTTCTCCCGTTTGATGACTTTGCGGAAGCATCAAATACTACTCTTAATTTGGTAGTAGTGCTGTCCTTAAGAACAGCATGATGGGGTAAATAATACCTCTGGGTATTCGCATTTTGTATGGTTTTATTTACCTTACACATATGCCCCAGGTTTAAATATTCTTGAATACATTTATGATATTCAGCTCGTAGTCGGCAGCTCGCTCAAATTTTTTCTTGAGTTGAGCGAATCTTTTTAACGCCATTATCTTTTATTCCCCAAGCTCGGGAACCTTGCCTGATTTAAATGGCAGCTTCACTTCATAACTGCCATTATCAAGGCGGTTATGATTCTCCATAAAGAATTGCTCACATTGCTCTTCTTCTTTAGTGAGCTTGCATTTTGGGTTGAGTTCTTCCCATTCCCAAAACTTCCGGACTTGACAATTTAGCTGTGCTAAGTCATCAGCACTACTTGTGGTGAATGCAGAAAAATCTTACTTTTATCCACTTGATTTTGTGGTGCTGTTGTTTCTCCGAAAAGAATCCATCCTAGCCTAGTATTCTGAGCTATGGGGGTACCTTCAGGTCCACTTTTAATTCCCTTGCATAATATTTTTGCATAGGTATTCACACCCAATAACAGGTCTAATTTTTCTGCTTTTTGGAACTCTGGGTCTGCTAATGGAAAGCCTTTTATATGAGTCCAATCAGAATATCGTATGTGTGTTGGTGGAAATATATTAGTTATCTTCTTGATAACATAAGCCCGCATTGGAATTTCGAAATCAGCTGAGGTGGCTGATATCACATGGAAAGACACTTCTTTGTTTGCCTTTGCTACTTGTGTAGATCCTAATCCGATAATTTGAAGTGACGTTGAAACGCCTTTCAGTTGTAAGGATTGAAAAGCAGCTTCGGTTATAAACGAACTTTGTGATCCTAGATCAATCAAAGCTCGCATGGGAATTGTTAGCCCACTTCTGTCCCTTACATGCACTATAGCCGTAGCTAATAGTGTTCGATAGCGTATGTCCAAGGATAACAAAAAGGATTTTCTCCAAAGGTTTAGTTAGTTTAATTAGTAATAAAAAATTCAAGTACGTGCAAATTATGTTGAGCCACGACTAGGATTGAACCTGCGATTCTCTGTTCCGAGTCACTGACCGTGTCCACTGAGCCACAAGTTTTCTAATATTTCGGGTCACAACTCTTAAATAAAAATCACTTCTTTTCTCTACTCAAATTCAAAAGAAATTTCCTTTTTACCGATTTCGATACATAATAAAGAGTTTCCAAACTAATTTTACGTTGGTTACAATCAATCCACAAAATTAAACCGCACTTACACACCACCTCACGAATGACTTTCCTTCTTTTTGCCAATAGTAAAAAAAAGGGAATGTTAAAATCTTGTCCGTTCTCTTTTTGTTTCTTTTAATACTGATTTCTAAAGTTGTGAGTGATTACTAGTATTTTTGATTTCTATATTTTAAGTTCCGATTTCGCGCGCTGCAAGTCTTTCTTTTCTACTGCTTGACCAAATTTTTGCCAGTTTTAAAAATTCTGATTACTTCTAGAACCTGTACCGTTTTTTACGGTACGAAATATTTTAATTTAAAATATTTCCCCTTTTTTGTAGACTTTTCGATATTCAAATTGTCTGTCTCACCTTTCAAAGTATGTCTGTTTCTGTGAGAAAAAGTTTTATGGTAACTTAAATTCGACAAAAATGAACGAATTTAACGAAGAATGGTCATAAGAGAATGATAAAGAAATGTCAAGTCGTGTTGCGGTGTGATTACGTGACGATAACAACTTTGGTAAGTATTGTGCATTAAATTCAGTGTAATTATTATTAATTGTGCATAAATTTATTGTACTGAATCTAAGTCTATGTGTGTCTTAACTAACAAGGTAAATCATCCACCTAACCTACCTAGATAATCTAACACCAATAATATAATCCATCAAATTTAACCTAACTAATCTATTGTCTTACATTTTCTCTTACAGCTAATTAGAATGATCATTATCAATTGAGGTGAACTTCAGCGGTAGCTCATCAGATAAGTTTTGTTGAATTCTTTCCATGAACTTGATTCTTTGGGTTCTTTTTTCTATTTTTCAGGTGCACTGGACTGTTTATTGATGTACTGGAACCGAACAAATAGTGTTTGTGTGGCTTTCTGCTGATTTGAACAAGCATTTGCCGAAGTTGAAGGGACATATTTGTCTGACTGTTTCAATTGTACGGTCTCAACAGCCCTTGGCTTTGTTGAAGACATGTTTTTGTTTTCATGAAGCCATGGGTGATGACGCTTGTCACACTTGAAGCATCCATTTTTATTTGGACATGCTTCTTTATTATGAGGTTTTAAGCAATTTGTGTAAAGCCTGTTCTTCATAACAAGTTCACGTTTTGCATTAAAACCCTTTTGTTTAAATTGTGTGCATTTGTGGGTTGTATGTTCTCCTTTGCACACCGGGGACCTTTTACTCATCGTACAAAATCCATTATGTCTTTGTAGACAGTTAAAACAAATATTATGTTTCAACAGGATCTTCCGAGTGTCAATTTTATGCCGTCGGAAATCATCGCAGTTTTGTATGCGATGGTCTCCCTTACATACCACGCAATCATATTGTTCGTTGACGTGATAGTTTAATGATTTATTTTGTCCATGTTTGTTCATGGCAACATAACCAACCTTACTAGGGTTAATAGCTTCCAAAGTTCGGAAGCGAGATTCTAGGAAACAAAACATTTGCTTTAACTCCGGAATCTCTGTACTCTTGGAAATTGATTGTTCCCATAGAGTTCGAGTTTCCATGGGTAATTTCTGTGTTATTATGAAAATAATTATTGGATCCCAGGTCTTTGTACCTATTCCAATTCATGTAAACCTTCCTTTGTTTTATCATGTACATTTTTTAGGCTACTTTCATGTTCACCTTTTACTATAGCTTGATTAAATAAGGCCTTGAGTTGTGTGAACACCAATACCTTCTTATTATTGTATCTTTGTGTCAACTCTGCACAAGCTGGTTGATAATTAGTACTAGTTATATCGTATTGTCGTAATATCCTTTCTGGTTCTCCAGATAGATTGGACTTTAAATAGTGCAACTTTTGTACTAAGGGAATTTGAGAATCTTTATGAATCAAAGATTCAAACATACCGTGGAAAGATCTCCACTTAGTGTAATCACCATCAAATTTCGGAATTTCAATGCTAGGCAATTTTATTTCCGTTTTGTGGTCATTGATTACACTTGCCTCTGGTTTAGTTACCTTTGGCATTTGAAGCTCTGATAGCTGTTCTTGGAGCTCCCCTAACAATCCGAAGTATACTCCTTCGCATTCCTCAAAAACATGGCTTGTTTCGTAGTCGTTGAGTGTTGTTTCCTCAAACTCGACTAACAATCTTTGTTGATTAGTCAAAAATTGTACCCACAATTCCTAAATACTCCAGGTTCTTTGCTTCAGATAACCTTTAGTTAACTGTTGCCCTGAACCTATTCTCTCTTCATAATTAGAGACAGCATGAGTCAAAACTTTTTTGAAAGCTCTTTGTCTCTTTATAAGTGCTTCCATTTTAATTTAGTTTGTAACGGGCAGTGCCATTACAGGTTCCTTAATAATGTTAGTACAACACAGTTCTCCTAAAAGATAAGAATTTTGGATGAATAAATATTAATACAATAAAAGAATTACAGTAAATAAAAGAAAGTAAAATAAAAAAAAAAGCAGAATGTAAACAAAGGTGCTCAGCAGGAAAATCAGAGAAGTTGTCATATTAACACTTCAGGATATTTTCATGCCCACATAGACGCATGCAAATGAAAAATGAAATGATAGTAACGATAAATAAATAAGATAAATGAAATCATAAACACGAGGTAAAAACCAAAGTAAAGATCTATTAGACTTCCCGTGCATGGAAAAAGAAACCGCACAGGATTTCACTTTGTCATCTTTTTGAAAATTTCCACTTATCACAGTTGTTTATTAGTACGTGTCCAAGGCGGATTTCCACATGTTGCTTCATTCGAACCGGTATAGAGAAACACAGCTATGATCTATTTAAACCAATTATAAACAAAACTAGAAGAAAACTAAAGAAAATGCGTTGAACTGTCAAAATACTTAGCAATTGAATTTAGTGCTGTCAAGCAAATGTGTCAACTAGATTGTTAACCCAATATCTCAGATGGCGGGGAGGAATAGAGTGAAGGATTGTTGAAGTAGTAGATTTTTCGAATTGTGTTGAAGTTAGACTGAGATAACGAAATAAGTTGGAATGAATTTCCCTCAAATGAGCAGAAATGATACGAATAATTATTAGATATAGAATTAGGATCACCACGAATTGTGTGCTAGATTACATGTGTGATTTAGAAAGGAAGTTTAGTGTAAGGTAGAAAGTAAGTACCAATCATGTGTATGCCGCTAGTAAGTTAGTGGTAGACTAGCAGTGTGTGAATGGCTTAAGGCAGTACCATTTTTTAATATACCGCGTGAAGGAGGCCGAAGCGGAGTCCGAAACAGGCGGAGGAGTAGTAGATGAGTTCCGGCAGACATATCTTTTTTGGTGATTTGATGTAAAAGGTGCGAGCTATACGTGCTCATAAGAAAAGTTTAATATGTAGATCTACAAGTATTATTAAAAGATTAAAGTAAAAAGAAAAGAAAAGAAAGGAGAAAAATATAAAGTGCTAAAAGGGATGCGAAAAGGAAGTTCTGAGAGAAGAGTGCAATAAGAAGAGGCGGGGAAAAATATAGTAAGTATTCCCCAGGCGTATCTTGATATCCAAGAAATTAAATATTTAGAAGCAACATAGAAGAAACCTGTTGCGAGTGGTAAAATGGAATAACCAGGACGGTCCATACAAGTACAACAGGATACGAAAAGGGAGACAAGAGTGAGATCACATTACGCAGATGTAAGGTAATATAGAAGAAGAGGCATACGAACAAAACGGAGATTTGAAGGAGCTCCAGTCTGTCGGACTCAAGTCACATGGAGATTAGAAGGCCGCGTGGACTCAATGGAAGCCATCACACGAAAACCCGGATAAGTCGCCATTTTGAAGAATTGTTATAAAAAGCAGGTGAATTTAGAGAACTAGATTCTATTTTATGAATATTATAAAAATACATCCACTGTACAATACATTTTAAAAGATACCAGCATTTAGTATTTAAGGAATACATCCTCATTGTAGTGCATATTATTAAATATTATTATGGTAGTATTAGGGTTGTAAATATGTACATACTGTAGAGTGTATCATAAAATATTTGTGTTATAGCATTAAAGATTTTGGTATGAATTGGGCAGCGGAATTTTAATCCAAGCCTTGTTCCTCAGAGAAAATTAAAAAAAAAGAAAAAGCAAGTGAAACGTGAAGTAAGAGCTATAAAATTTGGGGGCTCAACCGGGATCTGAGGACAAGCGGTAGTTGGATTAGGATTTGATGGCCAGGATAAGCAAGCTGGTATCGAGAAAGGAATTTATCTAAGCAAGTTGAGAAAACTGTCAGCATTCTTTGTCTTAAAACTTACAACGGTTCTAATGAAGCAAAATGTGGGAATGGTAATTTGCATACGTTTCGTCAAACGCCGTATTCAAGTCAAGGCATCAAGAAATTCCGGCATTTAAGAAAAAAAAGGAAAAACATTTTTATATAACATGAATTGTTGTTTAAGTCGACCTGATCTGTTCCAGTTTGTGTGAATCGTGCCTTGTCAGATCTCGGATAAGGAAATAAAGGAAATCATTTTCGTGTTTTCGCACTTTATGCTGAGGTTACCGTTACTTTTTTTGTGGAAATGACGCCAGATGCGGCAATGTAAAAGTCTAAAGATGCAAACTATTGATATTTATTTAGACGGGATCTCATTCTTGTAGATAGGCCTAGGTTTGCGGGGTAGTACTAGTATTAGCAAGGCGGTGGAATAAACAAAAGCTTCAACATTAGCGGTCCTTTTGCGAAGGAATGATTAACCAAACCATTAGATTGTAATTGTAGGTAGTGCTTATCTGTCAAGAGTATCCAAGGAGTGGGATTATCGCGTATTGCAGTTTCATAGTGTATTATTTTGGTTCTACTCGGAGTTAATGCTATACGAAAGTCTGCCGATGACATTGTAAGGCGGATATTGTATTGAAGCTCTGTAGTTCTCGGGGATACTGGTATAAAGGTATATAAGGTATAAAGATGGGACCATTTGCCTTAGCACCTATGGGCTTCCTCAGAACTAAAATAAATAAATAAATAGCGCTCCATGCAAATGAATCAATAAATCGTTTTAATTAAGTCCTCGAGGCAAATTTAGCGTTTCTTTTGACATTTAGTGTTGAGCTTGTTCTTCGATCCTCTCCTAAACGCTTTAAGAGTAATAATTCTAACATAATAACATGCGAATGGTTGCACATCACCGAGGTAAGGTGGCGGTGCCGCTAGGTTATGAAGTAAAAGATCTTCCTTAAGTAAATTTTAGTAGTCTCAAGCTGAGTAAATCGCGATCGGTGTTATGGTGAGATAGGGCCTTCAGTGTGGATGTTCAGGAGAAGTGATGTGTTGTTTTATTTGATAAGTGCAGAGCAAGAGGGGTAAAGGTTGAAATAGGAGAGAAGGTTAATTGAAATAAGTGCATTGAAGAATTGTTCAGTCGGATATATATAATAGCTTATCAGACCACTGAAGTTGTGTGGAAGGATCGTGGAAGTAAGGGTTGAACCCTCCGCGTATAAGTGCTTCGCAGTATAGTAAGTGAAGTAATTGAAAGTAGTGTGGGAAGATAATTGAGGGCGAAGGTAGCCCATTAGAACTAAGAGAAGTTGTCTCTGGCCACGCAGATATTATAAATACCGTAAGCTATTTCACTGCGTATCTTGCGAACAAATTTTGTATGTTGCTAATTCCGTCAAGTAATGAATACAGCAAGCGCGGAATGTTAGTACTAAGAAGGCTGAATCCTCCAATCAGTAGGCGTAATATTTCAAAATGTTGTGTGTATAGTTGGTTTTTTTTTAGTTTTCGATAAAGTGTAGGAATATATTGCTAGAGAGAGTATCGAACGCTTCTGTGTATTTGAACTTACGTGCTCTTCTTACCTCGAGCTAAAGTCGGGTGCGTTAGCCCATTTGCCAAGAAATCACTCGATTTCCTGACGGGTAGCGTTGGTTAAATTAGAATCACAGCTAGTTAGTTAAATGTCATAAATCGAATAGTCATTGTTCGGTTAATCAATTGCACTATTTAGCTCTTAGTCATCATATTTTGTATTTAAGGTTTGTATATATAGTACTTTCGTAGCTGTTCGTTTGGGTGTGGGCCTGCAATGAGATTTCCACAATAATGAAGTTTAGGCTAATATGTAAGCAAGGCTGAAGCCCTGATTAATCCATACGCGATGAGCTACCGCAACTAACCATACCATGAGTCTAACTGAAATCCTTTTTTTTTTTTACATAATTTTAGTTAAGTTGTTGTTTTTTAGTAACGGATTGCTGTGAATCTCCAGAATGAGCTGAGATCTTGGTGTCTAAAGAAAATTAAGTAATTGTAGAATTTTAAATTGGGATTCATTAGATACCCCCGAGTTAGAATACACACTAATAAGTGTGCGCTAGCGGCGCAACGAGTCGAGACTCCTAATTGATTAGCTGAGTCGGTAGTACTATATACGGTTATTTAACATAAGTTACACACAAAATGTCTTTCGGTGAGATTGCGAAGCTTTTTGCTGATCGCGAGATTGCTTACGAGATGCAATGCAGAGGGGTCAGGCCTTTAGACTATACGCGGAAGGGGAAGATAGACTGGTGGCGTAAGCAGTTGAACAAAGAATCAAAGGAGGATGTAGATGCGCTTCAGATTCAATCATATTTACCCCACGAGGAAGATCTAAAAGAAGCTGATAATTGGTTTGCTGTTTTGAGTACTGAGGCTGAGACCGACGACAATGTAATGCTAGAGAGGTTAGCAGTACGAGTGCAATATTTAGAATTTCGCGTGATGAGGGTGGATGTCGGGGAGGACAAGGAGTCTAAATCGATCCAGGACATTTTGTTGGCCAGCATCTCAGTTCTAAAGAAAAAAATTGAGAATGCAGAGTATGAAATCTGGAAAGGAGAGAGTCTAAAGAACAAGAAGGCTAGAAGTAGTGTAAATTTCAATGAGTCCATTGCAAGTACAGAAGGGGAGGTAAATCAGCCAGAAAACGAAAGTGATGTAGGATGTAGGGGAGTCCGTGCGCCCTTGAATAAATCAAATTTTGCTACTCGAATAAACGCGTTAAGCCTTGCCGATAGCGATGAAGAGATGAGTGCATCATTACTAGTACCGAGCGCTGTACGTCGAACTAATCAAGCTAGTCCGGAGCTTTACAAATGGCCAATTAAGTTCTCTGGGGACAGTCCGAGAGAATCTGCTTCAGAATTTTTACAGCGTGTCGCCGATTTTACTAGATCACGAAGAGTAACTGACATGGAAGTGTTAGAGTCTTTAGCTGATGTGTTGGAAGGTTCCGCGTTGAAATGGTATCGCAGGAAGCGTGAACAACTCACAAATTACAAGATCTTTATAAAAAAAAATCTTGAAGAATTTGAACCCCTAAATAGTGCGGAGAAGTTGTTGAAACACATCCGAGAAAGAAAGCAACGGGAGAACGAGAGCATTGTGCAGTTCATTTCAGTAGTCGAGGACTTGTTTATGCGTTTGCCACATCCACCAACTGAAGAAGAAAGGGTGAGAACAATCCGGCGGAATCTTTTACCCATGTACGTGCGAGCTTTAGCTCTCGTTGAATTCAGGCCAGTTGAAGAACTGGAAAGGTCGTGCAGAAAAATCGAAGAGAGTGAAACTCAGGTCAAGGAAAATATGAGCTCAGCGCAAGCGAGGCCAACGGACGTTAACTTTTACGGTCGGGATAACTTTAGGACACGTACGTATGAGGAATCTAATAGGCCTCCAAGGCATAATCCTGTTAATTATAACAGACTCCATAGAATTCGTAACGTACAAGCCCGAGATCTTCCACAACAGCAAGTAGGTCCTAGATTTGGGCAGAGTGACTCGAATGTTGGGAGAGGAGGTAATTACTTCCCAGGTAGGCAAGACGAACACACCAATTTTGCATTCAATAATCATCGTGCTTGGAAGGGAGGCAATCGGAACAATGAGCAACAACGAGTAAATGCGAATAACAACAGTAGCAGACAAGTAAATGAACTGCAGGTAAGCTCAAAGCAGTTGTCTACCAGTTCTTCTGGAATGGGAAACAGCGACGAAACTGGAAGATTGAGGACGGGGCCAGTTTCGGACAGAGGCCGTCCTTAAAGAACAAAGCAGTCAAGCAAAATGATCTCATCATAAGTCTAGAGGATGAACGTCCCCATATCCTGATAAGTATTTTGGGTGCTGAGGTAGATGCTCTGTTGGATAGTGGGGCGTCCATTAGCATAGTGGGCAGACAAGGGATAACATTATTAGAAAATTTGAATTTAAAAGCAATCAAAGAAACTTGCAAACCAATCTACACGGCCGATGCGACCCGACATGACGTGGCGAAAGTGTTTTATGTTCCGGTAAGATTCAAAGGGATGGTGAAAATTTTAAGGATTATGGCGATTTCTACAATAGACAAGGGTGTTATTTTAGGAGTAGATTTCTGGAAAAACTTTCAGCTGTCTGTTCAACATCGTCTCGGAAAATGGGAAATCAATGAATTAGTGGCGTCGGACGATTTAGGTTTGAAGTGTGCGAATACCTTATCCGATGAGCAAGCGCTGGAGTTCAATGCTTGTATGAAGCGCTTTAAAGGTTTAAGCAACGGGAAGTTGGGAAGAACTCACCTGCTAAGACATAATATAGACACGGGGAATGCGGAGCCGATTGTGCAGAGAGGCTACCAAGTATCTCCAGCCGTACAGGAAAGGTACGTTAGAGAAATACAACGTATGTTGAATCTGGAGGTGATAGAACCGTCGTTTAGTCCATGGTGCTCACCAGTGGTGCTGGTGAAGAAAGCAAACGGAGCCGATAGATTATGCATAGACAGCCGCAAACTCAACAAAGTCACGAAACGATCAGCCTATCCTTTGCCTCGCATACATGGTGTTCTGGCCAGATTAAACAGAACACGTTATCTTTCAACCATCGATCTTAAGGATGCTTTCTGGCAGATACCGTTGACCGAAGAGTCTTTTGGCTTGTGTAATAGTGCTGCAAGTTTACAACAGTTGATGGATAGGCTATTTGGCTACTGTGAAGCAGTATTTCCGTACCTCGATGACATTATTGTGGCAACAGAAACTTACGAGGAACATGGGAGAGTATTAGATTGGGTTGCGAGCAGATTAGAAGAAGCTAAGTTGACGGTAAACTATGAAAAGTTCCAGTTTGCACGGATGTCTTTAAAATATTTGGGTTTCATAGTCGATAGTAAAGGCTTGAGGACAGATCCGGCGAAAGTTGAGGTAATGCTAAATTTTCCCAAACCGAAGAATTTCACGGAAATGAAGCGATTCATTGTCTAGCCTCATGGTATAGACGCTTCGTACCCAATTTTGCTGAGATTGTGGCACCTTTGTACGACCTTACAAAGGAAAGCAGAAGCGAGGAATTCTGATATGGACCCCAGAAGCAGATGAAGCTTTTATAAGGTTGAAATCCAAGTTGGTCGAATCCCCGGTATTAACCAACCCTGACTTTGGCAAACCATTTTATGTGCAATGTGACGCATCTCATCACGCCGTTGGAGCGGTATTAGTGCAGAAAACGGAAGCTGGTGAGGATCGACCAATTGCGTATGCAAGCCGGAAGCTAAGAGGTGCAGAGATTAACTACACCACAACGGAGAAAGAGTGTCTGAGCATAGTCTTTGCTGTGGAAAAATTTCGCGGGTATGTAGAGGGGTATAAATTCTACGTAGTAACGGATCATTCTGCTTTAACTTGGCTCTTTCGCCAACAAGATCTATCAGGAAGACTAGCAAGATGGGTCATGAAATTACAATCGTTCGAGTTTGAGGTTAGCTATGTAAAAGGCAAAGAGAATGTAGTCCCCGATGCTTTATCTAGAATACCTGAAATTAGTTTGTTGGATTGTACTCCAACAGAGGACGATAAATGGTTCAAGGAAGGTGCTCACTAAGTCACGGTCTGTGTCAAGCTAGAAAAGCTTAGAATGATGACAGGTCCAGCATTATATGTGCTCACTAAGTCACGGTACATGTCAGGCTAGTTAAGCGTAGAAGGATGACAAGTCCAGCATTATGAGTGCTCACTAAAACATGGTTGGCCTCAATATAGGGAAATATAGGGACGTGAAAGGCTCAGTCCTGTATGCGCCGACCATCTAATGAGAGGATGTCAGGTGCGTAAAGCAGATGTTAGCGGATAGTTTGATGTTCCTAATGACGTTCTTTTGGTATAAGCTTAGAATATAGAGACAACAGGAAGTGTTGATACCTGTAAAATTCGTGTGCATGAGCGTGGATTTTTTCAGGGTCCCGTGAAGTAGGTCAGCAGTATATTGAAGAAAGAGACAAATGTATTTCCACCGAGATTTGTTCACGTTTATGACAGCTGAGAAACTCTCAGGGTATATAGGTGTAGTGACAGTGAATAAGAACATTTTCGATGGGAGCAAACGTAATATTTTCAACCATATATCTTGTTGCCCCGCTCTCTATATTGATTCTACTACACGGCTGTACTGAGCATTCACTACAGCGGCAACAGATACTCACACAACCAGAATTTGACTACATCAAATTTGGCTTATCACACTTCCTGTACTCTCTATATTCTAAGGGTATAAGTCCATGAGAAGGGATAGGGAAGTAGTGGTTTCTGGAAAAGCTAGCGAAGTTAGGAAATAATAGTCTAGGATGCTTGGAAGGTTGGTTAAATATGAATTCGGAAGTACGGAAAGGTGTGGTAACGTGGCCCATATAGATTGCAGAAAGTTTCATAGCAGTTATTGAAACTGTAATCGAGGAGAAGGGGGAATGTAACGGGCGGTGCCATTACAGGTTCCTTAATAATGTTAGCACAACACAGTTCTCCTAAAAGATAAGAATTTTGGATGAATAAATATTAATACAATAAAAGAATTACAGTAAATAAAAGAAAGTAAAATAAAAAAAAAGCAGAATGTAAACAAAGGTGTTCAGCAAGGTCCACACAGGCAGGAAAATCAGAGAAGTTGTCATATTAACACTTCAGGAGATTTTCATGCCCACATAGGCGCATGCAAATGAAAAATGAAATGATAGTAACGATAAATAAATAAGATAAATGAAATCATAAACACGAGGTAAAAACCAAAGTAAAGATCTATTAGACTTCCCGTGCATGGAAAAAGAAACCGCACAGGATTTCACTTTGTCATCTTTTTGAAAATTTCCACTTATCACAGTTGTTTATTAGTACGTGTCCAAGGCGGATTTCCACATGTTGCTTCATTCGAACCGGTATAGAGAAACACAGCTATGATCTATTTAAACCAATTATAAACAAAACTAGAAGAAAACTAAAGAAAATGCGTTGAACTGTCAAAATACTTAGCAATTGAATTTAGTGCTGTCAAGCAAATGTGTCAACTAGATTGTTAACCCAATATCTCAGATGGCGGGGAGGAATAGAGTGAAGGATTGTTGAAGTAGTAGATTTTTCGAATTGTGTTGAAGTTAGACTGAGATAACGAAATAAGTTGGAATGAATTTCCCTCAAATGAGCAGAAATGATACGAATAATTATTAGATATAGAATTAGGATCACCACGAATTGTGTGCTAGATTACATGTGTGATTTAGAAAGGAAGTTTAGTGTAAGGTAGAAAGTAAGTACCAAACATGTGTATGCCGCTAGTAAGTTAGTGGTAGACTAGCAGTGTGTGAATGGCTTAAGGCAGTACCATTTTTTAATATACCGCGTGAAGGAGGCCGAAGCGGAGTCCGAAACAGGCGGAGGAGTAGTAGATGAGTTCCGGCAGACATATCTTTTTTGGTGATTTGATGTAAAAGGTGCGAGCTATACGTGCTCATAAGAAAAGTTTAATCTGTAGATCTACAAGTATTATTAAAAGATTAAAGTAAAAAGAAAAGAAAAGAAAGGAGAAAAATATAAAGTGCTAAAAGGGATGCGAAAAGGAAGTTCTGAGAGAAGAGTGCAATAAGAAGAGGCGGGGAAAAATATAGTAAGTATTCCCCAGGCGTATCTTGATATCCAAGAAATTAAATATTTAGAAGCAACATAGAAGAAACCTGTTGCGAGTGGTAAAATGGAATAACCAGGACGGTCCATACAAGTACAACAGGATACGAAAAGGGAGACAAGAGTGAGATCCCGTTACGCAGATGTAAGGTAATATAGAAGAAGAGGCATACGAACAAAACGGAGATTTGAAGGAGCTCCAGTCTGTCGGACTCAAGTCACATGGAGATTAGAAGGCCGCGTGGACTCAATGGAAGCCATCACACGAAAACCCAGATAAGTCGCCATTTTGAAGAATTGTTATAAAAAGCAGGTGTATTTAGAGAACTAGATTCTATTTTATGAATATTATAAAAATATATCCACTGTACAATACATTTTAAAAGATACCAGCATTTAGTATTTAAGGAATACATCCTCATGTAGTGCATATTATTAAATATTATTATGGTAGTATTAGGGTTGTAAATACATACTGTAGAGTGTATCATAAAATATTTGTGTTATAGCATTAAAGATTTTGGTATGAATTGGGCATCGGAATTTTAATCCAAGCCTTGTTCCTCAGAGAAAATTTAAAAAGAAAAAGAAAAAGCAAGTGAAACGTGAAGTAAAAGCTATAAGTTTTCCTTCACCAGATACAAAGAAAAATTTGAATTGCTATATATTTTTATATTGTTAGTTTGAACACTCAATAAACGTATTATGCTACCGGTTTATCCGGGTTTTAAGGACCAATATTACAGCTCCTACAGCTGTACATAAAAAAAAAAGTAATAAAATGAAATGAATTTGTGGAATGAAAAAAATAGGTAAACCGCTGATTAAAAGATTAACCTGCTTTTAATACGTATTCTTAAAACTAACAATATTTCAACAAAAAAAATTAATAAAGTAAACTCAAAGTCAAACAAAAATTAAACAAGGTCAAAACAAAAAAATTAATTAAAAAAAACTTAGGTTCTACTTATTACTAATAGTCTGCAATAAGAGAAAAGAAAAATATTAATAAAGCAAAAAATAGCTAGCAGTTCAAATTTTTTTAGACTATTCAATATAGTTAAACGTTAATTAATGTTTTTCGAGACAAAAAAAAAAGGGTTAGTAATATTTTATACTTATCGATTCCCTGTATAGTAATCGACCCTGAATGGTTCATGTAGGTAATCCCTGTACCTGTTTCTGACCTAATTCTGAACTATGGATTGAACCTCTGAAAATCTCTCAAAAGATTCAATACCAAGATATTGTCCCTTTCCTAAGTCCAAAACCAAATCAGCAAAAAAAAACCCTGGAAATATCCCAAAAGGTTTTGCCGCTGATTTAGCCTAGATATTAACCGGGATTTCTATTTAGTATGGAAATCGCCCAATACTATTGATTTCCCGTTTGACTGGAGTTTCCTGCCACACTTCACTTGGATATATCCCGAAATGAAATGTTTAGTGAAATCCTTATGCTAACTTTAGTTAATTGGATATTTCCCAAATTAACTTTGTTGAATAGTTAGTAACAAAAGAGGAGACAAGAAAAACTTGAGACGACAGAATTTTATTCTTAGCTTGGTAATATCCCAAACTGCGAATTAATTCTCCAATCTCAATATATAGAAAAAGTTGATAGTGAAATTTTCTGGTAATATCCCAAAAATTTTCCCTTTTTTTTATGTGAAGAAAGAAGGTCCGAAATCATAGAAGTTTACACGCAATTTGGTAACATCCCAAAATTTTGAATTTATTCTAAGTTTTCAGAACGTATTTAATTAGTAGAAAATTTTCTGGTAATATCCCAAAAAAATTTCAAGTGTTATTACCTGTGTTTGTGGGTATAACCCTACAAAATTTGAGAACAGTGGAAAAAAATGCTAATGGCAATAGTCCAATTAGCTGACCCTTACTGGTTAAATCCCAAGCAACAAGTGATTTTTCTTCGGAAATTGCCCCCTTTTTATATGGTTGGGGCCAGCTGCCGTCTATTGTTCTGTGGCTTCGCTTAGTTGCTGTGGGAGTTTACGATTTTGAGATGACGGGGGCGCCACAATTTAAATTCGTGGTTTGACATTTGTCATTAGATTTTGTTTTTGTGATGATTTTTTGGTACAAGTTTATGTTTATAGTGTAACATACGAGTGAGTTATAAACATAAACTTTATAATAATGTAATTGTGAGTTATTTGTGAGGACATATACGTCCTGGGAAAAACCCTGCACTGGATATTGCAGATGAACAGATAAATGTTTCTTTTTTTAAAAGTTTTTCCCTGGTTTCTGTTCAAACAACTAGTGATTTTGTGTTAATTTTCAGTTGTTTTTACATAATAATGTTCTAGTCCTTGTGAGGACAGAACGGAAAATGTTCGAGTGGCAGAATGGATACATTCAAATTTACCAAGGTGTTCCTTTAAAGGTCATCTTTTTGAAATCTTACCTGAGATTTCAATCAGACTTGGATGTATGTATATACATGCTACTATGTTTAAATATAGTAAGACCTGGAACGCCTCACAACTATATGGTAAATGTTGGGAATGTTCGACAACCTGGCTGCTGTGTCTATATATATTTTTTTACTTGTGAGTAAAAATTGGAAAAGTGGCACAGATTTCCGTCCACTGGAGGTATACATATGTTGTATAGTATTTTTGTATATATATTCTATATTTTTTGAATATTTACAAACCATATTGTTTGTACTTGGTTTTATTGCTAACATGATACAATATATTGTGGTTGCTAATTGCAGCTCTTTTGTCTTCATGCTCATTATGTAGTAAATAATAAGTAAAAAACTAGAATTGATCTATGGTGCACTATGGGTGCACGATGCAGGGTGTAATAATTGGTGCACCTAGCTCAAGGGTTTGATAGCTGAGGTGGAGTCAAGCAAAAAATTATAAGGTGAAGGGGGTGGTAAGACGCATTGTTTCGGTGGGGGGGGGGGGGCACCAATTATTGCACCCTGCATAGTGCACCATAGTCTACCATCGTGCACCATAGTGCACCCTGCACCCTGCAATACATTCGTGACATATGTGATAAACTCAATATATTTTTAAAAATTTAGGCGACTTGTTGACAGATAGTATACAATATCGAGGACCATACTGTGGTAAGTGAGAATTCCAAATTTCATTAAAAAATAACAAACGGTTTGGAAGATAGAACGTTTTTTCTAAAGTTTGTTTTTTTATCACATTCCAATGGTTTTCAACCGCTACACGTACTAGTGACGCGGGAGCGGCACCCCGCAAATTAAGTGTTAACAAGCGAATGTAATAAACGGGGGAAAGTGTTGTAATTGGATTGCGATAATTGAAAGTACAGTATTAGCGATAATTAAAGTTGAGTAGATTAATTATTGAAGGTTTATAAATTTTGTATGATTAGAGTGAAATAAAGAACTTGTATATTAAATATTTTATATTGTGTTTTAAATAACGAACCAAAGGTCACGCACGCAACAACTGGTGTCAGAAGTGAAATAAATTCGAGAAATAAAGTGGTGGCAATTGACTAAAAATTCAAAGTGTGATCAATTTTGTGAAATTGTGTTAAAATTTGAAAGTTCTGGAAAATAATTTATATTCAACTGTAAGTGAATTACTAAAGTAATGGGGCGCAAAGTCGAGGAGCTTCGAATACAGGATTTGAAAGTGGAGCTAGGGAACCGGTCATTACAAACGACAGGTGCAAAGAGAGTTCTAGTCGAGCGACTTAGACAAGCTTTGATAGAGGAAGGAAAGATTCCTGAGACATTTGTTTTCGAAGAGAACTTGGAAGAAACTGAAGCTGAAGAAGAGTCTGCGGTGAAAATGGAACAGCTTTTGAGTACTTTAATGAGTAAAATGGAAGCCCGTTTTGATGAATAAAAGAATTCTCTCGAGGAACACAAGAAATCTATGGAAACCCGTCTGGAAGAGCAAAAGGATGCTTTAGAGGAACAAAAGAATTCTCTTGACGAACAAAAGAATTCTCTCGAGCAACAAAAGAATTCTCTCGAGGAGCAAAAGAATTCTCTGGAATCCCGTTTAGATGAGCAAAAGAAATCTATGGAAACCCGTCTGGATGAGCAAAAGAATGCTTTTGAGGAACAGAAGAATTCTCTAGAATCCTGGTTATATGAGCAGAAGAAATCTATGGAAACCCGATTGGACGAACAAAAGAGTTCTATGGAGAATTGTCTAGAAACTCGTTTGGAGGAACAGAAGACTTTCCTAAAAAACTCATTCGACGAACAAACTTTGAAAATTGAAGGAACCGAGCAGGAAGTGGCGGAAACTCAACAAAAAGTCACCGAGCAGCTTGACAGTTTTAAAGCAGATCTGGAAAGAATAAAGCATCGTCAGCCTCTAAACGTAGCAGCTGAAATATCCGGCGCAGGTAGAATGAAACCCCCAATATTTGATGGACAAAGTTCGTGGCATATCTTCAAGGGACAATTCGAGGCAGCTTCAGAGGTAAATGGATGGAATGCTATAGCTCTGGTGTTAGCACTTCGAGGTCCCGCATCAGAACTCTTACAAACTGTACCGATTGAAAAGCAACGTGATTACACTTCATTAGAACAGGCGATAGAATTACGTTACGGAGATGAACATATGCAGCAAGTGTATCGTCTACAGTTACGTGATAGGATTCAAAAACATGGCGAATCACTACAACAACTGCAGGCAGATGTAGAAAGATTAGGTCATCTTTCACACTCCAGCGTGAATGCGGATTTCCTTAATGAAGTGGCGACTGAGGCATTTGTGAACGCTATTGCAGATCAAAATTTACAACAAGCATTAAGGCTAGCTGGAAAGAAATCAACAGCAGAAGCACTAGCCTATGCATTAGTGTATGAATCCGCCAGACAAGCTTCATGGAGTCCAGTACGAATGAGAGAATTTTTTGTGAACGAATGTACTTGTAATAGAATGCATCCATCACAGAGCACTCCTCAAGTTATATTCTGCAATGCTGGAATTGTAATAGACCGGGACATCTACAAAGGGAATGCAGAAAACGCCGACGAGTGGAATCTCTAGATGAAGAGAGGACAGTGGAATCGCAAAAAGATATCGAACTGGGCAGCAGACTTGCAATAGATTACAGTTACCACTGAGCACCCCTTCACGTAGTGTTCTTCGATGCTGAGATTGTAATAAATTGGGACACCTTCAAAGCGACTGCAGGAAACGCCGTCGAAGGGAATCAACAGAAAAGAAAGGGAGAGAAGAATGTCCAAGTTGGCGAACTAGAGAGCAGGCTATTCTTAGAGAGACTAGACTCCAACCTTATGGCTTTTAGATCCAACATAGGAAAGGAATTATCCATGGAAATGCAGAAGCCTTTGTACAACGTCCAACCTGAATGTAAGCATTGCGGCCGTGAAAAGGAAAAAGACATAACAGCTACTATACAGTTGGTAACTGTGGAATCATCAACAGGTTGGGACATCGAGAGCTTGCGAGCGGCACAACGAGAAGATCCGGACATATAGCTTATTCTTGCTTGGAAAGCAGATATAGAAAAACCAGAATGGAAGGATATTTCAGGGATGAGTGAAAATCTGAAAAGCTACTGGGCTCAATGGAATTCTCTTCATGTTGAATGCGGTATTTTAAAACGCAAGTGGGAAGCACCTAACGGTAAATCATTCCGAATGCAAATAGTCGTGCCGGCATCAAAAGTCAACGAGTGAGTGAATAAAACAATTTCTAAAATACGAGAAAAGTTTTATTGGCTACATATGCGGGAGGATGTGGAGAATTGGTGTCGCAGATTAACTGTGTGTGCTTCTTACAAAGGGCCGCCACATAGCAGCAGAAAGGAAATGTATAAGTGTAATGTCAGAGCCCCATTGGAAAGGAGAACTGATGTACAAGAAGCCACGAGGGTAAAATTAGAAGTAAATGCCAACCGAATGAGGACCCGCTATGACTTACTTGCGAATTCAGCAGGATTCAATGAAGGTGATCTTGTTTGGCTGTACAACCCGAACGGACGTATGGGACGTTCTCCAAATTCCCAACAACAATGGGAGGGACCGTATTCAGTAGTAACTATGATAAATCACGTAGTATACAAGATTCAACGTGGTACAAGAGGCAAACGAAAAATCGTTTATCTGGATCGCTTGTGTCAATATTACAACTATCAAGACCGTGGACCATCTGTTGTTCGGGACGAACAAATTTAAGAAGGGGGCAGTGTTACGTGCAACAAAAAGAGACAAGTGACATCTACTGAAAATCAAGAGTAAACAACTTAAGGTTCGGAGAAAGGAATCTTCAAGAAGGCTCTGGAGAGTTTGTAGAGTATAAATATAGCAGTTGCAACCACCAGAGTATGAGTCGTGTCTTAGACGTTGCAGTGTTAACAAGCGAAAGTAGTAAACGGGCGAAAGTGTTGCAATTGGATTGCGATAATTGAAAGTACAGTATTAGCGATAATTAAAGTTGAGTTGATTAGTTGAAGGTTTATGAATTTTGTATGATTAGAGTGAAATAAAGAACTTGTATATTAAATATTTAATATTGTGTTTTAAATAACGAACCAAAGGCCACGCACGCAACAGTATATTTTCAGGTAGGAAATCCCGGCCCGAATAACCAAATTACCTTGTCCGGATTAGTGGCACCTATTCCTCCATGAAGGCCTCCTGGAGAGTGTCTGCATACCTGTAAGTAAAACAAGATACCGCGGAGCAAATTCCTACCAGGGATTTCCCTTACAACAATCTCCCGAGAAAAGGATATTTATAAAATTTTGTCAAAACGAGAATATCTAGTATTTATATATGTTCCGTAATCCTAATATCATCTTTAGATGATACTCTACTTCCTTAACAGGAAAAACAATTTCCATCAACTTATCACTTTATCGTGGAACCTATTCACTCCCCTCGCCGGTATATAAACTTTTCGCCTTGACAGCCCTATGCCTAGATATTTATGGGAGATAGAATCTCCGGTAGCGAAAGTTCAAATCGTTGAGCGGAGTATATTTGTCCTTTGGATCGATATTTCTATCTATGCGTAAAATATATACTTAAATTTACTTTTCTTTCTCTTTAAAAATAAGGTTCTGGGCCCGCACGATAGGACGTGTGTATTTAATTTGTTTACCTAGTACAATGCTCTATTAGAGCCTTTGAAACCGAAACTCATTGCGTTTCTCTTCATTTGTGAACTAGTGTTTTTTTGTGCTTTATCTCTAACTTATGCTATTACTGTTTGTTTTTACACTACTAATAATGTCTAATATAAGTCTCTGGAATTTTAATTAATATGAATCTTAGTCACTAGAGGCCTGGGCCAAGAGTCGGTTCCTGTGTATCCTACATATGGTTTCCCATTATGGCAGTGCTCATCTGTTTTCTCCTTTTTTATTAATTGATGGCGCTGCACCGCTTTGAGTGCTGTTTGCCCTTGAAGTCTTCGTTCCGTTGCGAAGTTGATTCTGGTATACTTGAATTGGGGTGCCTACTGTATTTCGCGTCTCAGGAGGTGCCGTCAATTTCCCCGAATATTAGTTTTGGGGTTTTCTTACTTGGTCTCAGCGAGATAAGCTGCTTATTTAATTAAATGGGGCTCCGTTTATTGGGCATGTGGACGGTGAAATAATTTCATGATTGCCAGTGGTCATTGAGAAAACATTCAAACAATTAACGGTTCCGACAATGTCTGCCACTATGTCTGTGTCTACCTATCCCTCGTCTAGAAAATTCCAATTTTATAATTTCAATCTAATCACTGAAATAATTATGCTGACCCTTACTATCTTCGATTCCTGGTTCTTAGGATTTTCCTTTTCCAATTTTTTTTCCTTTTTTAAACACAAATGCTTGCAAAATTAAACTCAATCTAAGTCCGCGCTTTTACAAAACTCTTTCCATTTTGACAAACATCACTTTGAAAATCTTCCACTTCTCTTTCAAACGATTCCTTGTCGGGCACCCGTCTCAGTCTGCCTTGAGACGTATGGTAGAGTGTCCTTGACAACACATTCACCGCTTTGTGCTGCTGCTAGCCGTCGGGCAGCATACTGCTGCCTGTAGTACGCTACGACCATAACAGGACAATGGGTAGTCTAGACTACCTGTTGTCCAGACAACTCTGAAAAATGGTCGATTGAGCTAGCCGGTCTTAAAACATAGGTGTAATAAAAACGTAGAGTGTATAGATGTTCGCCAAGTAATAATACTATAGATGCTGTATATATCTATATGTACGGTCGCCATGTAGTAATTAATGATGTAAATCTCTAAACAATGAGGCAGGAGAAGCTTTGTGAAAAGCAGACCTGCGCTACTACGACGGGCGCAGCTGTAAACAGCAGATGCCCGGTAGTAGTCTCGAAAGGAATGATACTATGTTGGCGCAGCTGTAAACAGCAGATGCCAAGTGGTAAATAAAACGACTACTTGTTGTATCTATAACTAGTAAAAACCAATTGTTATTTATTCGGTTATTGCTACTTAATTTATACACAAATTGTTTCTTACCGTTAACGCAATTCTTCTTTCTTAATACAAAATGCATACTTGCATTTTGTTTGCAATTATTATACATCATGACGCAATTGCATATTTGCATTTATTTGTTTAACTCCGGCAGAAAGATGTGACACAATATAACTGACCCGCATTACGCTGGTTGCAAGAAGGTAAATAAACGCATGTAAACAATTATAGTCACTTCTTAAGGTTGTGACATATATTTTGTTTAGCGTATGTTTTTGCTTAATTGCAATTAATCAATCGATCGCATTTATTGTGATTGATTAATTGAGCGATGGACTTTGGGTCAATTGAATAATGCATGAATGCAGAATGAGCATTCTTGTATTTTCAATTGATTAGGAAATTGTTGTGCGAATTAACATCACATAGGGCTCATCGCTGCGGGCGCCCAATGTGTGACTCGACCCACGACCCATGAAAGCATTTCCCTCACTCGAGCCAGACGGATGCGACTGGTTCTCAAACACAGTCTGGTATGCTCGAGAGGTGACGAATCGAAGGCACATCCCTGAAGTCCCGCTAGTCTTTGATCAGACTTCGCCATCATTCTCCATGTCGGGAACCAGAGGCGCACTGACAAGTTGGTAATCCAAAAAATCCAGCCGGTCAGTCCCCCTTTGCCTTCCTTCACCGATATGCCGAGAGAACTCTGCAGTCAGTAACCTATCCAACTGGTCGCAAAGCTTTCCCAGCCCTAACATCTCACTCAGATCTCCGACCGACTTTTCTTCAGGGCTGTGTCCTCAAGGCGCCGTTGAAGTAATGACAAGGCTGATTTTCTTCACTAAATTCATAAAGACGTTGTACAAGTGAAATTCCTACGGCAACCTATCTGCCGTAGGGTACCATGTAGGAGGGGTTCTGATGCCTTGTCAGGCGAGGAATTGGGATAACGTGTCTATTGTCCCAAAGGTATGCCGACCGATAGGCTGGGAGGGTCCTAAGCGGCACATTGGCACCCTGTAGTATACAAGTTAAGCTCGCTGGATGCCTTATTAGAGTTACCAGGGATAAACGTCACAATAGATAGATGACATGCCCGAAAATATTGGTATCATGGCCTGATGTCCTTGGCGTGATAGACTCCTATCGTTTTCCCCTGAAGATCTCCAAGCTCATACAAGGAGTTTCCTTTCGTTGACTTAATTCGACACTTTAAAAATTTACGAACTAATTTAGCACTGGTCTGCTGCTGGAAATTGCTTTGGGCAAAATTCCGTCTGAATACTTCTGGACCCACTTTGAAATTAACAGGCTTCGCTCTGAGATTATAAGCCTTTGCACCCTGTTTGAATGTGTAGTTTAAGTTCTCCTGCACTCTCGTATAGATCAATCTCAATTTGTCTTCAGCATCTACTCTCAGAGGCTCATTAAGAGCTCCGAGGCTCCTAAGGATGTTGTCGTCTACGTGTGTGCCGTGCTCCAAAAGGAGAGCACACAGCTTTTCGGTAAGTGTTGAAATAAAAAAAAAAATCTTTTTTTCTCCTAAGAGCAATATTTCTATTTATTATTTTTTTTTCACTTTTCCTATAAGTACAATATTTCTATTTATTTTATATAATTCACTTTTCTTTTTATAATTCACTTTTCTTTTTATAGTTCACTTTTCAATACAATATTTCTATTTATTTTATCTAAACTTTCAATGCGCGAACGTCTCTCGGCGGTTTTTAAAATCGAACTCCTCGAGGTTTGGGCAAATTGCACCCAGGTACCCATGAAAACTTTTTCTTAAAGTTTTTTTCTTCTTATTAATTTCTCACGACGATTTTAAATTCGTACGTGAGAGAATGCAAATTATTTATGTTGAGATGCATATGCATCATGTAGAAAATCCAACCCGATATGCACTTGTGTGCCTGTCTTAAAATATTACTTTTAAGCGGGCGAGAATAATCGTACGTATGTATGTATGTATGTACATACAATTAGATTTGAGCAATTGAATAATATATGTATGTGAAGTGTATATTGCACAATAAAAAAAATGGAAGTAAAGAAGAAACTGTATGTAGGTAAGTATGCAGTGCATTTCGTGGGAGCGGAATGCATGCTAGATAACAAAATGCAATTTATGCTTAAATTGCATTTTGTTATAGCATTGAAATGCATTTTAAATGCATTTGAAATATGGAATGAAATTTTGAATTAAAATAATTAAAAGTAATTTTCAGGGTCAACTTTGCAATGCATCAATATATTGCATAGGGCAATATGTTGGTGCATTGACCTTATCGTTGTGATTCGGGGCATTGGGTACCTGAGTCACAACATCCCTCCCCCCTGGGGAAAAGAAAGTTTTATTCTTTCTAGAAGAAAACTTTCTTAGTTGGAACTAAGGAGTTGTACAAGCGGATATATTATACTAAATATATTATAATACATATTTATTTATATGCTAGAGAGAAACGAAAATCTGTAGTTCTAGAGCCCTTATACTTAGCATTACTACTACAATAGTTTATAACCACTTTTGGGTACTATGTATATACTTTTATTATGTTTTGAAAGTATTTAATATTTATTAAAAAAAAAATTATATTAAAAGGCTATACAATATTTTTTTTTCTTGTAACTAATTATTATTTTAAGTTACTAATTATTACGTGTTAGAAATATATGTATATATATATATATATATATGTTTGTAATCATTTCTCAAATAAAAGCTTTAAACATTTATTTATAAAAATAGAAAAATCTTAATTAGTTATTACGCTATATTATATTCACATGTAGTGTCTCTATAGATTCCTTTTGTTTTACATCTTATTTTATTTTTTATACTATATATTTATAGAATGTTAATTTGTAAAGAAAACTATAATTTATTTTAATTTTTATGTTTATCTCTTTTTTTGTTTTTTTATAAATTTCTAGTTTTATGTTTTTTTTTCATTATAGAGTGCGTTTGATTGTTGGGATAAGGATAGGGGTGTTGAAAAAAATGATGAAAATTGGGAAATAAGAGGATACTGTTGTCCGTGTCTTATGCTTGTCGTAGTTTGTATATCTTAGAACATAAGATTGGAAGCATGAGTCCATGGGATGCCCATATATATCAGTAGTATATATTTAAAATATGTCATCAATTTTCTGTCTTTTTTCTGATGGGAGCAGGAGTTATTTTAAATCGTTCTCTTCTTGGGGCCGGGGTAGGCATATCTTCCAGTTCGTGTGCAGAAAGTATTTCTTTCGATTCACACACTTTTGGTTTGCATTTAATATACATATATACGCAGGCAACAGAGATGATTAAAGCAATAGTCACATATGATATTGCATAGTGGTGAACATGATGATTACTTATTGAATTAAGCGGATTTAATTCCTGCTCTTTTTGGGAATGGATGGATTCCAAAAGCCTCTCTAGATCCGTGTTTGTCGAAAGATTTAACGTATGTATTTTTATATGCGATCCTCTTGAGGAGGACGTCATATTTGATATTATACTGGAAATGTTTACTGTTGGGATAAAATGGGAGTTGAATTTGGAAATTTTTACGTTATGTCCGTGCAGGATGAATTCCTTGCTGCGAACATAACAACCGGGATAGATATACATTGTTCCGGTTCCTTGCAGAACTTGTGAGTTAATGGAATTTCGCAAATAATATCTATGTGGATGGAATCTTTTAGGGAGAAAAGCCAAGCGTTCGGTTGCGATAATTGCGTCCAAAAACAATCTTGTTCTAGTGTTAAAATTTTACAATCGGATGTAATTGGCTCCTTTTTTATTAAATTTATCTCGCATTGATTTACCTTGGTATTTGCATTTAAGATTGGGGATGTGATCTGGCAGTAAAAGTGCGTATGATCCAACGTTGCGCAATTGTGGATATCATGTAATGCTAGTTCAATATAGTGCTCACGATAGTAGTCTATTAGTATATATTCATTTGCTGGTTCAATATATATAAACGATCCGTTAAGGAGTGTAGGTAGTCGCATTACTTTGAATAATTGGTATGGTTCCTTGAATGGAAGTGGAATTCGGAGCTCTATAATTATTTTATTATTGAAAACATTCGCTGCTATTGTACTCAATTAGTAAATTTCTGATAAAATATTGTCTCTAGAATTTATGGCAATTCCTGTCTGATGTTCAATAAGAGTTCTTCAATTTGTCTAGGGAAAATGAGTATAGGATGAAATTTTCCATGCCTTGAATCTGTTAAGAGATCTATTAATTCCGACTGGGTATTTTGGTATCTAAATGCCATTAACGAAACCAGTTAAATGAGTGACTCAAGTTCTATGGATATTTTGTTATCCAATGTTCTGTTTTCCATTAATGATGTAGCTATCTGTATTGAAATTAACTTTTTATGCATAACCAAGAAATCCTTCTCAATTGCGGCTTTAGTTTTGTTGAAAACATTTGCGGTTGCTTCGACTATCGCAGTTTGGCTTTTCATAAGTGATAGGAAGGAGTTTTGGTTAAGGGTGAGGTTACGAATCTGTTCATCATACAATTTGGCATCATCCTCGTCCAATGTGCCGAAAAGTGCTTTGGAAATTGAGCCTACTGCATTGAATAATGCTCTTTGTTTCCTATTCTGGGTCACAAGTAACAGGTTCTTATATTCTATATTTGCTAATATAAGATTAATTTGTAACAACGTACCGTTACAAGTGTGGCTCAAGGCTGAGTGTTTGTCCAGTTTCTGGCAGGTCGCTGTAATTTGTTGGGCAATGAACTGGATGTTGTTGAATTCTGTTTTAAAATTGTCCAGGTCGTAGAATGTGACTAATTTCCACTCGTTGGTGTAGAAGTTGGCTCTGCCAATTTCCTCAAAATAAATGCCTGCAGTAGCATTTAGGTGGTTTACCTCTATTCCTGAGCCGTAGATGAAAGGGATGAAAATTAAAATGAATGCTATTTGCATCATTTTGAAAACCTGGAAGATGATATTGCGTTATTCACTTGGAATGAAGAGGATGAAGCTGTTGACATTAATATTACTCTTTGAAAAGTTTTAAGTCATTATTATGGACTCTCTTATTTTTATTATTAATTCTGATGGTGGAATTTTCGGGGGAATTAGTCTCCATTACCTCATACGGACCTGACCATAGTGGTGAGAATTTGTTCTCTCGAACTCTGCTCTTAAGAAGGACTTTATCGCCTACCATAAAAGATTTTTGGACGGAGCTTTTGTCATATTGCAATTTTGATCTTTCTTTGTTTGCCATGGCTATGTCTTTAGCTATTTTGAAGCTATGTTGTAGACGCGCTTTTAACTCGTTTGCATAATTGTCGTAATTATAGCAAACGGTTGGAGAAGATTTGAAATTGTTTGGAATTTCGGCTGGGAATCCGTAAAGGAGTTCGCGAGGAGTATAATTAGTACTCGAATGAGGGGTTGTATTATATACAAACATGGCATAAGGAATCCATGTATCCCAGTCTTGTGGATCTTTTGCTACATAAGATCGGAGATATTCTGCTAAGGTTCTGTGGCTTCTCTCCAACGCACCATTCGTTTGAGGGTGATATGGAGTAGTTTTGAGCCTTTTAATTCTCAGCAATTTAGATACCTCGGCGAACATGCCACTTATGAGGTTAGAACCTTGGTCTGTGAGGATACTTTCTGGAATACCATGTCGACAAACTATCGTTGTCGTGAAGGCTTCCGCTAATGTCTTAGACTCGGTGTCGACTATGGGAATAGCCTCTGAAAATTTTGAAAGGTCGTCTTGGAATGTAAGGAGATATTTGTTTCCAGAATGAGAAATTGGGAGAGGTCCTACAACATCTAGGTACACTCTTTCGAAAGGTTTGGAGCTAATGCTTGAGATTTTCATTGGAATTTTAGGGTTTCTGGATACTTTGTTCACCTGACAAAGTTTACATTTCCTTACATGCTTTACGATGTCGTCTGACATGCCAGGCCAGTAGAATTGCTTTTTGATTCTTTTAATTGTACGCGAAACGCCTTGAAGGCCTCCCGTCGGTAGCGAATGAAAATCTTTTAAAACTTGTTCGATGTCATTAATGTCTGATAAATATTTAATTGAATCCTGATGCAGTTTTATGTTTATTTGCTTATTAGCGAAGATTTTGGTAAAAGCGGTTTTAATAATTATTAGATTCTGAAGATCTAAAATTGGGTAGGAGATATTAATTTGTTTTAACTGATTTGCCTCTGTGTCTGAGCAGATCTCAGTTAAAATCTTTTCGAGGTCTGATCTATCTCTTTGCGATCGACAAGGTAAATTAGTTTTTGATATAATTATTGTGGAGTCTTTTTTCTTGAAGAAGTTCAGTTCAGTTTCTAAAAGTGGGGATTTATCTGAAAATCTTAATTTCGAATCCAACACTCTTTCAAGTTCTGTCAATTTAGGATTCGCATTTTTAGTCAGTAAAAGAGGAAAATTAGTCTCAGTTATTATGACCGAGGAATTGTTTGATGAAGATGGAGCTGGGTCTGGAGTAATAATACTCGTGTCGGTAATGTTCAGATTTGCCTGAGCTTTAGCCTGATTCCTTGTTACCACATTTATGCAGGTGGTAGGTTTTGCGAAATTTTCGCTATTATCTGGAATAGCTCTACTGAGAGCGTCTGCATTTGTGTTGAGCTTACCTGATTTTTGGACTATCTTGTCGTCATATTCCTCAAGACGTATTCTACATCTCATCAGTCTTGAGGAGTGATCTTTCAGATTCATGAGCCATACTAATGGTTTATGGTCAGTTATAATTGTAAACTGCCTGCCATAAACGTATGGTCTGAATTGCTCAACTGCGAAAACGATAGCTGAGAGCTCCTTTTCTATTGTTGAGTAACGAGTCTCTGCACCATTGAGAGCTCGGCTCACATAGGCGATTGCACGATCTCCTTGATCATCAACTTGTGAAAGAACAGCTCCGATGGCGTAATCACTGGCATCGGAGGTGACGAAAAATTCTTTGCCGAAATCAGGATAAGATAGAATTGGTGCTGAAATTAATTTATTTCTCAATTTGCAAAACGCTTCATCGCAAATTGCGTCGAACTTGAAGGGCGTATCTTTTTTTAAAAGATTTGTGAGTGGTTTGGAAGGCTTTAATATCTTTCTCCTTCTTGGGTCTGGGATAGGACTGCACTGACTTGATTTTTTCTGGGTCTGGTTTGACTCCATTTTCTGTAATTATGTGCCCTAGATACATAATTTCCTTTCTTAGGAAGTGGCACGTGTCGGGTTGAAGTTTGAGGTTGAAATTGCGGAGACGGCTAAATACTGCTGTGAGTCTTGTATTATGGTCTTTGAGATTGTATCCATGGAGGCCAGATAAGACATTATTCATGGCTCGTTGAAAAGTAGCAGGGGCTCCTTTGAAACCAAATGGCATACGATTGTATTCGTAGTGGCCATAGGGTGTGCTAAAGGCAGTTTTCTCCCTGTCCTTCGAGTCCATTTTTATCTGGTGAAATCCACTGGCTAAGTCGAGTGTGGTCAAATATTTCGACTTCCCCAACTGGTCTAATATATCGGTGATATTAGGCAGTGGGTACGCATCGCCAATAGTGATGTCGTTAATACGACGAAAGTCTACCACTACTCGCCACTTTTTGTTTCCATTCTCGTCTGGTTTTTTAGGAACCAGGAGAAGTGGAGAGTTCCAGGGACTATGTGAAGGTCTGATGATGTTTGACTCAAGCATTTCTGGTATTTGCCTGTTTATTTCCGTTCGGCTTGCTTCAGGAAGTCTATAAGGCTTTGTATAAATGGGCGGTTTGTCTTGGAGTGTCTCGATTTTGTGGGTAATCGCATCTGTATATGAAAGGAAATCCCCTTCTATAAAGAAGAGATCGTTGAATTCCCTACAGATATTGCGAACACTCTCAGATTCCTCTGAATTACAGTGATCCAATTTTATAAGGTTTTGCAGCTTAATTATTCTGCCCTTAATTGGATCTCTTTCAGAGTTTGTGGAGATGACCACAAAGTCGTCCAAGTCTTGGTAAACTGGGTTCACCTCGTAAGGTGCCAGATCGGCGTCCTGCTCATTTGTGTTGAGGATTAGGACTTTTGCCATGCCGTTGACTGGTTCGACTATCGAATTTCCAAGAAATAAACCTGGCTTTATTTCCTTCTTGAAACAGATCGATTGATTTTGAATAGAAGGAGTTGGAATTTCAATAATATATTCTGATCGAGCCGGAGTTTTAATTTAATTTAATTTATCCGATTCTTTCGGATTTTTAAAAGGAAGGAGATATGATTCCAACTTTTGTGGAATTTGGAAGGAGTTATACGATGATTCTGACTCGATAGAATTTGAAGGAGATAAAACTTTATTGAAATTCTTTGACTTCTCTTCTGATTTATTCCTGGAATTTACTGTTTGTGAATTTATTGATGAAGGAGATAGAGCTGTACTAGATGGAGCCTTTTGTGCAGCTGTAGATGGAGATATACTTTTACCTTTGTGCTTCATCTCTTGTGAAGCTTTCGATGGAGATAGATTTTTATTAGTATTAATATCGGAGAATGTTATCTCCGTATATAATAGGCTTTTTGTTTGGGATCTCTTTTCTGAGTCTTCGCTTTTCAAATAAACGTATGGATAATTAGTGAAATATTCTTCATAAGGATAACATTCATTTGAATCATTTATTTCTAAAGAAATATATTTATTTTTGTAATTGATACTAGCATTGTATCGAGATAAAAAGTCAAGACCAAGCAGGCCATCGTATGAGAGGATGGAGTTATTTCCCACTATTTGAAATGGGTGCTCTAGGATGGAGTTATCTTGCGCAGATTCCAGAGTTAATTTCGCGAAGATGAGTCCTTCTGTAGAAGTTGACTCTGTAAACAAAGTATTTATATTGCAGACAGCATCTCTGTAGCAGATACTGTCTGGTTTCAGTGGATGGGGTTTTATTAAGCTGATTTCTGCTCCTGTATCAATCAAAAAGGTAAGCTTCGGAGCAGAACAGATGTCGACAGGCAAGGAAAGCGTTAGTGAATTTTTATTTATTTGAACGGGGATTTGAATTAATTTCTTGCTGCCTATTTTTCCGTCGATATTGTCTCGGGATTCCTGTGGACTTGTGCTGTAGTTTGAATGTGCGAGGGGTTGCCGAATGAGACCCCCCGCTGCATCCAGTTTCCCTGCCTGGATGCCGATGGACTTTTGCTGTCCTTCCTATTTGGAGACGGTGACCTAGCCGAGATATTGGCATTATTATATCTCGGCCGTGGAGTTCGACTTTCTCGGAATACTGGTTGCTGCCAGTTCCTATTTTGAGGCTGTCTGTCAGCCGTATTTGTTGGTGGAGTATTTTTCACCTTTTGGAAATTATTTTGATTTCCTGGGCTGTCGTTAAAGCGACTATTATTCGCAGTTCTTGTCCTGCATTCCTCGATTGTATGTCCCATCCGATGACAATATCGACATGAAGGAGATTGTGATGGATATTTAATTTTATTAAAATCTGGAGAGCGTTGTAATTGGGGGTTTAGCTTTGGAACTGCATTGAAATTTTGCGTGGTGCTTTGTATGACTGGGCAACTTGATGCAGCATGCCCCAGTCTATTACATTTGAAGCAACGTAAGTTGTTATTTATACTTTGAAAGGAATTTTGATTTACCTAGTTATATGTTTGAAAGTTGGGTTGCTTCTGCTCCATACGTAATGAGTGATCTAGAATATGTGATTTTAGTGCAGAGAAGGATTTATCGGAATGTACCTTAACCAAGGTCTGTAATTGTGGGTTGGATAACCCATCTTCAATTGCTCTCACAGCCTGACACTCATTATCTTTTAACAAAGATTGTAGGAGCACCTTGTCCGTTGTATAGGAATGTGTTGCTTCATTTAGCTTGGACAGTGTTGTATTTTATCTCTGCAAAAAGTCTTTTACACTTTCTTCTCTTCTTTGTCTGGAGTTGGTTAATTGGGATTGTAAGGAAGATCTAGAGATTTTTACTTCGAAGGTTTGAGTCAACAGAGGTTTTAATTCAGACCAATTTGATATTTGGTTGTACCTGAATACATCATATGCTTCGGCGGATAGTTTACTCCTTATTAAACTGAGGAGGGAGTGCTTTTCGTTCGTCGTCGATGCCGTCGCGTATATATCATCACAACTTGAAATGAATTTGTGAAGATCTTTGGGATTTCCATTAAAGTTGGGAATTAACGATCTAGCTTCTGATAGAAAGATGGTAGATTGGTCTCTAAAGGAGACATTATGATGATGGTCTGTGAAGTTATGTGTATTATTCGATGCGTTTTGGATTCGAGAGTCCAATTGCTCTTGAAGGGCAATTATCGTGTCTGTGTATGATGTTTCTACCTCGGCGTAAACATCATTTTTGAAATAGTCATGCTCCAAATCATTAGGGCCGGTATATGAAATTATTTCACTATGCGTTGCCTCAAAATCATCCCAGTATTTGTGCAATGAATTTATCTTTTGTGTCAGATATGTCTGTGTCGCAGTTGATAATGAATTAAAATTGATCGATTGTATAATTCGTGATATAGACTTTTGCCTATGATCCTGCAATCTGAACCGTACTGAGTTGGATTGATCTTTGTCTGTATTGTCTTGGGTATCAGCTGCAGTTGTTTTCTGCGAAGTCTTGGGGGGTGGAATGTAAAAGGGGTTATTTGTGCGCTCTGTGTGGACTGATATGGATTTCAACCTATCAGACAGAGTTGCCTTTGTAAGATTGTACCAGTCCTCCGTTTTGTCATAGCATGACTGCTTAAAATAATCATGAGTTTCAGTAAAATTTTCATGATCTTGAATCAGGGTTTCAATTTTTTCAAATGAAGCCCATAGTTCTTCCAACTGTTGGAGTTTTCCAGAAGTAAAATCTGAAGTCCTTTTAGGTTTATTCGCTCTGTGATCATCGGCCAGAATTTGTCTAATTTCTGCCATTTTTGGGACTTGTGACAAGCAAAGCTCATCGAAAGATTTGGTTTCTTCAGTCATGTTTGTGTAATTGTTTTGTAGGGGTGGGTAAAAATTAGTTAGAAGGGGAAGCGATGAAAAATAAAAATTTTATACACGAATGAAAAAATTTTTCGTGGAAATAAAGATTATTATAATTGTACTCTATATAGTACATATATAGCTGCTGCGCAGCAGATTGATTAAAGGGATGGGATAAAATTATGGTTTATAATTATGCTCAATATATGCTGCTCAGTAGCAGGTTGATATAAAACTTATTGTTTTTTATTTGTTTGTGTGTTCATTATTTATAAATTTGGAATTAAATTTGTGTACACTTTTGAGAATAATAAAGGCGTGATAGATTATTGTGGAACGTAGAGTAAAAGAAAGGTTTAAATAAACTTTCAATATCAAGAAAAAGGGAGTGTATTATAATTAAAAAAAAAATTGTATGTTTAAATAAAATGTCTGAATTAAATATAAGAAAAACACAACAATAGGAATCGGAACTATTTAGCGATTTCCAAAAGGGAAAAATTTTAATATTTGATTAGTAAAAGGAAAAGGAATTGTTACATAAATCGCTAATTCCAACCAAAATCTTTACTCTCGTCAATAGGCCTATGAAGCTCTATCGCAGGGGATCGATTGTTGATTTTATTCGAAGTCCTCTGGCCAACAAGCTCACAAAGTCTTGCCGCAGAGGTCGCTTCTAGGAACAGCAATTTAAAAAAAAGATGAAAAGGTTTTATTTGTTAGAAAGGGTGAAAAATGTTTGCACTTCTTGTTTTTGTTTTTTTTTTTTTTTACAACACTTTCTTTTATGTGTCTATATTCTTTAGTTCTATCAACATATCTAATAATTAATGTAATCAAATAGCTAATTTCAATAACAAAAAATATTGAGATATAACTTTTATTGTCTACCTTGTTTAATATCCAATTGTGTTTGTCCTGTAAGATATGCGTGGGGTTTCCTGGCCGACGTCCTCTTGAAGATTTAAAGATGAGGATTAAGATATTGGTGTTGATTGTTTTTTCTTGACACTGGGAAGATACGTCTTGGGTCTTCCTTCCTTCTATTTGTTACGTCTTAGTGAGGCAGGGATGAAGCCTCGCAAGGGTCCCACGTTGAGCACTCTGGCGCTTAAACTTGTTTCTCCTCTAAGTACCTTTTTTTTTTTGGTACCCGGGCTTAATTTTTTTTTTTTTTATATTCAAGTATATTAACTTATTTTTTATTATGTTTTGCCTTTATTTTATATTGCTTTGGGTTTACTAATTAATTAATTAAAATTCAGATTAAAGGGCACTGATAAAAATCTTGCAACCAGTGCATTGTATTGGCAGCCCTTATTACTTTTTTATCAATTACTAGTTTATTGTATTTTACTTTAATTAGATATATTAAGGCACTGATATATTTAAAAACATAAAAAAAAAACGGAATAGGACTGTCACCAGTTGTTATGGCTGTATCGCAGATTTTAGTATTATTATTATTTTTTTTTTTACTTTTACAAAATTACAAGCACCAAAAGGAGAGCACACAGCTTTTCGGTAAGTGTTGAAATAAAAAAAAAATCCTTTTTTTCTCCTAAGAGCAATATTTCTATTTTTTTTTTCACTTTTCCTATAAGTACAATATTTCTATTTATTTTATATAATTCACTTTTCTTTTTATAATTCACTTTTCTTTTTATAGTTCACTTTTCAATACAATATTTCTATTTATTTTATCTAAACTTTCAATGCGCGAACGTCTCTCAGCGGTTTTTAAAATCGAACTCCTCGAGGTTTGGGCAAATGGCACCCAGGTACCCATGAAAACTTTTTCTTAAAGTTTTTTTCTTCTTATTAATTTCTCACGGCGATTTTAAATTCGTACGTGAGAGAATGCAAATTATTTATGTTGAGATGCATATGCATCATGTAGAAAATGCAACCCGATATGCACTTGTGTGCCTGTCTTAAAATATTACTTTTAAGCGGGCGACAATAATCGTACGTATGTATGTATGTGTGTACATACAATTAGATTTGAGCAATTGAATAATGTACGTATGTGAAGTGTATATTGCACAATAAGAAAAATGGAAGTAAAGAAGAAACTATATGTAGGTAAGTATGCAGTGCATATCGTGGGAGCGGAATGCATGCTAGATAACAAAATGCAATTTATGCTTAAATTGCATTTTGTTATAGCATTGAAAAGCATTTTAAATGCATTTGAAATATGGAATGAAATTTTGAATTAAAATAATTAAAAGTAATTTTCAGGGTCAACTTTGCAATGCATCAATATATTGCATAGGGCAATATGATGGTGCATTGACCTTATCGTTGTGATTCGGGGCATTGGGTACCTGAGTCACAACAAGGATGGAATAGGAGCTCGTATGTTCAATCATCTGTTGACCGAAGAGTGTTCGGTAGGGAGAGAAGCCAGTTGCTTGGTGGAAAGATCTCCTAAGGGAGCTAGCTATATGGCTTAACTTCTCATCCCACTTTGTGTGTTCCTTCCGGACGTATGCCCTAATCCCTGACAATAGAGACCTGTTCATTCGCTCTGAGGCGTTTGCTAGCGGCGAGTAAACTGCCGTTCGCAAGTGTTTCACCCAATACTTATCCAGCAATCTGGTTAATTGAGTTGAGCAAAACTAGACTCCATTGTTAGAGACTATCGTTTCCGGAACTCTGAACATGTGAAATATTTCAGTCTCAATGAATTGACACACATTGAGAGTAGATGCCTTTCTTATAGTTTTGAGAATCGGGAGCTTAGAAAAGTGATCAAGAATTATCAATTTGCAGACATTTCCTTTCACTGATCTGGGATATGGACCTACAAAGTCGATGTACAGGTTTTGCCATGGTATTGCTCTCACAGACTGGACTTCCACCGGCACCTACGTAGTTTCTGACATCAACTGTCATTCGCGGCCAGTACAAGTGTCTCCTTAATCATTCCAGTGTTTTCTCTATACCTCCGTGAGAAGCCAGTGGCCGATCATGCGCTCTTGAAATAACGTCGGAGACAAGCCTTCGTTGAATCCAAAGCTTCCAAGCTTCTTCCTCCTGAATCGGATCGCCTGTTTTCGGAACAGTCCGAATATAAACGAAGCCATTCCTGACGCAAAAATCTGGTAGTTTACTAGAAGCTAATTTAACCTTATGCCTCAGCTCCTCATATTCCAACGAGTTAAAATATGGAGAACTTAGGCAAACTTTCGGGCCAGGATCTTCAGGTGTTGTTAAGCTGTCACAATAAATTCGTGACAGCGCATCAGGAACAACGTTCAGGCTTCCTTTTTGGTGCTCAATGGTGCAATCGAGACCTTGAAGCTTCAAACTCCACCGAGCAAGTCTACCACTGAAGTCCTTTTGAAACATCAGCAATTTCAAGCTTGTATGATCAGTCACTATCTTAAACGGCATAAGTTCTATGAAGGGCCGGAGCTTCTGTACACTTAATAAGGCCGCTAAGCATTCCTGCTATGTGACAGTGTAATTCCGTTGTGCTGAGTTCAACTTTTTCGAGACGTAGACTATTGGCTTCTCATGGCCATCGTCATCTAGTTACATACGCACTCCACCAATACCTTGTTGGCTCGCATCACAGTGTATCACGAACGGTTTGGTGAAATATGGGCTCACTAACAACGGAGCAGAGGTAAGTTTTTGCTTCAACGATTCCAGAGACGTCTGGGCTTCGGTTGTCCATTGGAACTGACTAGGATTCTTCAGCGTGCCTGTGATGGAGGCAGTTAAATCAGCATAGTTCGAAATGAATCGTCGGTACCATCCCGCCATACCTAGTAGGCGTCGGGCTTGCCGAACAGGTTTAGGTGACGGATAGTCAACTATGGTTGAAATTTTATCTGAGTCAGTTCTGTTTCCTCCTTTCTCGACAATAAAACCCAAGTATTTAGTCTCCTTAATGCAAAACTTACTCTTCTCAATATTGATAATGATGCCAGCTTTTCTCCGCTACACGGGCTAGCAGCGTGAGATGAGAGTCAAAGTCTGATGACAGAATTAATAAATCGTCCAAGTAGACGAGAACATTCTCACGAAGATCGAAAGGAATGACCTTATCCATGAGACGGCACATAGTTTGTGGAGCATTGCATAAGCCGAATAGCATCACGGTGTACTGATAGACTGATCGACTCAGAAGCGCATCTATCTGTGGCAGCGGATAGGCGCCCTTCTTAGTAACAGAGTTGACTTTCCTGGCGTCAAAACAAAGCCGAACCTTTCCAGGCTTCCTCACCAGTACCACTGGAGAGCTCCAGGAACTCCGGCTCTCCTCTATCACACCCAGCGATAGCATTCGTCTTAGTTCAGCATCCATCAAATTCTGTACTGCCGGTGATATCGGATGAAAAACGTTTCTGTGTTCTGCAACTGTCGGTTGTTTTACTGATTAGCCCAACAGCTGGCTGCGATGAGCGCTTAGTGGAGCAATTGACGACTACGATAATAATTTACCTCGCATAGTAATTATTATGTAAGTCTATAAGGTTGTTGTCTTTTGTTTACATCCGCGTTGCGAGTAAAAGCTTACTTCTGAATATTGGGGCATAAAAGACCAATGACTGGTCTGGCGAGTGCTGTTAAGTGTTCAGTCGAGTCTTAACTTTTGTTATCTCGATACTAAGTTACAGTTCGGTTCGAGTTTGCTTAGTTGTAAAAGTATTAGGACAGGTCAGCTTTGACGTAAAAATAAAGTACATATGTTCAAGTAATTCGTGTGTTATTATTTATTGAAGAAGTTTTTCATTGTGTGATTGCTTTGGGACACGACAATTTGGCGCAGGCGGTTAAAGTTAAGTGACGTATTGTGATTTTTATTTTAAAATTATGTTTTTTGGAGTAACTAAATGCTTTTTAGCTGCTCCATTTTTTTTGGTTTTTTAGGAGTTATGCTTTTTAGCTACTCCATTTTTGTTTGTTTTGTATGAGTTATGGTTTTTAGCTTATCCATTTTTTTTTGTTTTGTAGGAGTTATGCTTTTTAGCTACTCCAATTTTTTTTGTTTTATAGGAGTTATGCTGTTTAGCTGCTCCATGTTATTTTTTTGTGGGAGTTAACGCTTTGTTAGCTGCTCCATTCTTAATTTTATTTACTTCTCAGGGTAAAGTTAAGAAGTGTTAGATTAAGTGATATTTGGTGGGTTTTGCTCTTTTGGCAAAAAAAAAAAAAAAAAAATTAAAATGTGTTAAATAAAGTGAATGTGTTGGTATAGAGTAAGGTGGTAATAATTTTAAGCCGTGATCTTCGTTTCACGCAAGTACTAAATTTTAAATAAAGTATAAGGTCGCTTCTGGTATTTTTATTTTGTGTAACTAAATAAGGAAGAAAAAATATTGAGAAAGCATGATTGTGTTGAATAGATGTAGATGAATTCAGAGTAATTGAGTGTGGTAATTATGTTATATTAGAGTTATGAATGTTTAGCGTTAGATACGAGTGTGAATTGTTGTTCGGCTAGCACCTATAATACAGATATGTGTTGCGAAAGATCTGTTCTAGAGCGCGGTTGTTCTAATTTTTCTGTCGCAGGTATGAAGTATAAGCAGCCTTAGTGAAAAGTGATTTCTAAGTATGCAGGGATAAGTGGGTTTAGGTATTTCTTTGTTTTAAATGGTAGACATCAATGTCAGTAGGAAGAAGTAACGTGTTGACTAGGGAGAAACTGCTGCAATTCGAAGCCCAGGAAAAAGAATTAGAGATAAGAGCTCAGAAATTAAAGGAGTACGAAACAAAAATTAGAGCAGCAGCTGCAAGTAGCAGAGGAAACAGCAACAGGGTTATGGCAGGAACTAGGAATCGATCAATTGGCAACAACAAAAGAGAAATCGGCAGGTTCATCAGCTAATAGGAGGTGGGATCCAAAGAAATTAGTATTCTGGGACCAGCAACAAGAGAAAAAGAGGATCTGTGAGACCTTTAAGGATACGCAGCAAAAAGCGTTCAGTAGCAGTACGGAACAAGAGCAACATGGCAGAGGCATACGAGAAAATCATGGACTTGGTTTCTAAATACGTGCCAATGTTTTCAGGGGCAAGGTCTCCAAAATTGGCAAAATAAGTTTTTCGTTTCCTCAGCTGCAGCAAAGACTTACACGATCGACTGGAACCAGCAGAGCAAAGTATTTTTATTAAATGCATATAATACCGATTATTCGATACGCTTACTATCTAATAAGTTCACATGATCCAAAAGATTTTACATCTTTGCAACAGGTGATTAAAACAGCATACATGCCACGGAAATCTTTCAGTGAGTTACGCACTGAAATGTTAGCATGTAGGCAGAGGCCGTGTGAAGATATTAGAGAGTTTGCGGATAGGATGGTGAAGCTGCTGGACCAGAGTAAGTCTGCGGTATCAGCCAAATACCCCAATAAGGATGGAGGTCTGTTAGTTGAACTAGAGTCGACGCGGTAGCTACTTTTAAAGCTGGCGTCGGCAGTCAGGCCACACGGGTATATCCTACTGGAAGGAAGTTTAGAGCACTGGAAGAAGTTCGAGAGGAAGCGCAGTACTTCGAAAAAGATTCAGAAGGGCTCCAAGATATGGCTCCAAAGGCCTGGAAAAAAATACCGGATTACACCACAGAGTTACCACAGGAAAGATGGAAGAGCGAAAATTTGAGTGATGTGAAGCAGAAACAACCCCAAAAGCATTTCAAAGCTGTACGGAAAGCAGCAATGAACTGGGAAACTTCAATTAGAGGAACACAGCAGCCTAGAGCGGTCAGTAGTAGTGAGTATGCGATTCAGTTAAGTTGCGTTTTAAGTGAGCTCCTAAGTTTTTGCTGTTTTTTCCACGTATTGATTTTATCCGACCTCAAAATATTTGTTAAAAGTGTTCTATAACAAACAACTTTTATCAAGCCTATAAAGTTTGATTCCAATTTAATCATTTTGCTATTTCTGATTTGAAAGGTTTCTTTGTTCGAGTTCCAAAGATGAGCAAAATCGCGAAGTCAACTATCAACTCAAAAGGTTCCACCACAGTCACACCTGTTACATCTAACAGACAAACCAGGAGCAACTCTAAAAATCAGCAAGTAAGTGATGGAGGCAGTGGTATCTCTCTTACACCTAGTCGATCGAACTCTGTAATCAGTACTGATTCCATTGAGTTGCTTGAAAGAAAATTCACGAAAAACCTGACCCAGATTATATCTGAAAAATTTTCTGAATTTCAGGAGATGCTAAATCAAAAAATAGATTATGTCACTTCGGTTCTTACTTCGAACATTTCGCAGTTGCATGAAGAATTGAACATTGTTAAGTGTGAGCTCTCTGAAACTCGTAAAGAACTGGAAGATATGCGCAGACGCAATAGGCTGACGGATGCAGTATTTACTGGTGTACCATACACTGACCATGAAAATGCGTTGGAAATATTAAGGAGCATCTCTTCCACTATCAGGCATACTTTATCGCCATATGCAACTGCTTTTCGATCCAAAACATTTGGTAATCAGCGGGCTAGCAAAAATTCACCGATCATCTGTAAGTTCCCTTCATGTAACGAACAACGCATATTTCTCCACAAATTTAAGCAGCACGGTGTGGTGAATTTAAAATCAATTTCCCCTACTTTTGTCTCCGGCAGCAAAATTAATATTTTTGAAAGTTTAACCCGTAATAATTAGAGAATCTTGCGAAAAGCTTTCGAATATAAACGTACCAAACTACTACATTCCACGTTCTCTCGCAATGGGATTGTATTTGTTCGGATAAGAGAAGGCCATACTCCAGTTGAAGCGTCTAGTATTGATGTTCTTACCCAAGTTATTACTGATGCAAATAATCTCGACGCTGATGGGGACTTGCAAGCATTATTACCTAAGCAAAATATAGTTGGAGCTCAGAATGCATAATTACATACGTATTTTGATTGTTCCAATAGTTAGTCTTGTTTTGTTGTTATCTTTTTCTTTCGTATAGAATTTAAATAGGATTATCATTAGTTGTTATTATTGTCATTACAAAATTATTAATTAATCTTAAGTTTCAGTATCCCTTTATGTTCTTACTCTGTTCTTTCTTCTGTATATTTTCAAATTCTACTGAAATGAATGTTAAAAATGTTTGCATCATTTACACATTGACTTTCTTGTGTGGGCAGAAACTCACCTATTTACAGGCTTCTGCTTGGGCTCGGTGCTTGCTGTTGGCTGAGGATAGTTTTTCGCCAGATAAGAGTCATGTGTAACATTTTTTCCTCTTTTGTTTCGGGTCTTAATGTCATATACTTAAATGCAAGGAGTTGAAGAAATAAATCTGACCTTCTCAGTGACATGTTCAATGGATCAAATGTCCACGCATTAGTTATATCTGAGACATGGCTGAACAAGAATGTTAACTCAACATTTATATCTCTTCCTCATTATAAGATTTTTAGAGTTGACCGAGAAGAGCGCACAGGAGGGGGAGTTGCCATTTATGTCCATGAGTCTCTGAATGTGTCAGTTTTCAAGGAGTCCTCTTATGGAGGAAATATAGAGTTTATTGGTGTTGAGATTAGTTCACGTTTCGAAAAATGTGCTGTTTTTGGAATTTACTGCCCCCCAAATAATTATAATTCTGAAAATGCCTCCGAACTGGAAGACGCTATCTCTTCAACTATCGCGGTATACCAGAATGTAGTTGCTTTCGGGGATTTGAATGTTAATGCTCTTAGGTCTAGCCCGTCACTTGATAGTCTATTATATCTACTTCAGAGGCTGGACCTCAAAGTTGTGAACAATCTGCCCACATAATACAATACCTCATCGTCATCTCAGTTGGACTATATTTTAACTACTAATTTGGTCAATGTCCTTTTTCACAATCAGATCACCCCACCGAGCAACTTTGATCACGACTTTTTATACTTGACTTACAAAATGAGAATAGATTCATTACCAACCATGACATCGTTCACATATAGGGATTTTAATAGTATTGATAAGTATTTACTAGTATCGGAATGCAATAATATTCATTGGGACAATCTTTACAACTGTAGTATTCTCGATGATAAAATAGAAATTCTGAATAGTGCTGTTTTGTATCTATATGATAAATATGCCCCACTCAGAACATGTAATATTCGTCCCCAGCGTTGTCCCTGGATCACTGATGAAATCCGCCAAACAATGGCTGAACGTGATTTCTTACTAAAAAAATACAAAAGAAATCATGATGAGATAGATCTCAATAGATATTGGATTTCCCGTAATAGAGTAACAAGCTTGATTCGATCTTCTAAACGTGCGTATCTCTCATTGAAACTGGACCCAAATCAACCTACCAAGAAACTTTGGAAGAACATTCGCAATCTGGGTATTTATGGAGACGATCAGACTCAAATCGTTGCTGATCCTAATGTATTGAATGATTTTTTTACAACTTCTAGTACCTTTCTACCTTCTACCAATAATGCCATCAATAAGATTTCTAATCAACCCAATCCTGATTTTAGCATGAGCAGCCCTCAAATGGATGGATTCTCGTTTAAGTGTGTTACTGGAGTTGATGTTATTAATGTAATATATTCTAATATATAAGCCCGTTAACGCACATTTATAATCAGTGTCTAATGACATCACAATTCCCCACTAAGTGGAAGTGTGCACTTGTTGTTCCCATTCCTAAGAAAGCTCGCCCTAATGATCCTTGCGACTTTCGGCCAATTAGTTTATTAAATTTTCTTGCTAAGGCGTTAGAGAAAATAATGTATAATCAAGCGACTAAGTATATTGAATGTAATAATCTACTGTCAAAGTGGCAATCTGGATTCAGAGCAAAACATAGCTGTGAAACTGCTCTTTTAAAAGTTACAACTGATATTCATGAAGCTCTTGATAATGATCTTCTAACAATACTTGTTCTTCTTGATTTCAGTAAAGCATTTGATAGTGTCAATCACTCTATTTTACTTTTTGAACTTAAGAATAAGTTTTCTTTCTCCTCATCAGCTTTAAGATTAATTAGTAATTTCCTGTCGATGCGAAATCAAGTCATTAAAGTGAATAATGCATTTTCTAATGTAAAGCTCCTTTATCATGGGGTTCCTCAAGGTTCTATCCTTGGTCCTTTACTATTCGGCATGTATATTAATGATTTAACAAGCGTTGAGAAGAATACATCCATACATCTATATGCTGATGATGTACAGATTTATTTAAGTCGACCAATTGGTTTACTTGAAGACTGTGTGCAACGTATCAATGAGGATCTACACTACATATATGAATGGTCACTAACTAATATCCTCTCAATCATTTTTCATTTTTTCATTTCATTTCATTTATTTGGTTATAATTATTTGGTACACATAAGAAATTTCTTTATTTACATATCTATGAAGTTGAGAAAACAGTAATTTTTAATATTTATGGTAGAAAGAATGTATTGGAAAGCTTAGTAATTATAGATAATAAAGATAATAAAGATAAAGATAAAATGAACGCCGAACAGTGAATTGTATATGAAGACGGAAACAATATTCTATTCAAATTGAAAATGAGTAAACTTAGCTAAAATTAGATAGAAAAAAAATTAAACTAATCTAATATAGTATTAATCAGTGGCCTGTGTAATGTGCTTTCAGCAATACCCTGAACACCCCCAACGATCCCGCACGCCTTATGGCAGTAGGAAGTAAATTCCACAGGATGATGGCATGAACAAAAAATAAACGCTTGGATTGCAAACAAGAATATCTAGCCACTAGAAGATTATTCGTGCGCGCAGAACGTAGGAAAACAAGTTTTTCTTTCAAGAAGAAAGGCTTGCCATTCAAAATCAAATTGAATAAAAATATATTCAAACGAATTTTCATATACGAGGAAAATGAACACCCAAGGAACTGATCGGCGAACTGGGATACATGATCAAACCGGCGAAGTTTATATACATACCGTACTATAGAATTAAAACAGACATTAAGTTTATTGCGCGAGACAGAGTCAAGGTTGCCACATATTATATCTCCCTGTGTGGAATATCACATACCATATAAATCAGTAATAGAAATAAAAGTATTAAAATTCCATAAAATTTAGCAAACAGATGAATGTATGTATATAACATTCATCATTATTGCTAAATTTTACAGCTCTTACAGCAAATTTGTTGACTAGACATTTCCCACATTCTTGTCGCCACAAAATCGTCTGGCAATGAAACTAGAATCCGACAAAGGTATTGCATGTAATTAGAATCCGACAAAAATATTTTGTGGTGATAAGGTGTGGGAAAATATGAAATGATAAAATTTTATGTTGCTTAGAATTTAAGGTTTACGAAAATGTCAAATAAGCATCTTTTTATTATAAAAACGTAATTTTGTGTAAAGTAAAATATAGTACAGTTTTCACTTTTATCGAAGCAGGCGTTCATTCATTTCTTACCCAGTTCTCCACGAATCGTTGCACTAGTTTTGTACTAGGGTAACACACAAGGTTGCATAGGTATTGTACTTAGGCAACGTTCCACTAAACGGGCGGCAATTAAAACAATTGAATTGTCGCGGTACCAAAAACATTTTCTGACCCCGACGTGATTCTCTATTAAGAGAATTGCACTACACTGCTTCCATATCGAGGAAGGCCACAGACACCAGCATCGAAGGTGAATTTATAGCAGCACCCTATTACTGCTGCACATTATAGAGGATCATTACAAAGGCTAAAATCAAGAAGTTTTATCCGGATTCGAACCATGGCTGATGAAGGAGTTGCACGGATGCTGCAAGAACAGGATGATATTGGTAGTAAACTAGAAAGGCTACTAATAAATTTCGGCAAGGATTCATTAGACCGTAAAACTGAAGATTACATCGCAAAGAGAATACAGTTATTAGACAAATACTGGCGTATAATTCAATCAAACCACAAAAGACTCACTCCATTCCAGGAGCGGCTTGCCAGTTCACACTACTTCAAAAACGAGTATTTCAAGAAGCTAGAACAGGTGTACCTTACACTAAACAGTTTATTATTGGAACATCAAGCTACGTGCAATCCCACGGCTACTACGAAAGAAGGCAATCATGGAGCGACAAGCTCAGCAGGCGCTGCATCCAGCAGCAACAATAAGCAGGCTGATGAGAACAGTGGTAATTTAGATGATGAGGAAGGTAGCAGCGACGACGACTGCGATGACAATGTTAAACAAAATGACAACGGACGCAAACCTTCGTTAATTTCAGAACTATATGAAGGCAAAACTATGGATGTGGACGCTTGCAAGCTAATACGCAAGCAAAAGGCCCTAATGCGGCTCACAACACACCAAATAAGAGATATTGAGTCAAGGCAGGATCAACAGCATCCAAGCCAATATTTCAAACTAAAAATTGATATACTCAAACAATATCAGAGAGAGATGGTTGACAATGACCAACAAATTTGGGAAATTGCCAATGAAGACAATCCATTGGGCTATAAATCAGATCTGTTCTATAACCTTGATGGCTGGACGCAAGATACTATCATTTCACTCCAACAGCAAGTATCAATTCTTGAAGATAAATCCACCGAACAGCCTGCACCTTCAAGACCTCAAGAAAGCTTGATTAAATTGCCAAAGATTTCTCTGCCCATATTTGATGGCAACTATTTACAGTGGACACAGTTCCATGATTTGTATGTCCAGCTAATACACAACCAAACTATAAGCAACACTCAGAAGATGTTCTATCTAAAAACCAATCTGAGCGGAGAAGCAAGGGCGTTAATTCAACATCTGCAAATCTCTAATGAGAACTACGACGATGCGTGGGGTATCCTGAATAACCGATATAATAATAAGCGGTTACTTGTTACGGCGATATTGAGTCGACTACTGTCACAACCAACAATTCAAGCTGAATCGGCTGCAGCTATTAAGAGCCTGCACGACACAACCAATGAATGTCTGTATGGACTGAAAAATTTAGGATTGCACACAGAAACATGGGATCCTTTGATAATACATATAGTAATCAAAAAATTAGACAAAACTACACATGGCTTATACGAGCAATCACTAGATGCACCAAGAGAACTAGACACAATTGGGAACTTCCTGAAATTTCTAGAAACTCGATTTCAGTCCCTAGAAGCTCTTGGAGGCCGAACTTTATGCAACGTAAGAACTAGCCCGAAACTTACAAATCAGTCGAAATCTTCCGCATTCATGGCAACTTCAATGAAGAGCAAGTGTATTATTTGCAAGCAGAGTCATCCATTATATTCTTGCAAGGACTTCCTTTCCAAGAGTCCATTAAGCAGGCTTGACATGGTTAGAAAACATAATCTATGTGTAAACTGCATGAAGGGGGGCCATTCCGTTAAGAATTGCTCTCTTAGCGTTGTAAAATGTGTTCATCAAAACATAACACCTTATTACATCTTGAAAGAGAAGGTAAAATTCAGTACAACACAAGAGGAGAAACTCTACAGAAGACACAGGAATCAAACAAGGTATACCCACCATCGGATCAACAAAACTCACACCTTTCGCCAATCAGCTCATCTTCTCAAAAACCAACCACTTTAGCTGCACAAGTAACGAAGTGGCAAAGGAGTTATGTTTTGTTGAGCACTGTGATTGTAAGGTTACGAAATAACGAGGGATTGGAAGTGGAGTGCAGGGCAATACTAGATTCCGGTTCTCAATTGAATTTTATAACAGAGCAGCTGGCGAAGAAACTGTCACTAAGAGAAACATTTGACCCATTACAAATTCAAGGCATTGGTCAACGTCCGCAGAAGGCCCACAAGAGGATCAATGTAGAGCTGCGATCAAGAACATGCAACTTCTCAACCAGAATCGAAGCGCATATTCTGCCAGAAATAACAACACATCAACCATCTCAGCCTTTGGATATCACAAACTGGTCCATTCCACGGAATATTGAATTAGCAGACCCGGGATTCAATTGTCCAGGAAGAATCGACTTGCTTATAGGAGCAGACACCTTTTTCCAACTACTCCTAGCTGGACAGATTAAACTAGAAGATACCCTTCCCATCCTGCAAAACACTAAATTAGGTTGGATAGTCAGCGGAAAAACGTCGAACACATCCGCTACCCATGTCTTGTGTGGTATTTGCTCCAAAGAAGAAGAAGCCAAACTAAATGAACAAGTTGAACGATTTTGGAAACAAGAAGAAGTTGACTCCACTAACCCAACCTTGTCGGCATCAGAAATCAAGTGTGAATCACACTTCAATCAATCCGTGAGAAGGGATGATACAGGTCGTTTTGTGGTAAGGCTGCCCTTCGCAATTGAAGCAACGAATCTAGGAGAGTCGAAAGACATCGCGCTTAATAGATTTTATTCGTTAGAACGAAAGCTGACTAGAAACCCAGATATAAGGGCGCAGTATATTGACTTCCTTAACGAATATAAAAATCTTGGGCATATGGAAGAGATCAGTTTAAAAGAAATCTCAGGACCATACTTCTTCCTTCCACATCACTGCGTGACTAAGCCAGATAGTACCACCACGAAGCTTCGTGTAGTTTTCGATGCATCGATGAAAACGTCATCGAATGTTTCATTGAACGACATCTTATATACTGGGCCCACTATTCAAGATGAACTCTTCTCCATATCACTACGCTTTCGTCTACCACGGTATGTGTTCACAGCGGACATAGAAAAAATGTACCGTCAAGTAATACTGGACAAGGATGACAGGAAATATGAATTAATCCTTTGGAGAGATGATCCATCCAAGCAGTTGAAATGTTATCAATTATCTACGGTTACCTACGGTGTAAGAACGGCTCCGTACTTGGCGACGAAATGTCTCCAACGACTGGTAGGCCAAATGGCAGAACAACGCCCTCTGGGAGCCTCGACACTCATGCAAGATTTCTACGTCGACGATGTTATGACTGGTTGCAATAGTCTCAGTGAAGCCATGGAAACACAAGAACAACTAACTCAAATTCTCCAATCTGGAGGATTCAAGTTACGTAAGTGGTGCGCGAACCACACTGCATTATTGGAAAATATCGCTTCAGAAGACAGGGCACCGCAGCTAGAACTCCATGACGATAATGACTGCCACGTAAAAACTTTCCTACATGGGCATCAATCCTCATGGCCGCTGAAACCATCAAATTTGACGACAGACTTGGAAAAGAGACAGGCAAAGGTAGTGCTATCAACAATCACGAGGAGGATTTCTATATTAGAAGGTATTGAGCACAGAAATTCGTTCAAGTATTTACAAAGAACGTTGGCATACATCCTGAGATTTATTAAAAACATCGGTCAACTGCCGAAGGAACGTAAAAACGATCAGCTTAGCGTACAAGAATTAGATAGTGCATTAATGGTGATCCTAAAGGAAGTTCAACAGCAAGGTTTCGAAGAAGACATAGCACATCTTCAAGGAAGTAAGCACGTTAATGCAAACAGCAACTTATGCAGTCTTAGCCCATTCTTAGATGAAACGGGAATTATAAGAGCTGGAGGAAGGCTTCAAGAATCCGAATTGCCTTACGACGCTAAACATCCGATTCTTCTACCATATGGTCACCACGTAACCAAATTATTACTGACTCATATTCATGAAACAAACTCACACGTAGGCGCCCAAGCACTACTGGCAATAACAAGACAAAAATTTTGGCCCATCAAAGGAAAAACTATTGCCAGGTCAATAATTCAAAATTGCGTCCGTTGCTGCAAATTTAAGCTGAAACTCTTTGGGCAGTTTATGGGAAATCTTCCTGCTCACAGAGTTCAACCGTCAAGACCATTTATCAACGTGGGAATTGACTTCTGTGGACCGTTCGCCATTCATTTCAAGCTGAGAGGTAAGAGACCTCAAAAGTGTTACGTGGCCATATTTTATTGCTTTTCCACCAAAGCAGTCCATATAGAAGTGGTAAGCGATCTTAGTACCGATGCATTTGTTGGAGCCCTGAAGCGATTTGTGAGCAGGCGAGGTAACTGTAGAAATATTTACTGTGACAATGCAACTAACTTCGTGGGAGCCAGCAACCAGTTAAAGGAGATTCAACAAGCAGTGTATAGCAAAAATGCTGAAGGAAAAATAACACAGTTCTGCACAAATAGAGGCATTGACTTCCATTTTATCCCACCAAGAGCTCCTCATTTCGGTGGCCTATGGGAAGCTGCAGTAAAGTCAGCTAAGCATTTATTTAAAAAGAGTGTAGCTTCAGCTTCCCTGACTTTTGAAGAATTAACGACAATAATGACAGAGATTGAGGCAATTTTGAACTCAAGGCCTTTAACACCAATGTCAAGCAATCCAAATGATCTTTGTACGCTAACACCAGGTCATTTTCTAATTGGCGAACCACTAACAAGTGCTGTTGATCCTAATGCACATTCTTCAAAGACGTCTCTGCTCAAAAATTGGAAACAAATATCAGAGTTAAAAACCAGTTCTGGCAGCGATGGACAAGGGAGTACTTATGTGAGTTGCAGCATCGCTACAAATGGAAGCAGCGCTGCGCAAACGTGCTACCAGGGACTATGGTCGTGATGAAGGATGACAATCTCCCTCCATTAAGTTGGCAATTAGGACGAATAGTTAACACTATTAAGGGACCAGATGGCTTGGTTCGAGTGGCTGATGTCAAAACAATATCCGGAATGTTAAAACGGCCGATACATAAATTAGCTCCATTACCTATAGAACAAGAACTAAACATTTCCGCTGGAGTCGAGCCTTCAGCAGATCCGAATATCCAGAGCACTCTTCCTTCAGGCAACAAGAGAGACGAAGAGAGAGAACCGCAACATGGGACTCCTGCCAAAAAATCCCGACGTGCAATCTCACCTATAAGTGTGGTTCTTCTGGCATGCCTGATTGTACCGATATTAGCGAACAGTCCAATACAGTTATCTCCTTTTAAAACTCAACCAGGATTGTACTTTGAAAGCATGGGATCCACTCACCTCGTGACCAACGAATGGAAACTGATTATATACTACAACTTGGAATCATACTGGAAGGAGCTTGAAAACATCAAGAATGGGATAAACAATCTAAGGAAGATTTGTGATTCAACAAGCAGTACTCAAGCATGCACACAAACAGTTGTTCAATTTTCTAACACAGTAACAGAACTCGAAAACAACAATGCGTTGCTCACCCGTGACTCGAGTTCAAGACATAGAAGGGCCTCATTAGATATTGTGGGAAATCTTGCACATTCCTTATTTGGAGTATTGGATTCGACCTATGCCGAGAAAATGTCTCAAATAATAAATAATCTTGAGGGAAATCAGCAACATTTACTGGAATTACTAAAAAAACAAACTTCTATAGTGGACTCAACGGTAAATGTAATCAAAAAATCGAGTGAGATAATGGCAGGTCGACTACAAGAGTTTGTAGACAATATAAATCGAACCATTCTCCAACTAAAAGGGATAACCAAGGAAGTTCAAGAACAAAGAATCTTAGAAATCTTCAACGCCTTGGCAGTGCATTTAATTTTGGCAACCACCAACTATCAACGAATGCAGACAATGTTGCTGGATGTCATTATAGACACTCACCACGGAAAGATGAATCCCACACTACTAACACCGAAGCAGTTTCGAAATCAATTAATTATTATCAAAGAAAATCTACCACCGACCTTGCGGTTACCAGCAAATCAAGGTAATTTATTAGAACTCTACAGCCTCATGACCGTTGAAGTGCGTGTAGCAAAAACACAGTTGATCTTCAGAGTGAAACTACCACTACTTTCTTACGAACCATTCGAATTACTACGAATTGTTCCGGTTCCAGTTTTGGTTAACGACTCATTTGTGATCATCGAGCCGTCATCTCAATTCCTCATGATCAATCTACATCGTGATCAATACTATCCGTTGTCAGAACAAGAAATTGCAATATGTTCTACAATTGGCCACTTCAATCATTTGTGCAAGCAGCATCATCCTCTATTTAGAAAGGGAGCCAACACCAGCGCTTGTGAAATTGGATTTCTCACAAACTCTCCATCATTACCTACCTGCAAGATTAACAAATCTTATAATACACCCCGATGGATACAACTTGTCAGTTCGAACCATTGGATCTACATCATGAAGGAAGAAACAACAATAAACATTGTATGCGGAAACACAGTTGTACAAAAATCCCTATCAGGATCAGGAGTACTCAATATCAGCAATGGCTGCATCATCAAGGATGAATCAACTAATATCCAAGCACACAACCTATACCCTTCTACATTAAGAACATCGTTTATTCCTACCAAGAATCTAACTGAACTTTTAGGTCCAGTTGAGATTGCAGAGCTCTATTATAAACCCTCAGAACATCAAAATATCTCCAATGACATTATTGAGCTTAAGGATAAACTACAACAACTACGTGTTGCAGAAGAATCCACCAAGGTTATCACTCATCAAGATGCCCATCAGTTTGCCATCGGATACATTGGGCTGCTTATAACTCTGATCATCTGTAGTTATCTCCTCTGGAAGCATCTCACAAGACAACACCCAGCAAGACGACCATTGCCTCCAACCCCGGCAGCTAGAGTAACACGGCCCAACAATGCAGGCTCTCAATTCAGCCTCCGACCTGAAACGGTAGAAATGGTTGAACTTAACGTTCAACGCGGGGGAGGATGTTGAATATCACATACCATATAAATCAGTAATAGAAATAAAAGTATTAAAATTCCATAAAATTTAGCAAACAGATGAATGTATGTATATAACATTCATCATAATTGCTAAATTTTACAGCTCTTACAGCAAATTTGTTGACTAGACATTTCCCACATTCTTGTCGCCACAAAATCGTCTGGCAATGAAACTAGAATCCGACAAAGGTATTGCATGTAATTAGAATCCGACAAAAATATTTTGTGGTGATAAGGTGTGGGAAAATATGAAATGATTGCTTAGAATTTAAGGTTTACGAAAATGTCAAATAAGCATCTTTTTATTATAAAAACGTAATTTTGTGTAAAGTAAAATATAGTACAGTTTTCACTTTTATCGAAGCAGGCGTTCATTCATTTCTTACCCAGTTCTCCACGAATCGTTGCACTAGTTTTGTACTAGGGTAACACACAAGGTTGCATAGGTATTGTACTTAGGCAACGTTCCACTAAACGGGCGGCAATTAAAACAATTGAATTGTCGCGGTACAAAAAACACCCTGCGTGATAATTGGTAGTAACAGTGATTTAGCTAGAGTGAACCGAGTGCTAAGTGGTGTATACGATGCGCTGCACCAAAGTTTGCGAAGGCTTCCATATACCCTTGAGACTATACTGTTGATATTATCATTCCATGTTAAGTTTTTATTTACAATAATACCCAAAGTTTTTACTTTATCTTGCCATGGTATAGGCGTCGAACCAATATGTAATGGAGAAAATGTACTAGTATTAATAGACTTTCTGAATAGTACTATCGCCTGAGACTTATCAGGATTTACTTTTAAATTATTTTTCAGTGCCCAATTATAAATAGCACTCAAGTCCTGATTCATGTGTCGGATGCAGTACTCAGTTAACCCACGAGGGCAACTCAGATATATTTGAACATCATCTGCATATATTAAAATGTTGACATATTTGAGTATATCAGAGAGATCGTTTATATAAAGTGTGAACAAGAGCGGTCCCAATATAGAGCCTTGAGGAACTCCCGAACGTAGGTCAAGGAAGTCAGACCACTTGGATTTAAATATTACCCTCTGTTTATGGTTTTCCAAAAAGCTTTCAATAAGATTCAAGGCAGTTGAATCAAAATTATAAAAATTCTTCAACTTACAAAGTAGACGCTTGTGATTAACAGTGTCAAAAGCCTTAGAGATATCCAGCAGAGTAAGTATAGTAGGTCTATCTTTATCAATATCCAGACGCACATCATCAGTTAATTTGAGTAGAGCCGTGGTGCAACTATGATTAGACCTGAATCCATTTTGCCAAGGGGACAAGAGCTCATTGACGTCGATGAATTCAATGATACTTGTAGAGAGAACTTTTTCCAGAGCTTTACTGAGACAACATAAGATGCTTATGGGTCGATAGTCAGAGCAATAGGAGGGACTTTTCCTCTTAGCAATTGGTTCCACAAGGGCTTTCTTCCACAAAGAAGGAAATTTAGAGGTAATTAAGCAAATGTTAAAAATATGTGTTATGAACGGAAGAATACATGGAAGCAGAAGTTTAATAAATTTTAAAGGAATATTGTCAGGTCCAACCGCATCGGATTTAATAGATTTTATGGCAGCAAGGACTTCAACTTCAGTGACATTACGAAATGAGAGGGATCAGAAACAATTTTCTCATTCACTCCAATTGCTTGCAAGTTTTTCCATAATTTTTTGGGAGGGAGCTCTGAACTTAATTTGTTAGAATAATAACACTGCTTTGCATGTCGTACAGCAGACGTTACTCTGTTCCTAAGTACCCGAAAAATTGCCCAATTGGGAGAAGACTTGCACCTTTTCCAGTGTAAATAAGCCTTGTCGCGATTTATAATTAGTTTTTCTACGTGTTTGGAAAACCAGGGACACTTCAGTTTCCTGACATTAACCCTACGAAGAGGAACGTATTTATCAAACAAGTACATCACTAGCTCATTAAAATAACAGACTTGATAATCAACCTCAGGTATGTCATAAAGATGGTTCCATCCCAGAGAAAATGCCTCCTCAATCAGCATAGGTTAATTTAGTTTACCATAGTCTCTATATTGGAAACAGTTACTTGTTCCGCTATGCAGACGGTCCAAGTTGTAATTCAGAAAGAGCAAATCATGATCGGAGATACCCGGAATGGATAATTGGTAAAGCGAAGCTACCATGTTTATGTCACCCACAAGGAAAAGATCCAGCAACGTTGCAGTAGTAGGAGAGAAATGTGTTGGTTCTTTGTTTACAATTTTAAGCTCAAATTGATGTAAGTTTGAGAGAAAGCTTGAATTTGCATTACATTCGTCGAGAAGATTGAGATTAAAATTCCCTCCGATTATTATATGAGGATAATCTGAACAAACTTCGGAGAGTGTTTCGTATAACGGAGATAAGTTAGAAACATTGGGCGGTGTATACACAGAACCTACAAGACATTTATTTTCTCCGCCAAACAGTTCAAGAAATATGAACTCTACGTCACTTGTACCCGACGTTGCAATTATTTTGCAGGAGATGTTCTCACTAATATATATTGCGACCCCACCTCCGCGCCTCAATGGTCGGTCCCACCTGTATAACTTAAAGCCAGGAATGTGAACTAGAGAATCAGGGATATGCGGTTTTAACCAAGGTTCTGATACACAAATTAAATCAACTTTCGAGTCCGAGAATATGCTCACCAGTTCGTCGATACAGCCGGTAAGACTGCGTGCATTAATATTACACACTTTCAATCCAGGTGATTGTTTAGCAAAAACACGTAGCATGACATTAGAATAATTTATCCATTACCATGAAAGTAGAAAAAAACATAAATAATCTAAATAACAATAATATAAGAAAACTTATTATTTTGCGTATGTGAAAGAAAAGGAAAGAGAAAATAATTAACTTTTGATTGTAAATACTCAATACAGCATTGCTCAGTAACCTCAAGTTGATGTAGGTCTATAACTTATGACGCCTCTAAAGTAGATAGTTCAAGTTGATGCAGGTCAGTAACCTTGGACGGCTCCACAGAAGATGCACTCTTTACAAAAACGAAGCCATTCAAAATAAAAACATCAGTCAACTTCCCCTCAGCTTTCATTCGTCTAGCCTGTAGAAAAATTATGCGATCCCAAGGCGTTAGGAAGTGATTAATAAAAATACGACTCTTCTTTTGATACCCAATGTCGTCCAGTGACAGTGAACTCAGTTTTCTGTACTTAATGTAAAAGCAGATTTTTTCATTTTTTGTAGGAAATTTGATAACAATAGGTGGGGCCCCAGTATTATTCCTAGTGCGGAGTCTGTAGATGTCAACATATTTTGAAGGAGTGTGATTTAGTTTATCACAGATTCGGATAAAAAATCCATCGATATTTTCATCACGATCTCTAGGTATGCCAGTAACAATAACACTTGATAATCGATCACGGCGTTCGAAAGAATCTAATCGGGACTTAATTTGATTCACTGCTGCATCAGATTTTTCGGCTCGTGCGAAAAGCGAAGTTCTGAGTTCGGTGATTTGTTCAGTTATACCATCCAGTACGCTTTTTAAAGAATTATAATTTTCACTAACATCAGCATTTCGGGAATCAATTTTTTTCAATGATCTCTTGATGTCATTTATTTCACTACTGATCACAGTCTGTAATGCTTTGATTTGTGCAGAAAATTCGGTATTTTCAGGTTTTTGTGACACTTGACTCCTCGTGGACATGCTGATTTAGATTTTAGCGAAAGAACCGAGCAGATTCTTATTAAAATCAGATAGAAAATATAAAAAGCAATAACAATTTGAATACTCAGAAGATTCACCGTCACACGCGGACCGATGATATATTATTTAGGCGACAAAATTAAATTTATTGGCGAGCAACACAAAGCAACTTATTCACTGGCGGCCATTTTTAATTTATTCTAATCAATTCATATATTTATATTCAAACATTTTTCCCAATTTCTTAGATGACTAAATAAATGTAATTCCACAGACCCCTTGAAAAGGACTTCAAAGTCTAAGTGCCTAGCTATGTACAGGAATAATACTGAAAATATTGACTTACCATCTGTAACAATGAACAATACGCCATTGGCATATGTAGACTCTGTAAAAAATCTAGGTCTCACACTGAATTCCAAATTCACCTGTTGTGTCTGCATTACTCAGTAAAGTGTACGGAAGTCTTCGACAACTCTGGATTACCACGAGCTGTTTGTCGATAGGCTTAAGATCCAGATTAGAAAAAGCACTTGTTCTCCCCCACTTCATATATGTATGGCACCCTTGTATTTGCCAAACTTGACTCACAGTGTCAAAGAAAATTAACTGTGGCATTTAACGACGTAATTCGTTATGTTTATCAATTGCGTAGGCATTCTCATGTGTCGGCGTATGCAAGTTAGTTCCTTGGTATTTCCTTCGAAACTTTCCGAGCACGTCACGAATTAACATTCTTGCGTGCGTTGATTTATGAGAAAACACCTGCATATCTTTATGAAAAACTGCAATTTCTAAATTCAACACGACATCTTAAACTTCTTGCTCCTAGATGTTCACGATTTGGCGACCGCTCTTATCTTGTTCAAGCAATTCGAAGGAGGAATTCTCTTCCTGGCGGTGCTCAACGTGCGAGTTCTGGCAGAGCCTTTTCTAAAATAATTAAGGACTTACCTAGCCTTTAGTTATGAATGATGCAAACTATATAGCAATTAATCAATTTATTGCTTTTAATTAAAACTTTATGTATATATATACCTAACCCTGATATTTTGCTATTACTTTTCTTTTTTCTCTTTAACTTCTTTTTTTTTAATTTTTTTTTCTTTTAATGTGTTTTTTTCTCTTTGATTTCTGTTAGTCTAAATTTTTCGTATACTTAATCCTTTACTTTTTTTTATTTTTATTTTATTTTTATATTTTTATTTTTTATATTTTTATTTATTAATTAATTAATTTTTGGTTTTTATTCGTACTTACATATTTATTTGTTTATACCCCCATTTATATTTATTTTAGCATTAGTATTTTTTTCCCTCTATTTTTATCTTACAATGATCTATTTCTTCATTATTATTTTATTTATGTTTCCTTAATTATTTGGTTAATCGTTTTTAATTTATCTAAGTATCCAGGCCTAATTTTAAGTTTCCCTAATATAATGTACCAAATTCGAAGTACATAATAAGATTGCAATGTTTGTACTTGGGCAGTAAATAAATTATTATTTATTTATTTAAAAAAAAATGCTTCAAATGCGGGCTGCCTGGACACTTTGCTAAATAATGCCAATGGAGAAAGCAGCCTCCTTACTGCGCTAAATGCCGACCCTATGGGCATGAGGCGTCAGGCTGCAGGAATCGGCAAGTCTTATTCGCAGATAGAGTGGTGGACAATTCTACGGAATGCACTCAGAGAATAGAGGTTCTCTATTGCCAGTTCTGTAAGACCAGTGACCATTACACGGATATCTGTGTAAAAAAGTACTTGACAGAACATAGAAGCCACCCGCAAGAGGGAAACGAGAGGCGGCAGCTGGGGACTCTTTCCGCAGCTGCCTTCAATTAAGAGAATCGGAGTATATCCAGTCGACCAGAGATAAAAGTAGTGCGGTAGAATTAGGTTTTCTAAATAATTGTATAATCACAGTCGACGCAGACATAGGGTAAGTTAGTATTATTAGTAGATACGGGATCTGCATGAAATATAATTAAAGTAAATAAAATAAAAGGAACTACGCCCATACAAATCTAAGAAACAATTGCTATAGGAGGATAATTTGGTATACAGAAAAAATCGGTAGGAACCTGTCAAGCTTTACTAGGCTTTTGTACTAACAAACAGACTTGTGTATTTTATGCTATACATGATGCTGAATCAATACCAGTGTTATATTTTCCTTTGGGGTCAATTTAAAACCACTTTTTCTCTGTTTTTTCCTTTTTATTTTTAAAATTTGTTTTCCGAACAAAAGTTTCTCCTTTTTAAAAGTAACAATAAAACTTTTCTTATTTCACTTAATCCGGTCTCACTTAATCCAATTTCACTTAATTCAATTTTTCTTCGCCACCTAACCGAACCTTCCTACACCAAAACCCTTTTTTTTTTAATTTCTTTTTAATTAGACCGAATCACAACTACCGCGAGACAACCCTGATCGAGATCTCTGTTAATCAATCCCTTTCGTTTTTAAAATTCGACTGCGAACCGTCGCGTATAATCTTTTTAATTCAACTCGGCTCTTGATCACTTTTGTCTCGATCAAGAGCCTTCGTTCAGGGTAGAAAATGCATAGTTGCATTTTCACCCTGAGAGAATTTTCATTTATTCTGGACTTGATTAAACAAGTCCAGAATATTTTTCGTTGGACGGTGACTTGACATTTGATGCTTTTATAAACATCAGCCACCGTCACGACGATTAAAATTGCCGCGCGCGTATACATACAATGTATTTTCGTGGCGCGCGGTTTTGAGCGTGAAAGCTTTTTTTTTTTGGTGATATGTATGTACGTACGTTCCTACATACATATTGCAATTTTTACGACAAATCGTACTGAAGGTGCGATTTGTCTTTTCTTTTATTTTTTAAATTAAATATTTTTACTGACAAATTTTGCTGAATGCAAAATTTGTCATGGGAACATTTTTGTAAAAACGAAATGGTATGTGAAGAAAATTGCTGATGCAATTTTCTTCACTGATTAAATTGATAAGCTACTCATGCTTTTAAGCATGATTAGCTTATATGAAAATTTAATGATTTTGAATAATTATTTTCTACCTTTTGTCAGGTATGTGGTAGGTATGTAACAATCCTTCCCCCTGAGAAAAAGAGAATTATTCTTTGAAGAGGAATAATTCTCAGGGGAAGTTGTTGTGGGTGTTATTTTGGCGTCTTATCTGAGGTATCCGATTACTGGATATTTCATATTGAAAATGTGCTGAATGGATATTTTGTTGCAGTTGGATTCTTTCAAGATTGTCGTGATTTAGCTTCAAATGGATCATTGGCGTCTGATATTCAGAAGTGTCGGCCTCGTCCCTTTTTACCCGCGATTTTACAGTTACTCTTTTTATTTTTAAAATGTTGTTCACTGCTACTGTTGGCAATACACCATACAAGTGTCCTCCGGGCCTCACTAGCGTGGCTAATCTCATATACGTGGTCCACGTGATGCCTAACTGGCGCGGACCCGTTCGACTGGTCCTGCATAGAACCGGCCGGCAGCCCTTCACTATGTTGGGGGTGGAGGCCGTTGTTGGGAAGATGTACTGGGTGGACCTGCCATTGTACCCTCACCAGGGTCAAGCCTGGGTTGGCGTTGGTAAGTTTTCTGTACGCGCTTTCAATAGCCTATTTATTTTAACTTTGTGTTTTGTTCTTAGGTGCCACATTCCATATCACTGGGCGGCACGGACTGTGCGCGTGCTGTCATCCGAATTAACACTCTTGCGTGCGTTGATTTATGAGAAAACACCTGCATATCTTTATGAAAAACTGCAATTTCTAAATTCAACACGACATCTTAAACTTCTTGCTCCTAGATGTTCACGATTTGGCGACCGCTCTTATCTTGTTCAAGCAATTCGAAGGAGGAATTCTCTTCCTGGCGGTGCTCAACGTGCGAGTTCTGGCAGAGCCTTTTCTAAAATAATTAAGGACTTACCTAGCCTTTAGTTATGAATGATGCAAACTATATAGCAATTAATCAATTTATTGCTTTTAATTAAAACTTTATGTATATATATACCTAACCCTGATATTTTGCTATTACTTTTCTTTTTTCTCTTTAACTTCTTTTTTTTTAATTTTTTTTTCTTTTAATGTGTTTTTTTCTCTTTGATTTCTGTTAGTCTAAATTTTTCGTATACTTAATCCTTTACTTTTTTTTATTTTTATTTTATTTTTATATTTTTATTTTTTATATTTTTATTTATTAATTAATTAATTTTTTGTTTTTATTCGTACTTACATATTTATTTGTTTATACCCCCATTTATATTTATTTTAGCATTAGTATTTTTTTCCCTCTATTTTTATCTTACAATGATCTATTTCTTCATTATTATTTTATTTATGTTTCCTTAATTATTTGGTTAATCGTTTTTAATTTATCTAAGTATCCAGGCCTAATTTTAAGTTTCCCTAATATAATGTACCAAATTCGAAGTACATAATAAGATTGCAATGTTTGTACTTGGGCAGTAAATAAATTATTATTTATTTATTTAAAAAAAAATGCTTCAAATGCGGGCTGCCTGGACACTTTGCTAAATAATGCCAATGGAGAAAGCAGCCTCCTTACTGCGCTAAATGCCGACCCTATGGGCATGAGGCGTCAGGCTGCAGGAATCGGCAAGTCTTATTCGCAGATAGAGTGGTGGACAATTCTACGGAATGCACTCAGAGAATAGAGGTTCTCTATTGCCAGTTCTGTAAGACCAGTGACCATTACACGGATATCTGTGTAAAAAAGTACTTGACAGAACATAGAAGCCACCCGCAAGAGGGAAACGAGAGGCGGCAGCTGGGGACTCTTTCCGCAGCTGCCTTCAATTAAGAGAATCGGAGTATATCCAGTCGACCAGAGATAAAAGTAGTGCGGTAGAATTAGGTTTTCTAAATAATTGTATAATCACAGTCGACGCAGACATAGGGTAAGTTAGTATTATTAGTAGATACGGGATCTGCATGAAATATAATTAAAGTAAATAAAATAAAAGGAACTACGCCCATACAAATCTAAGAAACAATTGCTATAGGAGGATAATTTGGTATACAGAAAAAATCGGTAGGAACCTGTCAAGCTTTACTAGGCTTTTGTACTAACAAACAGACTTGTGTATTTTATGCTATACATGATGCTGAATCAATACCAGTGTTATATTTTCCTTTGGGGTCAATTTAAAACCACTTTTTCTCTGTTTTTTCCTTTTTATTTTTAAAATTTTTTTTCCGAACAAAAGTTTCTCCTTTTTTAAAAGTAACAATAAAACTTTTCTTATTTCACTTAATCCGGTCTCACTTAATCCAATTTCACTTAATTCAATTTTTCTTCGCCACCTAACCGAACCTTCCTACACCAAAACCCTTTTTTTTTAATTTCTTTTTAATTAGACCGAATCACAACTACCGCGAGACAACCCTGATCGAGATCTCTGTTAATCAATCCCTTTCGTTTTTAAAATTCGACTGCGAACCGTCGCGTATAATCTTTTTAATTCAACTCGGCTCTTGATCACTTTTGTCTCGATCAAGAGCCTTCGTTCAGGGTAGAAAATGCATAGTTGCATTTTCACCCTGAGAGAATTTTCATTTATTCTGGACTTGATTAAACAAGTCCAGAATATTTTTCGTTGGACGGTGACTTGACATTTGATGCTTTTATAAACATCAGCCACCGTCACGACGATTAAAATTGCCGCGCGCGTATACATACAATGTATTTTCGTGGCGCGCGGTTTTGAGCGTGAAAGCTTTTTTTTTTGGTGATATGTATGTACGTACGTTCCTACATACATATTGCAATTTTTACGACAAATCGTACTGAAGGTGCGATTTGTCTTTTCTTTTATTTTTTAAATTAAATATTTTTACTGACAAATTTTGCTGAATGCAAAATTTGTCATGGGAACATTTTTGTAAAAACGAAATGGTATGTGAAGAAAATTGCTGATGCAATTTTCTTCACTGATTAAATTGATAAGCTACTCATGCTTTTAAGCATGATTAGCTTATATGAAAATTTAATGATTTTGAATAATTATTTTCTACCTTTTGTCAGGTATGTGGTAGGTATGTAACAATCCTTCCCCCTGAGAAAAAGAGAATTATTCTTTGAAGAGGAATAATTCTCAGGGGAAGTTGTTGTGGGTGTTATTTTGGTGTCCTATCTGAGGTATCCGATTACTGGATATTTCATATTGAAAATGTGCTGAATGGATATTTTGTTGCAGTTGGATTCTTTCAAGATTGTCGTGATTTAGCTTCAAATGGATCATTGGCGTCTGATATTCAGAAGTGTCGGCCTCGTCCCTTTTTACCCGCGATTTTACAGTTACTCTTTTTATTTTTAAAATGTTGTTCACTGCTACTGTTGGCAATACACCATACAAGTGTCCTCCGGGCCTCACTAGCGTGGCTAATCTCATATACGTGGTCCACGTGATGCCTAACTGGCGCGGACCCGTTCGACTGGTCCTGCATAGAACCGGCCGGCAGCCCTTCACTATGTTGGGGGTGGAGGCCGTTGTTGGGAAGATGTACTGGGTGGACCTGCCATTGTACCCTCACCAGGGTCAAGCCTGGGTTGGCGTTGGTAAGTTTTCTGTACGCGCTTTCAATAGCCTATTTATTTTAACTTTGTGTTTTGTTCTTAGGTGCCACATTCCATATCACTGGGCGGCACGGACTGTGCGCGTGCTGTCATCCGGTCTTCAATGACCCGATGACGGCCATTATACGCCAGGTCATGGCCTCCCCCCCTCCTGGATCAACTGGACCAGCCGAGGATGAGTAGGCCTGGCAGCTTTTCTATTACATTTTTTTCTACTCTTTTTTTTGTAATAAAAAAAAACTTAATAAAATAAAAATGGTTCATCCCTACTGCAGGTGTTATTATTTCTTCCCATTTACCTCTCTTGTATTTTGTCTCTTGTTGTTTTGTTAGTGATGAGGTCGAGGAGCTTGCTTTTAATTGGTTATTCGGGGTGGCGATAATAAGCAAAGAACGAGCCGAATCTGTTCTTTCTCAAGATTCAGGAAAGGCTTTATTCGCTGACATTTGATTTTTTTTTTTTTGAAGATGAATTATGATTTTAATTTGGTCAATTCCTGCTTATAATGAATTGTTGTTGCGAACTATTTTATGTACCTTATCTCTGAGGCTTTAGTTCAATTTGTATGATCCAATGTGCTAGCGTTTCGTTAATCTACAATTTTCGAAGGAATATTTTTGTTCCCCCTTTTTTTTTTTAAATGCTAATTACTTTTGATTTTAATTTTATTTTTCCGAGTTTGTTTTGCCTTTAGGTCTGGTTAGGTTGGTACTAATTTGGTTCAGTCGGTCTCGGTTGGGTTTTACATTTTATATTCATTCTTATATTCTTCCTCTGCTAATTTTCAAAAAGGAATTTTTTATAACCTATGTAAGGCTTACTTATCTTCCTATAGTAGTACTAGTTTTTGTTAATATCTTTTATATTTATTTAGTTTGTTTCTATTATTTATGTTTTTAGTAGCCTGGTAATACGTAGGTAAAGTTTATGTTTGTCATACCTACATATTTCTTACTAATTAGATCTTTACACTATTTTTTTTTTAAAATTACTTCTACTGTTTTTAGTAGGTAGTGTGTGCTGTTTTATATTAATACTTTAATTCTGACATTTTCTTTCCTATCTATTTATATTTATTTCTTTGATCTCTCTTATATTGTTATGTAATTGTAATTTCTTTTTTCTTTTAGTTCACAATCATTATGGCCAGAACAAGTAGGCTCGTAAATGATACAGAGGTGGTGGACAGGATATGGGAGTTTCTATTTGATACTTTCTCTTGGTATTTGTTGATTTTACTTTGGATTTCTTCCAGCGAATGCGTGTCCTGGTAGACTGATTTGTGAGTATCGTCTCCAGTTAAAATTTCCATTGAGACTTGCGTTTGATTTTGAGATTCTGGTAAAATGTCAGCCAGACTCAAATTAAATAAGGAATGATTAAATTGGGGAAATTGTTTGGGTTGAATTATTTTCAGCGGGCGTTTACTTTGACCTTCGTATTTGAGCACCTTGTCACTTATTTGCACTTGACATGGTTGTGTTATCTCTAATATCCCTTGTCCTTCTAGTTTCGAGATTACAAAGTGATCTGGACATGTGATATGTAACACCGGGGAGGTACTAAATGCAAATAGCCACGTATTGGGCTTGTTTAGTTTGATCAGCATGTCTTTTTGGGGAGCTTGTACTCTGGTCCTACATTTGGGCACTTCATTTAAAGGATTATATAGTAATTTAATGGCACATTCGTTGGATGTCGTTGCCTTTATTAGTCGGCCTACATACGTGTTTTCTTCCAAATTACTTGTTATTTTCTTAAAGTTTTTCATGTCCTCGCCTTTTAATAGGAGAAATTCCTGAGTTTTTGCGCTGTTGGCTATGTATGAATAACCAGGGTCTGGAATTAATGAATAATTTGCTGACTTGGGTACAGGATAGCATTGAATCTGTTGTAGCCTCATTTTTGGCAGATTAAAAATTGGGAGAGTGATTCTCACCACCAATTTATTTTGCATAAGGAGTGATTGGGCCCCTGCCGTTTGGTAGAGGATGGCTAAACAATTCTGATCGTTAGGACAATACGAAGTTGTTTTGCGATATATCTCCAGTAGATTTTTGGGAGACATTAGGAGTGGATGAATATGATTGGTCCTACTAGCCATTATTATATCCAGAAGGGCTTGTTGTCGATATTCAACTCCGATGATTTGGAGCAATAAGCTTGATATAATCTCTTGTCTTAGCTGCCTTTTAGTTAAATCATCGGCCACATGGTGGAGATCGTTTATCTGGTGTGCTATTTTTTGTTGTCTGTCTATTAACATGGCCAGCGGTTTTTGAATCTTTTCCAAGGTTGTTTTAACAACACTGATTTGTTGTACTGGATGAGGAGGACAACTACGATGAATTGTAGCGCCATTTCTGTGGACAATTCAGAAGAAGAAAATAATCCTTTAAGCATATTTATATGTACATTGTGCCGTTTTAAACTGAGCCGTGGAGTGACTCCACCGCAAATATTTATGGGGAGGTATTGAAATGAGCATTAATGGACACTGTAGTAGGAATTTCAATTCAACCTGGTTTATTTTTGTTCAACATGATCTTACTCGAAATATGGTTTTAAACGATTATTATGTACCGTTACGATACGTTTACCAATTTTGATGGTAGTATTCACATCACTTGGTATTGCGATTACCTGATAAGGTCCTACCCAGATTTGAGAAAGCTTATGTTTTCTGCTTTCATTCTTGATGAGGACCTTGTCTCCTACATGGAAAGTTAGGGGCCGTACCGTCTTATCGTAGTACCCCTTTGAGCGCTGTTTACTTGCCAATAAGTTCTTTCTTGCCGTGGCATATGATTTTTGGAGCTTATACTTCAGTATATGATAATAGCTCTCATGATTTTAAACGGGTTCGGGATCCCGTTTTAAATTTGATGGGACATCCACTGTGAAGCCGTATAGGCAGCCCATTGGGGTAAGTTTAGTACCCTCGTGTACACTATTATTATACACGAATGCAGCGGTTCGTAGGAATTGGTCCCATGTTTTGGGATTTTCGTCTACGATTGTTCGCATGTATTCAATTAGTGGTCTGTGCGCACGCTCTAGTGCTCCATTAGACTGTGGGTGATATGCTGAAGTCTGTAACTTCTTTACCTTTAGAAGCTTACATACTCTTTTGAATAATTCACTCAGGAAATTTGTTCCCTGATCGGTGAGTATTCTTTTGGGTATGTGTTATGTAGGAATTTATCCTACTTAAACTTTGCTGTGGTTTCTTTGTGGAGAAACCGTTTGACTTCATTTTTTGTTTTTGCCTTTGTTTTTCCCAGCAGCGACTGTCGTAACTCTAATGTGAGAGTAGATGCGTGGAGTAGCTTGTTAAAGCACAACTCCTAGTGTTATTATGGAGTAGCTTGTTTAAAGCACAACTCCTAGTATTATTATGGAGTAGCTTGTTTAAGCACAACTCCTAGTGTTAGTATGGAGTAGCTTGTTTAAAGCACAACTCCTAGTAATATTATGGAGTAGCTTGTTTAATGCACAACTCCTAATTCAAACGAACTGTTTACTGTACACTTATTCAAATCGACTGCTCTCGACTTCTTTATTTTACTCGACTGCTTTCTTTTACAATTTCTTACCTTATTTATACAGAGTAATCTTATTAATACGGAAATAAATGAAATACTTCCGACCAAACATTTTTTATATAACAGTACAAAGTGTTAGGTCATTTGCACTTCATTTATTTCTGTTTATAAATAAATCGCGGCACTCGTCGCTTCCGTACATACATACATATATTTTTCTCTGACTAGAATCGTACTGAGCGTTTCGTCAGTACTTTATCGCATTTGTTTTTACATACGTACATACATAAATCTCGACAAACGCTAATCTCTTGTTGTTTGTTCATCGTGATATTCATGATTTACATACATACCTACATAAATATCATTTTTTTCATACACAAATCGTGAACCATCATTTGGTCACCTGGGTTCTACCGCTGGCGCAAGGTTATCGTATTACAACGTGCGAATTCTTGCGCGCAGGGTATTGCGTCACTCAATCTACCTTAGTTATTTCCTCAACTTGTTAAGTAATTGGGGAAGGTCAGTAACGAGTGGAATTATAAATTAATGAAAATGATGTAGGTATGTATGTTCATTGAAAAATGATGAAAATATGTATGCTTGCGTTTGCTAGCATTTCTTTGATAATTGTTGTAGGTATGTACGTATGTTACAATGCTCACTTAAAATTGTGGGTGGAGGTATGTATGTAACAAATCTCCCCCTTTTTAAAAAATATGTGTTATTCTTAGAAGAGGAATAACGCATTAGAATATGGTTCAATCGTTCGATAATTTTCGAGAAATTTATTGTTTTTATATGCATGTATATACATAACGCCGGGTGCCGGTACAATAATTGACTTATCGGTTTACAAATTTATATCCGTTATTTTTCTAGATTATTAGTATTACTGCTATGTTATGTGCATTTTTATTACATGTGCATACTGTATATATATTTCTTTTTTGTAATTCCTACATATATACATTTATACTTATGGCTGTTTGACTCTTTATATATGTGTGTATACATAATTTACTTAATACTTTTAATACTTTTTTTTCAAAAAAAAAAAATTTTTACATGGGATTATACATATTTTTTCTTTTATATGTGTTTATACATATGTTTTCATTTATTTACTTAAAAATTCTTTATATGTGTTTATACATATGTTTTCATTTATTTACTTAAAAATTCTTTAAATGTGTTTATGCATATGTTTTCATTTATTTACTTAAAAATTCTTTATATGTGTTTATACATATGTTTTCAAATTCTTTATGTGTGTTTATGCATATGTTTTTAGATTCTTTATATGTGTTTATACATACTTTTTATAAAAAAAATTTTACGTGTGATTATACATATCTCTTCTTTTATGTGTGTTTATGCATAATTTTTCTTTTATACGTGTTTATACATATGTTTTTAAATTCTTTATATGTGTTTATACATGCTTTTTATAAAAAAAAATTTTACGTGTGATTATACATATCTCTTCTTTTATATGTGTTTATGCATATTTTTTCTTTTATATGTGTTTATAATATGTTTTCAAATTCTTGAAAAAAAAAAATTTTATATCTGTTTATACCTATTTTTTCTTTCTTAGATTTATCTATAAATAGGTATGTTACTTCTAATGCATATATAGTATGTGTTTATAAATACACATTTTTTTTTTGCGTATTACGATTTACATCTTCAATCTTGTTTTCAAATTTCTATTATGTTTAAAATAGTTAAACTACCTGTAGATGACGGGTACGTGTAATTGGATTCTGCTCAACATGAATTAATGATTTTGGAAGAGGAGGGGGTGGAGGCGGTTCTTTTGTTGTTAAACTTACTTTGTTACTTGCCTGTGTAGGCTGGGTAGCACGATGTTTGATTGCATCTTTTAATTCCGAACTATTTATTTGTGAGGTAGTTTTGTTTGTTGTTGTTAGTTCTTGGGTAGGTGCTAGTGAGGAAATTCGAGATTTGTTTGCTCTTACGATTTCCGATTGGAAAGTCAATTAAAAATTCATTTTCTTTTTTTTTAAACAAAATTTTTCCCTTACCCTTTTTTTTTATCTTAAATGCAATTGTAATCCCTTCCTGGAAGATTAGCCATTATTCGTGAAATGGTTTCAATCTATTATTATGTACGGTTACTCTTCTTTTACCGATTTGTATGATTGTGTTAACAGGCGTAAAAGCTTGTACCACGAGATATGGTCCTAGCCATATCTGGGAAAGCTTGTGTTTTTTAGCGGGATTTTTTAGCAATACTTTATCTCCTGCTTTGAAAGTTACCGGACGTGAGTTCCTATCATAGTACGCTTTCGACTTTTCCTTGGCTTTCAGCAAATTTTTTCGGGCGATAGCATATGCCTTTTGTATTTTGTACCTAAGAAGGTAATAGTAACTCTCGTGGTTATAAATGGGCTCTGGCTCTCCTTTAAGATTAGAGGGAACATCTGCTGTGAATCCGAACAGACAGTCCATTGGCGTGAGCTTAGTGCCTTCATGTGGGCTGTTATTGTATACAAAAGCCGCGGTTCTCAGGAATCGATCCCAAGCCTTTGGATTTTCGGACACAATAGCTCTTAAATACTCCACTAGAGGTCTGTGGGTTCGTTCAAGTGCGCCATTGGATTGCGGATGATAAGCGGAAGTCTGTAATTTTTTTATTTTTAGAAGTTTACAGACACGTTTGAAAAGATCGCTTAAAAAGTTAGATCCCTGGTCAGTCACTACCTTTTTAGGAATGCGATAACGAGTAATTATCTCATCGAAGAATATTCCTGCTACGGTGTCTGCTTCGCCATTCGGCATGGCATAACAATCTACGAATTTCGTAAGATTGTCTTGGAATGTCAATATATACTTATTTCCGGAGTGGGTTTCTTCTAGTGGTCCTACTATATCTAAATAGATTTTCTCAAAGGGCATTAGGGCAGTATCTGTGATTATCATCGGCATTTAGGGCACTTTCGAATATATTTCCTGATGGAACTGAGCATATTTCTCCACTTATATTTTTTCTTTATTTTTTTTCATTACTCCTTGGTGACCACCAAACGCGGAGTCATGATAGTCTTTTAAAATTGTCCCGATTTCTTCAGGGTCTGAGATATTTTCCGGTAATGTATGCTGGGAATTTATTAGATTTTGGTTCCAAGGTAATTCGCCGTGTTCAGATGCACTGCTTTCGGATCTGCTGCTATCAGTTGAGTCAATTTCGACTAATTCATTTTGGAGGTTCCGTGGATGATTTTGGACTATATTGGGAGTTTTTGGGTTTTGATTTTCTTCTTCAATATCATTTTGTGCCTCCCTTATTTGAGCTCTCGTAACAGCATGACAATGTTTTTGTTTAGGCTTTGAGGGTGTTGGAGAACTAGAATCATTTTCGTCGATGTCGGAATCGGCTCGGTGATGTACCTGAGCTTCCACAATGAACGAATTGGGGTTTGCCTGGTTTAGCTCGGCAGGTATTCGACTAAGCGCGTCTGCATTAGTGTTATATTTTCCAGGCTTATATTCAATTTTATAATCAAACTCTGAGAGTTTATGGTGAAACCTGACTAATCTCGATGTCGGGTCTTTCACATTGAATACGCCTTTCAAGGGCTTGTGGTCTGTGTAAACCGTAAAAGCTCTACCTTGTAAATAACACCTGAAGTTCCTGGCGGCCCACACAATAGCGAACAACTCTTTTTATATTGTGGAGTATCTTTGTTCCGCCTTATTTAAACTTCTACTTGCATACGCTATTGGCCTGTCTTTACCTATTGCCCCTTGTGATAAAACAGCTCCCAATGCCTCGTTACTAGCATCTGTTGTTAGATTAAAAGGTTGGGTAAAATCTGGATACTTGAGTAGAGGCGGATTTATAAGGGAATTTTTAATTTCATTGAAAGAGTCTTGGCATTTTTGAGTCCAATTAAATTTGACGTCTTTCCGTAATAGATTTGTTAATGGCCTGACTATCTTTGAGAAATTAGGGATAAACTTGCGATAGTAGTTTGCCAATCCCAGAAACGATTGGGTTTGTCTCACAGTTCGGGGTTGAGGAAAATTTTGAACGCAACTTGTTTTACCGGGATCTGGAAGTGCTCCTTCGTTTGAGCATTTGTGTCCAAGGTAGATTACTTCTCGGCGAAGGAACTGACACTTTTCGGGTTGTAATTTAAGATTATGGGCTCGAAGTCTGTCGAATACCTTAGCCAGTTTCTCGTTATGATCTTGTAAATTTTTTCCATATATTACAATATCATCGAGATAGACAAAGCATTCTAATCCTTGGAGACCCGTTAGAATGTAATTCATCAGGCGTTGAAAAGTCGCAGGTACGCCTTTCAACCCAAATGGCATTCTCTTAAATTCATAATGCCCGTAAGCGGTACTAAATGCAGTTTTTGGTCTATCCCTTGGGTCAACCAGTACTTGATGGTATCCGCTTGCAAGGTCAAGAGTAGTAAAATACCGTGAATGCCCAAGTTGATCCAGTATATCCTCTATCCTGGGTAATGGAAAGGCATCCCCTATAGATTTCTCGTTGACTTTACGGAAATCTACTACTACGCGCCAACGTTTATTGCCGTCAGGCCCAGCTTTCTTGGGGACTACAAGTAACGGAGAATTCCATGGGCTTTTGCTTATTTGGATTATGTCAATCTCTAACATATCCTTGATCTGTTCATTTATTACAGCCCGGTGCGTTTCTGGAAGTCTATACATCTTTTGGTTTATTGGTGGCTGATTGTGCAAAATGGGGATGGTATGCTTTATGGTATTAGTGCTTGTTAGTTTATCTCCCTTTAGATAAAAAAGATCGTTATACTTATAGCATAACTCAAGAATTGATTTCTCTTCTTCGTGATTTAAATTTTCATCCAACAGTAATTCTTTACGTAAAGCCACAAGTCTGTCTGGGTTATAGCTTTTAATATGGTTTACGTTTATTGAATATGGATTGGAGTTGAAATTTGTCTTATTACCTTTGAAGTTGTATTCTGTTTTGTTATGTGTTCGAGGGGAAGGTGGATCACCTTCTTTCTGATTACTTTGGGTATTTATGTCGTCCAAAGGTATATTGGGAAGTTTAATATTGTAATGACTACTTGGAACTAGAGTAGGCTTTAGTCTTCTTAGGAATACTGGTTCTATGTTTATGTTTAGAAGAGATAATGGTATAAAGCTTTTATTAGGACTAACTAGGCAATTTGCGACAAATACTCCTTCTTGGATCTCCTGAGACATACAGATCATTTCTTGGTCCAATTGTAATGGTATGCTCAGTACAATTTGAGATCGAGGAGGTATTCTATTGGATCGCTGAAGTACTACTTCATATTGCCTACTTTCATCTTTTTTTGAGGTGTTCAGAGTTTCTTCCATTGGAGGTAAGGCATTTTTGTTATCTGGTGCCCGTGATTTAAATTGCTCCTCCAATTGATCACTTGGTATTTCCTCTCCATCTTCTAGGGATGTTTCGAGAGGTACCGTGAATTCAATAGGGTTGGTTTCCGTGCGAGGGAACCGGAGTAATTTATTAGGCCCTTCGATATTACAATTTTTTGCAAGAAAATCATTGCCTAGCAGCCCATCGTGGGAGATTTGGGCAATGTTTTCTACTACCTGGAGTTTGCATGGGACACTGCGGCTTAATAAAAAGTTGCCTTGGCAGTTTCCCAATGTTTCTCCTTCTCCAAATGGAGTCTTCAAAGTCACCTTTTGGCTTCGTTCTATATGTTCTGGATTATCTAATGCTTCCTTTTTTATGATGCTTACTTCAGCTCCAGTGTCTACTATCAGCCGAACGGCTGTGTTTTTGCTTATGTCCAGTGGTAAGTCTACCACTGGTACATTTTCTCTATTTGATTGTTTTTTTGTTTGATAGGACCCTGAAGTAATTTGCGCAGTTTTATTTAATGTCGAGCCGGGGATTTTTCGGTCGACAGTGTGCCGTTTCCCGATTTTGTAGCTTCCCATCGTTGCTTCTGTTGACAAGTGGGTACTGTATGACCTCTTCTTCCACAAAACTTACACATCTCTTGAACATTAAATCTTTGTTCGTGATTTGGATTGCCCCACTGAGTGTTGTTGTTACTATTTAAGTGATTCCGTGGCGCTTTGACATTTTGTTTACAATATTGGGCATCATGCCCCTTTGTTCTGCAGTTAATACAGAAAGGAGTATTTTTACGTTTTAAACAATCATCATACGTATGTCCCTTGTATTTGCAATAACTGCAGGTGATCCTACCTAAAAGTAGTTTTTGCTCTTCGTATGGTTTCTTGTCTGGATATTGAGAAGAAGAGTTCTGGAATGGAGGTGGACTTCTTAAGGATTCTCTTGCCTTACTGCTTGAGTAAAGCATCAATTATTTGTTTGATTTTTGTCAGTATTAAAGGATACTGAAGGTACCTTTAATGACTCCAGATTTGGAGTTATACCACACTCAGTTTTTATATTAGGTTTTCCTGTATCAGTTGTGTAGGGATATATAGAGGAGTTTAAATTTTCGTGTATGGGATAACCATAAGCATTAGTAAAAGTGGAGGTATTTGGTTGGTCTAAAGAAATGGTCCGTTTGAAAAGAATTTGTATGTTGAGGTAAGTAGTTTATTGGTTGTGGAATGAAAAAGGGACCCTGTTGTAACCTTTCCATATCTAATGCTTTTTGAATGAGAGTCTCTAACGAGCTTTCATTTATTGTCAACAGATAGGCGCTTAGATGGGGGTTATTTGCACCACTCTTTACGGAAGCCATTGCAAAGTCCTCTATCTGTTGCTTTACTACATTAAAATTTTCAGCACCGTATTTGCTTTGTGCTGCCTCGTTACATTGTACTAAAAGTCTTTTTAGTCTAGTAGTAAATGTATTAAACGATTCTTGGGGATATTGTCGGCAAGTGATTAGTTTGTTAATTAACTCATGATATGTTTCACGAGGTAAGTAAGTCCGATAAAGCAACTGCTCAACTTCTTCAAATGTCGTGAGTGTACTGGACGCTATTAATTGATATGCTTTTCCTCTCAATCTTGTTGGGAAAATCTGCATGAAGGCTGCCTTTTCCTCCTCCGCTAGACATTGTCGTACTTGTTTACAATAGCCTAGGAACGTTTGCAATTCTGTGAGGGTTTGAGAATTAATTTCTCCAGAGAACAAAGGCACCATTTGTGCAGTAAGTTTAACTACTTTCTCATAATTCACTGGCATTTTGGCTGGTTGGTTGGGTTGCTTTCTCTGGGGAATATCTGGAGTATCGTTATTAGAAGTAGGCGAGGTTAATGATTTTTCTGTGATTAGGGCGTTTAAGCTATTTCTTCTTACTAGAAAATTAATTAGGCTGTGCCTTCTGACCAGTTTACGGAAGGTCGACTTTGGGATGAATTACACTCTACACTTGGGCTATCTGGAGGACTGGTATTGTCAAATGATAATGAATTTATTGCCGTCTCAAAGGTAGAGCATGAAGAACTACGGCCAGTTTTAGGCATGAAAGCAAACTTTTCTCGAAAAGGAGGTAGTCTTGACTAGTTTTGTATATACGTATGTATATGAATAATCTTGAAAAAAAAAGAACAAGTTTGACGGAATATGTGCAGAATTCTTTCGAAGAAACGATAGTTTAACTAATTTTTATGTACATATATATATATATGCTTGAATATATGTTAATAACAGAAGTTTGATTGAAGATGTATTACACTGACATTATTTGATGTGTGTTTTATACTAAGTAGTTTATTTAAAGTATTTTGGGGAGATGGCAATGAGTAATATTGAAGCTCTGCCAATCGCTGAATTTAGATTGAAACTTACTTAGTGCTTGATGTATGTAATTTCAGCAATGCTTTGATGTCTGTCCAAAATGTGGATTTTACGTCTTCTTAAGATCTGAGCCGATAAATTTCCTTAGAAGTATATTCCCTTTATTTCTTGTAGTACTTGTTGGAATTAAATCAGGAACAAACAAATTAAGTCAGAAGTGCCCTAACGTCATGCTTTTGACGCTAGTTTTTGTTTCACTTCTATGTGGGTTCGAGGATCAAGGTTTTTCAAGTATATTGAATTAACTTCCTTGATCCTACAGGCTGCGCCAAATTGTTATGTAGGAATTTATCCTACTTAAACTTTGCTGTGGTTTCTTTGTGGAGAAACCGTTTGACTTAATTTTTTGTTTTTGCCTTTGTTTTTCCCAGCAGCGACTGTCGTAACTCTAATGTGAGAGTAGATGCGTGGAGTAGCTTGTTAAAGCACAACTCCTAGTATTATTATGGAGTAGCTTGTTTAAAGCACAACTCCTAGTATTATTATGGAGTAGCTTGTTTAAGCACAACTCCTAGTGTTAGTATGGAGTAGCTTGTTTAAAGCACAACTCCTAGTATTATTATGGAGTAGCTTGTTTAAAGCACAACTCCTAATTCAAACGAACTGTTTACTGTACACTTATTCAAATCGACTGCTCTCGACTTCTTTATTTTACTCGACTGCTTTCTTTTACAATTTCTTACCTTATTTATACAGAGTAATCTTATTAATACGGAAATAAATGAAATACTTCCGCCCAAATATTTTGTATATAACAGTACAAAGAGTTAGGTCATTTGCACTTCATTTATTTCTGTTTATAAATAAATCGCGGCACTCATCGCTTCCGTACATACATACATATATTTTTCTCTGACTAGAATCGTACTGAGCGTTTCGTCAATACTTTATCGCATTTGTTTTTACATACGTACATACATAAATCTCGACAAACGCTAATCGCTTGTTGTTTGTTCATCGTGATATTCATGATTTACATACATACCTACATAAATATCATTTTTTTCATACACAAATCGTGAACCATCATTTGGTCACCTGGGTTCTACCGCTGGCGCAAGGTTATCGTATTACAACGTGCGAATTCTTGCGCGCAGGGTATTGCGTCACTCAATCTACCTTAGTTATTTCCTCAACTTGTTAAGTAATTGGGGAAGGTCAGTAACGAGTGGAATTATAATTTAATGAAAATGATGTAGGTATGTATGTTCATTGAAAAATGATGAAAATATGTATGCTTGCGTTTGCTAGCATTTCTTTGATAATTGTTGTAGGTATGTACGTATGTTACAGTGCTCACTTAAAATTGTGGGTGGAGGTATCTATGTAACATATGCGATAGCGCGTAACGATTTCATCAAAGAAAACCTGCGCTACTGTGACTGCTTCTGCATTAGGTATGGCATACCAGTCGACAAATTTTGTTAAATTATCTTGGAAGGTCAAGATATATTTGTTTCCTGATGTGGTCTCTTCTAATGGACCTACAATATCGAGGTAAACTTTGTCGAACGGTTGTTCTGCGATGTCCGTGATAACCATTGGCATTTTATATTGTGGAGACGCTTTCATCGTCTGGCACTTTGGGCATTTTTTTATGTATTTCTTGATGTCGCTAAGCATGTGTCTCCACCAATACTTGCGTCTTATTCGTTTGTAAGTTTTTTTGACACCTTGATGGCCACCAAATGGAGAATCGTGATAATCTTTTAAGATTGTTTGGATCTCGGTGGGGCTCGTAATAACTTCGGGTGTCTTGCCAGTACTTACTTTTTGCTCAAGCGATGCTGGGTTTAGTTTTTCCGCCTCCGTGTGTTGAATTTCGCTTTGGTCCGCTTTCGTGTGCTCTTCTGTCTCCACACTGGAGCTATTTATTGTATCTTGAACCTTTTGCTTCTAAGCTCGAGTCACGACGAAACAATGAGCGGATTTCTTTTTCTTTTTATTATTTGTGGAATCGTCTTCCTCCACATCCGAGTCCATCGTGTGGTGGACTAGGGCTTTTACCGTTAAGGTATTGCCTAAACTGTCTTCCTTTAATGCTTGAGGGATGCGACTTAGTGCATCTGCGTTAGTGTTGTACTTCCCGGGTTTGTATTCGATGTTGTAGTCGAATTCGGATAATTTGTGGTGAAATCTCACCAAACGGGAAGTAGGGTCTTTCACATTGAAGACACCTTTGAGAGGTTTATGGTCAGTGTAGACCGTGAATTTCCGGCCTTGAAGATAGCACCTGAAATTCTTGGTAGCCCAGACAATAGCCTTTCTCTATAGTAGAGTAATTTCTTTCGGCTTTGTTTAATGTGCGGCTTGCATATGCAATGGGCTGGTCCTTTCCGACTTCTCCTTGAGAAAGAACAGCTCCTAGAGCCTCGTTACTTGCGTCAGTAGTAAGATTAAATGATTTTGAAAAATCAGGGTAAATTAAAAGTGGTGGAGAAATTAAAGCACTTTTTATGCTCTGAAATGCTTCTTGGCATTTCTCTGTCCAAGTGAATTTTACATCCTTTCGGAGTAAATTCGTAATTGGACGTACAATTTTGGAGAAGTCTGGAATGAATTTCCTGTAGTAATTGGCAAGTCCTAAAAATGACTGAACCTGCCTTACTGTTCTTGGAACAGGAAATGTTTGGACGCAGGCCGTCTTACTTGGGTCTGGTAGGGCTCCTTCGCTAGAACATTTATGTCCTAGGTAAACAACTTGTCTTCTTAGAAACTGGCACTTTTCTGGCTGCAGTTTTAAGTTGTTCTCTCTCAACTTGTCGAAGACTTTTCTCAACTTTTCGTTGTGGTCGTTTAAATTTTTTCCATAGATGACAATGTCATCTAGGTAGACAAAACATTCGAGGCCTTGTAGGCCTGTTAAGACGAAATTCATTAGGCGTTGAAATGTGGCGGGGGCTCCTTTGAGCCCGAATGGCATACGCTTGAACTCGTAGTGCCCATAACTTGTGCTGAAAAAAGTTTTATGTCGATCTTTTTTGTCGACAAGAACTTGGTGATAGCCGTTGGCCAAATCGAGTGTGGTGAAATACCTTGCGTGACCTAGTTGGTCGAGAATATCCTCGATTCGGGGTAGCGGGAATGCATCTCCAATTGTCTTTTCGTTTAATTTACGAAAATCGACAACGACGCGCCACCTTTTTTCACCGTCAGGTCCTGCTTTCTTGGGGACAACTAGTAGAGGTGAATTCCAAGGGCTTTTACTAGACTGGACTATCCCGCTGTCTAGCATTTCTTTTAACTGCTCGTTAATGACTTTCCGCTGTGTTTCAGGTAAGCGGTACATCTTTTGATTGATTGGTGCTTGATATTGCAGCAATGGAATATTATGCGTTATCGCATTTGTATAGGTGAGTTTGTCACCTTTGAGGAAGAAGATATCGTTATACTCTTCGCAGAGTTCTGATATCGAAATTTTTTCTTCCGCGGTTAAATTAGGGTCTAGGCTGAGTTCTTGCTCTAGCCTAGAAATACGCAGGTATTGTTGTGCTGTAAAATTGCTGATTTTTCAGCTGAACCTTGGTTTGACTTACTATTCCTTGTAGATTTGTGTCCTGAACTTGGATTGAATTCAGTTAATTCCTTATGAGGCTTTATTTTGTTGTATTTAGCATGTAACAGGGTACTTGTTTCTTGCTTTGCCGATGGCTGAGTTTGATACACCTGTGCGGTCTTTGCCTTAGGTTGTGTGGGATACTCATGCGCGTCAATACTACTGCTTTTTGACCATGTAGGGTTTTTTGTGTTGTGTGACGGTGGAGTAATATGCACCTTTAATATAGGCTTTCGCGACTCGCTACCGTTCTTATATGGTCGTTGTTTGTTTAAGAGTGATTTATGCCTCGGGATTTTGGACGGAAGAGTTATATGCACCTTTTTGGCAGGCTTTAGACACTCTTTTGTGTGTCTTAATGGGACTATTGTGTAGTCGTTTATTGGAAATAGCTGTAACTTTAAGCTATGTATGACTACTTGATGACTGTTAGCGTTGAGGATACTAACCAGCACTAATTTTTCTCCAGAAGATAGCAAACTGTTTGCCAAGAAGACTCCATCGCTTATCTCTTGTGATAAAGAGAGCATTTCTTCTTGAGTTTGTAACGGGACTGGGGCAACAAGTTGAGAGCGCGCAGGTATGCAGATTGGTTCCTTAAAGGTAACCAATTTTTGCCTGATTTCATCGGTCTCTTGTTCGTCCAGACAGCCTTTTCCACATTCCTTGGGCTCTTTTGGAGCTTGGCAGCCAGCTTCTCCTGTCGGAGGAGCCTTGAAGATACTGCAGGTGGATAGTTCAGCCTGTTTAGACTCTACCTTTTCTGCAAGTGTTCTTACTTCGACTGCTTTTTCAGAATGTAGCTTGTCCGTTTCAAACTCTAATGGCAAAGCAAATTCGTCTGGATTAGTTTCCGTGCGAGGAAACCTTAGTGCCTTATTAGGACCATCAACGTTACAGTTTTTTGCTAGGAAATCATTTCCTAGAAGTCCATCATCGGAAAGACCAGGCAAGTTCTTTACGACTTGAAACTTGCAGGGGATTTTGTTTTTGAAAACGAAGTTTCCCTGGCAATTTCCCAGCGTCTTTCCGGTACCAAATGGGGTCTGAAGTGTACATGCCTCATTGTGGTTAATTTCTTTGAGATCTTTTAATGACCTTTTCTTTATTATACTAACCTCAGCGCCTGTGTCTACTACTAGTTTAGTTTGGCCGTTCAGGCCTATGTCTAAAGGAAGTATTACTGTAGCGACACTGGAATCGGGCTGCTGAGGAGACCCTAATTTATTAGATGGGAGATTTATAGTCGAGCCGGGGAGCTTTGGGTCGACTGTACGTCGTTTCCCTGACTCCGGGCTTCCCATTTACGTTTTTGTTGGCAGTTATTTACTGCATGTCCAGAACGACCACAAAATTCGCACTTTTTACCCACGTTATAGACTCTTGAGTTGTTATTGGGGTTTTGCGGCTCTCTAGGACGTTGGTTTGTTGCTTCTCTGTTTTGGGGTCTTTGAAAACTATTGTTGTTCCTTCTGCAGTCACGCACGTCATGATTATACATTTTGCAGTTCACACAATAAGGCGTATTTTTCCTTTTGAGGCAATCAGCATATGTATGGCCTCTTAAGTTACAAAAACTACAACTGATTTTATTTAAATAGGTATTTTTTTATTTACATTATAATTTTTATTTGGCGATCTTGGTTCCTGTTTGATATATGCTGTGCCTCCCTGTGTGAACTGTGACGTCGGTATGTGACTGCTTGGGTTAATGGGCATATTGTTTTGGAGGGGGGCCTGTGAGTATGAGATGATGCCAGGATTGTATACGCTTTGATTTACTAGGGTACTGTTTGGAGTTATATGTGTGTTATTGGGTACACTAGTACAGGCAGAACTTGGCAATGTATTCTGCATCATATTTGTTTGGAACTGTCCTGGAGGTTGCAGGAATAGAGCACTTTGCTGGAGACGCTCCATGTCAAGCGCTCTTTGTACGAGGTCATCCACCGTGCCGTCTGTCATGGTCAGGAGGTATTGGAACATATACGGGTTATTGACTCCTGTTTTTAGTGCGTTTTTCGCGAAATCTTCCAGCTGCGTTTTAACAGCTGGCGCTGCTGTGGCTCCGTATTTGGATTCTGCTGCTTCACTGCAGAGTGCCAGCATTTGTTTCACTCGTGCCGTGAAGGCTGTGAGGTTTTCCAAAGGATACTGCCTTGTAGTTATTAATTTATTTACCAGTTCCTGGTAAGTTTCTCTAGGCAGGTATGTGCGATTTAGCCGTTCTTCTACTTCTTTGAAAGTAGTGGGCATATTTGAGGCAAAAAGCTGATAAGCTTCGCCTCGAAGTCTGGTGGGGAAGATTTGCAAAAATGCTGTTAGTTCATCCACCGAAATGCACTGGATTACCTGCCTGCAGCATCCTAGGAACGTTTGGAGCTCAAGGCTCAATTTTGGGTGCTGCTCTCCCGAGAATAGGGGGACGAGCTGGGCAGTCAGTTTGGCGATTTTAGCGTAATCTGCCATGTTTAATTTGGGGATTTTGACACTAGAGTTTGACACTATTGGGGCGCTAGTTTCTTCTATGCTGGTTTCCAGAAGGGAGTCGCCCAGCCAATTTAAAAGGAATTCACTCGCGGTGGAATCACTGACACTGTCGATGGCACTTTCACTTAAATCTACTCTATTATTTTTATTGATATCTATCCCGAGAGAGTGCGAAAATTCTCCAAACTCCATTAAGCTCTTTTTGAACTTCTCTGTGTTAATTTTCAATCTTTCGATTGTTTCCAATCTTTCTTTTCTCGACTTTTCGATCTGCTTTTCTACTGAGTCGCACTGATTCACAGAGAATTCGGAGGAGTTTCGCACTTTCTCTTCCAAATTTTTTAAATATATTTCTAAATTTAAATTATGCCTTACTTGTTGGGAACCTGTCAGGATTGTCCCACTCCTTAACGTGACTCCTCTTGTTGTTGAATTTGTACTTCGAAGTCCCTTTCAGCTCTGGATCGCAGATAGCGGATGGTTTCCAAACTTCCTTCCTTCAAGTGTAAATTTCGAAATTTTGGGTTGTGGACTTCTTTATCCTGGGCTGGGATGAAGCCCGATATTGTCCCACGTTGGCACTTTGTGCTTTGATGAGGGGGTGGCTGCGTGTTTTTCAAACAGAGGCAGTTAAAGCTGTCCGACCCCGAGCGTTGGGAGTCGACAAGATCGAAATACTCCTGAAGCCAGACTTAACTTCAGGCGAAGGGTAGGGTGTCTTGCCCAGTATTCGATCTCGTCCTAAACTCCTTTTAGATTCGTAGGATAGAGGGTTTTGCAGCGCTTATACTTTTTTTTTGTTTTTCAAAGTAGGCTTCCTCTATCCTACCGGCTGCGCCAATTTTCTTATATTTTCCTTTGGGGTCAATTTAAAACCACTTTTTCTCTGTTTTTTCCTATTTATTTTTAAAATTTTTTTTCAGAACAAAAGTTTCTCCTTTTTAAAAGTAACAATAAAACTTTTCTTATTTCACTTAATCCGGTCTCACTTAATCCAAGTTCACTTAATTCAATTTTTCTTCGCCACCTAACCGAACCTTCCTACACCAAAACCCCTTTTTTTTTAATTTCTTTTTAATTAGACCGAATCACAACTACCGCGAGACAACCCCGATCGAGATCTCTTTTAATCAATCCCTTTCGTTTTTAAAATTCGACTGCGAACCGCCGCGTATAATCTTTTTAATTCAACTCGGCTGTTGATCACTTTTGTCGCGATCAAGAGCCTTCGTTCAGGGTAGAAAATGCATAGTTGCATTTTCACCCTGAGAGAATTTTCATTTATTCTGGACTTGATTAAACAAGTCCAGAATATTTTTCGTTGGACGGTGACTTGACATTTGATGCTTTTATAAACATCAGCCACCGTCACGACGATTAAAATTGCCGCGCGCGTATACATTCAATGTATTTTCGTGGCGCGCGGTTTTGAGCGTGAAAGTTTTTTTTTTTTTGGTGATATGTATGTACGTACGTTCGTACATACATATTGCAATTTTTACGACAAATCGTACTGAAGGTGCGATTTGTCTTTTCTTTTATTTTTTAAATTAAATATTTTTACTGACAAATTTTGCTGAATGCAAAATTTGTCATGGGAACATTTTTGTAAAAACGAAATGGTATGTGAAGAAAATTGCTGATGCAATTTTCTTCACTGATTAAATTGATAAGCTACTCATGCTTTTAAGCATGATTAGCTTATATGAAAATTTAATGATTTTGAATAATTATTTTCTACCTTTTGTCAGGTATGTGGTAGGTATGTAACACCAGCAGATGGAATATTAGGCATGGAGTTCCCTAGAAACAGAGCTGTCAGTAACTCTCTTGGTCATACACAGTCAATTCAAAGAATAGGAAGAAACAAAGGAGTGAGGCCACTTTTTGAAAACGTAACAGGGAAAGAAAATGTTAATATTTTTGCGTTAGAGAGATATACCTCTAGTCAATCTAGTACAGAGAAGCAGCAGGAGATATCTCCGGAAGCTGTAAGGCTACGTATTCAAGAAAAACTCACAGGGCTAAAAGATATTCTGCCCAAGGCAAGTGACGCTTCAGATAGCATAGAGAAATATTTGAAACAAGTAAGCAGCAGCGATGAAACAGCGAACTTACAAGTAAACGAATATCAAAGACGGAGCGGAATATAGCTCCAGAGACGAACGAGCTGGGTCTTAGGCAGAAGCAGGGAAATACCTTAACCGCGATCCTTCGCACAGGAGCGCAGCAAAGGGATTTTTGTCCTGCAGTAGAAAAGTCTATAGCCTGGCCTAAAGAAATGTGGACTGAAGAGTAGGTAAGGGTAGCGGTTGAAAGGAAGAACGGACTAGGACATTTTCGCACGGAAGTCCATCTAAATATCCTAGAAACTGAACCCTCCGCCTCTTTTCTCAGACTTTAGGACACGAAAACACCAATACGCTTGGAGCAAAAAGCGAGCAGCTGATAAGAATTCAAATCACGAGTGATTCTGAACTGGCATGTATGGCAGAAGAGATATGCCCCGGTGTGTATTGTGGGAATACCTTGATTACGCTCAGTAACGGACAAGCCTTTGTAGTAATTGTCAATGCTAGGACTGAGGCAATCGAAATAAAAAATGTTAAGCCTAAGGTGGAGAGCTTAAACTAGTATTTCGTAAGACCCTTACGAAATCCTGATGATAGAATGGAAATCACTCAGCAACGGCTTCAAGTAATGAAGAAATCTCTGGAGTTGGGGGATGAGCTGAATTCAGTAGAGAGGGAAGCAGTAATGCAAATCTGTTACGAATACGGCGATATCTTTCACTTACCTTGGGACAAGCTAACGTACACTCCCACGAAAATGTTCAAACTTCCTTTGATGGCTGACACCGGGCCCATAAATAAAAAGCGATATAGAATGCCTGAAGCCCACAGAGAGGAATGTCAAGAGCAGCGTAAGAAGTTGCTGGATGATGACATAATCAAACATAGTAACATCCCACTCAATTTTCCAGTCTTATTAATCCCGAAGAAGGGAACTGATGAGGCGGATAAGCGAAAGTATAGATTGTGTGTGGACTTTCGCGAACTCAACAAAGTCTGTATTCCTTTTTCTTACCCCCTACCACGGATTGAGGATATTCTGGAGAGATTAGGCCATTCTAGGTATTTTACTACTTTAGATCGTGCAAATGGTTATCACCAGGTGTTGTTGGATCCGGCAGACAGCTTTTAGCACAAACTTCAGTCACTTTCACGACAAGAGATCACCATTCGGATTAAAACCTGCACCTTCATTCTTCCAATCTTTGTTAAATGGGATATTAACAGGTCTTCAGGAGATTAAGTGCTTTGTCTACCTTGATGACGTAATGATGTTTGCGAAGAATCTTGATAAACATAACGGAAAGTTAGGGGAGGTATTTCAGAGATTTAGGGAACATAACTTAAAACTTCAACCTACGAAATGTCAATTCCTGAAAAAGGAGGTAGTATACCTTGGGCATGTTTGTTCGGAGAAATGTGTACAGCCTGACAAGCGGTTAGTAGAAGTGGTACAAAATTTCCGACGACCAAAAACAATGAGACAGATTCAGTCTTACTTGGGGTTGGCAAACTACTACCGTAAATTTGTTCCCAATTTTTCAAAAATTCTGGCTCCAATTAATAACCTTTTGAGGAAAAAGGTGAAGTCCAATTGGGGGTCAGAATACGAGAACTCCTTTAAGCTCATTAAAGAAGCTCTCACTTCGCCGCCAGTATTAATTTATCCAGATTTTAATCAGGAGTTCACTCTCATCACGGATGCGAGCGGGGAATCTCTAGGAGTAGTCCTAGAACAAGAAGGAAGCCAGTTAGCCACACTTTGAACCAGGCTGAGAAAAATTACTCTACCGCGGAACGGGAATTGTGACCCATTGTATGGACAGTACGCAATTATAAATGCTACTTACTGGGAAAACATTTTAAAATCATAACTGATCATCCGCCTCCCCGAGGGGTTTTTAAGGTTAAGGACACTACATCACGCATGGTGTGGTTCCACAAAAAACTTTCGGAGTTTGATTTTGTGATTGTTTACAAGAAAAGTAAGGAAAATGGCAATGCAGATGCTCCTGGCGGAATTCTCAGAGACATAAAGCACACTGAGGAAAAGTGTGGTAAGGAGCATCCATTTTGTGCAGTTACTCGAGCACAGGCCAAGAAAGATACAATTGACGAAAAGAGGAACCAAGACTCTTCTCCGGAATCCGAAGTTGAATGAGAAACAATAGAGGAGACTGAGGATAAGAAAGAAAGGCTACGAAAGAGCTCAAAGCCACAGAATATCACTGACCCAAGGATATCGAGGTAATACTGAAAGATTTTTATGACTCGCGGTTCGGATGGCACTTTGGGCGAAATAAAACCTTGGAAAGAGTAAAAAGGTTCTATCATTGGAAGGACATCGCCAAACGTGTTCAGTGTTGCACGAAATTCCAGAAGAATAAGCACTCCCGGGTAATTAAAATGCCGTTAGTGGTCACGGAAATTTCTGAAAAACCGTTCGACAAGATATTCTATTTATTTTTTCCCGGACAAGATATACGTTGACTTAGTGGGCCCGTTGCCTACTAGCCATAATGGTAACAAGTATATTCTGTCCATGATAGATGATGTGACTAGATTTGTTGATTTTGTGCCAATACCTGACCAAGAAGCGAACACAGTAGCGCAGGTCTTGTTTGAGCAAATTCTTAGCCGTTACTCATTATCAAAGCAGTTGGTGACTGAAAAGGGAGCCAACTTTACAAGCGAAGTTTTTAAGGCTTTGTGCAAAATGCTAAAGATAAATAAACTGCAAACCACCGCCTATCACCCACAATCAAATTCTGTAGAGCGGCAGCACTCTACGTTAGCTAACTACTTGAGAAGTTTTGTAGACCGGCAACCCCAGAGTTGGGATAACTTTTTGAGGACAGCGGCTCATGCTTACAAAAACACGGTACATGCTGGTACAAAGCTAACACCCATGGATACCCTTTTCGGATTTGTATCAGAAATCCCTAGCAGCTTACAGCATAAACCGGAACCGACGTACAACACGGATAATTATCATTCTGTGTTGCGGTTCAAGTTACCAAAGGCGTTTAAACTGGCAAGGGAAAACTTTCAAAGCAAGTTATCTGCGAAAAAAGTATCATGAAAAGACAGCCAGGCCGGAAGCCATGCATATGTGGATGAAGTCTTGGTTAAGGACTTAGCTCGAGTGGGGAAGTTGGCTTCAATTTTCAAAGGCCCCTACGAAGTGACTTACGTTCACAGTCCTGAGAACGATACTATCCTCCAAGGGAAAAAGCTCAAGCGGATTCATACGAATCGGTTGAGGAAATATGATGAATAGCGTCAGGATAGTATAATTTTATCTTTCTCATCACAGAAAGACGACACATTACTTGCATTAAGCACAAGGGAATGATTATAGAATCTAATTAATTTCTTTATTTTTTTCCCCATTCCGTTAGTTTCTTTTTTTTTTGGTTTTTTGCAGGCACAAACAAGACTAGACGTAAACCATAAAGAAGATTACGTTAAGAAGGACGAGGTAATAGAGTGTTGCTATAAGAGAAGTAAGTATAGGAGAGAAAGGACAGAAATTAAAGTTTGTAAAGAGGCTGAAGAAATTTGATTTAAAAATGATATAAAGCAGATAATTGAGTAAAAAAAAAGAAGAGATTGTAAAGGAAACAATAAAAAAAAGAGGAATTACTGAAAAAAAAGTGTGTAAAAAAGTGTTGAAATAAAGAAAAAGAGACACACAAGACAGAAAGTAAAAAAAAATCATAAAACAATATATAAGAAAGTAGACTAGTTGATAGAAATCAAACATAAATAAATAATATTTTACACATATAAATAGATAGTCCTTTTATACGCCTTGCAAATAAATAATAAAGGAAAAGAGGGTGCCAGTAGTATACATATATTAGAGAAAGGTATTAGAAATAATCGGAAACTTCACCAGCATGAAGACGACATTGGGGGTAATCTTGGCATGTATAGCAGTCACACACGCAGAAAATGTGGGATACACCAGACAACCGATAGCGGAGACAGGAGTACTGTTTGAGCACTTTTATAGCAAGCATTGGACCATCTTATCAAAATTAGAGGTACCTGATTTATCAGAGGAGCTGGTATTGTTATAAATCCACTAAATCAACCTTACATATTACCCAATCTCGGATTCATAACCAAAAATTAAACATCATCCACAAAGATCCTAATTCTGCATTTATAATGCCTAACATCCTATCATCACTTTACCCCAAAATGCATTTCACAAGAATTCAAGAAATTCATTACAAACTCAAATTACGAATTCTTAAACACATCTAAGTGAATGCAACAAGCAATAAATAACAGCCGGCAGGTACCCGTAATTCTATCCCATTTGGCGCGTGCCTAAAATGATCATAATTTATTCCACCTGATAAAGGTAAAACAAAAACGCAATACGATCCAGCGTCAGCATTATGATTCACTTATAAAGCCTAACGAAGAAGCAAGTAAAGCCAAATACATGAATACGTCACCGACCGATCTGAGACCGGCGAGTTTACCTAACAGGTGCCCCGTAGAATGGCTACACTTCGTTGCATTGATAAGGTAACGTGAAATTTCATGAATTAGGATGACACTGAAAGTTGTTATGCATGAAAGCGATCGTCGAACCTTCTTATACCCTAGATTAAATCTATAGGGTATACTAAGTTTGTCATTCTGCTTGCAACACCTCGAAATATGATCGTAGAGCAAAATGGATTGGACACCCACGCATAATATTAAAAGTTATTTTGATTTTTGCATGTCCGTCCGTCCGTCCGTCTGTGCGCACGATAATTCGAGACCGCGTATACTTAGAGAGCTGAAATTTTGTACACGGACTTTAAAAAAAAAGTAAAATTAAGTTCGAAAATGAGACAAATCAGGCAACTCCTTCGTGGGGTTGCCATACAAAACTTTCGTTTTCCACTATATATTTGGACACTGCCTGAGAGCGTATCGATATAGAGAGCTGAAATTTGGTACATGGTGTTTTCATTGTACTAGCAAATAAAATTTTAAAAATGGACTAAATCGGGCAACTCCTTGGTGTTGCCATATAAAAATTTAGGGTTTTTACGTATACTGTGAAAGCGATCAGTCCAAAACATTTTTATTGTACTAAAAACTTCTTTGAAATACGAAATCCTATAAAATTGGTTATAATCATTTTTTCTGTCCGACAAACCGTTCTAGAAATCTATGCGAAAAACCACTTCAAAAATCAAACTTGCACAGAAGGGTGACAATACGAAATTTCATACGGACATTCATCTAATGTATCATAAGAATTGGTCCTAGACCAATTCTAGCTTTTTTACTTGTTTCAATTATTATTTCGTTCGATTTCGGGAATTTTATTATTTCCACTCAAATTTCCTGATTTTTTTTGCTTCAGAAAATTGCTGAATATTAGTGTTCGACCAACCTAAAAGAAAAAGAGAAACCGGATTAAATAAAAATAAAAAAATATCTTACCAGCAAATGGCGTGTCACAGATGCTTATGGTTCCCCGGCGACCTGAAATAAACAAAAATGAATTAAATATAGAAATAAAAGAAATAAATTGAATAATAGTAAAAATTGTGTTTACATAGCACCTTACTATGCATGCAAACAACAACAAAAAACAAACGCAATAAACTTTATGCTCAGCAACATAAAGCATAAAATTAAATTACCTACCCATGCCAAGGCACATATAAACCCCTTCTGTAAGACATTCACGGATACCTAGGTGAGCAATTAGAGAAAAAACAACTCACCTTGACAGGTACCCGCGGAATTTACAAAAGGAGTTTTTTACAAAAAAATCTACATATAAATAAAATAAAATTACATACCAAGCTATGTTATGAGATATATTTCCCACGATGACAATTCCTAAGGTTCCTAAAATACACTTTAATACTAAAAATCAACTAAAAAACAAAACTCACGCGAGTTATTTTATCCGCTGAGCGGTAGTAGGAGAAAAAGAATATTATTTAATCACAGAAACAACAATCACTTCCTTTAAAATAAAAATGAACTTTATTACTCTTTAGTTTTAATAATATATAAAATCTTATTATCAACCTGGACTTAACCGATCTTAAAGTTACCGACAGACTGACTAACTAACTTTTTACAGTGCAGAAAATTATCTCTTTATTTCGTGTCGCCGAGTAAGCACTTTTATCATTCTTCACATTAGGGAAGACAACGTTTTGGTTTTCATAGAAAGAATTTTCTTTCTATGTTTATGCTGAGTGCATATTTTTTTGAAGCATGAGAAAATTTACCACTTACCAAGCCATTGGCTTTGGTCGGGTTGGAATGTCTAATCGCTGGTCGTTTCTCAGGGTGTCATCTGTCTTGTCACGTTGCAAGTCGAGGTATGTATTTAGGTCACGTTGCATATCTGTATATGTAACTCGCGCGGCTGACTTACGAATCTAAACAACACGTCGTTCGCGTCGCGAGATTTTTCACGAATTACGGGTAATTCGCGATTTTATAAATTTCCCTTTGCACCAATAAGTGCGAAAGCGACACAAAGGTGTGAAAGGGACACGAACAAAGATGAACGAAAATGAATTCTGAGAGGAATTTCGTAAATTGAACTAAAAGATGGCGTATCGATAAGTTATAGCACAGATTCGGAAAACTTATCATAACTACGTGAAATTAAAAAGGATTTCTATGGTAAATATATCAAAAAATGCAGCGTGTCATTTGACATCAAGGAAAAATAATTATAGTCAAGATTTTATTTAAAATTCGTCAGAAAATCGAGAAATTCATTTTTATGGATATGAAATCGGAACGAAATTCTCTATAAAAAGGGGGTTCATTCTTCATTCTGTCTTCTTATTTTCAAAGTTGTCAAAGTGCGAGCATATGTGATAGCATTCCTCCCACAATTTGCAAATTTTCTCCAGTGTCATAAGCAATAAAGAAAATAGAAGTCAACGAGACTTAGAGCAACTACAGAAATATCAAATTTTCTAAGGCAAGTTACAAACGACAAGGAATTTCAATCATTTTATTTGTGAAATTTATTAGTGACAAATTGTTTGTTTTCTTGAATCAATTAAAGGTAACTTTGTGAATTAATCATTTTTCTTCAATTTGGGTTAAATTTCATTGTGTTTGCATGCCAGGTGTTGGTTATACACACATGTATGAATTTAACAAGAACGATTGAATTTTTTATTCTCAATCTATTCCTTTCAGCCATTTTAACTAATTCACTCAAGTAAATCGACATTTCTAACAATTATTTATCGTGTGAAAAATATGCCATTAGGTCAGTTTTACACAACATAATAATTGGAAATTAGATCTACCTTGAGTTCTAATTATTATTTACTTTCAGCCATTAGTAAATATATTAGTTAAGAAACAGAAAGGAAAAAAATGTTTTTACCTTATATATATATGAAATTGTAACGTATCATAATTTTCTAATTTGTTATTATTGAAAAGAAAGAGATAAATTCGAGTAAAATATAATTCTTTTGTACATTTAAATTTCCTTTAGTTATTAAATACATAGAACAATACAGTGAATCAGTGAATTCCAAGTGAAGTTTCTAAGCTTGTACGTGTAAGTTGAGGGAAGTAAATTTTGCATATTGATAGAATTTGTTCGAGTAATTAATTTCCTCATACGATTAATATTTGTTTAGTCATTAGTATTATTTGTTGCAATAAATAATTGAGTGAATAATAGAGTGACAAATTATCCTTTTTTATTTAACCGCTACACTCCACCAGAATATTTTCTTTCAGCATACGTGGATTCTCGTTTGTAATTGCAGTTTTCTTTCGAAAGTCAATTATAGGAATGGACAGATTTCATTAAACTGTACTTTGCGAACGCAGTCTATTCGTATTTGTCAATTAGTGGAATTGACATAAGCTGTGGGAAAACAATTAGATAATTTTTAGAAGGGAGTATCATCCCCATGTTAACCTGTTATGGTATTATGAAAATGGCGCCCAACGTGGGGCCACCTCAGTTGGACTTCGGTGGTCTGATTATGACTTTTGCTGAGGACTGAGATTAGTTCGAGATATGGACATTTGGCTGTCAGCTAAATTGTCTGACTCGGTAATCTCACAATCAGTAGAAGTTATATGAGGACCTGAGTCCAATAGGTTTTTGTTAATAAAAGTTTGTAAAGTAAAGTAAAGTTTTAGAAGTTTTTGCTATCTTGTTTCTCGATTTTGTATTAAAGTAACGTAATATTTGAAAGTTTTTGGAATTTGTTTGAAGTGAAGTTCGGCTTTAGGTTTGACCTTGGTCAAGCCTCAAGCCTGAACAATTAGTTGATTTTTTTTGAAATTTTTGAATTTTTTTTGAATTTTTCTGAATTGATTTTTCCCGCTGGCCTTCTGTCATGGAAATGGTAGGTGGCCCCACAAATTTTTTTTTGTGTGAGCTCTCATGGAGACATGTCTCTGTTAGCCAACTGGCTGGACAGAGTTATGAATCTGTGAGACGACTTTTTGGCTTTCAGCTAATTAGTCGACCAGATTCATGACTTTGCTCAGTTGGAAGGTTAGCTGGACAGGAAGATCAGGTGAATAGGAAGGAAGGAGTTGTTGGAGGATGGAAGTGATGCTGGAGACCTTCAGTAATCAGGAGTTGGCATACTGCTAACTGCCTGGCTGAAGAATCTCTAGTATCATTCTCAGTCTCTAGCTTCTCCAACCCGACTCTTCCCAGATTTCTGTGGGAACTCCACATTTTTTTTTTCAACGCACTACTCACGTCACTTGCCTGTATCCTGTTTCTGGCCTTTAAAGAGAGAGAGTGACCTGAAGACTTCTTATGGTGGGAGTTAGCTTTGGGAGGTGAGGGAGAAATTGTATGATTTTCGTTAAAACTCTTTTTGCAAAGCTTAATTTGATTTTTGTATCTCTTTGGATTTTCGCTTTTCCTGAACTCTTAGAAGAAAATTTCTTTCAAAAAGTTGCTATTGCTTCCGAGCTCTAGATTTTTGAAATCAGTATTTACATTGTCTCGATTTGAGAAGCCTTGAATAACTTTCCAAGTCCTTGGTTGTTTTGAATCTCAACGTTTTCGAACGTTTGGGAAAACTTTCGTCTGAATTTTAGTATTTCGCCCAAAACCTTCGACTTTAAAATAGTATTTAGCATCATCACATTGTGAATAGCGTGTCTCTTCCAAACGTGCAACCTTATTGAATTTTTTTGGGATAACCATCCTAAACCCTGATTTGACAATTTTTACCTGACTTACGTTTCAATTCATTATGGCTACAATGAGGACACCACCTCCTGCGACAAACGGTATGACAATGCTGCCTGAACCATGTTCTATCTGCCGGGACGCAAGCTGGTTAGTCGATCGGAAGCCGGTCATGACCGTATGCGAGCATATTTTCCACCAGGCATGCCTGCAGCATTCGATAGGTGAACATTCTAGTTGTCCTAACTGCCGACGTCAAATTACGCAACAGGACTTTAGTGAATATTCTGTTGCAATCCCAAAGAGACCGAAGAAGGTGAAGCCAGCGACCTTTGATTTGCCTAACTTTGACTTACCACCTTCGAATCGACGATCCTTGTCTCCAGGAATGCCTGACTTACTGCTACGGATGCGCTGCTACCAGACTTGAGCATAAAGATGGAAGAGCTAATAAACAGAGGTCTCCATCAGGGTTTAAATGCTATCCGGTCTGAGTTAGGAGACAGTATCAGACAGCAAGTAGCAGCAGCAATGCAGCCAGTAGACTTCACACGACCTCCTTCGTCCAGGAGCAATCAGAGGCCGTCAAACGATTTCCCTACACGGGGAAGGCAATCATTTACGAGACCATCACCACCTTTTGGTCAACCATTTGGTCAACCTTTTGGTCAACCTTTTGGTCAGCCTACAAATCAGTCCTGCAAATGTGGGATACCGACGATCAGGCAATCCCATCAGGAGATGGAACCTGACCTATAATGGGAATAACGCAGAACTATCAGTTGACGAATTCATCTTCAGAGTCGAAGCGCTTACGCACTCCGCTCTAGAAGGGGATTTTGGGTTATTAGTAAGAAATATGCTCACACTACTGACAGGACCAGCGAAGGACTGGTATTGGTCACTATTAGGTCAAAATCCATTTCCAACTTGGGAAGTTATCAAGATGGGATTGTACACCGAATGGGGAACGCCCAAGGACGATTTGAAAACGAGATTTCAGCTGATGTCCAGAAAGCAAAAGCCTGGTGAACTGTTCGCTATGTATCACCATCATTTGGGGTTGCTGCGCGATAAGCTACAGAACGCTATGCCAGACCAAGAGTTTCTGGAGATGTTAAGTTGAATCTCTTGCCGGAGATTCAGGAAAAAATCTGTTTGCATCACACGGATACGATAGGACTGCTGAGCTCGCTAGTCACGCGTATCCAAGCTACGCAGACACGAATTGCGACAGCTGGTAGTTGGAACCTTTACCGGAACCAACGAGTGCATGAAGTTGACAATATTCTGACCTTAGATCCTGAACTGGCAGTAGCAACAGGCCGTGACAACAGCCTAGGTAACATATCGAGTATTTCGGCCAAACACCCTATTATATGCTGGAATTGTGACCAGTCCGGTCATTTTTATCAGGACTGCAGGCAGGAGAGATAAGTTGTGTTCTGCTATGGATGCGGACGCAAGAATGTCTTCAAGCCTGATTGCCGCTATTGCAGACAGAAAAACGAGAGACGGGTCGGGAATACCATCACCTCTTTCCGACCAGCGTCAACGTCGCAAGCAGCAACTGCAACGAACCCTCCAGTTCAAGCCTTGAACAAGGGGGAAGGTCCGCTCCATTAGCAGACACTAGCGATAACTCCCTGATATGCCCTCTGATATCATTCAGTGATTCTGGTGATATCGGTAAAACACCTGATAGTACGAATATTGCACTGATAGAGGCGGAGAACTTAATAGACTTCTCCGCAGATCTTCGAGCTCCCATTTCCACTTCTGGGGAGCCCATGACCTTGTTAGACACTTCTCTAGAAGAGTCTTTGATTTTCGATGTCCTGTTGACACCTATAGCACGCGTAGCTGACAAAGTTACTAAGCAGGAAATTTGGCCTCCTGTCATTTCTGTTTTAAAACGGCCACAAAGCTCCGATATGACGAGTGGGCGTGAGCCTGTTTTACATCCGTTGACGTCGTATCATACGCGTCTGCAGAAATACAAAGAAGCCAGAGACCGAATCTTCTCCTCAGTGGCGGAGTTAGCTAACATTATGTTTCCGGACCGGGATATGAGACCGAAAAGAAAACGATCAACCGTTCGTTGGCGGGAATACTGTCGACGAATGAAACTAGAAAGAAAAAAACTGGCACCGTACGCCGAAGTAAAGCTGCTCGGGCGAACTGAGAATGGATTACTTGATAGTGGTGCCACTGTCAGTATTCTGGGCCAGGGAGCTCTAGAGAAGCTTGCGGAAGCAGATGTCGAATGGAAGAAGTATCAGACACAGGTCCAAGTAGCTAATGGTGCCATGACGACTGTTCATGGTCATGTGAACTTGGACGTCACTTTCCGTGGTTAGACCCAAAACGTGCGTGTTTATGTGGTTCCTGGGCTCACACAAGCACTATATCTGGGAATAGACTTCTGGCGTCTATTTGGGTTGGCTCCAAATGTCTTGGGTCTAGTCGCAGAAGTGCATCCAAGTGGAATAGCTACCTCTGACACCGACTGCCACATTCTTTCTAGTCTCGATCACCAATGCTTAGAAGCCACAAAACAGCTTTTCCCCTCTTTCGCCTCTTTAGGCCTTGGTAAAACATCACTGGTCACCCACAAGATTGAAACGAATGACACCGCCCCATAAAACAACGTTTTTATCCGATTTCGCGGGCAGTGCAAAGTGTAATGGATGCTGAATTAGAGCGAATGCTATCGCTGGGTGTGATAGAGGAGAGCCAGAGTCCTTGTAGCTCTCCAGTTGTTCTGGTAAGGAAGCCAGGAAAGGTCCGGCTTTGTTTTGACGCCAGGAAGTCAACTCTGTTACGAAGAAGGATGCCTATCCGCTACCGCAGATAGACGCACGAGTCGACTTCCTCCGGCAAATTACATAACAAGCCTGGACCTGAAAGACGCGTTCTGGCAGATCCCACTAGACACTGATTCCAGAGAGAAGACCGCTTTTACAATACCTGGTCATCCTCTCTATCAGTATACAGTGATGCCATTCGGCCTATGCAACGCTCCACAGACTATGTGCCGCCTCATGGATAAAGTCATTCCTTTCGATCTTTGTGAGAACGTTCTCGTCTATCTACACGATTTATTAATTCTGTCTTCAGACTTCGATACTCATGTCACGCTGCTAGCCCGTGTGGCGGATTGTTTGAAGAAAGTTGGCCTTACTATCCACGTCGAGAAGAGTAAGTTTTGTATCAAAGAGATCAAATACTTGGGATTCATTGTCGGAGAGGGAGGTATGAGAACTGACCCTGACAAAATTTCAGCCATAGTTGACTATCCGTCACCTAAAACTGTTCGGTAAGCCCGACGTCTACTAGGTATGGCGGGATGGTATAGACGGTTCATCCCGAACTATGCTGATTTGACTGCTTCCATTACCGACACTTTGAAAAATACTAGTCAGTTCAAATGGACACCTGAAGCCCAGACGTCTCTTGATCTACTTAAACAAAAACTTACTTCTGCTCCGTTGCTAGTGAGTCCAGACTTCACCAAACCATTCGTCATCCAGTGCGATGCGAGCCAACAAGGTACTGGAGGAGTGCTGCTTCAACTAGATGACGATGGCCACGAGAAGCCAATAGCCTATGTCTCGAAAAAGTTGAACTCAGCACAAAGAAATTACACCGTCACAGAGCAAGAATGCTTAGCTGCAATCTTGAGCGTACAGAAGTTCCGGCCCTTCATAGAACTCATTCCGTTTAAGATAGTGACTGATCATGCGAGCTTGAAATGACTGATGTCCCAAAAGGACCTCAGCGGTAGACTTGCGCGGTGGAGTCTGAAACTTCAGGGCTTCGACTTCGCTATTGAGCACAGAAAAGGAAGCCTGAACGTCGTCCCTGATGCGCTGTCACGCATTCATTGTGACAGCCTGTCCACAAACGAGGATCCTGGCCCGGAAGTTGACCTTAGTTCGCCAGATTTCAACTCGTTGGAATATGAGGAACTGAGGCATAAGGTTAAAACGACTTCTGGTATACTACCAGATCTTTGCGTCAGGGATGGTTTTGTCTACATTCGAATTGTTCCGAGAACAGGCGATCCGATTCAGGAGGAATAAGCTTGCAAGTTTTGGATTCCACGAGGGCTTGTCACCGAGGTCATTTCGAGGGCTCATGATCCGCCACTGGCTTCACACGGAGGTATAGGGAAAACACTGGAACGTCTGCGAAGACATCTGTACTGGCCACGAATGACAGTTGACGTCAGAAACTACGTAGGCGCCTGGGACGTGTGTAAAGAAACGAAAGCTCCCAATACTATTTTACGACCACCTATGAGAGTCCAGTCTGTGATAGAAAGACCATGGCAAAAGCTGTACATTGATTTTCTAGGTCCATATCCCAGGTCAGTGAAAGGAAACGTCTGCATCTTAATAGTTCTTTATCACTTTTCAAAATTTCCGATTCTCAAACCTATGAGAAAAGCGTCCTCACTAAATGTGTGCCAATTCATTGAGACGGAAGTGTTCCACGTGTTCGGAGTCCCGGAAATGATCGTCTCGGACAATGGAGTCCAGTTTTGCTCGACTCAGTGCACCAGATTACTGGAAAAATATGGGGTGAAGCACATGCGAACGGCAGTTCACTCGCCGCAAGCAAACGCCTCAGAGCGAGTAAATAGGTCTCTATTGTCGGGGATTAGAGCATATATCAAGAAGGAACACACGAGATGGGATGAGAAACTAAGCCAAGTAGCTAGTTCCCTCAGGAGCTCTTTCCATCAAGCTACTGGTTTCTCTCCTTATCGAACGCTCTTCGGTCAGCAGATGATAGAACATGGCAGCTCCTATTCCATCTTGAGGCGCCTTGGAACTCTTAGCGAGCAATTGAGAGTAGACGCAAAAGATAAAATGAGATTGATCCGTGCGAGTGTGCAGGAAAATTTACAGCATGCATTCGAACAGCGTTCAAGAGCCTACAATCTCAGGGCGAAACCTGTCGAGTTCAAAGTTGGTCAGGAGGTATTTAGACGAAATTTTGCTCAAAGCAATTTCCAACAGCAGACTAGTGCTAAACTGGTACGGAAATTTGTTAAATGTCGTGTTAGGGCCAAGAAGGGAAACGCTTATTATGAGCTTGAAGATCTGCAGGGAAAACTGTTAGGAGTCTATCACGCCAAAGACATCCGGCAGTGATCATCAGTAGAAAAATGTCGTATATATACCTATTGTCGTATTCCTAATAAGGCATCCAGCCAGCTTCACTGGCAAACTACAGGATGCCAATGTGCCGCTTTGGACATTCCCAGCCTAGCGGCCGCCATACCTTTCGGACAATAGTGCAACTTTTTCCCCTTTCCCCTACGCACCAGGATAGTAATGCTACACTATATTAATTCCCTCCTACATGGTAACCCTGCGGCAGATAGCCTGTCACAGGCATCCCATTTGAATATGTCCCCCAAAATTTTAGGACGAGTGCCAGCATGTCAATACTTCGACGACGCCTTGGAGACACACCCTTGAACAATCGCCAGTCTGAGATCGGGGTGAGATATTGCGCCGGGAAGGCTTAGTGATCAGTTCTTTAGGGTACTGATCGCAAGGCTTCCCCAGCATCTCGGTGAAGGAGGGCAGAGAGGCATCGACTGGCTGGATATTTTGCGTTACCAGCTTGTCGACGTACCTCTGGCTTCCTACACGGAGAAGGATGTCGAGCTCTGATCGAAGACTGACGAGACTTCAGGGATGTGTCCTCGATTCGTCATCGATCAAGTAGAGTCCGAGTGATGAGGAATGCACATTGGGTCGTGGGTCGAGACACACATTGAGCGCCCGCAGTGATGAGGCCAATGTTTAAGACCGGCTAGTCGACCATTTTTCAGCGTCGTCTGAACCACGGGTGGTGTAGACCACTCTGTATTGTTATGGTCGTAGCTATTGCATATAGCAATATGCTACATGTAAAATGCTGATGCATGTAAGCTGTACCGAGAGTAATGCTTCCTCAAGCTCGTATGACATGTCAGTGAAGAAAAGAAAAAGAAGAAGACTAAACCTTGTGGTACAAGTCACACATAACCTTGGATTGCAGGTTAAATTTAAACGAGTGTGGAAAACGTGCTTATCTCCCGGAAGTGTAAAGTACCGAATGACTAGAGAACTAGTATTCCAGACATTTTTTTTTACATAATAGTGAAATAGTTGAATGGTCAGCAAGAAAGCTGTTTGTGATACAACAGACCACCCAATCTAAATCCGGAAAAATTTCCAGAAGAAAAAATTGACAAAGGAAACTGCGAACCCTTAAAACCAGGTGAGGACAATAGTAACTAATAAGAAATTATTCGGCAAATTTAAATTCATATGGACATTTTAATAGGGCCTTCTACTCAAGGGGTAATAGAAGAGAAAAAAGAAAAAAAAAAGCTTCTTCAGTGCAAACTGAAGAAGCTCATCAATGGAATCTGTGGCATAAGCTACATTCCGGGCAAAAGCAGTTCATTTTCCTATAGAAAGCACCGAGGCCGTAGATATTCGTGCGACAAATACGTCTGAAACTCTTCTAATAGCGCTTACAGAGGAACAGTTATCCTGGGATTTGGTCAACGGGAATTCCTAACGTCTCGACATGTAGAAGACTCCTATTAGCGCTGAAACGTCCGGCGTTGATGTGTGTCTTATATGACAAAATACATCTAAAATTGATACCAACATGGTAGCCATGTCTAACCTCACACTGCTGAGGTGTTCTCGCTCGTCATCAGTTTCTTGGTTTGAATAGTTCAGTCTAGCAGAAACTAAAGTTCTTTGGTAAAATTCTAAACAACACAAAATTTAAAAATTAAAATTAAACATTTTTTTTTGGCACCTGCAGTGGTAGAATTAAAATTTAATAATTGTATGGTCTTACGGGATAGGTATTTCATTGCTATATTGCTATATTTCATGGCTAGATTCTAAAGCATTATACATGGAGCTCAGAGCACAGCGAAACCTCACGGAGGCGCCTCAGCGAGGGATCCTCAACAACATGTAAGTGTCGGCAAATTGTATTTGGCTGTTTGTTCTAAATGTTAGATTTATTAAAGTACATTCCATGTGTACATATATACACGTACATATATAAATTCTACTCTACCTCCTGAGTAGGACGACTGTAGAGAAATAACTTAAATTTTTATTGTTTTTTTTTTTTTAACATATGTATATACATATCTATGGAATGGCAAATTTTTTATCATGTTAATGGAAGCAAGAGTAGATAAACAACTTGATTTTTTTACCTTTATTTTTTTCTTTTGTGGTTACATATGTCATCGGAACTAATGTATAGAAATATCTAGTATATTATTGAATTCTTTCTTAATGCTTATATATACGAGTTCTTACTGGATTCTCGTCTCCTTATTATATACTTATAAATATACCAAATGCCACAATTTTTTTATGCAAATAGAAGAACGGCAGTGAATTAACTATTACCGTATGTTAGTATTAGAATAAAGGCAGCGAATTAATTTATATTCTTGCTTGAATTCGTTACGTGCTGCGAATGTATATAGGTTTAAATTTCCTAATTTAAAAGTAGAAGAAATAGTCTTTGCAGACTTGAATGACATGAGTATTCTAATGACCTTCAGTCATTAAATGAAAGACCAGAACAAAGGAAAAATTATAAATATTTTTTATTATAAGACTTTAAAACTACAGAAAATGAAACACGCAGACTTTTCCTAGGATAGGATTATATTCAACTGAAGAAAGAAATTTTGTAATTCTAATTTTTCCACTTTTACGATATGTGAAAGAAAATCTTTTTAAAAAATGAACTAATGACATATATTTAAAAGGGAATTTCATCGATTTAATTACTTCCACCATCTATGTAAATATAAATGTTTGTAATAGGTATACGGTGTGTAAAATGATAGTTCATAAACGCTCCACCACGGTTGCAAATAGAATTTCTCTTATAGAGTGAGGATACCTTTATATGAACAAGAATTGAATAACCGAAAATTTTACACTATTATAGAACTGATGCATGAATTTTTAATAATAAATTGAGCTGAGCGATATATCGACATATCAGTAGGTCCATATACTAGATAAACGGCTTAGTACATTTCACTCGTGTTTTATCGAGCTTTTCATCAAAATAGCACTTGAATCAAGATTAAGTTTTTCCACACGTCTCTATTATATTATCCTGCATCATTCTATCAAGTTAAATCTAAGGTGTTTAAAGAGATATCTCAGCGCTAATAGGTATGTTGTAGGCAAATCACTTTTTTCCGAATGATTTGTATTGTATATCTCAGCTTTAGGAACTTTTTCTTTTTGTTTGCTTTTGTGAATTTCCTTACTGCAAATAAATTTTTAATATTTTCTTTAGTATTTAAAATATGAAGTCAATTCACACCAATTTCATTAGAATTAACCTTAATTTAGCATTGATGTACTTAGAATAAGTTCATGATAGGGTATTTTTTTTAGAACTGCGTGACACACCAAAACATTTATTATCTAGTATTACCATTGGATCTTTTCAATTATAACGTAGAAATGAATTGTTGAGAGTTTATAATTTCTCCTTCCTCTTCCCGGAGCCATCTAGCATGAAGGTTGTATAGGTCCTCTATAATCTCTTTACAGGTCAACATAGGGACTTTGGACAATTGTGCCACCCAAAGTCAATTGGAGGATGGGGCTTGGCAAGGAAGGCAGACCATCTGCGCCTTCATTGGAATGTAGGTAAGTGACGTAAAAGTCCCTTCAGGACTGAGTGAGTGCCAGGTTTTTGTATGTAGGCATGAGAAATTTTTTTGTACTATGGTTGGTGACAGCGGCAGGTTTTCGTTGGGAACCCCCCACACTCTCCGCCACATAGCCGAGGTGCTAGCATGCCGCCGTGTATCAACGCTGTTCACCGAGTGATCTGTCAGCTCATGCTGGCAGTCTGGACTTCACGTCCGAAGTACATCACTCAACATAATACCATAACAAACCATTTTATATAAATTTGGTGATGTTTGGACTAGGAATTCAGACTAGGAGAGTCCCCCTACCAAAGGTAAGGCCTCCTAAGTTTCAAAACAAAAGAAAATCATTACAAGTCATAATGTAATAAGTGTTTTTAATAAGTGGAAAACAGAAACAGAAACTGAAAACTGTAGCTAATTAATAAATTCCGTTTTCACAGAAAGCTGCGTTCGAATTTACATTTAGCTTATATTGCGTTATACCTAAAGAGGTGTAACAACGTATAACAGTATTCCCCGACAACTGTAGCAGTCTCATTACACGACTATGTGCCGAGATCAGTCATTACGGAATAGTCAAATGCGAAGTAACAGGTAGCGGAGATCAGACGACAAAAAGAAGAGCTAGCCCATCATACACACGAAGAAGAGGCAGTTCGTCGTAAAAAGCGTTAATTTTTTGATGGAATAGGTTCAATATTCAAGACCCTATTGGGAAGATTGGATCACGCTGACTCAGAGGAACTACGTGCATCTCTAGACGAAATAAACGGAAAAGAGAATCGGACGTTTAGCCTACAGTAGTAACACCAAGCCTGTACCTGTTTAACATATCGCGGGTTCAAACTACAATAGAACGGGAAGAGCTGAAGAATAAGATTTCAGTTATAATTAGAGTGCAGAGATATTAAAGCGAAGAGTTAACGACATTAGAGCTTAGACTAGAACTCCATGAAGTAAGTACGATGATGATTCTCCAACTAAGAGAAATCATTGACATCTTAGATACTCTATCAGGTATGCTGGTCTCACTAAACATAGGAAAGCTACATCCACTAATAATCCATGCGAAGGAGATAAAAGATATCATGAGTAATGCCACCCGACAGTTAGACCTGGACGAGAGATTCCAGAAATTTCAAATCCTAAGCCAGATTGCGAAGGTGCAGGCCCTCCTAGTAAACCAACAGATACTGGTTAAAATCGAAATTCCTCAAGCACAACGGACATCATTTTATCTGCACAAAGCTTATACGCTACCTGCATCAGTTAGTGAGGAAGGTTTCCACATCTATAACTTAGACACCGAATTTGTGGCAGCAAACAACCACGAGCGACAATACGTGCTGCTGCCCACTGTTCAGCGAAGTATGAAGCTAAAAAGAAAGAAAAAACAATTAAAAGAAAAAAATAAATAAAGTACTTAACTTAAGTACAAGCCAGGGAAATCGACTGGCATATATTCCTCCCATGAAGAAAGAGATGCCATGTATGTACATACATCCATGAAATCACCTAAAATAAAAAGGAAATGAATTAATTAAATTAAGTAAACAATAAATTGCTTAGAATTAGAAACGCTAACAAATTTATAAATAAAAACGACAAATTTTCCAACGTTCCCAGCAAAATGTAAACATAAATACATACATGCAAACACAACAACAACACTATGGGTAATTGAAATTTGTTAATAATTGGCTAAATTTCAATGTCCATCACTTGAAATTTTTACCAATCATTGAAAAAGAGTCATAGAACACATTATCTACGTCAAAACACTTTCCCCCGAACTATTTGTAGGAAAACCACACGTAAATTTTCACCTTTGACATTAGTCACAAGGGAAAACAATTTACTCACAAATCGAGTTTTTATGGGATTATGAAATGCAATAACTTAATAAAACCGAAGTTTATGAGTTATTGAAAAATTTTCTTATAAAAAAACAACTTCCAGCGAGGTTTTTCCGCGAAAAACAACAAATGAAAATCTCACCTGAAGACAGGTTAAGATAGCAAATGTCGTAAACAAACGAATTTTCTTATAAATTAAACACACACAAACACTAATCAATACACAAAACACAATTTGAATAACTTTCCACGAAAAAACGCACGGAAAAACTCGCGATCGCGAACAGTCAAAACAAATTTATAACTACCGCGAAACTGTCAGAATTCATATATTGCCAACATATGCCACATGAATTCGGGGTATTTTTTTACGAGGAACCTGATCTGGTATTAAAAAGGTGCTAAAGTACATATCTCAACAAAAAGATATTTAATATTTTTTGATTTATCATATGACTAATGAGAAGGAAAGAGATAGCAAGTAAAAGTGAGATGGATAAAAATACGTTCCACATCGAATTTTCTTAACATGGATGACAAGAATTTAATTGCGCCATGTTATAGTACAATTTGGATTTTTAATTTTCATTCAGTGAAATTAAATTATGATGGAGATCTTTTGATGAAAAAGGACAGATGTCAATATTCCTCATCGAATGAGATAAATCATATATGATAAAAAATAATACATTCTGAGAATTTTGCATTATGGTTTCGGGTTCCACACACAAAAATGACGGTTCAGACCCTATATAAGGCCGAGCATTTGGATGGATCACTCTCTTAAAATTTTCGAGTTCAAGGAGTTCAGTTCGTGGTATATAGTTGGTGCAATTTTAGTTATTTTTTTGAGATCTCACTTTCTGCAAATCGTGAAATTGGCTTATAATCTGCATATGGTAAGCATAAGTTCACATGCGATTTTTTGGAAAGGTGAAATTTGTGCAAGGACATAATTTAGTGATATTATTGTGATTAACAAGCATTTTTGTTTCTTTGAATAAAGTGAATTAATTTTATTGTGATTTTTACTAATTTTCTGATAACAAATTAATAGTAAATTAAAGTGTTTTGTACAGGATACATTCAAGACAGTTATTCCTATACTTCCCAAATCGGGTTAGCTGGAATATACCTGTAATTTATTCTTTGTTTGCTTGAATTTGTAAATGGCTTTAAGATCATAATTTTGAAGAATTTTCTAGATTTATATTAGATAAGTTCTTTGCTGTGAATTAGAGTGCTTAAGCTAACCTGCATTTGAAGTTTTTATTAAATCGAAATGTAAATCTATTTACGCTCGTTCTGATTTTAATATACCGCTACACAAACATAATCCCCAAATATAACATCATTACCATTGGCGTAAATAGAATTTTTGTCTGGGGGGGGGGGGGTAATTCTACACACAAAAACTTCATAAAATAATTCTCACTTTACAAATCGCAGAGATCGCGTCACTACTATTTTATTATCTACAGTCTTCCTACGTAAAATCATAAAGTAATAAAGGCTAAAGAGATGACAAGATTAACTTTGCTTTGCGAACCAATATTTGAAAGCTCAATCTGAAAGTTTGGATGCAATCGTAAAAGCTTTTCTTTCAGAGCTCGCATCTTCTGTATTGAATTTGCAGCCCACTGTACCAGCAGGCATCACATCAAGTCAAGCTATGATGTACTGAATGGAGTAAATGCAACACTACCAAAGTTTACCATGGTAGATATTAATACGTATATGAATGTGTTATTTTTGGAAGCTCTTTTGATACAAAATAATATTGCTTCAAGCGGAAGAAATATTTTGGAATGATATACAACTCATTTGAAGGTATTGGGCCCTATTCTGTAATTTTTCATAAAATAATATTTTATGTTATTTTATGGCGAAAAAATCCCTTCTTCAGAAAATGAAAATAAAATATTTTAAAAATTCGTATTCTGTCGTGGTTCCATAAAATTATTTTATGAATTCTTTTATGAACACGTAACATAAAATATTTAGTACATTCCGCTATGTTTTCTATTACTTTTTGAACAGCTGGTCAATTGACATTTGCGTGATACTCTATCAAATCACCCACTAAATAATCATTTATGAAAGCAGCTGCTTTCTTAATAGCTCTTGAGATACTTTGGGTGTAAAAGTTCTAAAATATGACAACTCCTGACTGGAGTTTGATGCGAACCATATCCGTAGAAATGCAAAGCAGCAGAAAGACGTCCTTTCCGTTCAATTTTAGATTCCTAACTCAAAGTGAACGGAATAGATGTCTTTCCGGTATGAGGCTATAGTTACTCTATAAGTATTTGAATTTGTTTTCATAAAACGAAACATTTGCAAAATAACTTTACAAATCACAATATAAGAAGTTTATTAATTATCCAGCCGGAAGAACTTTTGAAGCCTAAGGCTGGGCAACTCACATGGATCGTAGGATCGCGAAGATATCGTATGATCTCTTCTGCATAAAATTAAAACCTAGGCAAATATAATTAACTTTTTATATTTTATCATACACTGCACTGGTGCGAATTTCTACAATTTCTAACAAAATTGTAATTTTTATGTATGGCGGTGGACATTTTAGTTTGTAATTAAAACAATTTTCGCACAACGAATGTTCATTGACGCATGTCATTTTCATAAAATGTGTCAAAATACCTTTAAAATGTGCTGCTTAGGTTCTTTTATGTTATGCTCCATAACAGGAAATATTTTATGTTACGATGCATAAAATAAAATAAAATTTCTGGTACAGAATAGGATTTTAGCGAAATATTTTATTTTAAGGCATAACATAACATAAAATGATAAAATTTTACCGACAGAATAGGGCCCATTAGCTGCGTTTTTTTTATACTGTACTGGTTCATTGGAAATTTAAATTAATTTCATTCATGATTTTTTTATCAAATTATATTTTAATATTCACAAAATACCAAAATAGATCTAAAATATTTGTTTTTAATTCTCTTCAAAAGCTGGCAATTTGATGCATCTCCTTTTATAGGGATCAGGAAAAAAGAACGCAACATTGTAATCGTAATAGTACTGCATATTATATGTAAGCAAATTTCTTAGACGGCGGTGTTTTTTTCACTGTTGTATTCAGTGTTTTTATCTTACACACGTAAATATAATGAAACAGTTTATGAATAATTCTAGCAGCTTGAAATGGGAACATTTCGAAAATATAAACAACATTTTTACAAATTCATCAATTATTTTTACGTATTGAGATCATGTGATATTCAAATTGTCGGTATTATGAGCGGGGTGAGAAATAATAAAATTGACTATTCTTTGCGGATTCCCTGTGACAGTCCTTAATATTTTCAATATCGATTATCTTTAGAAAGAGAAATATAGGGCAAACGTCCTGTTTTTATATGTTGAAAAACTTTATGATAAATATCGTCCAGAAATGATACATGAAATTTTAAATTTACATTCCTCATACAATGCAGGCAACCATTTAGAAACATTTTTTCTACTCGAAAATGGGTTAAAAGAATAAAGCATACTGATATTTATGTAAATCAAATTTTATGCTTTTATTATTTTTAGTTTGTTAATTGCTTTGTTTTTCTGTTTAAAGAGTTTCTGTGTTTCCCATATGCAGTGTTTTTTGATTAAAATATCAATAGAATAATCGAGTATTTTTAAACGATGTTCACAACACAGATTATCTTCTGCAAACCAATCGCTAAATTCGCTGATTTGCCTTGTTTTCTCAATGCATGTGTTCTTTATGACTTCTTTTATCGATTTCATATTTGGACTGATGGAAATAATTTGTACAAAAATATTTAAAATAATTTTCATTAGCTGGAAAAAATTTTCTGTAGGCGACTTAAGTTTACGAAATCCGAATTTTTTGAAAATTTTTTGTAAAACAAAAAGCACTCAGATTGATCTTCAAGACATATATATTCTCCTGTCTTTTTTATGTAATCTTCACAAAAATAGAATATACCCCAGAAAATATCACAAAGAGAGTCCTCATCGGGTTTATTATCATTATTGATAATATCAAAATTATAACTTTCGAAAAAATCAATTTCTAAGCTATTACTGTCTATATTGGAATCAGGTAAAGTATGGGAATTATCCGCGTGCATTACTTGACTTTCAGTATTTTGAAAAGTTGAATTTTCAAATATAAATTCCTCATTATCATCTTCACAATTGCTGGTTTTTGATTTGAGTGCCATAATTTTGCTAGACAAAAGCTTACTTATTATATGATTAAATTCATAAATGGAGGGATTTCGATTATTTCCACCCTTATATCTTATCATAGAAAATAAATTTTCTGGAACATCTTGGTTGAATTTATATGTCAAAATAAATTCTTTTTCTGGGAACTGTTCAAGGAGATCACTTGATAAAGAAAGTATACCTCTAATTGATTGGATTAAACCATCAGAACAATAATTTTGCCTAGAAGTAGAAAAAGTTCTTATAAATGGAATAATGCCTTCGAGTATTGTCTAACGACTCCATCTTTTCTAATTCGACATTTATATATATTTTTACTAGACGGTGACTTACTATTAAGACAATCGAAAGTATTGTTGACTTTTTCAAAAAAATCGGCAGTTGATATTGCTTTACATTTGGTTTCATTGCTAAATTTCCCTAAAGTCTGTACTGTGCGAACAGCAGCACTGCACGTATGACTAAAAACTTGCACTGCAAGAGAAACTTTCATTTTTTGCTAAGTGTTTGGATGCACATACTTGTCAGATAACTTTGGGCACATTTTTACTGGCTGGTGGTTTTTCTCCATATTGTATAGTTCTTCCAAAACTTTCCAGCTAGCGACCCCATCTTGACATTTTATTTCTGATTTAATCACAGTATTCCGACGTGATTTAACAAGATGAGGAACATCATGTATAGCATATATTTTTTCAGAATTGTAAAAAAAATATGGCTTTTCTGAGGTAACTCCAAAACTTTTTAGGCAACTTCAATTATTAGAGCCTTGATGGCAAGTTATACCTTTTACGTCAACACCAATCTCAGTACACAAGCAAATATTTTCTTTTATTTTTCTTTCAAACACTCTGCGCCAATAATATTTTTAGTGGTAAAATAACTTATAACTATATTCCAATTAGAAAATATGCCACGTATCATAAATAAACAGATATGCTTCGCTATTTCAGACATTTTTTTATCATCCATATCTACATATCCAAATATTTCGTCCCTGGAATTATCATATGTGAAAGTCCTTCGAATGTCTAATTCATCAAATTCAAATTATTTTCATCAGTCCAAATATGAAATCGATAAAAGAAAGAACACATGTATTGAGAAAACAAGGCAAATCAGCGAATTTAGCGATTGGTTTGCAGAAGATAATCTGTGTTGTGAACATCGTTTAAAAATACTCGATTATTCTATTGATATTTTAATCAAAAAACACTGCATATGGGAAACACAGGAACTCTTTAAACAGAAAAACAAAGCAATTAACAAACTAAAAATAATAAAAGCATAAAATTTGATTTACATAAATATCAGTATGCTTTATTCTTTTAACCCATTTTCGAGTAGAAAAAATGTTTCTAAATGGTTGCCTGCATTGTATGAGGAATGTAAATTTAAAATTTCATGTATCATTTCTGGACGATATTTATCATAAAGTTTTTCAACATATAAAAATAGGACGTTTGCCCTATATTTCTCTTTCTAAAGATAATCGATATTGAAAATATTAAGGACTGTCACAGGGAATCCGCAAAGAATAGTCAATTTTATTATTTCTCACCCCGCTCATAATACCGACAATTTGAATATCACATGATCTCAATACGTAAAAATAATTGATGAATTTGTAAAAATGTTGTTTATATTTTCGAAATGTTCCCATTTCAAGCTGCTAGAATTATTCATAAACTGTTTCATTATATTTACGTGTGTAAGATAAAAACACTGAATACAACAGTGAAAAAAACACCGCCGTCTAAGAAATTTGCTTACATATAATATGCAGTACTATTACGATTACAATGCTGCGTTCTTTTTTCCTGATCCCTATAAAAGGAGATGCATCAAATTGCCAGCTTTTGAAGAGAATTAAAAACAAATATTTTAGATCTATTTTGGTATTTTGTGAATATTGAAATATAATTTGATAAAAAAATCATGAATGAAATTAATTTAAATTTCCAATGAACCAGTACAGTATAAAAAAAAACGCAGCTAATACCTTCAAATGAGTTGTATATCATCCCAAAATATTTCTTCCGCTTGAAGCAATATTATTTTGTATCAAAAGAGCTTCCAAAAATAACACATTCATATACGTATTAATATCTACCATGGTAAACTTTGGTAGTGTTGCATTTACTCCATTCAGTACATCATAGCTTGACTTGATGTGATGCCTGCTGGTACAGTGGGCTGCAAATTCAATACAGAAGATGCGAGCTCTGAAAGAAAAGCTTTGACGATTGCATCCAAACTTTCAGATTGAGCTTTCAAATATTGGTTCGCAAAGCAAAGTTAATCTTGTCATCTCTTTAGCCTTTATTACTTTATGGTAAAATCTTAACTCCGCTTACAAGAAAGTAAAAAGACTAGTTTAGAGCTTTTAATCCACTGCAAATACCGGTACGTATGTGCATTTTAATAACAAAAGCTTTTGAGATAGGGCAGTCTTTTTCGAGGTTTCGATGTTAGAGGCCAAAGGAACAACGAACAATTTGCAATTGTTTCCCATTCTTTATAATTCTCGTTGAATGTTATGGAGCACCTGGAAACATAGAAACATGGTACATCGCTTATCAGTTAGTATATGTCATTAGCATTCAATTGCTAGTCAGTCAAGATTCGGCAATCGGGCGATAAGCAATAAAATCGGGACCATTGGTGACGAATATTTACGAAATAAGACTTGATTCCTTTCTATATTTGTTAATTTCAGGTTAGTCGGACATTTAAACTATTGTGAAAATAGTTTAGTACACAATGTAATTGGTGAATTGAGGAAAGTGCATTCTTCTCTTTAATTCCAACGAACCCAAGCGAGACATATATATTCCGTACAGTTCACTCCAAACATCCGACGCGTTTTAAATTTTTCGAAATCATAGGAAGTAGTGTTTATTTGAAAAATAAAATAAAATTTCCAGGATTTTAAAGAAAAAGAAAATTAACAGAGACCTTTGTTTTGCACTTCCCTTCTCTCACGTATTACGAAAATAAATCAGACCCCTCAAATTATATACACGAAACTTATATGAGAGTGACGCCCTGCCTAATGCCCAATATGCATGCTTTTCAAAAAATAAAGTTAGATACACAATTTAGAACAATTATTTACTTTTTATTTAAGCAATAATAAACAGATACCTATAATTGAAGTCACGATTTTTTTCTGCAAACTTATTTAGCACTTGTTGTGCTGTTACCCTGCTTTAATTTATTTGGTTTTCAATATTTAGGAGTGCTATATTCGAAAACCTCTCTTGAAGCATAGTTGCTCTTAACCAAGTTTTAACTCGACGCATAACGGAAAAGCTCCGTTCACAGCCGGCTGAGCTCACAGGAAGACCAAGCCCTGCTTGCAGCAACTTGTATAAATTTGGTCTTTATTAATTTCTGTTTTGAGTGTTTCCAAATTTATTACAATATTCCTGTTTTGGAACATGTTCTTTATTATTTTTGTTTCAGCCTGTAAGGTGGAAGTGTCTATATTGAAAACATTTTTATAATTTTCTACGAATGCGTCTCCATTTTTCAGGGCAGTGATAATGTTGTCCATCACTTGGTTGTAAATATTTATCTTCCAATATTCGGAAGGCCTTGGCCTTGGCAAGTCCACTAAATTACTTTTACCTAAAGTTGACTCTATCACGAAGTCTTTTGCTCTTTCCGGTTCTCTTCTCCTTTTCGATACTGGAGTAGGTTCTAGACAAATTTCATATCTTTCTGCGAATTTCTCGATTTCTTCCCAAAGACCATCGAATTGGTTTCTACTCTCCGCAAAACTAGTAATAGTGCTCGTTATTATGTCACTCGCTCGCTCAAGAGTGGCATCTTTGCTTTGGAAGTATTTACTCAGTACATTCACTATTGATAACACTGACTCAAACACAAATAAACAAACAACAAAATTTGGTTTCGTGATGCAAGTCAGTATACCAAGTGCATCCACAGAGCTCTGGCTGATTTCATCTTCCAAAGCTGTTTTAATTGCATCATAATTTGATAATACAATTTGCAATTTTGATGACGACAGCTCCATGTTGTATTACTTAAGCTTCCCATTTCACAGCCAGTCTTGATACCAAGGGTGTTATGAACATTCACATGATGATGCACATGATTACCCGGCTGGGAGAAATGGATGTATAAAGATTCAAGGATATTAACACATGAATCGACAACAACTAAATTTAGCCTATGTGCTAAACAGTGGATATAGATTGCTTGAGGGTGGGTTTCTTTTATAATTGCTTGAAGTCCTCGATGTTTCCCTGACATTACACTGGCTCCATCATAGGATTGTGCGATTATTGGAATATCCGCCAACGTGCACTTTTCTAACAAGTTTAGAATTAGTTTTGACAGTCCCTCAGTATCTCTGGAGGTGGTACAATTTTAGAAACCTATAAATCAGTCAGGCACGCGCTTATTTTCAGGTGTTTGGAGAAATATATCTGTAAAGAAGTTGGAAAGGTTGTCTATATTAGTATCAATAGGCACTGGTGTCGTTAAATATTCACCGGAACTTTGCTTTTCATATGGAACATCAAATTTTTATTGAAAAGTTTATACCCAGTCTTTTTTTTAGATATTATTTGCATTGATTACTCCCACCTTTAAATATGTAAAAAATCTTTGCGATTGTTTCGTGCAATTATAATCAAATTAACTGCAATTTCACTACATTTAGAGTTTAGGTGTAGTAAGACTTCACGAATGTCTGATTTCACAGTCTGAGCTTAGAGTTTAGAATTAATTAAGTTTATTTTCTCCTTTTGGTCTTTAAAAACCAACCAATTGTAGGTACTATATTTTTCGATGATATCTTTTTTCGTACACCTATTTTTCTTAGAATGTCCTTCATCGAAAGTGGGTACATCCTGTCTTATCTTGCTCGAAGACAAAAAATATTTTTTTCTACAAACAAGGCAAGTCCATAAAAATTTCAAAAATCCAAAGATGAATTAATTTCTATTCTATTCAAAATCATAAATTATTTTTGCGATATATTCTGAACTTTTAGACCAGAAGAGGGTATTACGTACTCTACAATGGTCACGAAGTTTTTGTTAATTGGTTTCTCTACTGTGTCAACAGCGACATTTAAATCCCAAGATTTAACATTAATTCCAAAAGCTTTTAAATTTTGATGAAATGTTGGGTGAGATAATTTAAATTTAATTTTGCATCCATCATCGAGGTCCAGAACATGTGCAAATTGCAGAAAAGCAAAAGTTCTTATAACTTCCATAAAAAAATTCCAACAAATTGCAACAGTTATTCCGCAAAACGATCTGTACCGAGACAGCGTAAAATTTTAGTTCAGCAAGGGGGATTTTTACCTGTTTTACTAGGGAGTGTGCTTTCAGGCGTTATTGGATCATTAATTGAAAAATATGTACAGAAATAACGCTCTTAACAAAATGTTACTTCTTTCCCCAGAGGTATATGAAAAGCTGAAGAATGATATTGATGGATCTACTAACTTATCTTTGTTTGATAAAGCAATGAGCAAAATACTTAAAGGCAAATACTTATCCGATAAAGAAAATGGTATAATTATAGAAATGAATTAATAAAGTTTTTAAATTTAAAACGAAGAGGTATGCGTGTATTTGAGAGAAAACCGCAAACACAAGTTCCTCAAGATGGTGTAAGGCAAAAAAGTCTACGAGATAATACAACACAAACAAGGTTAATTTTTAAAAATGATATTTCAGCGCAAACTTCACCAATAAAAGAGAATATATTTGAGAAAGCGCCTGTATAATTCGAGGAAGATATTTTTGAAAAGATACGTGATGTAACACCACCAAGGAAATCTTTGTCTCCGGCTGCTAAGCGACGCTTGTCGGCTAGTGGAATAGCAAGAACTCTTAAGCCACCATCAAAAGTATCAAAACTTCGAGATAAATAGTATATAGTAATAACTGCTAATGACGGTATAACACAGTATACTGTACCTATGAATATGAGTGTTGACGAAGCTGATAGCATTCTAGAAGAAATAGAACAAAATGAGTCGAATCAGAAAGAACCATCAAGAAAGTCTATATTCAAGCATTCACTGCTAAATCCTACTCAAAACATACTCTCATTTCCGGTGAGAAAAGTTCAATTACATTGTTATCATAAAAATGTAGCTAGCATACCAAGTATTGCCATTCACCTGTTGTACAATATATAATTGTGCGCGTTTATATATTACTGCAACATTAAAAATCTTATTGAATACAACAAAGTAATTCTAGCTTTAATTGGAAGTTGCACTTATTAAACGATAATTCTTAGAGTGAATGTATTTTCATAGACTTGAGTTTACATAAAGGAAATAGTTCTATAATAATCAGTGAGACTGTTTTACGGATTACTGTCGTTGAACTGATACTGAATTCCTTTTGGGGTAAATTTGGTCAACGAGAAAATCAACCTAAAACGAGTATAATTAACAAGACTGAAGAACTTTATTCCATGTTTACTAATCCGGCTGTTATAATTTGTCATATTTTACCAGTCAATGAAGATACTCCCATAGTAAATTGGGAACACAGAAATCAAGCCGCAGACTATTTAAAAACCGTTAATGTTTGTATTGCAGCTTATATACGACCTCGCAAGCGCGCCTCAAATTGTACAGCTATCTTGAAATGCTTGGTGAAAGAGTATTGTATTATGACACGGACTCGGTAATTTACGTAAGTCAAGATGGTGTAGTTGAACCGGAAACAGGCCAATTTGTTGGAGACATGACCGATGAACTAGAATGCTATGGCGTTGGCAGCTATATTACAGAATTTGCCAGTGGAGGTCCAAAAAATTATGCTTATAACATCTTTAGCACAATGGATATTTCAATGCAAACAGTCTGTAAAGTAAAAGGTCTTTGTTTAAATTATAGCGCCTGTCAAATTATAAACTTCGAAACCATCAAAAATATGACTTTACACCCAGACGACAGTGAAAACATTCCAGTCCTCTCCTCTGCTTGATAGTTACCACCCCTGAACTTAAAAATTATCAGCTCAGGTCGGAGAAACGTCGATTTCTGCAAGACCATAGTTCTGTTCCATATGGTTTTAAAAGAAAACGACCATATTAAAATTCCGGCACTAGTACATTTTAGAGATGCATGACGCAATCTCATTTGTTGTTGGAAAACCAATCAGTCAATAAATAAATAAAACAATAAATCAACTACTACCAGTTTTCTTTGTTTATTTCTACTCCCCGTCATTTCAGCTCGTTTAACAGTACTCAAGGTCAGCAGCCCCGTTGTTTACTTTACCATTCCCAAATGAAAAATTGTTTCCATGACACGCGCATACTTAAGCTTGTGACAAAAAGCACTACTCACCGGTAAGCTTAATTGCTTTCAAGCCGGCGCCTCATTTGCATATTGCACAAGAACTTTGATTATTTTCAGCCCACCGCTTACCTCTAGCAGCGAGCGCAGCGTGACGTCACTGTACCCAGCTACCAGGTGTGCACCAGACTCAAATAATTACCTATCAATAAATCATCTAACAACATACAATTAACTACTCATTATTTAACATTTGCATATTTAATGACTACTAACAATCACCCCACATCAATAACATACAATTAACAACTCATTACACGCCTTTTGCATATTTAATGAACTCACACCAAAACCGGTTTTGGTTCCCAGGCCAAAGTGACCCATTACCTACCTACTAAGGTCCTTGACATACCTAATGGTGACCGACAATTGATCTTCTTTAAAACACCTTCATCCACAATTAAGGAAAAGAGTCCACATTCTCTTACCTCTTTTACTATTTTCTGCAGAGTGAGCTCGGCTATGTTGTCAATAATTTCATTTTGAATTCTGCGGCTGCAATAACTTGTATGTCGTTCCAAATTGTTTGAAAAATTTTCATCGTATTTGGCAAAGAGTTCAGTAATTTCTAAAAAATTTCCCCTATTTTTAGAAGTCTGGTCCTCGCGGTGTCTCCTCAAAGGTAAGCCCTGACGTACTAGATGATGTTGATGGTAATGCCTCTGGTTGTACAATGGTATTTGTCATCTTCCTGCTGATTGTTTCAACATTTTCAGTTTTTTCTTCAGCACGAATTTTTGCACTTTAAAAAAAATATCTTATGTCTTTGAATTCCTTCATCTTTTAATCTAGAAAATTAAAGCATAGTTTAAGATATTTTTATACCCTAGATGAAATCATAGGGGTATACTAAGTTTGTCATTCCGTTTGTAACACCTCGAAATAATGATGGTAGAGCAAAATGGATTGGACACCCATTCATAATATTAAAAGTTATTTTGATTTTTGCATGTCCGTCCGTCCGTCCGTCTGTGCGCACGATAACTCGAGAACGCGTATACTTAGAGAGCTGAAAATTTGTACACGGACTTTAAAAAAAAAAAGTAAAATTAAGTTCGAAAATGGGACAAATCGGGCAGCTCCTTCGTGGGGTTGCCATATAAAAATTTCGTTTTCCGCTATATATTTGGACACTGCCTAAGAACGCATCGGCGTCGAGAGCTGAAATTTCGTACATGATGTTTTTACTATATTAGCAAATAAAATGTTAAAAATGAACTAAATCGGGTAACTCCTTCTTGGTGTTGCCATATAAAAATATCGTTTTTTACGTATACTTTGAAAACGATCAGTCTAAGACATTTTTATTGTACTAAAAACTTTTGCAGAATTCGAAATCCTATAAAATTGGTTATAACCATTTTTTCTGTGCGACAAACTGCTCTAGAAATATATGCGAAAAACAACATCAAAATCAATACTTGAATAGATCGGTGACCATACGAAATTTAATACGGGCATTCATCTAGGCCTAGGGTATCATAAGAATTGGTCTTAGACCAATTCTAGCTTTTTTACTTGTTATAATCCATTTAATTAAAAAACAATTGAATATGATAAACAAATAACGAGACTTTTTGCAATATTGAAGTCATCTTTTTATTAATTAAATACTTCATAAGTTCCGAATTTTTTTATTAATACTAACGTACAAGACTATCGCTTTTATAATATTGAGTTCTTAAAGTAACTGGCTGTTGTAGTTGTTATCTATTTAATCGTTTGGAATATTTTTATTTTAATGTTTAGCTTTTTTATTTTCTAGGATTTCGCACCTGTTTAAAAATTTGTTTCCTTCCAGCTCATGAATTTATTTGTTTTCGATACTCATTATATTACCTATCTGCTTTAGATGTTTTGATATTGCTGAGTGCGGTTAAGAATTCCTTGCTCCCACTTGACTGAAATTTCCATCCATTCCATGAAAAAATTTTATAGACATATTATGGAAAGATATTGACTATTATTCTCATTGCAGAAAAAAAAATCTTCAATAACAAAATCTAATAGATTTTTTCGGGATATTTGAGAAATTTTTTTAAGAACAAACCATTCCAATCAAAAAATGATTGATTAAAACATATCTTAGTATGGTATTGTTATGGCCCGATATGCGGAAGATTCTTGCAACAGCCAAGGGCACATTCTGCCAGAATAATCAGCGATTGCCAAACAATTACCTCGCATGGAATTCTTCTGCAGGCGTCGGTTATTTTGCTGATTAGCCCAACAGCTGGCTGCGATGAGCGCTTAGTGGAGCAATCGACGATTACAATAATAATTAACCTCGCATGGTAATTGTTATGTAAGGCGATTGCTTACTACTAAGTGACTGAGGTACTGCTACCGGTAGAACAAACGACAAGGTTGTGTCGTTTGTTTACATCCGCGTTGTGAGTAAAGTTTACTTCCTAATATCGGACATAAAAGACCAGTGACTGGTCTGGCGGGCGCAATTCAGTGTCAAGCTCCATTCGGTTCGGAATATTTAATTAGCTATTGCGTTAGGTCAGTTTTTAGTAGTAAATAAATTAATTCGAGTCTTCTCATTTATTCAAATGTGTTTTATTTTTTGCTTTGGGACACGACATTTTGACGCAGCCGGTAAATTTAAGGTAAAAATAATTTGAATTTATCTGTGTTTTACCTTTTACTTAATAAAAATAATTTTGTTTTAATATTTTTTTTTAATTGTTTAATGAAAAAACATCGGCTGTCGTAAGACGCCATTAACTAGCAAATTTCGGCGAGTTATCACCTGCTAGAATTTTATTGCAGATAAAGTGTTAATTTTAAGATGTGTTAAAGTTTTTTGGAGTTTCTTTTGTAATTTGAGTTCACACAAAATTTAATAATTTTATATGGTGCAAGTAAATTAAAATAGATATGTACTAGCTAGGTGAGAGTGAGAGTCTAGTTGAACGAATATAGATTTGTGGGGTTTGTTTTTGTTTTTTTTGCTGCTCTGCTTAATCGTCATGTTGTCCGGGTTTAATGGGCTCGTATAGGGTTATGTTAAGTTGAGTTTTTTAAATATCGGGAATGAGCTTTGTATTGCAGAATTATGAACAGGACTGGCAATATATAGGGGAGCATATAAAAGGAGAGTTATAAAAGAGGTGGACAGAAGAAGATGCGAAGAAATTACGAGAGGAATTTAATGAGAGCGCTAAAAAAAGTACAAAAGGCGAAGCTTTAGATCATTTAGTGACAGCACATTTGAAGTTATCCAGAGTCGTGAAATAGAAGCAGAAGAAGCATTGGAAGAAATCCAGAAGGAGAAAAAAGGGCTCTTAAAGAACATAGACTCGCTAAAGGTACAGCTAAAGGAGGCCGAGGAAACTACAGCAGAACTAGAGAAAGAATTGGAATTCGATCAATCATCACAGGAAAATTCTAAGCAAGGAGTTAATAAGGCGTGCACGATTAATAGGTGGAATCCAAGGAAATTAGTATTCTGGGACCAGCAACAGGATAAAAAGGGGACCTCTGGGACATTTAAAGACACACAGCAAAAAACGTCCAGTAACAGTACGGAAAAAGGTCGAAATAAACTCAGAACAGAATCTGTCACGTCAAAAGCACCTCTAAAGAGCAACATGGCAGAAACAACACAGGAAAGTTGGAAGCCCGGAAACTTTAGCGAGGTCAGGCAGAAACAAACTCCAAAGCCTTTCCAAGCAGAACGGAGACCGGCAAGAAACTGGGAAACTCCAATCAGAGCAACACAGCAGCCTAGAGCGGTCAGAGATAAAAATAGTGCAGTAGAATTAAGTTCACTAAATAATTGTTTAATCACAGTCAACGCATACATAGGACCAGAAGGTAAGTTAGTATTATTAGTAGATACGGGATCTTCATGCAATATAATTAAGAAATAAAAGTAGTGATTACTCTTTCGGATTTTTTACCGGGGTAAACTTATATTTGTTCAAGAAAGAATTTATTTAGAATCTCCGGTTATAGCAAAAGCTAAAAATGTTTTTAATTTGTTATTTCATCACACAACCCATTATATTTTTGATTCTAAATAAATTCCTTCTTGAACAAATATAAGTTTACCCCGGTAAAAAATCCGAAAGAGTAATCTCTACTTTTATTTCTTCCTCCTTGGTGTAATATAGGAGTTTTTGCCTCATATAATTCACATCCAGAAATTATTCTGAGTTTATATGAGAGGAGATCTGTTCATAATTACACAAGACGCCACTGCAGTTTATATTCTCCACCTAAATATAAGAGGATAGACGAAAGCTTGGAGATTATACACTACACAGACTCGCAGCATCACAGAGTCTTCTACCATGAAGTATAAGAGACCAGTACACAGGATCAGAAGTCAACGAGATCAGCAAGCGGTAACATCTCACCAAAGTCGGAAATCGGAGTCTTATTTTACCAAGAACACAAGGAAGATATTACTGGAAATTGTACCGATTGAAATATAAATAAAGTTGCAATAAAGTTAAACTCAGTGCGTCAGGATTTATATCTCACACCCTTAAAACTCACCCGCTCCCCCAACATATGGTCCTTCAGAGTCAGATAACCCCCTTCATAAGGTGAGTAAAGATTTTGCACATTTTTTTTATTTTTCAAATATCTGCTGAATACGCACCTCAAATTAGCGAAAGGTTAAGTGTTTCAGATGTGTTTTGGTGTATCTTAATTAAAAAGTGCTTTACTAAAAAAATTAATCCGCATCAAAATTTTTATATTGAGTTTAACGGTAGTACACAGATCCCGCTCTCTCTTAGTGTTAAGTGCTACATATATAATTTTGAGTTTGCTACAGATAAACGAAACCGTTTCTCGATTACGCATCCCACAAGCGCAGTAATATCAGCCGGTTATCAATAATTAAACAAATTCATTTGAGTTTTTTTTCTCTTTTGAGCTCTGTATGCAAGTTCGTTGACTGTATCATTGGATGCCCATTGAGACACATTTCAAGTTCAAGGGCAAGTAATCATTACATCGTTTGTTAAGTGGAAATATTTTAAAATCAATTTGCAGCCAGTCAGCCAGTACCTATATGCATCTATCTGAAGTTAATGGCGTATGCTCTGATTGTTTACATTCTAAATGTTAAAAGTATAACCTTTCATGGATGTAATTGACCTTATTGCGGAATATTGAATTTTTTTAAAAATGTCTAGTGTTAGTGAGCTAATAAAGGAACAAAGAGCTTTGCAAGAGCAAATGAAAAGCTTTATTAAAAATTTTGAGAAGTCACCTAAAGACAGATTAGCCAAAGCAGGACATATCCAAGGTAGAATAGATGTGTTGAATGCCCTTTGGCAAGGATTTTTCCTCAAATGATAAGGCTATTCGAACAAGTGCAACCACACAAGATAGGCAAGATGTATACTTTTTGGCTGGTCTATATGAAGAAGTAGAATATTCGTACTGCGAGTACGTAGGTATTTTAAATGAAATCCTGGTAAACTTAACTTCACCGCCTCCCTCCTTTCCTAGTGAGCCTACCAAAACAAAAGATCAACAAAATGATAATGAGCAAACAGCTAAAACTACAAATACAAATGCGAATGATACGAATGATAGTTTTAGTGAGTCTTTTCATAATGAAGTTAAATTACCGCGCATAACCATTCCGACATTCTCGGGAGATTATAGTACCTGGCCGTCATTTTATGATCTTTTTAGATCAATCATACATCAAAAGGAGCATTTATCACCTGTGCAAAAAATGCATTACCTGAAATCTTGTCTTTCAGATGAAGCTGAACAGATGATCCGACACTTAACTATAACTCACGATAATTATAAGGTCGCGTGGGATATGTTGTGCAAAAGATATCAGAACACTCGTGTTTTGGTAAATAATTACTTAAAAATTTTACTCTCTCAGCCGCATCTCCAAGCAGAAAATAGTTCCCAAATACGAAGGTTACTTGATTCTACTAACGAATGCATCGCTGCTTTGAAAAATTTAAGCATAGAAACTGACACTTGGGATCCTATGATCGTTTTTATCGTAGTAGATCGTCTACCCTTGGAAACAAGGCAGCTCTGGGAGCAGGAGCAGGGTGCATCCACCTCCCTTACCAAATTTAAAGAGCTCTGTGAATTTCTAGAGGCAAGGTTCAGAACTTTAGAAGCCTTACCTACAACAAAGTCTCAGAGAATTCCTTTCCGCTCTCAAGAAAATAAACCTCGAGCATTTCACGTTACAAAGTTTCAATGTCACATGTGCAAAGGTCCTCATGCTCTCAAGAATTGTACAAAATTCGGAAGGCTAACTGCCCAAGAAAGATCTCAAGTGGTCTCTTCCAAGTCTTTGTGTTATAATTGCTTTGCGCCGAGTCACGTAGCTATAAACTGCCCCAGTACCCAACATTGTCGATTTTGTCAGAAACGTCACAACTCTCTGCTTCACATCCAAAATAACCCCAAGGATACTCTGACAGTAAATCGCCCTCAAGCCTCAGACGTTTCTTCCCCCTCTCAGTTGAACACCCCCTCATCACAAATAAGCTCGTATCTCTCTCGTAAACGAAAGGATGTTTTACTTGCTACAATTTTAGTGAGAGTCTTTTCCCACATAGGTGAACCTCATATTTTGCGAGCATTGGTGGATCTGGGTTCACAAGCTACATTCGTGAGGCAATCCACTGTTCAACAATTAGGATTAAAACCATATACCCACTCGAACCAAATTGCTGGTTTAGCAAACGTTCTCACAGCAGAATCTGACAAGGCAGTCCTTATTAAAATTCAGCCCTACACTGAAACAAGCCCAAGTATAGAGTTAGATGCAGTTATTTTGAAAACCTTAACTGATCTTCTGCCTCCTCGAAAAATATCCACTTCTGAGTGGAGTCATATCAAAGAGTTAAAGCTTGCAGATCCTTCATTTAACAAACCTGGAAATATAGATATAATAATTTATGCTGCAGTCTATGGCAAAATCATTCAAAATGGTTTGATTCGCAGTGGCCCAGGTAAACCCGTAGCCCAAAATACGACATTTGGGTGGATTATATTTGGTGAAGTTCCTTCAGAACATTCATCGTACTCATCTCAAAAGAAGTGTAATCTATTAGTAAACTTTTGTAATCAAGTTGAAGAATGTGACTTGATGAAACGTTTTTGGGAAGTAGAAGAAGTTAGCCTCCCTCCAAAACTCTCCCCAGGGGATGCCCTTTGCGAAGATCATTATAAGAAAACACATTCACGAACACTTGAAGGCCGGTACGTAGTGAGACTTCCCTTTGATCCCTCATCCCAAGATAATTTCAACTTCAAGGGGTCCCGTGACATAGCAATAAAGCGATACTCAAAGATAGAAGACAGCCTTGAGAAAAACCAATACTTAAAAGCTGATTACAATAAATGTCTAAAAGAATATTTAGACTTAGGGCAAATGGAAAAGGTCCCTAAAACAGTAGTAATGTCTTCTGAAAGTACAGCGTACTATCTCCCGCATCATGCCGTTATAAAGGCCGACAGTATCACAACAAGAACTCGTGTGGTTTTCGATGCCAGCTGTAAGACATCAAGCGGTTACTCTTTAAATTCTTTAAATGATTTGTTACTCCCAGGACCTCCTCTTCAGCGCGATATAACCTTGCTTCTTTTTGAATGGCGACAAAAAAGATATGTATTTACTGCCGATTAAGCGCAAATGTATCGTCAAATACTGATAGACCCCATTGATCATGACTACCAACGAATCATTTGGCGGGAACCATCCCTCAACTATGCTGAAGATTTTCGGTTACTAACGGTAACTTTCGGAGTTCGATGTGCGCCATTCCTGGCGATTCGAACTTTAAACCAGCTGGCTGAAGATGAAGGGGTACACTTTCCGGTTGGAGCCAGTATCCTTTCAAAGGATCTTTACGTTGATGATGTTCTGTCAGGTACCAATACGATATCCGAGGCAGTCGAAGCTCGCAACCAAATTGATGAGATACTAAAACGAGGTAAATTTGAATTGCGCAAATGGGCGTCAAACGATGAAAGAGTGTTAACTCATATTCCCGAATCAAAGCGTTTATCTTCGCCTTCATTATTGTTTGATAAAGAGAGTAAAGTAAAAACCCTCGGTGTAGTCTGGAAGCCCTTAAACGACTGTTTTTCGTACGATATTCAAATAGAACATACTTCACCTCCGTATACCAAAAGGAAGGTTCTTTCAACTCTTTCACGCATCTATGATCCCCTTGGTTGGCTAGCGCCAATTACAGTTATATCTAAAATTCTACTTCAGTCGCTATGGCAAAGAGGGGTAGATTGGGATGAACCAGTTCCTCAAGATATTGCACAAAAGTGGGTGGAGTACTTACACCTATTATCAACATTGAAAGATATTTCGGTTCCTCGATTTGTAGGTACAGAGGAAGAATGCATCGTACAACTTCATGGGTTTTGCGATGCATCAGAGCGAGCTTACGGGGCGGCTGTACATATTCGCTCTCAAATTAATAATGAAGTAAGTGTGCATTTAGTTAGTGCGAAAACAAAGGTCGCACCCATGAAATCAATCACTCTACCTAGACTGGAACTTTGTGGGGCCTTCTTATTGTCCAAGTTAATGAAAAGGTTCCAAGGATCTGTTCAGTCCGCCAATGTCCCTATTTTTGCTTGGACGGACTCGACAATTATTTTATCATGGTTACGTCGCCACCCTAATAATTTTAAAACCTTTGTGAGTAATCGTATATCCGAAATTATAAGCAATATTGAATCGGCCAAGTGGCGACATGTACCCTCCTCAGAAAACCCCTCGGATGTAGCTAGTCGTGGAATAAGAAAAGAAGAGCTGTCACAGCTTTCTCTCTGGTGGCACGGCCCAAAATGGCTTGGAAAAAAGAGTGTCATTGGCCCGCTCGATTCCACATTCCTGAACCGGATCTTACCACTTTCGAACTTAAGCCTTCAAAGAATTTTGCATGTGTGGATTTGAATCAAGAGCCCACACCGCTCCTGGAACGGTTTTCTTCTCTAACTTTTCTTCTCAAAGTTACCGTGTATTGCAAGAGACTTGCAGATACATACAGAAAGATAAAAGATTATCCCTATCCTTATTCTAAAATATTATTAGCAATTAGTGTATCTGAAATGAGTAATGCCCATCTATTCTGGATCAAGTTTAAGCAAAATAGATTTTTTCCGGATGAGATGTCCTGTTTATCGAATAGTAAACCTATTCCTAAGTCAAGTAAACTATTGGAGCTGACTCCCTTTTTGGATAGCTCTGGTCTAATCCGCGTAGGTGGTAGATTACAAAATGCGTTCATTCCCTACAATCAAAAGCACCCTTTAATTTTATCTCAGAAAAGCCATTTAACCACACTTCTCATTAGAGAAGCACACTTCTCTTGCCTACATGGAGGTCCCACGCTGACCATGTCTGTTTTAAGGAAAACCTTGTGGATTCCTAAAGGTCGTAACGCAGTTAAACATTTTTTACGGCAATGTGTCATTTGCTTTAGACAATCGAGCAAAGTTCAAACGCAATTGATGGGAGCGTTACCCTCTGCAAGAGTAAATGTCTCACGTCCCTTCACCAATGTAGGGGTGGACTATGCTGGACCCTTTAATCTGAGAGTTTCACGAACTCGAGGTGGCCATACCTATAAAGGGTACCTCGCAATATTTGTATGTCTCTGTGTCAAGGCGATCCATATAGAAGTCGTTAGTGACCTGACAACGGATGCTTTATTAGCTGCATTTACACGATTTATATCCCGTCGGGGACTATGCTCTAATGTCTATTCGGATTGTGGTACCAATTTTGTTGGAGCACGCAATCGACTAAAAGAGAAAGATCAAGAACAACAAGATGTAAAAGTTGCCTTTAATAACGCAACTCGTAAAACTGCAAATGCTGCAATCGCCAAGGGTATTCAATGGCATTTCATACCTCCAGCTTCTCCCATTTCGGTGGTTTGTGGGAAGCTGGAGCTAAGTCGATAAAGTACCACCTTAAACGTGCAATCGGAAGCACCCCATCACTCACTTATGAGGAGATGTGCACGTTGGTAACCCAGATTGAAGCATGTCTTAATTCAAGGCCGCTCGCTCCCTTAACTGATGATGTTAATGATCTAAGAGTGCTCACTCCAGGGCATTTTTTAACTGGTGATGCCCTTTTAGCACCACATGAAGATGATCTCATGTCTTCTAAAATAAGCGTACTGAATCGATGGAATTATATTCAAAGACTAAAACAAGAGTTTTGCAAGGCATGGAATCAAGAATATTTAGCAAGACTGCAACAACGTCCCAAGTGGGTCAGACCATCTGAAAGTCTTAAAGTCGGTGATATAGTCTTATTGAAGGACGGAAGGGTTCCCAGCGGTAACTGGGCTTTGGGACGAATAACGAGAACATATCCGGGAAATGATAATCTTGTTCGTGTTGTTGATGTGAAGACGAAAAATGGCGAACTTAAACGCCCTATCACGAAACCCTGTTTATTACCGATAAACTAACAGGATGAAAACATTTGATATTACCTTAGTTATAAAATGAATTATGTTATTTTTATTTAAGAGTACACTAATTTATATATTTGAATCACTTATCATTATCAATGAATTATGTTTAGATATAAAGGAAATGTGCAAAATTTTTATTTATTGAATTCCTCGGTTCATGTCCTTCCCTTCTTCCCACACAAGCACTGTGGTACAACTAAAATGAAAGAAACAAAATTGACACACATATCCACTTGAAGGTTAAGCTAACTTTCAACGACTTCATCCACATCCGATAATTCTCCATAGTCATCATATCCTTGATCTGTTGGAATCGAGGTAATTCCAAGGTGGGGGAGTATGTTCATAATTACACACGACGCCACTGCAGTTTATATTCTCCACCTAAATATAAGAGGATAGACGAAAGCTTGGAGATTATACACTACATAGAATCGCAGCATCACAGAGTCTTCTACCATGAAGTATAAGAGACCAATACACAGGGTCAGAAGTCAACGAGATCAGCAAGAGGTAACATCTCACCAAAGTCGGAAATCGGAGTCTTATTTTACCAAGAACACAAGGAAGATATTACTGGAAATTGTACCGATTGAAATATAAATAAAGTTGCAATAAAGTTAAACTCAGTGCGTCAGGATTTATATCTCACACCCTTAAAACTCACCCGCTCCCCCAACAAGGTCAGTTTGATCTATTTCAAGCGTCTACAGCAGGCGGGAAACCAAGCTGTACCGATGACTGTTAGGTTTTCTGCTAACACGAAAGGCTTCTTCTTCTTCCTTATTCTTTTTCCAGCCCACTGCGGGCATATACATGTTCGATTCGTTTCGAATGATTCTGGTTTTTTAAATTTTTTTAATAAATTTTTTTTCTATTTTTCTCAATTTTTTTTTTAATTTTTTCATTTCTCTTCTTTATTCTATTTTTTGATTTGTTTTTCAAGTCACTCAATTTCGCTGTTTGGGACATGTTGATGAGTCAAAACCAAGACTTGAAACTTGTCACCAAAAGTATAATGGGTTGTGTGATGAAATAACAAATTAAAAACATTTTTAGACTTTTGCTATATACCGGATATTCTAAATAAATTCCTTCTTGAACAATATAACTTAGGTAAATAAAATAAAAGGAAGTACGCCCATACAAACCCAAGAAACAATCACTATAGGAGGATTGTAAAACAGAGCCGCTATTGATTGTGTTGGTCATACACTGTCAATTTAAAGCGTAGAAGGAAACAGGGTAAGGCCACTTTTTGAAAACATAACAGGAAGGAAAATTTTGATATTCTTACGTTAGATAGATATACCTCTAGTTAATCTACATACATAGTACAGAGAAACCGCAAGAGATTTCACCAGAAGCTGTAAGGCTACGTATTCAAGAAAAAGTCACAGGGCTAAAAGATATTGTGCGCAAGGCAAGTGCCGCTTCAGATAACATAGAGAAATACTTGAAATATGTGAGCAACAGCGATGAAATAGTGAATATACAACTGGAAGGTAAACGGATAGCACAGAAGGAGTGGAAAATAGCTCCAGAGACGGATGAGCTGGATCTTATGCAAAAGCAGGGATATACCTTAACCGCGATCCTTCGCACAGGAGCGCAGCAAAGTGATTTTCGTGTCCTGCAGTAGAAAAGTCTATAGCGTGGCCCATAGAAATGTGGGGTGAAGAGCAGGTAAGGGTAGCGGTTGAAAGGAAGAACGGACTAGGACATCCTCGCACGGAAGTCCATCTAAATAGCCTAGGAACTGAACCCACGGCCTCTTATCTCAAATTTCAGGACACGAAAATAGCAATACGCTTGGAGCCAAGAAGCGAGCAGCTGATAAGAATTCAAGTCTCGAGCGATTCTGAACTGGTATGTATGGCAGAAGAAATATGCCCCGGTGTGTATTGTGGGAATACCTTGATTTGGCCCAGTAACGGACAAGCCTTTGTAGGAATTGTCAATTCTAGGACTGAGGCAATCGAAATAAACATTTTTAAGCCTAAGCTGGAAAGCTTAAATAAGTATTTGGTAAGACCTTTAAGAAATCCCGAGGGTAGAATGAAAATTACTCAGCAACGGCTTCAAGTAATGAAAAAATCGCTGGAGTTGAGGGATGAGCTGAATTCGGAAGAGAGGGAAGCAGTAATTCAAATCTGTTACGAATACAGCGATATCTTTCACTTACCTGGGGATAAAGTAATGTACGCTCCGACGAGAATGTTCAAACTTCTCTTGATGTCCGACACCGGGCTCATAAATAAAAAGCAATATAGAAAAAATAAAAATAAGGGTTGGCATAGATTAGCATAGGGTTTAGTTATCAAGATGAAAGCAGTTATAACGGTAATATTTGCACTCGTCACCTTGCCGAAAGCAGAGAAAACAGGCTATCATATGCAACCGATACCCCATATAGGAGTGTTGTTCGAGCATCTTGGAAAAGTTAACTTCTACAACAAGCGCTGGACCATCCTGTCCAAGGTGGAAATGCCGGATCTAACAGAGGACATGGAATTTGTAAATAATTGCACTAACCTAATTACGCAGTTATGTTTGGAGGTGACACACGACGGAATAGTATCCAGGTGCACCATAGCGGCCAAGGAGATAAGAAGTTGGGTCTTTTAAATTAAGAGGCAAAACGAGGAACTGCTACACCATACCCAGAATGAATCACCACGACGAGGCAGACGTTCAATTTTTGATGGATTAGGATCAGCATTCAAATACGTTTTCGAGACAATGGATCATGCAGAGTCAGAAGAGATCCATGCAGCTCTAGATGATCTTAGCTGAAGAGAGAACCGAACCTTCACTCTGTTAAAGGACCAAATAACGGTCATCATGTCTACATTCGACGTATTCAACGCTACCAGAATACAAGCGGCAGCAGAACGAGAGGAGCTAGGTAATAAAATCTCAGCACTAGTAAAAGCACAACAGGGTCAATATCGTGAATTGTCGGCATTGCAATTCAGATTAGAAATGAGCGAAGTAATGAGGAACGCCACTCGTCAATTGGATTTAGATGAGAAATTACAGAGCTTCCAGTTGTTGACGCTAATTGCAAAAGTGAAATCCCTTCAAGTAAATCAAGGGAGAGTAGTTATTGTATTGTAAAATTTTAATGTTAAGGCTAAGATTGTAAAAAGTATTAAAATTATTGAAGTTTTTTTTTTATTATGATTCGGACAATACTTTTAAATTTGTAAACGAGTGTAAAAGAAAAATTGATAGTATATGTGAATTGTCGTTGATTGTAAAAGAATTGTGTTTTATTATGTTGTGGTTACTATTTTTTATTTATGGGGTTACATAAACAATAGGATTCCTAGAGATAAATTAATTAAGAATTTTCGTGGAATAAGATAATCGTAGATTGTTAATGTAATAAAAATAAGTAGCAAATTACGATGAAAATGGAATAAATGGATATAACCGATAAATGTATAAAAAAGCAATAGTAGTTACTGTTGATACTGTGTTAAATTAGTCAAATGTAAGAAAGAAATTGGAAAAAAAGAAGAAAGACAATATAGATATGTTGTGAAATGAAAATAAGGACAAAATTGTTTACAGTTAAGAGAAAACAAAAAAAAATGTAAGGTGAAAAGAACATAGGAAAGAATATTAAGGAAGAAATAAATGTTGAAAGAGAAATTAAATAGAAAATAAAAAGAGAAATAATGTAAAATGAAAAAATGTAAGATTGTAATGATGTAATGAAAAATGTAAATAATCTGAGCCGAATGAGAGGTAAATTTTTCAGTTTGTAGTTTAAACTATTTGCGGACTCCAGGTCTAGTTCCCTGCGGAAACTAGTTTTTCCATGGGAGGGCGGATGTTAAGGCCCGATATGCCGAAGATTCTTGCAACAGCCAAGGGCCATTCTGACAGAATAATCAGCGATTGCCAAACAATTACCTCGCATGGAATTGTTCTGCAGCCGTCGGTTATTTTGTTGATTAGCCCAACAGCTGGCTGCGATGAGCGCTTAGTGGAGCAATCGACGATTACAATAATAATTAACCTCGCATGGTAATTGTTATGTAAGGCGATTGCTTACTACTAAGTGACTGAGGTACTGCTACCGGTAGAACAAACGACAAGGTTGTGTCGTTTGTTTACATCCGCGTTGTGAGTAAAGTTTACTTCCTAATATCGGACATAAAAGACCAGTGACTGGTCTGGCGGGCGCAATTCAGTGATCAGTCACGTCGTATCTCTTGATTTTAAGGTGTCAAGCTCCATTCGGTTCGGAATATTTAATTAGCTATTGCGTTAGGGCAGTTTTTAGTAGTAAATAAAGAAGTACATATGTTCAATTAATTCTAGTGTTCTCATTTATTCAAAAGTGTTTTATTTTTGGCTTTGGGACACGACAGTATCGGTACGTACACGACATTTTTTATATGGACAGTCAGCTCTGAGCACTTAAGTAGATTTACAAATGAAATTTTAAATAAATTGAAGAATGCTATTCAATTTACGATAGAGATGGGCGGAAACAGTACGAATTTTATGGATTTAAAAATCTACATTGATAATAGTAAACTTCAATTTAAAATTTATAGCAAAAACCAGTTCACGAACACAGTTATCCCAATTAACTCAAATCGCCCATGGAATGTCAACTTATCAGCTTTTCATTCGATGGTTTTCAGTAAGGGTTCCAATGAAGCTGGATAGTTGAAATAAAGAATTCAAAAATAACAACACAATGTCCAAAGGCCAAAAAATAATAAAAAAATCTACGAAAATGTGGAGGAAAATTCTTTATATATATTATTATATAATTATATTTCCCTAAAGAAATAAAAATAAAATTTAAAAAATTTTATATACCTAGAACCCGGTTTTTAATAATAAGACTAAAAGCGCTTCTAGCGAATAATAAATTAATAAAAAAACTGAAAAAGAGAAAAAGTGGGGTTCGTGAGATAAGTTGTGAAGATTTCCCGGGTAATGGAAAACAAACCGTACTCTGAAAAATAGATTTAATGAGCACTAGACCAAAACTAGAAGTACAGAATCACATTGAACAATATCAGAACAGCTAAAACACAAAAGTCATAAAATGAATATCAGCAACATGAAATTATTTCATGGGCTGGATGGCGGGAAAACTTAAGACAAGTATGAAATCCTAGATATTAAAACAAAAACTAAACATTTAACTGAAAATATTCTAAGCGATTAAGTAGATTGCAATTATACGGCCCTTTTATAGTATATATCCAGTTCCAGTTACTTAAGAAACTTAATATTATAACAGAGACAGTCTTCAACGTGATGTCGTTAGAAGGCAAAACCGTCACAATCATGAGATAGTGGAAATAAAAAAAATGTGGAACTTATCAAGTGCTATAAAAAAGTAGAATTGACTTCAATGAAATTCACTGAAGTCAGCTCATACCGGCCTACAAATATTTTTCGAGAGCACCAAAATTCTGAAAAATAAAATCTCGAAAACGAGAAATTTGTAAAAACGAAATCCCGAAAACGGAAAATCTCGAAGCACGAAAAAACAAAATCATGCAAATGCAAAATCCTGAGAACACGAAATGTCGAAAAACAAAGTCCCGATTTTTTTTTAGATATTAGATATTTCAGAATAGCTTGGTGTATTTGATGTAAATACTTGATCTTAATAAAAACGTTTGAGACCATACCCAAAGAACGAAACCATCTTTTACGTTAAACTAAAATTTTAACATAGAGATATGATATTGTTATTGTCGTAGCGTATTGCATGGAGCAATATGCTACACTGAGCTAGGTACACGTCTACGCGACCTGTAGCGCTGAACGCACCCGAAAAAAAGAAAGAGAAGAAGAAGGATATAGACATATGTCTTGTTGTTCAAGTGCATCACGCGAGTGCAAAATCAGACGAAAAACTTTGTAATGTGTTGTTTTGTCCTTGAGTTGAAACTCTGATTCTGCCGAGTGTTCTCTTACTTTCAAATAATTAGCAGCGCCAGAGAGTGGGGTACAAGGCTCCGTCACACATATACATATATATACACACACTCGCATACACACGCGCAGTCACATCTGGCCAACAGGCGAAGTATACACAAACGGATACTGGGGATCTATACGTAACTTCGTAAATAAATAATACGCTAGGAGCCACTCAAGCGGTAGTCGACGCACAACGGAGAAGAGATAATGCATTCCGTGTTAGTAGAAGAACAGGCACTATATCGACCTTTAACCCTGCACATGTACTTAAATTGAGCGACCTTAGGCGAAAGATAAACCTCATCGACGCACACACACAATAAGCGGACCATGGTAGATATTGAGAGGGTTATAACTCGAAAATGATATTCCTCTGCACTTGTAGAATATTGTAAATTGTAATAATAGCTTCATAGACGTAGCTCATATCTTTGATTTTGAACTTATAGAATATTGTAAATTCTCGTAATCTTAATAGTAATTTCATATAGCTTATATCGTTTGTATTGCACTTGTAGAATCGAACTTGGCATCTCTCATTCAGCACTGGAGTAGTTTCAATTGTCGTATCTGTATATTTCAAGGTTCAATCCAGGCCCCGCAAACAAACAAAAATAAGGAAAAAGTACCAAACATAATAATGTTAAACTGGAAATAACTGGCCGGCCTATTTCGGTACATGTGTTCGCCAAACAAACCTAAGAAAATAAATAAAATGAAAATTCGGAGACTTTTTTTTCCGAAATACATAAATTGCGAGAATGCAAACGGACTTTATTAGGTTTCGAAAAAGCAACTTGCATACAGAAACTTGGTCAGAAAATTCGAAATGCAGCGACACTGTATCCGGTAGGCAGAAAAAAGAAAGCCATTTTTCAGCTTCGGTGGTTGGTACGAAAAGAGCCCAGATGGGACAAGTGGTTTTGTAATTAAAGTCTAACTTATAAAAGAATTTATATTATAAATAAAAAAAAAAAAAGAAAAAAAAAAACTTAATTGAAAGGAAAAGTAAAATTTTGGAGCGAAACCCTGTTTATTACCGATAAACTAACAGGATGAAAACATTTGATATTACCTTAGTTATAAAATGAATTATGTTATTTTTATTTAAGAGTACACTAATTTATATATTTGAATCACTTATCATTATCAATGAATTATGTTTAGATATAAAGGAAATGTGCAAAATTTTTATTTATTGAATTCCTCGGTTCATGTCCTTCCCTTCTTCCCACACAAGCACTGTGGTACAACTAAAATGAAAGAAACAAAATTGACACACATATCCACTTGAAGGTTAAGCTAACTTTCAACGACTTCATCCACATCCGATAATTCTCCATAGTCATCATATCCTTGATCTGTTGGAATCGAGGTAATTCCAAGGTGGGGGAGTATGTTCATAATTACACACGACGCCACTGCAGTTTATATTCTCCACCTAAATATAAGAGGATAGACGAAAGCTTGGAGATTATACACTACATAGAATCGCAGCATCACAGAGTCTTCTACCATGAAGTATAAGAGACCAATACACAGGGTCAGAAGTCAACGAGATCAGCAAGAGGTAACATCTCACCAAAGTCGGAAATCGGAGTCTTATTTTACCAAGAACACAAGGAAGATATTACTGGAAATTGTACCGATTGAAATATAAATAAAGTTGCAATAAAGTTAAACTCAGTGCGTCAGGATTTATATCTCACACCCTTAAAACTCACCCGCTCCCCCAACAAGGTCAGTTTGATCTATTTCAAGCGTCTACAGCAGGCGGGAAACCAAGCTGTACCGATGACTGTTAGGTTTTCTGCTAACACGAAAGGCTTCTTCTTCTTCCTTATTCTTTTTCCAGCCCACTGCGGGCATATACATGTTCGATTCGTTTCGAATGATTCTGGTTTTTTAAATTTTTTTAATAAATTTTTTTTCTATTTTTCTCAATTTTTTTTTTAATTTTTTCATTTCTCTTCTTTATTCTATTTTTTGATTTGTTTTTCAAGTCACTCAATTTCGCTGTTTGGGACATGTTGATGAGTCAAAACCAAGACTTGAAACTTGTCACCAAAAGTATAATGGGTTGTGTGATGAAATAACAAATTAAAAACATTTTTAGACTTTTGCTATATACCGGATATTCTAAATAAATTCCTTCTTGAACAATATAACTTAGGTAAATAAAATAAAAGGAAGTACGCCCATACAAACCCAAGAAACAATCACTATAGGAGGATTGTAAAACAGAGCCGCTATTGATTGTGTTGGTCATACACTGTCAATTTAAAGCGTAGAAGGAAACAGGGTAAGGCCACTTTTTGAAAACATAACAGGAAGGAAAATTTTGATATTCTTACGTTAGATAGATATACCTCTAGTTAATCTACATACATAGTACAGAGAAACCGCAAGAGATTTCACCAGAAGCTGTAAGGCTACGTATTCAAGAAAAAGTCACAGGGCTAAAAGATATTGTGCGCAAGGCAAGTGCCGCTTCAGATAACATAGAGAAATACTTGAAATATGTGAGCAACAGCGATGAAATAGTGAATATACAACTGGAAGGTAAACGGATAGCACAGAAGGAGTGGAAAATAGCTCCAGAGACGGATGAGCTGGATCTTATGCAAAAGCAGGGATATACCTTAACCGCGATCCTTCGCACAGGAGCGCAGCAAAGTGATTTTCGTGTCCTGCAGTAGAAAAGTCTATAGCGTGGCCCATAGAAATGTGGGGTGAAGAGCAGGTAAGGGTAGCGGTTGAAAGGAAGAACGGACTAGGACATCCTCGCACGGAAGTCCATCTAAATAGCCTAGGAACTGAACCCACGGCCTCTTATCTCAAATTTCAGGACACGAAAATAGCAATACGCTTGGAGCCAAGAAGCGAGCAGCTGATAAGAATTCAAGTCTCGAGCGATTCTGAACTGGTATGTATGGCAGAAGAAATATGCCCCGGTGTGTATTGTGGGAATACCTTGATTTGGCCCAGTAACGGACAAGCCTTTGTAGGAATTGTCAATTCTAGGACTGAGGCAATCGAAATAAACATTTTTAAGCCTAAGCTGGAAAGCTTAAATAAGTATTTGGTAAGACCTTTAAGAAATCCCGAGGGTAGAATGAAAATTACTCAGCAACGGCTTCAAGTAATGAAAAAATCGCTGGAGTTGAGGGATGAGCTGAATTCGGAAGAGAGGGAAGCAGTAATTCAAATCTGTTACGAATACAGCGATATCTTTCACTTACCTGGGGATAAAGTAATGTACGCTCCGACGAGAATGTTCAAACTTCTCTTGATGTCCGACACCGGGCTCATAAATAAAAAGCAATATAGAAAAAATAAAAATAAGGGTTGGCATAGATTAGCATAGGGTTTAGTTATCAAGATGAAAGCAGTTATAACGGTAATATTTGCACTCGTCACCTTGCCGAAAGCAGAGAAAACAGGCTATCATATGCAACCGATACCCCATATAGGAGTGTTGTTCGAGCATCTTGGAAAAGTTAACTTCTACAACAAGCGCTGGACCATCCTGTCCAAGGTGGAAATGCCGGATCTAACAGAGGACATGGAATTTGTAAATAATTGCACTAACCTAATTACGCAGTTATGTTTGGAGGTGACACACGACGGAATAGTATCCAGGTGCACCATAGCGGCCAAGGAGATAAGAAGTTGGGTCTTTTAAATTAAGAGGCAAAACGAGGAACTGCTACACCATACCCAGAATGAATCACCACGACGAGGCAGACGTTCAATTTTTGATGGATTAGGATCAGCATTCAAATACGTTTTCGAGACAATGGATCATGCAGAGTCAGAAGAGATCCATGCAGCTCTAGATGATCTTAGCTGAAGAGAGAACCGAACCTTCACTCTGTTAAAGGACCAAATAACGGTCATCATGTCTACATTCGACGTATTCAACGCTACCAGAATACAAGCGGCAGCAGAACGAGAGGAGCTAGGTAATAAAATCTCAGCACTAGTAAAAGCACAACAGGGTCAATATCGTGAATTGTCGGCATTGCAATTCAGATTAGAAATGAGCGAAGTAATGAGGAACGCCACTCGTCAATTGGATTTAGATGAGAAATTACAGAGCTTCCAGTTGTTGACGCTAATTGCAAAAGTGAAATCCCTTCAAGTAAATCAAGGGAGAGTAGTTATTGTATTGTAAAATTTTAATGTTAAGGCTAAGATTGTAAAAAGTATTAAAATTATTGAAGTTTTTTTTTTATTATGATTCGGACAATACTTTTAAATTTGTAAACGAGTGTAAAAGAAAAATTGATAGTATATGTGAATTGTCGTTGATTGTAAAAGAATTGTGTTTTATTATGTTGTGGTTACTATTTTTTATTTATGGGGTTACATAAACAATAGGATTCCTAGAGATAAATTAATTAAGAATTTTCGTGGAATAAGATAATCGTAGATTGTTAATGTAATAAAAATAAGTAGCAAATTACGATGAAAATGGAATAAATGGATATAACCGATAAATGTATAAAAAAGCAATAGTAGTTACTGTTGATACTGTGTTAAATTAGTCAAATGTAAGAAAGAAATTGGAAAAAAAGAAGAAAGACAATATAGATATGTTGTGAAATGAAAATAAGGACAAAATTGTTTACAGTTAAGAGAAAACAAAAAAAAATGTAAGGTGAAAAGAACATAGGAAAGAATATTAAGGAAGAAATAAATGTTGAAAGAGAAATTAAATAGAAAATAAAAAGAGAAATAATGTAAAATGAAAAAATGTAAGATTGTAATGATGTAATGAAAAATGTAAATAATCTGAGCCGAATGAGAGGTAAATTTTTCAGTTTGTAGTTTAAACTATTTGCGGACTCCAGGTCTAGTTCCCTGCGGAAACTAGTTTTTCCATGGGAGGGCGGATGTTAAGGCCCGATATGCCGAAGATTCTTGCAACAGCCAAGGGCCATTCTGACAGAATAATCAGCGATTGCCAAACAATTACCTCGCATGGAATTGTTCTGCAGCCGTCGGTTATTTTGTTGATTAGCCCAACAGCTGGCTGCGATGAGCGCTTAGTGGAGCAATCGACGATTACAATAATAATTAACCTCGCATGGTAATTGTTATGTAAGGCGATTGCTTACTACTAAGTGACTGAGGTACTGCTACCGGTAGAACAAACGACAAGGTTGTGTCGTTTGTTTACATCCGCGTTGTGAGTAAAGTTTACTTCCTAATATCGGACATAAAAGACCAGTGACTGGTCTGGCGGGCGCAATTCAGTGATCAGTCACGTCGTATCTCTTGATTTTAAGGTGTCAAGCTCCATTCGGTTCGGAATATTTAATTAGCTATTGCGTTAGGGCAGTTTTTAGTAGTAAATAAAGAAGTACATATGTTCAATTAATTCTAGTGTTCTCATTTATTCAAAAGTGTTTTATTTTTGGCTTTGGGACACGACAGTATCGGTACGTACACGACATTTTTTATATGGACAGTCAGCTCTGAGCACTTAAGTAGATTTACAAATGAAATTTTAAATAAATTGAAGAATGCTATTCAATTTACGATAGAGATGGGCGGAAACAGTACGAATTTTATGGATTTAAAAATCTACATTGATAATAGTAAACTTCAATTTAAAATTTATAGCAAAAACCAGTTCACGAACACAGTTATCCCAATTAACTCAAATCGCCCATGGAATGTCAACTTATCAGCTTTTCATTCGATGGTTTTCAGTAAGGGTTCCAATGAAGCTGGATAGTTGAAATAAAGAATTCAAAAATAACAACACAATGTCCAAAGGCCAAAAAATAATAAAAAAATCTACGAAAATGTGGAGGAAAATTCTTTATATATATTATTATATAATTATATTTCCCTAAAGAAATAAAAATAAAATTTAAAAAATTTTATATACCTAGAACCCGGTTTTTAATAATAAGACTAAAAGCGCTTCTAGCGAATAATAAATTAATAAAAAAACTGAAAAAGAGAAAAAGTGGGGTTCGTGAGATAAGTTGTGAAGATTTCCCGGGTAATGGAAAACAAACCGTACTCTGAAAAATAGATTTAATGAGCACTAGACCAAAACTAGAAGTACAGAATCACATTGAACAATATCAGAACAGCTAAAACACAAAAGTCATAAAATGAATATCAGCAACATGAAATTATTTCATGGGCTGGATGGCGGGAAAACTTAAGACAAGTATGAAATCCTAGATATTAAAACAAAAACTAAACATTTAACTGAAAATATTCTAAGCGATTAAGTAGATTGCAATTATACGGCCCTTTTATAGTATATATCCAGTTCCAGTTACTTAAGAAACTTAATATTATAACAGAGACAGTCTTCAACGTGATGTCGTTAGAAGGCAAAACCGTCACAATCATGAGATAGTGGAAATAAAAAAAATGTGGAACTTATCAAGTGCTATAAAAAAGTAGAATTGACTTCAATGAAATTCACTGAAGTCAGCTCATACCGGCCTACAAATATTTTTCGAGAGCACCAAAATTCTGAAAAATAAAATCTCGAAAACGAGAAATTTGTAAAAACGAAATCCCGAAAACGGAAAATCTCGAAGCACGAAAAAACAAAATCATGCAAATGCAAAATCCTGAGAACACGAAATGTCGAAAAACAAAGTCCCGATTTTTTTTTAGATATTAGATATTTCAGAATAGCTTGGTGTATTTGATGTAAATACTTGATCTTAATAAAAACGTTTGAGACCATACCCAAAGAACGAAACCATCTTTTACGTTAAACTAAAATTTTAACATAGAGATATGATATTGTTATTGTCGTAGCGTATTGCATGGAGCAATATGCTACACTGAGCTAGGTACACGTCTACGCGACCTGTAGCGCTGAACGCACCCGAAAAAAAGAAAGAGAAGAAGAAGGATATAGACATATGTCTTGTTGTTCAAGTGCATCACGCGAGTGCAAAATCAGACGAAAAACTTTGTAATGTGTTGTTTTGTCCTTGAGTTGAAACTCTGATTCTGCCGAGTGTTCTCTTACTTTCAAATAATTAGCAGCGCCAGAGAGTGGGGTACAAGGCTCCGTCACACATATACATATATATACACACACTCGCATACACACGCGCAGTCACATCTGGCCAACAGGCGAAGTATACACAAACGGATACTGGGGATCTATACGTAACTTCGTAAATAAATAATACGCTAGGAGCCACTCAAGCGGTAGTCGACGCACAACGGAGAAGAGATAATGCATTCCGTGTTAGTAGAAGAACAGGCACTATATCGACCTTTAACCCTGCACATGTACTTAAATTGAGCGACCTTAGGCGAAAGATAAACCTCATCGACGCACACACACAATAAGCGGACCATGGTAGATATTGAGAGGGTTATAACTCGAAAATGATATTCCTCTGCACTTGTAGAATATTGTAAATTGTAATAATAGCTTCATAGACGTAGCTCATATCTTTGATTTTGAACTTATAGAATATTGTAAATTCTCGTAATCTTAATAGTAATTTCATATAGCTTATATCGTTTGTATTGCACTTGTAGAATCGAACTTGGCATCTCTCATTCAGCACTGGAGTAGTTTCAATTGTCGTATCTGTATATTTCAAGGTTCAATCCAGGCCCCGCAAACAAACAAAAATAAGGAAAAAGTACCAAACATAATAATGTTAAACTGGAAATAACTGGCCGGCCTATTTCGGTACATGTGTTCGCCAAACAAACCTAAGAAAATAAATAAAATGAAAATTCGGAGACTTTTTTTTCCGAAATACATAAATTGCGAGAATGCAAACGGACTTTATTAGGTTTCGAAAAAGCAACTTGCATACAGAAACTTGGTCAGAAAATTCGAAATGCAGCGACACTGTATCCGGTAGGCAGAAAAAAGAAAGCCATTTTTCAGCTTCGGTGGTTGGTACGAAAAGAGCCCAGATGGGACAAGTGGTTTTGTAATTAAAGTCTAACTTATAAAAGAATTTATATTATAAATAAAAAAAAAAAAAGAAAAAAAAAAACTTAATTGAAAGGAAAAGTAAAATTTTGGAGCGAAGAAGAAAACTGAAACAGAAATCTAAAGCACGGGAGCTGGATAGTTGCCGATTTTATTGTTAATTTGAAAAACAAAGGAATGGTTAGGAATAGTAGAATAAACACGTGCTGATTGGGAAGCAAAGTAAGTAGTTTTGTATAACTAATGATATATTTCTTTTCCCTTGTGTTATTGTAAATTGAATTCTTGTAATCTAGTTATATTTTTTTTTTTTGAGTATAAATTTTATTTTTGCAATATAATTATATATATTTTTTTGCGTATGAATCGTATCCAAGAACAGGAGGTTTAGTATTGATTAGCCTATATTGTCAGTGAAGTGAATTTCATAATTTCGATAAGTGATTTGATTACGACTAATTACAATAGGATTACGATTAATTGCAAAACCATACCAATAAAACTAGCAAAATTTAAAACTTGTGGCATTTAATCGTGTTCTGGTGATGACCCATAGTTTCATAGTTTACCTAGAAAACTACGTGGCGCCCAAAGGTATAAGAAGGTTATAAAGGGTTTTCCAATAAGGGGTGTTATTATAATTAGCCCGCTATTTCGGTAGATGTCACTTTTGGAGCTGTTATTTTTTGACATTTGACAAGTAGAAACTACGCCATTAAGAAAAATGGAACGATACACGATTCAACAACGCACTGAAATTATTAAAATTCACTATAAAAATGGTGAAATTGTGGCAGAGACGGTTTGTAAAACTCGAACATTTTTGGTCGTCGTGAAGCACCTTGTCGGACCGCAATACAGAAATTGGTAGAAAAATTCGAGCTGTCGGGACAAGTTAGTGATGTGAAGAATAAAACTCGTGCACGTCGCTCAAAAACAGACGAGAATATTGCTGCTGTAGCCGAAAGTGTTGAAGAAAACCCAGGTTTGTCCATTCCTCGTCGTTCTTTGGAATTAGGCATTCCACAAACGTCATTAGTTCATTACACCGTATTTTGCATAAAGATTTGGGTCTTAAGGCTTATAAAGTTCAGTTAACACAAGAACTCAAGCCGGCCGATCATCAACAACGTCGAGTCTTTGCGCATGAAAATGATCCGGAATTCCTTCGAAAACTCATCTTGAGTGATGAGGCCCATTTCCACCTCGATGGCTTCGTCAACAAGCAAAATTGTCTCATCTGAGGCTCGGAAAACCCAAGAGTTATTGTTGAAAAGCCTCTCTATCCTCAACGTGTGACTGTTTGGTGCGGTTTATGGTCCCGCGGGATCATGGGACCTTACTTTTTCGAAAATGAGGCTGGAACAACAGTTACGGTGAATGGATTGCGCTATCGACAAATGATTAATGATTTTTTATGGCCGGAATTGGATGGTATTGATCTGGACAACGTTTACTTTCAACAAGACGGCGCTACGTACCATACAAGCAACGAAACCATTGATATTTTACGGGAAAAGTCTCTGGACCATGTTATCTCTCGAAGAGGTGATCACAATTGGCCACCGAGATCTTGTGACTTAACACCTTGCGACTTCTTCCTTTGGGGCCACGTGAAAGAGAAGGTCTACGCCAACAGCCCAGCGTCGATTGAAGACCTCAAAGATGGAATTCGTGAGGCTATCGAAGACATAGGGCAGCCACTTTGCGATTTGGTAATGGAAAATGTCATGAAAAGTTTATAGTCCTGTAGGCGTGGTCGTGGTGGTCATTTGGCTGGTGTTATTTTTCATTATTAACGGCATACCTTCCTTTTTATAATGAAATAAAGATCCGATCATTTGTCTCAAAATATGTCATTTTGCTTTGAATATCAAAATAACACCTCTTATTGGAAAACCCTTTATTTTGGTGAACCCTTGAGGTTCAATGATTGTTCTTTCCTGACCCTCGCCCGTCCTCCAGAAGCAGGCCGGCCTTACGCAGGGATAACTGCGTAACAAATTTGGCGCCCAATGTGGGGCCCGAGGTGTATAATTTGAGTAGTTATTTAAAAGGGAGAAACACATTCTTTCTTTGTTTTACATAAAATATTTTTTTTTTTTGGTACTCCAAAAAAAAAAACAGTACTGCTTGTAACAGATTCTTCATGTATCGCTAAATGAGTTACGTAGTCACATTCTTCAAAGCATGGAAATATACCTACATATACACACATTTATAGTTTATGCTGCAACGATCATATATTCGAGTTTAACTCACGAAGCGGATCTCGAAGATTAATTGTATAAGTTCCTAATTTTTTTGTTTTTTGACACAATAAATTTATTATAGTTACAATTATTATAATGTCATCAACACGATTTCAGTAATCGTTAATATCCAAACATCCATCTGGGTAATCTGTAAATATTGCAGCTGCAGAAACATTTTTTTTTACTTCATAAAGCTGCGTTAATGGGCAAAATTATTTTCGGGTGGCTGATAACATTTAGTAAATCTTTTTCTTGCAATATTTCTGATTGCTGTCACAAGTTTTTTTGCAAGGCCGGAAGGATCAAAGCGTAATGTGTACGAGACTCCACCGACCTTAAAATCAATTATTCGGCAATTCAGGGTAAATATGTATTCGATTAGGCTGTAGTTATAGGCCTCGAGGATTACGGTGTTACTGTTTGTTAAAGAATTCGTGTGAATATTGTGTGCGCTATGCTATTTTGCTGACTGAATAGGAACGTTGCTGAGTATCTTTGAAATATTTCAGAGCATATTTGGTTAATAAACAATTGGCTTTTGGAACCTGAAAATAGAGGTGCTGAGTTATTCGAATAGTAGCAGGGAAAAAGCTCGCACTGTCGTTGCTCTTATCAAGTACATTTTACAGAAGGTCAGCCTACTACGATAAATATTCTCGATTATCTTTACTTCCGTGAAGATTGTGAGAATTAAATAGCCAAACCGAAGGTCGGGTTTTGAATAGTTACAATTACGTGTCGTACGTACATACAAGCAACGCTATTGCAGCATCCTCATGATATATACTAGGAGTAATACAGAGAAAACATCGAGGATAATACAGCTTTTTATATCAACGAAGATTTGTTCTAGCAGTCCCATGCCGACAAGCAGATGTGATTTTTTTGGATTTTTTTTTAGTAGCCTTCCGTGGAATTATAGTGCTAGACATCATTTATATTAGTTCCCTTTATTGCTTATCATGAATTTATGAATGGAAACTTGAGTTTTATGGCTTAGTAAATATAAACCCAACAGGAAGATTATTCTTTTGTAAGGAACGAAACAAATAACTCTCCTTCACTAGATACATAAGTGTGCTGGTTAGCAATAATATCCAAGTTTATTCGTGCAGAAGAGGATTTTTCATTCAAAGCTCGTCAAATCAAGATCCTTTCTAATATCAGGATCAGTAGGTGGGTATACATTAGCTTCGATCGATAACAAATATATCATATATCTTCTTCTTTCAATTGGGTTTTGATTACTTACGAGGTTCCGATCTAGTGGAACATTGACTCTGTGGCTACTGATAAATTGCACACCTTGTATTATTTTCAAAATATTTGTCAGGCTTTTATTGTGAGTATAATTTCTTGTTAGCACTAGATTACCCATTGTCGAGGGTTTTACCCAAAGCATTTTAGCCCCTTTTGGAGATTACGCTATTAAGAAATTGTTTGTTCCTGGTATAGCGCTTGTAGCTATAAATTGTTTCAGTCAATACAAAGGAAATATTTACAGTTGTCTTGGCATCGAACGACAACCCCTTTGACTTGAGTGACATTAACAATTTTTGCTTTCGTTTATTGCCTTGAGTAAAACAAGCTAGGTAAATCGGTTAAGCATGGAAGAACTGACCTACGGAATCTTAGCCCGCGGGTTGAAGACAGGTACTGTTGACGAAATGAGGAAGACCTTACGTGGTGCTATTAGAAGTGAAAAGATTGGCTCTAGTTTTCCGTCGGCTGTGTACCCATACATGTTCACCGAGGACATAGATGCTGTTGAGGGGAAAATTCGGGAAATTAAGGACTTGTTGGAAAAGTTCGATGGCAACTCAACGTCGAGTGAATATGAATAGATCCAGACGAAAATTGTGTGGGCTTTGGGTAGGCTTAAAAGATGTCCAACCAAAAATATCGAAGAAGTTGAAAAGAGGATAGGTCTAAGTAATGAAATAGTCTCGGCCTTGAGTTCATTGGATATTACAGCCGAAGATAACGATCCACTTGATGAGTCTTCTGACTCAGAGAGTGACCCAGCTTCACCGACGCGCAGTTCAACTACGAAGGTTCCAATTTATAAATGGGGGATAAAATTCTCGGGCGAGAAAGGACAGTCACTCAATTCTTTTCTAGAACGCGTAATTGAATTAAGCGAAGCTCGAGGGGTCTCAAAACAAACACTGTTCAGATTAGCCTCGGACTTATTTTCTGATCGGGCTCTTATTTGGTACAGGGCGTATAAACACCGAAGTAAATCTTGGGATGACCTCGTTACGGAGCTACGCCTTGAATTTTTACCTCCAGATTACGATGATCGGTTGTTAGAGGAGATCAAAAGGCGCACACAGGGACAGAGTGAGTCAATGGGAACCTACGTAGCAATCATGTCCAGCTTATATTCAGACTGGGACTTAGAGTGAGATGGTCATTTGGCACTTTGCTAATTGACTGACCTCAAGTCTCATATCCAGTGGAAGTTATATGCAGACCGGGGTCTAATTGGTTTTGTTGAGAATTTCGGTAAAGTAAAGTAAGAAAGTTTTGATATTTTGATTTTTGAAAGTTGATTGAGTAAAATAAAGTAACGTAACGTTTTACAGTTTTTGAAAGTTTTTGAATTGCAAGTTCAACTTTAGGCTTGACTTTGGTCAAGCCTCAAGTCTGAACAGTTGTAAGTTTTTATTGAATCTTTGAATTTTTTGAATGATCTTTTCCGCTGGCCTTCTGCTAAGGAAATAGTAGGTGGCCTCACAATTTTGTTGCTTGAGTTCTCACGGAGACATGTCTCTGTTGTCCAACTGGCTGGAAAGATTCGTGAATCTGTGAGACGAATTTTTGACTCTCAGCTAACAAGTTGACCATTTTCATGACTCTGCCCAGATGGAAGGTTAGCTAGGCATGACAATCAGGTGAAGAGGAAGGAAAGAGTTGTTGGAGGATGGAAGTGATGCTGGAGACCTTCAGTAATCAGGAGTTGGCATACTGCTAACTGCTTGGCTGAAGAATCTCTAGTATCATTTTCAGTCTCTAGCTTCTCCAACCGGACTCTTCCCAGATTTTTGTGAGAACCCAAGTTTTTCATTCGCACATTCACGTCGTTTGCTTACATCATTACTTCTGACCTGATTAGAGAGAGTGATCTGGAGATTTTTATGTTGAGAGTTAGCTCCTGAAGAGTGGAGGAGAGCTTTGTATGCTTTTGGATTTTTTCATTATGGTATTTTGAGTATAGCTCATAATTGATTTGTAACGAACTTTCTTGTCGGTACGAGATTTTGAGTCTAGCTAAAAGGCAAGCGTATGAATTTTTGATTCTTTTTGTAAGTTAGAGTTTAGCCCTTAATTGATTTTGAAGAATCCTGTTGATTGAAGTCATTAACAAGAATTAATTGTTGAATTTTTCATTCCTTTCGGATAATCTGGCATATATATTAAGCACATAGTCCTGAATTGAGTGCTTATATATAATTATAAATATAATAATACCTTATAGAGCAACACTGAAGTTGCACACTAATCCCTAGATTATACAACAACCGTCAGTTGATGAAAGCTTGAATTTTTACATTATTTTAAAAGCAAAAGAATTTCTTTTGGCCCTGGTGTTAGCCGACGACAGCCCGTACATTTCCTTTACTTCCGATATTCTTTCGGAGTTTTGGTCCAATTTCTCCACGCTGGCAGGATTATTCTCTTCCCAAATACAAACTGAGAAATAGTAACTGCTAATTAGCGTATCGAGACTGGTACACACACATTTTCATAATGGATACAATGCGACCACCACCCCTCGATGAGGTCTCCGTATCTAGACCAGATCAGTGTACCATCTGCCAAGACGGAGATTGGTCTGCGCACAGGAAACCAGCTCTGACTCTCTGCGGACACCTATTTCATAAAGCGTGCTTGCGTACATGGATAGGCGAGCAAAGTAACTGAATTGTAGGTGTCCCCTTACACAAAAAGAGTTCACCATGTACACTGGCACCGTTCCGAAAAGAAATCAGATTCGACAGGATAGCCAGATTAATACGTCTTATCAGCTCCCGCAGCTGAATCTGCCACCACCGACAAATCCTTCTTCGACTCGTAGATCCTTATCTCCTGGCTTACAGTCAGTAACGACGTCTCACGTTAGTTCACGCATGAATAGTCCAATGCCTGCTATCAATGGTCGAGGCTTGGTAGCGTCAGAAGCGTGAATGGCTGGCTTAAGAATACAGATGCAAGATCTTATCCGAGAGGGAATCACACAGAGTATGAACACTCTGCGCGACGAACTCTTTAACAACTTTCCTCGACCAACTCCTGTCGTGCCTCCCGTAGACACTTCTCGACCACCACCACATATAGGACAGCCTAGACCTTCGACAGAACGGCCCAGACCAGTTGATGAACAACATTACGCAACAGGTAATCAGGATTGATCAGATAGTCCTCAGAGGCCAGGGACTAATCATTTTTCCCAAGCACAGGCGTTTGAGAATGACAAACCTCAACGAAATGCACGGTCAAAACGTTCTGGAAAGACTCTGCGAAGATGGAACATCTCGTATAATGGAGATAGTTCCAAACTCTCAGTGGATGAGTTTGTCTTCCGAGTTGAAGCGCTCACTTACTCAGCTCTCGAAGGAGATTTTGACCTCCTAGTGAGGAATATGAGCTCGTTGCTCGCAGGTCCGGAAATGGATTTGTATTGGTCCTTACTTAGACTAAATTCCACACCAACCTAGGAATATATTAAAACAGCTCTACTAGCTGAATGGGGAGTTCCCAAAGACGATCTGAAGGTGCGGGTGCAGCTAATATCCCGCAAGCAAAAATCTGGAGAATCTTTCGCAGCATACCACCAAAATCTAGTGCAGTTGCGTGACCAACTGCAGACTCCTATGTTGGATAATGAGTTCTTGGAGATAGTCAAATCCAATCTATTGTCAGACATCCAGAACAAAATATGCTTGCATCACACCTATACTATCGGCCAGTTGAGATCACTTGTCACTCAAATACAAGCCACGCAGCTGCGAATTGCTACGGCTTGTAGCTGGAGCCCTTACCGGAGTCAACGAGATTAACGACTGCCAGTCTTCATACCCAGACCCGTCATTAGAAGCAGGCAGTGACACCATCTTAGGCGACGTGTCAGGAATTTCAACCAGACGTGCAGTAGTTTACTGGAATTGTGATCAACAAGGTCACTTTTACCAAGATTGTCTGCAAGAGAGACAACAGGTGTTCTACTATGGATGCGGACGCAAGAATGTCTTTAAACCAAACTACAGACCCTGTGCAAAAACGAGAGACGGGTCGGGAATCCCAACACCTTTTCTCGACCAGTATCAACGTCTCGGACTGCAACTGCTGTTAGGTACTACTGTTAGGTACTACCTATTTAAACTTGCTGTGGTTTCTTTGCGAAGAAACCGTTAGACTTAATTTGTTGTTTTTGCTTTTGTTTTTCCCGGCAGCGACTGTCGTAACTCTAATGTGAGAGTAATTGCGTAGAGTAGCTTGTTAAAGCACAACTCCTGATATTATTATGGAGTAGCTTGTTAAAGCACAACTCCTAGGGTTATTATGGAGTAGCTTGTTTAAGCACAACTCCTAGTGTTATTATGGAGTAGCTTGTTTAAAGCACAACTCCTAATTCAAACGAAATGTTTACTGTACACTTACTCGACTCAAATCGACTGCTCTTTATTCTTCAATTTGTTTGCTTATAATCTTATTAATACGGAAAAAAATGAAATACTTCCGACCCAACATTTTGTATATAACAGTACAAAGTGTTAGGTCATTTGCACTTCATTTATTTCTGTTGATAAATAAATCGCGGCACTCGTCGCTTCCGTATATACACACATATATTTTCATCTGACTAGGATCGTACTGAACGTTTCGTCAGTACATTATCGCATTTGTTGTTACATACGTACCTACATAAATCTTGACAAACGCTAACCGCTTGTTGCTTGTTCATCGTGACGTTCATGATTTACATACATACCCACATACATATCACTTTCTTCATATAAAATCTTGAACCATCATTTGGTCACCTGGATTCTACCGCTGGCGCAAGGTTATCGTATTACAACGTGCGAATTCTTGCGCGCAGGGTATTGCGTCACTCAATCTACCTTAGTTATTTCCTCAACTTGTTAAGTAATTGGGGAAGGTCAGTAACGAGTGGAATTATAATTTAATGAAAATGATGTAGGTATGTATGTTCATTGAAAAATGATGAATGGATAATTGTTGTAAAATTGTGAGTGGAGGTATGTATGTAACACTGCTATGACCACTCCAGTTCAAGCTTTGCACACGGAGGAGGGTCCGCTCCATCAGCAGGCCCCGACGACGAAACATTGACATGTCCGTTGATATCATTCAGTGACTCTGATGATACCAGCACTCTACCTGATTATACGAATACTTCACTGATAGAGACGGAGAACCTGATAGATAGATCGTCAGGCTCCCATTTCCACTTCTGGGGAGCCCATGATACTAATAGAAACTTCTTTAGAAGAGTCTTTAATTTTCGATGATAAAACCCAAAACGTGCGCTTTTACGTAGTTCCTGGGCTCACACAGGCATTATATCTAGGAATAGACTGGCGCCTATTTGGATTGGCTCCAGATGTCCTAGGTAAAATTGCAGAAGTGACATCAAGTTAACTAGCTACCCCTGACACCGACCGCCATGTTCTTTCCAGTCTAGATCAACAGCGCCTAGAAACTACTAAACAGCTTTTCCCTTCTTTCGCCTCTTTAGGCCTGGGAAAGACATCGTTGGCCACTAACAAGATTGAAACGAATGACCCGACTCCGATAAAACAGAGGTTTTATCCGATTTCACCGGCAGTACATAGCTTAATGGATGCAGAATTGCGACGAATGCTATCATTGGGTGCGATAGAGGAGAGCCAGAGTCCTTGAGATCTCCAGTTGTACTAGCGCGGAAGCCTGGAAAGGTTCGGCTCTGTTTTGACGCAGGAAAGTCAACTCCGTTACAAAGAAGGACGCCTATCCGCTACCGCAGATAGATGCGCTTCTGAGTCGACTTCCTCCGGAAAACTACATTACAAGCCTGGACGTGAAAAACGCATTCTGGTAGATCCCACTAGACGCTGCTTCCAGAGAGAAGACTGCTTTTACTGTACCTGGTCATCCTCTCTATCAGTACATCGTGATGACATTCGGCCTTTGCAATGCTCCACAAACTATGTGCCGCCTCATGGATAAGGTCATTCTTTTCGATCTTCGTGAAAATGTTCTCGTCGACTTGGACGACTAACTGATTCTGTCATCAGACTCTGACTCTCATCTCACATTGCTAGCCCCTGTAGCGGATAGTTTGAGGGAAGCTGGCCGCACTATCAATGTCGAGAAAAATAAGTTTTGTATCAAAAAGACCAAAAACCTGGATTTCATTGTCGGAAAGGGAGGTACACGAACTGACCCTGACAAGATTTCAGCCATAGTTGACTATCCGTCACCTAAAACTGTTCGGCAAGCCAGACGCGTTTTAGGTATGGCGGAATGGTACAGACGGCTCATCCCGAAAGAAGCTGATTTAACTGCCTCCATAACTGACACCTTGAAGAACCCTAGTCAGTTCAAGTGGACAGCTGAACCCTAGACTTCTCTTGATTTGTTGAAACAAAAACTTACCTCTGCTCCGTTGTTAGTGAGTCCATACTTCACCAAGCCGTTCATCATACAGTGCGTTGCGAGCCAACAAGGTATTGGTGGAATGCTGCTTCAACTAGATGACGATGGCCACAAGAAGCCAATAGCCTACGTTCCGAAAAAGTTGAACTCAGCACAACGAAATTACACCGTCACAGAGCAAGAATGTTTAGCTGCAATCTTAAGTGTACAGAAGTTCCGGCCCTTCATAGAACTTATGCCGTTTAAGATAGTGACATATCATGAGAGCTCGAAATGGCTGATGTCTCAAAAGGACCTCAGCGGTAGACTTGCTCGGTGGAGTTTGAAGCTTCAGGGTTTCGACTTCACTATTTAGCACCGAAAAGGAAGCCTGAAAGTCGTCCCTGATGCGCTGTCACGCATTCATTGCGACGGCCCCTCCACAAGCGAAGATCCTGGCCCGGAGGTTGGCCTTAGTTCGCCATATTTCAACTCGTTGGAATATGAAGAACTGAGGCATAAAGCTAAAATGACTTCTGACAAACTACCAGATCTTTGCGTCAGGGATGGCTTCGTTTACATTCGGACTGTTCCGAGAACAGGCAATCCGATTCAGGAAGAAGAAGCTTGGAAGCTTTGGATTCCACGAGAGCTTGTCTCCGACGTAATTTCAAGAGCGCATGATCCGCCACTAGCTTCACACGGAGGTATAGGGAAAACAATGGAACGTCTGATAAGACACTTGTACTGGCCACGAATGACAGTTGATGTCAGAAACTACGTAGGCGCCTGTGACGTGTGTAAAGAGACTAAAGCCCCCAATACTATTCTGAGACCACCTATGAGAGTCCAGGCTGTGACAGAACGACCATGGTAAAAGCTGTATTTTGATTTTCTGGCCCCATATCCTCGGTCAGTTAAAGGACATGTCTGCATCTTAATAGTTCTTGACCACTTTCCAAAGTTCCCGATTCTCAAACTTATGAGAAAAGCATCTACACTCAATGTGTGAAAGTTCATCGAAACGGAAGTGTTCCATGTATTCGGAGTCTCGGAAACGATAGTCTATGACAATGGAGTCCAGTTTTGCTCGGCTCAGTTCACCAGATTACTGGACAAATATGGGGTGAAACACTTGCGAATGGCAGTTTACTCGCCGCAAGCAAACGCCTCAGAGCGAGTGAACAGGTCTCTATTGTCAAGGATTAGAGCATACATCCGGAAGGAACATACGAAGTGGGATGAGAAGCTGAGCCAGATAGCTAGTTCCCTCAGGAGCTCTTTCCACGAAGCAACTGGTCTCTCTCCTTATCGAAACCTTTTCGGTCAGCAAATGATTGAACATGGCTCTGGGAGTAGATGCTGAAGAAAAAATGAGATTGATCCGTGCGAGAATGCAGGAGAACTTACACCATGCGTTCGAACAGGATTTAAGAGCCTATAATCTCAGGGCGAAGCCTGTTTATTTCAGAGTGGGTCAAGAAGTATTCAGACGGAATTTTGCCCAAAGCAACTTTCAACAGCATACTAGTGCTAAACTGGGACGAAAATTTGTCAAGTGTCGGGTTAGAGCCAAGAAAGGAAACTCCTTATACGAGCTTGAGGATCTGCACTGGAAACCCTTAGGAGTCTATCACGCCAAAGACATCAGGCAGTGATAACCATTCTAGAAGCGTCATCTATCTATTTTCACGTTTATTCCTGGTAGCCCTAAGAAGGCATCCAGCCAGCTTCACTGGTAAACTATAGGATATCGCGAAGCTCTCCTAATGCCCCGTCAATGGTGAGTGATATACCTGTTGGAATTTAGCCCTATATAGCTCAGTCGACCGTTTCTCAGAGTCGTCTGGTCCACAGGTGAAACATCCGACCCTGCCCCGTTATGGTCGTCGATATTAAATAAACTTCAGAAACGTCGCATAGTGATTTGACGTGCGACAGCCTGAATGTCATCAGGATATATTAACAGTGGGAAAGTTTTTTTCTGTTTATTTCATTCCGTTTCTCTCAATCATAATGAAGTTGGTCTTGCTCCAAGTAGGAGAAGCCAGTGGTACCACCTGATAAAGTAAAAGACATACTAAGGAATGGGCCGAAGAGAAGAGAAGCGGGAATGCAAAGTGAAGTTCATCGCCATTTTGGTAATCGAGAAAAGTGCGCCAAGGCATGACAAGTGCAAAGAAGTAATCCAGGTTTAAATTAACAAATTATATAGAGTGATGCTTAAAAGTGCTGATTTCCTTCACTTCTTATCGAAAAGGAAAAGGGAGGAAAACGCCCGGAATTAAAGTACGGAGATTATAATCACATGTGCAATCTGAGCTCCATACATAATGCGGAATACCCACCAGTCAATATTACGGCTATACCTGTAGCAGCAGACAGACCGTCCGAATAGCGCCACGGTGCTAGGCAAGTCACCGTTGTATAACACGCCGTCATACGGAGAAACATAGAGAAAAAAAAACAAAAAGAAAGAAGGTTCGATTATAAATGCTATAAATTTATATTGCGATACAGTCCTGTGCACGTATGTGACGGAGGTCGCAGGTGTTTTTTAATAAACCCCAACAAAAAGTGGGGGGGAAACGACCCAAATTTGTTGTACATTTTCGTACTTATAGTTTTTCTTTTTGCAATCACGCAACAAGTTCGAATCCTGTAGATATTTAATAATTAGGTTTATACATAATATGAATCGAAATAAGTTCTCAATGTTAAGTGAAAAATGGCAGGCTATAGATTTTCCTATTAACATTTGATACAAGAACATTTTTACTTGGACACTTTGAACACATAATTTTATAGTTTTCCTATTTGGAATCACGCAACTAATATTGAATTTTATAGATATCAGGTTTGTTGTAATCCAATTGTAAAGCGATAAGCAGACTCTTAAAATTTCGCCGCCAAAAACTAGACATAGAGTCTGTACAAGTTGATTAATATAATTAATATACCTTTTAACTCGCGGTATTTAAAGGAAAAGAAAAAAAAGGGAAACCTATATTTTGTGAATACTAGTAGCTGGGCAATCAACATATACATCACACCATTGCAAATGCGCTAGGTCTCAACCTAATATTCATATAGATGGAGGCACTTGCCGCCATCTCACACAAGCACACACACTTATATCTAAATTTGCAGGAAAATCGTCTCCACCATTCCAGAGGCACCTCTACGATGGATCCGACGAAATCGTGAGTAATTTTTTTTTTGCGTCATTTCATGAAATTGTTATTCGACTGTAAAACATTTTTGAAATTTTATATATTATATATATATACATATGCACACGTGTATATCCATACACAATATCTATAAAGAGCTGAGATGGGTGGTTGGGGCGTACAATGAAGGAATACCATCTGCGCCTTCGATTTGGATGTAGGTAAGTGACGTAAAAGTCCCTTCAGGACTGAATGTGTGCCGGCGTTTTGGTTAAAGGCATGAGATTTTTTTTGTATATGGCAGGCGGCAGCGGCAGGCTTTTTCGTGGAACCTCCCCACACTCTCCGCCAATAGCCGAGGCGAGCTAGCGTGCCGACCTGCAGTCAACGCTGTCCGCCGAGAGATCTGTCAGCTCATGCTGGCAGTCTGGACTTCACGTCCAAGCCAATCACTCGACATAGTTCCATAACAAAAATGGCGCCCAACGTGGGGCCACCTCCGTTAGACATCGGTGTTCTAATTATATGACTTTTACTGGAGACTGGGACTTAGAGTGAGATGGTCATATGGCACTTTGCTAATTGACAGACCTCAAGTCAGTTATATGCAGACCGGGGTCTAATTGGTTTTGTTGAGAATTTCGGTAAAGTAAAGTAAAGTTTTTTGAAAGTTTTGATATTTTGATTTTTGAAAGTTGATTGAGTAAAGTAAAGTAACGTAACGTTTTACAGTTTTTGAAAATTTTTGAATTGCAAGTTCAACTTTAGGTTTGACATTGGTCAAGCCTCAAGTCTGAACAGTTGTAAGTTTTTATTGAATCTTTGAATTTTTTGAATGATCTTTTCCGCTGGCCTTCTGCTAAGGAAATAGTAGGTGGCCTCACAATTTTTTTGCTTGAGTTCTCACGGAGACATGTCTCTGTTGGCCAACTGGCTGGACAGATTCGTGAATCTGTGAGACGACTTTTTGACTCTCAGCTAACTAGTTGACCATTTTCATGACTCTGCCCAGATGGAAGTTTAGCTAGGCACGACAATCAGGTGAAGAGGAAGGAAAGAGTTGTTGGAGGATGGAAGTGATACTGGAGACCTTCAGTAATCAGGAGTTGGCATACTGCTAACTGCCTGGCTGAAGAATCTCTAGTATCATTTTCAGTCTCTAGCTTCTCCAACCGGACACTTCCCAGATTTTTGTGAGAACCCAAGTTTTTCATGCACACGTTCACGTCGCTTGCTTACATCACTACTTCTGACCTGATTAGAGAGAGTGACCTGGAGATTTTTATGTTGAGAGTTAGCTCCTGGAGAGTGGGGGAGAACTTTGTATCCTTTTGGATTTTTTCATTATGGTATTTTGAGTATAGCTCCTAATGGATTTGTAACGAACTTTCTTGACGTTACGAGATTTTGAGTCTAGCTAAAAGGCAAGCGTATGAAGAGTTTAGCCCTTAATTGATTTTAAACAACTCTGTTGATTGAGGTCATTAACAAGAATTAATTGTTGAATTTTTCATTCTTTTCGGATAATCTGGCATATATAAAAGGCTTTCCAATAAGAGGTGTTATTTTAATTAGCCCGCTATTTCAGTAGATGTCACTTTTGGAGCTGTCATTTTTTGACATTTGACAAGTAGAAACTACGCCATTAATAAAAATGGAACGATACATGATTCAACAATGCATTGAAATTATTAAAATTCACTATAAAAATGGTGAAAATGTGGCAGAGACGGTTCGTAAAACTCGAACATTTTTGGGTCGTCGTGAAGCACCTTGTCGGACCGCAATACAGAAACTGGTAGAAAAATTCGAGCTGTCGGGACAAGTTAGTGATGTGAAGAATAAAACCCGTGCACGTCGATCAAGAATAGCCGAGAATATTGCTGCTGTAGCCGAAAGTGTTGAAGAAAACCCAGGTTTGTCCATTCCTCGTCGTTCTTTGGAATTAGGCATTCCACAAACGTCATTACACCGTATTTTGCATAAAGATTTGGGTCTTAAGGCTTATAAAGTTCTGTTAACACAAGAACTCAAGCCGGCCGATCATCAACAACGTCGAGTCTTTGCTGATTGGGTCCTTGAAATGCATGATCCGGAATTCCATAGAAAACTCATCTTGAGTAATGAGGCCCATTTCCACCTCGATGGCTTCGCCAACAAGCAAAATTGTCGCATTTGCGGCTCGGAAAACCCAAGAGTTATTGTTGAAGAGCCTCTCTATCCTCAACGTGTGACTGTACTGACTTACTTTTTCGAAAATGAGGCTGGAGCAACAGTTACGGTGAATGGATTGCGCTATCGACAGATGATTAATTATTTTTTATGGCCGGAATTGGATGGTATTGATCTGGATAATGTTTACTTTCAACACGACGGCGCTACGTGCCATACAACTACAAGCAACGAAACCATTGATCTTTTACGGGAAAGATTTCCGGACCGTGTTATCTCTCGAAGAGGTGATCACAATTGGCCACCGAGATCTTGTGACTTAACACCTTGCGACTTCTTTCTTTGGGGCCACGTGAAAGATAAGGTCTACGCCAACTGCCCAGCGTCGATTCAAGACCTCAAAGATGGAATTCGTGAGGCTATCGAGGACATAGGGCAGCCACTTTGCGATTTGGTTATGGAAAATTTAATGAAGAGGATATGGTCCTGCAGGCGTGGTCGAGGTTTACATTTGGCTGATGTTATTTTCCATTATTAACGGCATACCTTTCTCTTTTTAACGAAATAAAGATCCGATCATTTATCTCCAAAAATGGCATTTTTCTTTGAATATCAAAATAACACCTCTTATTGGAAAACCCTTTATTAACCACATAGTCCTGAATTGAGTGCTTACATATAATTATAAATATATAAATACGTTATAGAGCAACACTGAAGTTGCACACTAGTCCCTAGATTATACAACAACCGTCAGTTAATGAAAGCTTGAATTTTTACATTATTTTAAAAGCAAAAGAACTTCTTTTATCCCTGGTGCTAGCCGACGACAGCCCGTACATTTCCTTTACTTCCGATATTCTTTCGGAGTTTTGGTCCAATTTCTGCACGCTGGCAGGATTATTCTCTTCCCAAATACAAACTGCGAAATAGTAACTGCTAATTAGCGTATCGAGACTGGTACACACACATTTTCATAATGGATACAATGCGAACACCACCCCTCGGTGAGGTCTCCGTATCTAGACCAGATCAGTGTACCATCTGCCAAGACGGAGATTGGTCTGCGCACAGGAAACCAGTTCTGACTCTCTGCGGACACCTATTTCATAAAGCGTGCTTGCGTACATGGATAGGCGACCAAGGTAACTGAATTGTAGGTGTCCCCTTACACAAAAAGATTTCTCCATGTACACTGGCACCGTTCCGAAAAGAAATCAGATTCGACAGGTTAGCCAGATTAATACGTCCTATCACCTCCCGCAGCTGAATCTACCACCACCGACAAGTCCTTCTTCGACTCGTAGATCCTTATCTCCTGGCTTACAGTCAGTAACGACGTCTCACGTTAGTTCACGCATGAATAGTCCAATGCCTGCTACCAATGGTCAAGGCTTGGTAGCGTCAGAAGCGTTAATGGCTGGCTTAAGAATACATATGCAAGATCTTATCCGAGAGGGAATCACACAGAGTATGAACACTCTGCGGGACGAACTCTTTAACAACTTTCCTCTACCAACTCCTGTCGTGCCTCCCGTAGACACTTCTCGACCACCACCACATATATGACAACCTAGACTTTCGACAGAACGGCCCAGACCAGTTGATGAACAACATTACGCAACAGGTAATCAAGATAGATCAGATAGTCCTCAGAGGCCAGGGCCTAATAATATTTCCCAAGCACAGGCGTTTCAGAATGACAGACCTCAACGAAATGCATGGTCAAGGTGTTCTGGAAACCCTCTACGAAGATGGAACATCTCGTATAGTGGAGATAGTTCCAAACTCTCAGTGGATGAGTTTGTCTTCCGAGTTGAAGCGCTCAGTTACTCAGCTCTCGAAGGAGATTTTGACCTCCTAGTGAGAAATATGAGCTCGTTGCTCACAGGTCCGGAAATGGATTGGTATTGGTCCAACCTGGGAATATATTAAAACAGCTCTCCTAGCTGAATGCGGAGTTCCCAAAGACGATGTTATATCTCGGGGCACTTTCCGTCGATTTCTCTTTGGTTTCACACTGCTAATTCTGCTCGGTACATGGGTTAAAAGCACAACACTCAATTTAGGATTCTATTCACAATTTTGTTATCTCAAACTAACATTTCCTTTTATCTTTTTTGTTTGGGATTACAAAACACTTTCTTAATTTTTCTTTCCTTAATAACATAAACACTTTATTCTATTTCTATTCTAATTACACCTCCCTTTATTTGGCGGCCACTTCGGATAGAAAACCGTAAAAATACTTCGCCTATTGTTTTGGAACCGTATGGACCGCTTAGCGAAAACCGATCAAAGTCAACTCTAGACTGCGCTTAGAAACCGACTGTACTCGACTTGGATTTTCGTAATCGCAAGTCTAGTTGCTCAGGATAGGAAAGTGCTTAATTAGCATTCCTATCCTGAGAAAATTATTTACCGCTGGGCATGTTTAAACATGCCCAGAATTATCGCGACGAACGATTGTATTTTCATAAATATCCAACCATCGTCGTGCTATCGTGCATACATTGTTGCGATCACAATGTATGCAGCTCGCGACAATTCGCTGATAAGAGCTTTTTTTGGTGAAGACTTGATCATTTCAGTCTTCACCGACGTAAAATTTTATGCGCCCGATATGTATGTTTGTATGTATGTACATACATATCGTATTTACGACAAATCTTACTGAAGGTAAGATTTATCGTGGGGCTATTTTTCTATCGAAACGACTTGGGTTGAAATTTAAAACTTTTATTTTTCCCAAGTCGTTTTGTGATAAGATATTTTGGTTGTATGCGAAGGAAATTGAAGAAATTGCTGATGGCAATTTCTTCGCCTTGTTAGGAGATAAGCTAACCATGTTTTAAGCATGATTAGCTTATTTCCATTTATGAAAATCAAATATTTTTCATGTTTTTCCCCCAATGATAATTATTACTTATAATTATCATTGTTAACCCTTTTTAGGTATACAACAACGATCTGAAGGTGCGGTTCTAACTAATGTCCCGCAGGCAAAAATTTGGAGAATCTTTCGCAGCATACCACCAAAATCTAGTGCAGTTGCGTGACCAACTGCAGACTCCTATGTTGGATAATGAGTTCTTGGAGATAGTCAAATCCAATCTATTCCCAGACATCCAGAACAAAATATGCTTGCACCACACCTATACTATCGACCATTTGAGATCACTTGTCACTCAAATACAAGCCACACAGCTGCGAATTGCTACGGCTTGTAGCTGGAGCCCTTACCGGAGCCAGCGAGTCAACGTGATTAACAACTGCCGGTCTTCATACCCAGACCAGTCATTAGAAGCAGGCCGTGACACCAGCTTAGGCGACGTGTCAGGCATTTCAACCAGACATGCAGTAGTTTGCTGAAATTGTGATAAACAAAGTCACTTCTACCACGACTGTCTGCAAGAGAGACAACAGGTGTTCTGTTATGGATGCGGACGCAAGAATGTCTTTAAACCAAATTGCAGACCCTGCGCACAGAAAAACGAGAGACGGATCGGGAATCCCAACACCTTTTCTCGACCAGTTTCAACGTCTCGGACGGCAACTGCTACGACGACTCCAGTTCAAGCTTTGCACACGGAGGAGGGTCCGCTCCATCAGCAGGCTCCGACGACGAAACATTGACATGTCCGTTGATATCATTCAGTGACTCTGATGATACCAGCACTCTACCTGATTATACGAATACTTCACTGATATAGACGGAGAACCTGATAGATAGATCGTCAAGCTCCCATTTCCACTTCTGGGGAGCCCATGATACTATTAGACATTTCTTTGGAAAAGTCTGTAATTTTCGATGTCCCGATAACACCGACAGCACCTTTAGCTGACAAGGTTACTTAGCAGGAGATTCGGCCTCTTGGAATTTCTGTACCAAGCTCTGTTATGACGAGTGGGCGTGAGCCTGCTTTATATCCACTGAAGCCGTATCACACGCGTCTGCAGAATTATAATGCAGTAAGAGACCGAATCTTCTCCTCAGTAGTGGAGTTAGTTGACATTATGTATCCTGACCTGGATATTAGACCAAGAAAGAAAAGATCTACCATTCGTTGGCGGGAACACTGTCGACGGATGAGACTGGAAAGAAAAAAACTGGCACAGATTTCCGTGTCGATGCCAGACGACATCCGACCGTATTCCGAAATGAAACTGCTCGGGCGAACTGAGACTGGATTACTTGATAGTGGTGCCACAGTCAGTATTCTAGGCCAGGGAGCTCTAAAGAAGCTTGCAGAAGCAGAGGCTGAGTGGAAGAGGTTTCGGACATAGGTACACGTAGCGAATGGTGCCATGACGACTGTGCATGGTCACGTGAACTTGGACATTACTTTCCGTGATAATAACCTAAACGTGCGTTTTTACGTAGTTCCTGGGCTCACACAGCCACTATATCTAGGAATAGACTAATGGCGTCTATTTGGGTTGGCTCCAGATGTCCTAGGTATAGTTGCAGAAGTGACATCAAGTTTACTACCTACCCCTGACACCGACCGCCATGTTCTTTCCAGTCTAGATCAACAGCGTCTAGAAGCCACTAAACAGCTTTTCCCTTCTTTCGCCTCTTTAGGCCTGGGAAATACATCGTTGGCCACTCACAAGATTGAAACGAATGACGCGACTCCGATAAAACAGAGGTTTTATCCGATTTCACCGGCAGTAGAGAGCTTGATGGATGCGGAATTGCGACGAATGCTATCATTGGTTGTAATTGAGGAAAGGCAGAGTCCTTGGAGCTCTCCAGTTGTACTATGCGGAAGCCTGGAAAGGTTCGGCTCTGTTTTTACGCAGGAAAGTCAACTCCGTTACAAAGAAGGACGCCTATTCGCTGCCGCAGATAGATGCGCTTCTGAGTCCACTTCCTCCGGAAAACTACATTACAAGCCTGGACGTGAAAAACGCATTCTGGTAGATCCCACTAGACGCTGATTCTAGAGAGAAGACTGCTTTTACTGTACCTGGTCATCCTCTCTATCAGTACACCGTGATCACATTCGGCCTTTGCTATGCTCCACAAACTATGTGCCACCTCATGGATAAGGTCATTCCTTTCTATTTCCTGAAAATGTTCTCGTCTACTTGGACGACTTACTGATTCTGTCATCAGACTTTGACTCTCATCTCAAATTGCTAGCCCGTGTAGCGGATTGTTTGAGGAAAGTTGGCCGCACTATCATCATCGAGAAAAGTAAGTTTTGTATCAAAGAGGCCAAATACTTGGGTTTCATTGTCGGAGAGGGAGGTACACGAACTGATCTTGACAAGATTTCAGCCATAGTAGACTATCCGTCACCTAAAACTGTTCGGCAAGCCCGACGCCTACTAGGTATGGTGGGATGGTAGAGACGGTTCATCCCTAACTATGCTGATTTAACTGCCTCCATAACTGACACCTTGAAGAACCCTAGTCAGTTCAAGTGGACACCTGAAGCTTAGACGTCTCTTGGTTTGTTGAAACAAAAACTTACCTCTGCTCCATTGTTAGTGAGTCCATACTTCACCAAGCCGTTCATCATACAGTGCGTTGCGAGCCAACAAGTTATTGGTGTAATGCTGCTTCAACTAGATGACGATGGCCTCAAGAAGCCAATAGCCTACGTTCCGAAAAAGTTGAACTCAGCACAACGAAATTACACCATCACAGAGCAAGAATTTTTAGCTGCAATCTTAAGTGTACAGAAGCTCCGGCCCTTCATAGAACTTATGCCGTTTAAGATAGTGACTGATCTTGCGAGCTTGAAATGGCTGATGGCCCAAAAGGACCTCAGCGGTAGACTTGCTCGGTGGAGTTTGAAGTTTCTGGGTTTCGACTTCACTATTTAGCACCGAAAAGGAAGCCTGAATGTCGTCCCTGATGCGCTGTCACGCATTCATTGCGAGGGCCTGTTAACAAACCAAGATCCTGGCCCGGAGGTTGACTTTAGTTCGCCATATTTCAACTCGTTGGAATATGAAGAACTCAGGCATAAAGTTAAAACGACTTCTGGCAAACTACCAGATCTTTGCGTCAGGGATGGCTTCGTGTACATTCGAACTGTTCCGAGAACAGGCAATCCGATTCAGGAGGAAGAAGTTTGGAAGCTTTGGATTCCACGAGGGCTTATCTCCGACGTTATTTCAAGAGCGCATGATCCGCCACTAGCTTCACACGGAGGTATAATGAAAACACTGGAACGTCTGAGGAGACACTTGTACTGGCCACGAATTACAGTTGATATCAGAAAATACGTAGGCGCCTGTGACGTATATAAAGAGACTAAAGCCCCCAATACTATTCTGAGACCACCTATGGGAGTCCAGTCTGTGACAGAACGACCATGGTAAAAGCTGTATATTGATTTTCTGGGTCCATATCACCGGTCAGTTAAAGGAAATGTCTGCATCTTAATAGTTCTTGACCACTTTCCAAAGCTCCCGATTCTCAAACCTATGAGAAAAGCATCTACACTCAATGTGTGAAAGTTCATCGAAACGTAAGTGTTCCATGTATTCGGAGTCCCGGAAACGATAGTCTCTGACAATGGAGTCCAGTATTGCTCGGCTCAGTTCACCAGATTACTGGACAAATATGGGGTGAAGCACTTGCAAACGGCAGTTTCCTCGCCGCAAGCAAACGCCTCGGAGCGAGTACACAGGTCTCTATTGTCAGGGATTAGAGCATACATGCGGAAGGAACAAACGAAGTGGGATGAGAAGCTGAGTCAGATAGCTAGTTCCCTCACGAGCTCTTTCCACGAAGCAACTGGTCTCTCTCCTTATCGAACACTTTTCGGTCAGCAAATGATTGAACATGGCAGCTCCTATTCCATCTTGGGGAGCCTTGGGACTCTTAATGAGCCTCTGAGAGTAGATGCTGAAGACAAAATGAGATTGATCCGTGCGAGAGTGCAGGAGAAGTTACACCATGCGTTCGAACATGGTTCAAGAGCCATAATCTCAGGGCGAATCCTGTTGATTTCAGAGTGGGTCAAGAATTATTCAGACAGAATTTTGCCCAAAGCAACTTTCAACAGCAGACTAGTGCTAAACTGGGACGAAAATCTGTCAAGTGTCTGGTTAGAGCCAAGAAAGGAAACTCCTTATACGAGCTTGAGGATCTGCAGGGGAAATCCTTAGGAGTCTATCACGCCAAAGACATCAGGCAGTGATAACCATTCTAGAAGCGTCATCTATCTATTTTCACGTTTATTCCTGGTAGCTCTAAGTAGGCATCCAGCTAGCTTCACTGGTAAACTATAGGATATCGCGAAGCCCTCCTATTTCCCCGTCAATGGTGGATGATGTAGCGTCCAAAATACGAACCTACATATTAATATTTACATATCTATAAATAAATAAAGTTATTAATAAAATTTTAAAATGTAGAACAGAAACTTTGGAAAAGAATTGAATTTTGCATTACGAAGTAGCCTAAAGAATTACACTGTAAACAATACATGTAAAAATTTAAATCAAGTATACATACACTTAGAGTATTAGAATTTTAGGTATAGTAAAAATGTATGAAGCATCTGAGTATGCATAGAATAAGTAAATACAAAAATGTCAGATATAAATAATTAGTAGTATTGAAGAATTCTTAGAGTCAAGACTGCGACAAGTACAATACGATACAAAAGTATCGTAATAAAATTATATAAATAAAATAATTTAAAATTTAAAATTTAAAATTTAAAATTTAATAAAATCTTTATTTTTTTTTTGTTTCATGTAAATGAACAAAAAATGGAAACTTGCTCAAGCTGATTTCTGTGAAAGAAATCTCAAAATACATTGATGTTGGTATTCAGGAGTCAACAAGAAATAATAATATTTAACTACCAACCATCAATATTGGTGACCCCGACAACAATTACGAGCACATCAAAATCTATATTCGTCAGAATCTATTTTCGTTATATTAGTGACACCCCGAATAAGAAGTTCAATATTGAAAACATCAATCATCAAAGATTCATGACACCACAAATGACATTTTCGAACATGATCTTTGGTTCCCCCCCTAGTTGTAAGGAACCAATCAGATCGTTTTTGAAAGATAAGAAGAGAGAAGAAAGAAAAACAAACGTCTGATAGATGGTAACACAATTTATCGGTCAATGGTTTAACCATAAAGGTAAACACACCATCACCAAAACAATTCACTATTGAAAATGAATACGGAAACATTTTAAAGCAATTTCCATCGCTATCAGAACCTCCTCGATATGGAGAACCTGTTAAACACAACGTTGTACATCACATTACAACGAAAGGACAACTTCCTTTTAATAGACCACGCAGACTAGATGGAGAAAAATTCAAAATGGCAAAAATGGAGTTTGACCATATGTTACAATTAGGTCTTTGCCAACCATCATCATCTTCAACAGCTTCAGGACTACATTTAGTGGCAAAGAAGAATAGTTCAGATTGGCGTCCTTGTGGGGATTACAGACAGTTAAACACTATCACTATCGCAGACAGATACCCAATCCCTCACATACAAAATTTTTCTTTAAATCTTAGAAATTGCAAAATATTTTCTAAAATAGACCTAGTCAGAGCGTACCATCATATCCCAGTAGCTCCAGAAGACATATACAAAACGGCTATTACAACACCTTTTGGACTTTATGAATTTACACGAATTCCCTTTGGTTTACGAAACGCGGCACAAACCTTTCAGAGATTTATGAACGAAGTAACAAACGGTTTGGACTATGTGTTTACATACATTGATGACATATTGATAGCAAGCCAAAACGAAGCTAATCATAAAAAACATTTAAAAGCACTATTCGAAACACTAGCAATATATCGAATAAATATAAATGTGGCGAAATGTATTTTTGGTCCTACTTCCCTAAATTTCTTAAGCCATTTAATAAATAAGGATGGAATACTTCCTTCTCCTGATAGAGTAAAAATTATTCAAATTTTCCTTCTCCTTCATCTGTCAAACACATACAGCAATTTATAGGAATGGTAAACTACTATCACCGTTTCATACCGAAATTAGCAGAATTACTAAGCCCTATATACAGTAACTTAACACTTTTATTAAAGAAAACAAAAAATACTAAAAATTTTTTGTGGCCACAATCTTGTGAAGACAACTTCCGACGTATAAAAGAAGCTCTTGCGACAGCAACACTGTTAATGCATCCCATTGAAGATACTACTTTTAATCTAACGGTAGACGCTTCATCTCTGGCAATAGGTGCAGTTCTACAACATTTCCACAATAATTGTTGGGAACCATTAGCTTTTCATTCAAAAAAACTAACAAAACCAGAAGAAAAATACTCCGCTTTCGATAGAGAACTTCTAGCAGTCTATTTATCAATCAAACATTTTCGACACATACTAGAAGGTCGTAAATTCGTAATTTTTACAGATCACAAACCACTGACAAATGCTATTTGGACCAAAACGGAGAGAAGTCCAAGAAAAACCAGACAACTGGACTATATAACACAGTTCACATCAGACATACAACTCATCAAAGGAAAAGATAACGTGGTAGTTGATGCTTTGTCACGCACACCAGGCAGTCACGAGGATTGCAATGAAATTGAAAATAAGCATAAAATTGATCTACACATAATTAGCTTAGCACAAACAGACGAAAAAGAGTTAACACACCTTATCGACCAACAACACAAAAATACGAAATCAAAATACAGACTAATAAACTTGGATATTCTGGAAACCAACTATAAACTGTGGTGCGAGGTGTCAACAGAAAAAGCTCGCCCTTACTTACCAACCAAACTGAGAAAATCAATTTTCAAAATATTACACGAAATATCGCACCCAGGTATACGTGCTACAAGAAAATTAATTAGTAACAAATATTTCTGGTCAAATATGAATAAGCAAATTAATGAATGGGCCAAGATATGCTTACCGTGTCAACAATCTAAGATACACAGGCACACAAAATCACCATTTGGAAATTTTGAAATACCAAAAGGTAGAATCGAACATGTGCATTTAGACATTGTAGGACCACTACCTCAGTCGAATACATTTACACTCATACTGACAATCATCGACAGATACACACGATGGCCAGAAGCTTACCCTATCAACGACATCACCGCAGAAAACATAGCCAAAACTTTTTATCAGCAATACGTTTGTCGTTTCGGAGTTCCTTTACAAATGACAACCGATCAAGGAGTTCAATTCGAAACGAAATTATTCCACGAATTAGCTAATTTCCTAGGTTGTCACAAAATTCGCACAACTCCTTTCCACCCACAATCTAACGGAATAATCGAAAGGTTACACCTGCAATTAAAGGCTGCCATTAGAGCTACGAAAGATACAATTAATTGGTCTTCTCATTTACACACAATTCTTTTAGGAATACGTACCACGATTAAAGAGGATTTCCAATGCTATCCAGCAAATTTAGTATACGGACAAGCAATAAGAGTTCCAGGCGAATTTTTCGTAAAAACGAATGACAACATAACAGAATCCAGCGATATGTTAAAAATTTACACATTTTTTTTAAAAATGTGTCACCAACGGATTCTAGGACGTCTAGTACTACATTCTACGTTCCAAAACCACTGAAAGATTGCGAATTCGTTTTTATTCGCAACGACAAAATAAAACCAAGTCTTCAATCACCATACGAAGGTCCTTTCAAGGTAATGGAAGGAGGTGACAAAAATTTTATCGTCGATGTCAACGGAAAATCACTTAAAGACTACATCGACCGTTTGAAGCCAGCATTCTTAGAGAAAATACCCGAACAAAAGATCACGACAAATAAAAAACAACATAAAAAGGTCACATTCAGTTTATAATTATTTTAAAAAAAAATACAAAATAAAAAAATTAAAAAAATAATTTTTTTTTATCTTTAAAGTTCGTTATTTACGTTTTCGTTGAATACTGGGAGGGGAGTGAATGTAGCGTCCAAAATACGAACCTACATATTAATATTTACATATCTATAAATAAATAAAATTATTAATAAAATTTTAAAATGTAGAACGGAAAATTTGGAAAAGAATTGAATATTGCATTACGAAGTAGCCTAAAGACTTACACTATAAACAATACATGTAAAAATTTAAATCAAGTATACATACACTTAGAGTATTAGAATTTTAGGTATAGTAAAAATGTATGAAGCATCTGAGTATGCATAGAATAAGTAAATACAAAAATGTCAGATATAAATAATTAGTAGTATTGAAGAATTCTTAGAGTCAAGACTGCGACAAGTACAATACGATACAAAAGTATCGTAATAAAATTATATAAATATTCTTAAATGATAAAAAATATAAAAATAAAAAAGATTAAACTAACCAAAAAGAAATTGTTATCACTTATAAATAAAAAGAACAAATTCTTTTTTATTATTTCATAGATATTTTAAATAAATCTCTATCTAATAAAATCTTTATTTTTTTTGTTTCATGTAAATGAACAAAAAATCAAAACTTGCTCAAGCTGATTTCTGTGAAAGAAATCTCAAAATACATTGATGTTGGTATTCAGGAGTCAACAAGAAATAATAATATTTAACTACCAACCATCAATAGTGATATACCTGTTGGAATACAACCCTATATACGGTCTTTATCAATCTAAGGGATGAAATCGGCATCGTCACTACTGCGACGACGCCTTGGGGACACCCCCTTGAACAATCGCCGGTCGGAGATCAGAGCGAGATGTTGTGCCAGGAAAGCTTAGCGATCAGTTAGTTAGGTTACTGATCGCGAGGTTTTCTCAGCATCTCGGTACAGGAAGGCAGAGAGTCATCGACCGGCTGGATTTTTTTAGGTTACCAGCTTGTCGATGTACCTTTGGTTTCCAACACGGAGAGGAATGTCGAGGTCTGGTCTAAGACTGACAGGACTTCAGGGACGTGTCCTCGATGCGTCATCGGTCAAGCAGGGCCAACAGTCCTAGTCGAGTACGAGTAATGAGGAACGCTAATTGGGTCGTGGGTGGAGACACACATTGGGCGCCCGCAAGATGAGGGTGATGAAACATCCGACCCTGCTCTGTTATGGTCGTCGATATTAAATAAACTTCAGAAACGTCACATAGTGATTTGACGTGCGACAGCCTGAATGTCATCAGGATATATTAACAGTGGGGAAGTTTTTTTCTGTTTATTCCATTTCGTTTCTCTCAATCATAATGAAGTTGGTCTTGCTCCAAGTAGGAGAAGCCAGTGGTACGACCTGATAAAAAGACATACTAAGGAATGGGCCGAAGAGAAGAGAAGCGGGAATGCAAAGTGAAGTTCATCGCCATTTTGGTAATCGAGAGGAGTGCGCCAAGGCATGACACATGCAAAGAAGTAATCCAGGTTTAAATTAACAAATTATATAGAGTGAAGCCTAAAAGTGCTGATTTCCTTCACCTCTTATCGAAAAGGAAAAGGGAGGAAAACGCCCGGAATTAAAGTACGGAGATTATAATCCCATGTGCAATCTGAGCTCCATACACAATGCGGAATACCCACCAGTCAATATTACGGCTATACCTGTAGCAGCAGACAGACCGTCCGAGTAGCGCCAAGGCGCTAGGCAAGTCACCGTTGTATAACGCGCCGTCTTCCGGAGAAACATAGAAAAAAAAAAACAAAAAGAAAGGAGATTCGATTATAGATGCTATAAATTTATATTGTGATACAGTCCTGTGCACGTATGTGACGGAGATCGCTGGTATTTTTTAACAAAAACCAACAAAAAGGGGGGGATAACGACCCAAATTTGTTGTACATTTTCGTACTTATAGTTTTCTTTTTGCAATCACGCAACAAGTTGGAATCCTGTAGATATTTAATAATTAGGTTTATACATAATATGATTCGAATTAAGTTCTCAAAGTTAAGTGAAAAATGACAGGTTATAGATTTTCCTATTAACATTTGATACAAGAACATATTTACTTGAACACTATGAACACATATTTTTATGGTTTTCCTTTTTGCAATCACGCAACTAATCTTGAATTTTATAGATATCGGGTTTATTGTAATCTAATTGTAAAGCGATAAGCAGGCTCTTAAAATTTCGCCGCCAAAAACTAGAGATAGAGTCTGTAAAAGCGGATTAATATAATTAATATACCTTTTAACTCGCGGTATTTAAAGGAAAAGAAAAACAAGGGAAACCTGTATTTTGTGAATACTTTGTGCGGAGGTTTAATCCAATAGTAGTAGCTAGGGAATCAACATATATATCACACCATTACAAATGCGCTAGGTCTCAACCTAATGTTCATATAGATGGAGGCACTTGCCGCCATCTCACACAAACACACACATTTATGTCTAAATTTGCAGGAAAATCGTCGACACCATTCCAGAGGCACCTCTACGATGGATCTGAGGAAATCGTGAGTAAAGTTTTTTTTTTTGCGTCATTTCATGAAATTGTTATTCGACTGTAAAACATTTTTGAAATTTTATGTATTATATATATATATATATATATATATATATTATATATATATATATATATATTAATACATATGCACACGTGTATATCCATACACAATATTTATAAATAGCTTATATCCTCAAAGGATTGGTATTTAACGCTGTTTCTAGGGGGTCGCAGGGTGTGTCGTGAGAGCATAGTTTTGTTATTACGTTTTTTTTTTTTGCAAGAGAGTGCCTTCGCGGTATAGGCCAACCGAATGAATTAAATCTTAGCAAACGTTGCATTAGCTAACTAGAACGAAGGAGCTTACGGAATAGTACACCTTTCTAGACAAAGTTAATTGAAAGGATCCCCCTTTTTCTTCTTTTCTCTTATCGACCAGCATTTTCGTTTGTTCAGATGTCTTTTCTTTTAATCTTATATATTACTAATAATTACACCAATAATATTTATCAATAAGGAAATAATTCTCTAAACGCGCACAAGTATAAATTTTAAGATCAAGTAATAGTACGGATAGTTTTGGTTATCTTTTCATGCACTTATTTGTTGAGGTCGAAATAGTCGAAATAAGTAAAGGGTTTTCCAATAAGAGGTGCTATTTTGATATTCAAAGAAAAATTCTATTTTTTGAGATAAATGATCGGATCTTTATTTCATTATAAAGAGGAAGTTATGCCTTTAATAATGGAAAATAACATCAGCCAAATGACCACCACGACCACGCCTACAAGACCATATCCTTTTCATGAAATTTTCCATAACTAAATCGCAAAGTGGCTGCCCTATGTCCTCGATAGCCTCACGAGATCCATCTTTGAGGTCTTGAATCGACGCTGGACTGTTGGCGTAGACCTTCTCTTTCACGTGGCCCCAAAGGAAGTAGTCGCAAGGTGTTAAGTCACAAGATCTCGGTGGCCAATTGTGATCACCTCTTCGAGAGATAACATGGTCCGGAAACTTTTCCCGTAAAAGATCAATGGTTTCGTTGCTTGTTTGGCACGTAGCGCCGTCTTATTGAAAGTAAACGTTTGCCAGATCAATACCATCCAATTCCGGCCATAAAAAATCGTTAATCATCTGTCAATAGCGCAATCCATTCACCGTAACTGTTCCTCCAGCCTTATTTTTGAAAAAGTAAGGTCCAATGACCCCGCGGGACCATAAACCGCACCAAAGAGACACACGTTGAGGATAGAGAGGTTTTTCAACAATAATTCTTGGGTTTTCCGAGGCCCAGATGCGACAATTTTGCTTGTTGACGAAGCCATCGAGGTGGAAATGGGCGTCATCACTCAAGATGAGATTTCGATGGAATTCCGGATCATTTTCAAGCATTTCAAGGACCCAATCAGCAAAGACTCGACGTTGTTGATGATCGGCCGGCTTGAGTTCTTGTATTAACTGAACTTTATAAGCCTTAAGACCCAAATATTTATGCAAAATACGGTGTAATGACGTTTGTGGTATGCCTAATTCCAAAAAACGACGAGGAATGGACAAACCTGGGTTTTCTTCAACACTTTCGGCTACAGCAGCAATATGCTCGGCTGTTCTTGAGCGACGTGCACGGGTTTCATTCTTCACATCACTAACTTGTCCCGACAGCTCGAACTTTTCTACCAATTTCTGTATTGCGGTCCGACAAGGTGCTTCACGACGACCCAAAAATGTTCGAGTTTTACGAACCGTCTCCGCCACATTTTCACCATTTTTATAGTGAATTTTAATAATTTCAATGCGTTGTTGAAACGTGTATCGTTCCATTTTTATAAATGGCGTAGTTTCTACTTGTCAAATGTCAAAAAATAACAGCTCCAAAAGTGACATCTACCGAAATAGCGGGCTAATTAAAATAATACCTCGTGATGGACGTCTAAAGATTTTTCTTCCTCCTATCATTCTCCTGGTAGCCTCTCACCATTAAGGTCGACTAGGTTCACTACTCCTCTGTTTCAGTTCAATAAAGGGAGTCTGAAAATAAATGCCCTCAGAGTCAGATGGGTGGTTGGTGCGTGCAATGAATGCATACCATCTGCGCCTTCGATTTGGATGTAGGTAAGTGACGTAAAGGTCACTTCAGGACTGAATATGTGCCGGCGTTTTGGTTAAAGGCATGAGATTTGTTTTGTATATGCCAGGCGGCAGCGGTAGGCTTTTTCGGGGAACCTCCCCACACTCTCCGTCAATAGCCGATGCGTGCTAGCGTGCCGCCCTGCAGTCAATGCTGTCCGCCGAGTGATCTGTCAGCTCATGCTGGCAGTCTGGACTTCACGTCCAAGCCAATTACTCAACATAGTTCGATAACAGTCTCTTCAAATAAAAATAACTTGTCACAACATTTTTCACGTTTTGTGCTCAGTTCTGCGTACCCTAACAAGCTAGCATACCTTTTTTTGCAGATTCTCTCAAATTTGGTCGTAGTTAATGTCGTGTACGTTTACATCCCACACTATATATGTGTTCGTTTTTCAAGCTACCCGACGTGACAAGTTATGCGAAAAGACCTATAATAAAGTAAGCTTACTCACTTTTTCCTCGATTCTTTGAGATTCTTAAAAGGAATAAGGATCCAAGTTTTGTTTCGATGTATGCGTGTAGTTATTATAGCGTTCTACTTTATTTCCCGTAGTATTATTGTCTATAGTTGCTAATATAGTTTTATTTCATAATGTAACGTAATAAGAATATTATTGAATTTTTTAATTGCGCACTAAATATTTCTACCTCATTCCCTACATGAACCAGATTATTGCTCACATCAATATTTGGTATAGAGTTGTATGTTTGAAAATCAATTAATCCACAAACATAATCCGTTGCTAGCTCCAGCGGAGGAAAGTACTCAGCAGCAGTGAGTAGAGATGAATTTCCCGTGAGAGTAAGTGTTAATGACATTGCGGTTGATAATGAACTGTCACAATTTCAATACAGATACATTTATTTATAGATAATAATTAATGGCTATAACAATTATATAAAAACTCTAAACATAAATGACCGCAAATTACTGCATCATAGTTCTGATAAGAACCGTAGTTGTACGTAATATTACTACTCAAGTAGTTTATGAGCTCCCTTGGTGGTTGGAGATTGCCAAAGCTATCAAAGTATTCGATGTTCTCACCTTTCTTATAGTACGCTACCCAGTGTGTACCTGCTCCAGTTGAGATATCCAAGTTAACAATACCGCTTTCTCGCTTCCATGGCTTTTTAGGTAGATTATCACGCATAAATACTCCTCTGAAGTGCGGTAAGTGTGTGGTATACTTGTGAAGATCCAACTCATTTAGCGGTCTTTTGGGTAGCGTCTTTAATAGTTTTTTGGTTGAGGTTGTAGATAGAGTCCAAGACCTTTCCTGTACGGCTTTAGGAATAGCTGTTTCCATCTTTACCAACCGCTATAGTTTCCATTGCTTGGTTAAGTCATTTGCTTTCTTCCAATTTTGCCCTTGCCGCGCTGGTATTTATGCGTGATAATCTACCTAAAAAGCCATGGAAGCGAGAAAGCGGTATTGTTAACTTGGATATCTCAACTGGAGCAGATACACACTGGGTAGCGTACTACAAGAAAGGTGATAACATCGAATACTTTGATAGCTTTGGCAATCTCCAACCACCAAGGGAGCTCATAAACTACTTGGGTAGTAATGTTACGTACAACTACGGTTCTTACCAGAACCATGATGCAGTAATTTGCGGTCATTTATGTTTAGAGTTTTTATATAATTGTTATAGCCATTAATTATTATCTATAAATAAATGTATCCATATTGAAATTGTGACAGTTCAATATCAACCGCCATGTCATTAACACTTACTCTCACGGGAAATTCATCTCTACTCACTGCTCCTGAGTACTTTCCTCCGCTGGAGCTAGCAACGGATATGTTTGTGGATTAAATGATTTTCAAACATAGAACTCCAAACCAAATGTTGATGTGAGCAATAATCTGGTTCATGTAGGGAATGAGGTTGTTGAGATACGTGATGGATCCTATGAGATTGATGATATAGCAAAATATTCCTTGTACTTGGATAAAGAAGGGAGAAGGATAAAGGTTGCGATAAAGGCTAATAATAATACATTGAAGAGTGAAGTTAAGGCAGCTGAAGAAATACATTTTGAAAAACAGAGAACCATAGCTCCTCTGCTAGCATTCAGTAAAAGAAACTTATCTGCTAATATAGTGCATACATCAGAGTTGTCAGTCAACATCTTGAAAGTAAATATTATAAGCATCGAATGTAATATTATATCAGGATCATTCTTCAACAACACACAAGTACACACTCTTCACGAGTTTTCACCGAACGTGGGGCCTGGGTATAAAATAGTGAAGGTACCCAAAAATGTAATCTATTTGTCTGTAAACACCAAACGTATAAGTTCTCTAGCATTGAAACTCCTTGACCAAGATGGTGACTTAATCAACTTCAGAGGAGAGACTATAACCATCAGGTTACATTTGAAGCCACAGCATGTTGATATACAATAATGATAAATACGAGTTCGGAGCAAATAAGATCATTAGTCAGCAAACAATTTTGAAGCAGTCAAGACCTAAATTAACACCTGCAAATATAGCATATTTACAATAGATAGGCCTGACGCTGAAACATTGAATAAAGGAATACTAGATATTGCACCAGACGCTTGTTTTAATAACAGTGTTACTAAATTTGAACATCACTCCTATACACCATTTCTAACATCATTTACAAACAGTGATGAAATCCGTATCTCTGTACAACTTCAGGACTTGAATCTTCTACCTAGCAAGAGTTTTTTTTACATTGAGGGATCGCTAACAAAGCTGGATGGAACCGTTTCAGCAACCGCATAATTAGCTAACAACGCTCTACCATTTCTTTTTGAGGAAATACGCTATGAATTGAATGTATGGAAATCGATCGTACAAGAAATCTTGGGATTGCGACAACATTAAAAAACTACGTATCGCTAAATGCAAATGTATGCAGAATACTACTCAACGGCAGCTGGCCACCAGATTCATCCGTTATACCAGCCAATGGACTGTTTAATTATTGTGTAGCTCTGAAATATTTATTTGGATTCGCTGAAGATTACAAGAAAATTCTGATAAATTCCAAACATGAACTCATATTGATTCGGAGCAGGACAGATGCTAATGCCATTATATCGCCCAGAGATGAGGTGAAAATTGAAATTACCAAACTTCAATGGAGCATTCCGCAAGTTACAGTATCCGATGATGAAAAGCTGCAACTATTTAAAATTATCGGGAGAGGTCGCCCGATTCAAATACCCATTCTGCAGCTGCGACATATATGAGTATCCAGTACTACCGGAATCCACGCATCAAATCTGGTCAGTTAAGACTTCCACTCAACTGGAGAAACCTCGATTTATCATCTTAGCATTACAAACGAAGCGAAGGAACCATAAAACCAAAGATGCAAACAAGTTTGATCACTGCCAACTTACCGATGTTACAGTTCATTTGAACGCAGAATCATATCCCTATGATGATTTGAATTTGAAATTTGATTTGAATAAATATGCATTGCTGTATGACATGTATATAAAGTTTACACAATCATAATATTGTCATCAGTATCAGCCGTTTCTCACATGGGAGAAGTTCAAAACCGATGCTCCGATTGCTGTCATTGATTGCTCACATCAAAATGAAACAATAAAAACTGGACCTGTTGACATAAGGCTAGAATTCAAGACATCTGAAAATATACCGGCTAATACAACAGCATATTGCCTGCTTCTACACAATCGAATAGTGGAATACAGTCCGCTGACAAGTGAAGTTAGAAAGTTAAATTAAGAAGATGGCTGTCATCGTAGACGTCCAAGTATTCAAAACAAATCTCAATGAACTCATCACTAAAGAACTGGCAATTTTAAACAATGAAAACCAGATGCAGCACTTCATATTTCAACCACCGTTCAGATACAAAGATTGTTATGGTCGTAGCGTATTGCATATAGCAATATGCCACACGTCCTGCAGCGCGTATGTCAGCTACTGTCCATAGCGGACAATGTAAACGTACCCCGACCGAGAGTGATGCTGTACTCAAGCTGGAGGTCACGATCTTGCGAAAAAGAAGAAGAAGAATCCGAGCGGACGACAAGATAAGACCTCTTCTTGGTAGAAAGTTGTCAATACAGGACACGCGACTGATTAACGGAAGTGAATATTCGCAAATTTTCTTACTTTATCACACCCCCCCCCCCCCCCCCGAAAAAGGAGTAACATTAATAGTGCCAAAGCAAGAAGTTAGGAATTTAATTGGAAAAGCGGCAGGGTGTTGGGATTAATCTCGGCCACCTTGCTTATAAAACGATACGGAAGGAAATAAAATTCACGCTAGCGTGCCACATGTAAGTACAACGCAAATAAATAATTAAGAAATTACGATAGAATGGGCATCTGATAAATTCACCCTTTTCCCCTTGGCCTAATAAACAGGTAAAGAAGAGATATAGATTGCGGAGTGTTGCAGAGAGAAGAGCCTGTGAGGTGACAGGACATCCTCTGAGTAGAAAGAGGGAAATAAACCCAATAACAGTTCCATCGAATAAGCCTAAAAGGCTACAAGAGTCCTCACGTAGTCTGGGCGGATAGAAACGGTTCCAGGAAGGCCCCAGGAAGTCGCTGATGTTGCTAGCAAGGAGCGAAAGTGGATGATACCGATCCACGGGAAGTATTTTATCTCAATACATTTCTATATAGTAAGATTAAGTGTAATAAGCCCCACCACCGTGGAAATCTATACATATACGTATAACACGTGCATCAACTTGTCAAAAGCTAGGTTAGGGCTTAGGCATTCGAGAGTTTTCTTGTTGTCGCATCATGTGAATCATTTGTATAAACGCTTACCAAAGATACGTCATTTTAAAGCTATCCTGTTAATCGAACGGTACCAGTAATTTTAGTATTTTTTAGAACATGTTTATGTGTTTATATAGAAGTGAAGTAGATAACTCCTCCGATATAAGTGTGATGATATTAACTCTAATCCATAGGCGTATCAGCTAAACAATAGTGTTAGCACCTTTAGTATAGAAACGTGACCTAGGAGTTACTCACTTACGTGATTCAATTAATGAACACTTACGTGATTCACTTACGTGATTCAATTAATGAACAATGAATTAACTTTATTTCCTAATTTATATCCATTAGTATACTCAAGCTTAATCAAAGTTATCCATATATGTATACCTGATGCGGACGTTGCGAGTCGCGAATGAGTCCAATTAATGACTCATGAGTTTTGTTAGCGTACCATATTGAAGGAAGAGATTTTTTTGCAAATCTGAAAATCAGTAAGAGCCATCCAAGATGTGCCACCCTGAATTAGAGGAAAGGAGACGTTAAATAGTAAGAATTCTTGCGAGGAAAAACGAGAATTAAAAAGGAAATTTCTTAGATGATTAGGGATGAATCGGTACTTGTGCTTCCATAGAAGAAATTACCCGATCAGTTAGTACGTAGGGCGGATGAGGAAGACGACTCTTCCCTGTCCAAAGGATTTTCTTCCAACTTGATTCATTTCAGCATAGCCAACGGATTCCATCGCCTCCAGGGAGCTCCTTCGGGGATCGAATGAAGAGTAAGTCAAACTTAAATAAAACAAAAAAACAAAAAAAAATGCAAACAAATTCTTTTTATATTGTTCAGTATATTATTATAATTTTTATAACAAAAGTTTTCCTGATCACTAAGAATAAACACAAAATTATGTAGATTATATACTATCTTACACTGAATATAATAATTTCGCTAACGTATAAGCTTGTGTGAGAAAGCTCGGTGACCACAGGTCGTGTCCCATACATTGCTTCTGGAAGTGTTAGGTTGTCTACAAGCGATCCCCCGCGGTTCGTCGGAAAGAGAAACGATTATCGGTTCAAAGCTAAAATAGAAAAAGAATTAACAAGAATGCAAGAAAAAAAAAAGGACAAATTTTGAAAATATGAAAAATTCCCAAAACAAAAAATTTTTATTAGATATATACATAATGCATACAGCCGGAAAATTAATATTTTTTTATAAAAACAAAAACAAATATATAAAGGGGAGACGACTTGAAAGTTATGGATTAATTGGATTCTCACTTGATTATTGATTCTTCGCATCCACCAATAGTAGTTGAAAGTATCTTTTTCTTGTTTCGTTTTTCCTTGATTTTATTAGTTAATCCTATTGAAACGGATATATTGAATTTGAATTTGTGTTGTTTTAGACAATAGTTATCGTGAACTAAATAAATAAAATAAAAAGAAAAAGAGAAAGAAATCGTTCAGATAGCATTAGATTATATTTAATTTTCGGAAACAAAAGGAGTTTATCCTGGCACATTCTTGTCAGGTATACATACGTACATTCCTTAGCATAGCGACTTAGGCACAATTTTTTTCCTGTAAGATAATACTACTGGATACAACTTATCAGTCGTTCCGCAGAGATTAGAGCGAATAGTTACCTAATGAGTTTTGAATAATTTAATATATCAAAGAGATCGAAATTAATAAGAGGAAGAAAAACGTACCGTAACCAACGCTCTAGTTGTCTCGGGAATAGTATGTTGGTTAAGTTTAGAAAGTAGTAGAATTAAGAATTCATTTGTACTATTAGGAGGAAAGATAAGCCATGTTAATGAAATTGGAATTAAAAGAGAATTTTTATAACGTAAAAATGCCGTGCTGAGAATTTGTATTTTTTCCTTCACATCCTGGAGCCCTCCCGAATAACATAGAGGTTGTCTAGGTCCTCCTAGTCTTTCTCTCTCGTCCACAGGTCAGCAAAGGGACTTTGAAATAGTGCCCCTCAAGTCAAAGGGAGGATGGGGCATGGCAATGAAGGCATGCCATCTGCGCCTTCACAGTAAGTAGGTAAGTGACGTAAGGGTCCCTTCAGGACCGAGTGTGTGCCGGCTTTTTTTTTTTGTAGGTAGGCATGATATTTTTTTTTGATTATGGGTGATGACAGTGGCAGGTATTTTCGGGAACTCCCCCACACTCTCCGCCAACCTTAGCCGAGGTGCTAGCATGCCGCCCTGTGCTATCGCTGTCATCGAGTGATCTGTCAGCTCATGCTGACAGTTTGGACTTAACGTCCTGAACAATCACTCTCGCAACATACTTCCATAACAAAATGGCGCCCAACGTGGGGCCACCTCAGTTAGACTTCGGTGGTCTAAGTATGACTTTTGCTGAGGACTGAGATTACTTCGAGATATGGACATTTGGCTGGCTTGTAGCTAAATTGTCTGACTCGGCAATCTCACAATCAGTGGAAGTTATATGTGGACCTGAGTCTAATTGTTTGTTATTTGGAATTTTTTTGAGTAACGTAACGTTTTAAAGTTTCTGAAAGTAAAGTAAAGTTTTTGAGATTTTGATTTTTTTGTAACGATTAAAGTAAAGTAAAGTTTGTTTTGTTTTTTTGAAAGTTCTCTTGAATTGAAGTTCGACTCTAGGTTTGACTTTGGTCAAGCCTCGAGTCTGAACAGGTGTCTAGTTTTTTTATTTTTTTTTTAGCCTTTTGAATTTTTTTGAACGATCTTTCCCGCTGGCCTTCTGCCATGGAAATGGTAGGTGGCCTCACGAAATTTTTCGTTTGCGCTCTCGCGGAGACGTGTCTCTGTTGGCCAACTGGCTGGACAGAGTTGGGAATCTGCGAGACAACTGGTTGGCTTCCAGCTAATTAGTTGACCAGATTCATGACTCTGCCCGGCTAGCGAACTGACTGGACACGATCATTCGGTGAAGGAGAAGAGAACGAGTGCTCAGAGGATGGGATTGATGCTGGAGATCTTCAGTAATCAGGAGCTGGCATACTTCTAACTGCCTGGCTGAAGAATCTCTAGTAGCATTCTCAGTCTTTGATACCTCCGACTTTGCCCTTCCCAGATTTCTGCAAGAGCTCAAACTTTTTCATGCACACACTCACGTCACTTGCTTATATCTGTATTATGACCTTGGAAGAGAGAGAGCGACCTGATCTTATGTAGCGACCTGATACCTTGTGTTGGGAGAGCTCCTGGGAGGTGAAGGAGAAACTGTATGATTATTTTCTTTGAAGAATTTTTTTTGTCGTTGAAACGCTTTCGCCTTTATAAAATTTTTTGAAATTTCTTCAGACTGTTGGAAGGATATTTTCTTGAAGTATAAAATCTTGTCCAACTTGCAACTTTAACCTAGTTAGTGTATACTATAGCACGGAAGTCTCTTAATGGTATACATAAGCTTCCTTTTCGTATAGTAATTATTTAGCAGATAAAGACAGTACACTTATGAGAATTTTCTGAATTTTGGAGTTAAGAAAGTTTTTTAGTATCTATAGGTCCAGTAGCTTGTTTTCATAGGAATATACAAAGCCTTCTTATATCCGAAGTTTTGTCGTCGCGTACTGCACATATACGTATTACACATAACCCATGAACTGGTATATTACGAGTATGTAACGGGTGTAAATAATGTTCTAGTGACGATAGTTACCCACATGAAATTTAGTTAACCACTTTCGTTTATTTTTTTCACGTAATACACGTTAATAACTGGAGTAGCTCATGAGCTCCGATCTTGTGTGAGCTTATTAGCTGCGATTGTTGATTTTCTTTGAACTTTCTCTGACAGTCTTCGTCGAACCTTTGGTTTGCAAAACGTTTTCAATTGCTACTCACTATGGCTACAGTAAGAACGCCACCACCTGCGACAAACAGTATGTCAATGCTACCTGAACCATGCTCCATCTGTCGTGATGCAAGCTGGTCAGCCGAAAGGAAGCCTGTAATAACCGTATGTGAGCACATTTTTCACCAAGCATGCCTGCAGCATTGGATAGGTGAACATGCTAGTTGTCCTAACTGCCGATGTCATATTACACAACAGGACTTCAGAGAATATAATGGTGCAATACCGAAGAGACCGAAGAAGGTGAAGCCGGTGAAGTCTACTAAGCACGATGTGCCGAACTTAGATTTGCCTAGTTTCGACCTACCACCACCTAATAGACGCTCGTTATCTCCAGGAATGGGCGATTTGCATTCCCGGACGTTCACTAATCACAACTCACGGCAAGACAGTTCATTACCCCCAGCGGCCACACCTCAGCTGCTACGGATGCGCTGTTGGAAGGCTTACGCTTACAAATGCACGACTTGGTACGTGAAGGTCTCGAACAGAGCCTCAGTGCATTACGGTCTGAGTTAGTAGATAGTGTCCGTCAGCAAGTAGCAGCCACAGTGCCACCAATAGATTTTTCACGTCCTCCTTCGGCTAGGGGAAATCCCAGACCATCTGACGATTTTCCCAATTTGCATAGACAATCCTTTAATCGACCTCCATCCGCTTTTGGTCAGCCTCTAAATCAGCCCGCACCAAACCCTGTACCACCACCACCACCTATTCGTGTTCCTGCAGGCATAGGACAGCGACGTTCTGGCAGCCCTATCCGCAGGTGGAATATCTCCTACAGCGGTGACAGTTCTCGGCTCACAGTCGATGAATTTGTATTCCGAGTAGAAGCCTTGACTTATTCGGCTTTGGAGGGAGACTTCGACTTACTGGTACGACATATGACGACTCTGCTTTCTGGGCCAGCAATGGACTGGTACTGGTCTCTCCTGAGGCAAAATTCCACGCCGTCATGGGAGTATGTGAAAGCAGCTCTATTAGCTGAATGGGGAGTACCCAAAGACGACCTTAAGGTCAAAGTCCAGCTTATGCTGCGCAAGCAGAAAGGAGGAGAGTCATTTGCCACTTACTACCAGCATCTAGTACAGTTACGAGACCAACTGCAGAATCCGTTGCCAGACGTGGAATTTTTGGAAATAGTTAAGGCAAACTTACTGCCAGAAATACAAAATAAAATTTGTTTGCATCCGACAAACACCATCCACCAGCTCAGGATTCTGGTGAATCAAATTCAAGCGACGCAGCTGCGCATCGCAACAGCAAGTAGTTGGAACGCTTATCGCGGACAAAGAGTCAGTGAAGTGGATGGATATCATTCGACCGAGGCTGACTTGAATATATCACCTGAGCGCAGCGAGGAAGTCTCACTATCTGCCATTTCAACCCCTAGAAATGTAACCTGGTGGAATTGTGACCAGTCCGGTCACTTCTACCAATATTGCCGGCAGGAACGACGAACTGTATTCTGTTACGGATGTGGAAGGAAGAACACCTTCAAGCCAGATTGCATTCAATGTCAACAGAAAAACTTCAGACGGGTCGGGAATACCAACACCTCTTTCGGACCAGCGTCGACATCACGAGCAATCAATGCATCGAACACTCCAGTTCAAGCTTTGAGCAAGGAGGAAGGTCCGCTCCATTGACAGACACTAGCGAGAACTCCCTGATATGTCCTCTGATATCATTCAGTGACTCTGATGGTATCAGTAAAACACCTGATTGTACGATTACGTCTTTGATATAGGCGGAGAACCTGATGGATTTCTCTGCAGACCTTCAAGCTCCCATTTCCACTTCTGGGGAGCCCATGACCTTATTAGACACTTCTTTAGAAGAGTCTTTAATCTTCGATGTCCCATTGACACCTATCGCACGTGTAGCCGACAAAGTTACTGAGCAGGAGATTTGGCCTCCTGTCATTTCTGTTTTAAAACGGCCACCAAGCTCTGATATGACGAGTGGGCGTGAGTCAATTTTATATCCGCTGACGCCGTATCATACGCGTCTGCAGAAATATAACGCAGCAAGAGACCGAATCTTCTCCTCAGTAGCGGAGTTAGCTGACATTATGTTTCCTGACCGGGATGTGCGACCGAAAAAGAAACGATCAACCGTTCGTTGGCGGGAATACTGTCGACGGATGAAACAAGAAAGGAAAAATTTGGCACAGATTTCCGTGTCGATGCCAGACGACATTCGACCGTACGCCGAAGTAAAGCTGCTCGGGCGAACTGAGAATGGATTACTTGATAGTGGTGCCACTGTCAGTATCCTAGGCCAGGGAGCTCTAGAGAAGCTTGTGGAAGCAGATGTCGAATGGAAGAGGTATCGAACACAGGTCCAAGTAGCAAATGGTGCCATGACGACTGTTCATGGTCATGTGAACTTGGACGTCACTTTCCGTGGTAAGACCCATAACGTGCGTTTTTACGTGGTTCCTGGGCTCACACAGGCACTATATCTGGGAATAGACTTCTGGCGTCTATTTGGGTTGGCTCCAGATGTCCTGGGTATAGTCGCAGAAGTGAATCCAAGTGGGATAGCTACCTCTGACACCGACTGCCACGTCCTTTCTAGTTTCGATCAGCAACGCTTGGAAGCCACAAAACAGCTTTTCCCCTCTTTCGCCTCTTTAGGCCTTGGGACAACATCATTGGTCACTCACAAGATTGAAACGAATGACGCCGCCCCGATAAAACAGCGCTTTTATCCGATTTCGCCGGCAGTACAAAGTTTAATGGATGATGAATTAGAGCGAATGCTATCGCTGGGTGTGATAGAGGAGAGCCAGAGTCCTTGGAGCTCTCCAGTTGTTCTGGTAAGGAAGCCTGGAAAGGTCCGGCTTTGTTTTGACGCCAGGAAGGTCAACTCTGTTACGAAGAAGGATGCCTATCCGCAGATAGACGCACTTCTTAGTCGACTTCCTCCGGCAAATTACATAACGAGCCTGGACCTGAAAGACGCATTCTGGCAGATCCCACTGGACGCTGAATCCAGAGAGAAGACCGCTTTCACAGTACCTGGTCATCCTCTCTATCAGTACACGGTGATGCCATTCGGCCTATGCAATGCTCCACAAACTATGTGCCGCCTCATGGATAAAGTCATTCCTTTCGATCTTCGTGAGAACGTTCTCGTCTATCTAGACGATTTATTAATTCTGTCTTCAGACTTCGATACTCATCTCACGCTGCTAGCCCGTGTAGCGGATTGTTTGAGGAAAGCTGGCCTCACTATCAACGTCGAGAAGAGTAAGTTTTGCATTAAAGAGACTAAATACTTGGGATTCATTGTAGGAAAGGGAGGTATGAGAACTGACCCTGACAAAATTTCAGCCATAGTTGACTATCCGTCACCTAAAACTGTTCGGCAAGCTCGACGCCTACTAGGTATGGCGGGATGGTATAGACGGTTCATCCCGAACTATGCTGATTTGACTGCCTCCATTACAGACACTTTGAAAAACCCCAGTCAGTTTAAATGGACGCCTGAAGCCCAGACGTCTCTTGATCTTTTAAAGAAAAAACTTACTTCTGCTCCGTTGCTATTGAGTCCAGACTTCACCAAACCGTTCGTGATCCAGTGCGATGCGAGCCAACAAGGTATTGGAGCAGTGCTGCTTCACCTAGATGACGATGGCCACGAGAAGCCAATAGCCTACGTTTCGAAAAAGTTGAACTCAGCACAAAGAAATTACACCGTCACAGAGCAAGAATGCTTAGCTGCACTCTTGAGCGTGCAGAAGTTCCGGCCCTTCATAGAACTTATGCCATTTAAGATAGTGACGGATCATGCGAGCTTAAAATGGCTGATGTCTCAAAAGGACCTCAGCGGTAGACTTGCACGGTGGAGTTTGAAGCTTCAAGGCTTCGACTTCACTATTGAGCACAGGAAAGGAAGCCTGAACGTCGTCCCTGATGCGCTGTCACGCATTCATTGTGACAGCTTGAACACAAACGAAGATCCTGGCCCGGAAGTTGACCTTAGTTCGCCATATTTCAATTCGTTGGAATATGAGGAACTGAGGCATAAGGTTAAAACGACTTCTGGCAAACTACCAGATCTTTGCGTCAGGGATGACTTCGTTTATATCCGGACTGTTCCGAGAACAGGCGATCCTATTTAGGAGGAAGAAGCTTGGAAGCTTTGGATTCCACGAGGGCTCGTCACCGACGTCATTTCAAGGGCGCATGATCCGCCACTAGCTTCACGCGGAGGTATAGGGAAAACACTGGAACGTCTGCGAAGACATCTGTACTGGCCACGAATGACAGTTGATGTCAGAAATTACGTAGGCGCCTGTGACGTGTGTAAAGAAACGAAGGCTCCTAATACTATTTCACGACCACCTATAAGAGTCCAGTCTGAGACAGAACGACCATGGCAAAAGCTGTACATTGATTTTCTAGGTCCATATCCTCGGTCAGTAAGAGGAAACGTCTGCATCTTCATAGTTCTTGACCACTTTTCTAAATTTTCACTGCTCAAACCTATGAGAAAAGCGTCTACGCTCAATGTATGCCAATTCATTGAGACGGAAGTGTTCCACGTGTTCGGAGTACCGGAAACGATAGTCTCTGACAATGGAGTCCAGTTTTACTCTGCTCAGTTTACCAGATTACTGGATAAGTATGGGGTGAAGCACATGCGAACGGCCGTTCACTCGCCCCAAGCAAACGCCTCAGAGCGAGTAAATAGGTCTCTATTGTCGGGGATTAGAGCATATATCAAGAAGGAACACACGAGATGGGATGAGAAACTAAGCCATGTAGCTAGTTCCCTCAGGAGCTCTTTACATCAAGCTACTGGTTTCTCTCCCTATCGAACACTCTTCGGTCAACAAATGATTGAACATGGCAGCTCCTATCCCATCTTGAGGAGCCTTGGAACTCTTAATGAGCCATTGAGAGTGGACGCAGAAGACAAAATGAGATTGATCCGTGCGAGAGTGCAGGAAAACTTACAACACGCATTCGAGCAGGGTTCACGAGCCTACAATCTCAGGGCGAAACCTGTCGAGTTCAAAGTTGGTCAAGAGGTGTTTAGACGGAATTTTGCCCAAAGCAATTTCCAGCAGCAGACCAGTGCAAAACTGGGACCGAAATTTGTCAAATGTCGAGTCAGAGCCAAGAAAGGAAATTCCCTATACGAGCTTGAGGATCTGCGGGGAAAACTGTTAGGTGTCTATCACGCTAAAGACATCAAGCAGTGATCATCATTATGAAAACATCGTCGATACTTATTGTCGTTTATTCCTGGTAGCCCTAAGAAGGCATCCAGCCAGCTTAACTGGTAAACTATATCATATCGCGAAGCCCTCCTATTGCCCCGTCAATGGTGGGTGATATACCTGTTGAAAGTCAATCTCATCATAGCACCCCTACCGCTTATGAGTAGATAACCTTTTATAGTCCCTTCCGGATTGGCCTCATTAGGAGGAAAATTTTTCCTTGTCTGTCCTGCTGCAACATTTCGTTAATCGTCAGACATAGTAGTACTAGATCTATTCCTGGTAGCCCTAAGAACGCATCCAGCCAGCTTAACTGGTAAACCATAGGATATCACGAAGCCCTCCTATTGCCCCGTCAATGGTGGGTGATATACCTGTTGGAATCCATTCCCATATTCGGCTGTCAACATGTCACTACTTCGACGACGCCTTGGAGACACACCCTTGAACAATCGCCAGTCGGAGATCAGGGTGAGATATTGCGCCGGGAAAGCCCAGTGATCAGTTCTTTGGGTTGCTGATCGCAAAGCTTCCTCAGCATTTCGGTGAAGGAGGGCAGAGAGGCATCGACGGTCTGGATTCTTTAGGTTACCAGCTTGTCGATGTACCTCTAGCTTCCCACACGGAGAAGGATGTCGAAGTTTGATCAAGGACTGACGAGACTTCAAGGATGTGTCCCCGACGCGTCATCGGCAGTAGAGTTCGAGTGATGAGGAAAGCATTGGGTCGTGGGTCGAGACACACATTGAGCGCCCGCAGTGATGAGGCCTTTGTTTAAGACCGGCTAGCTCAGTCGACCATTTTTCAGCGTCGTCTGAACCACAGGTGGTGTAGACCACTCTGTATTGTTATGGTCGTAGCGTATTGTATATAGCAATATGCTACACGTCCTGCAGCGCGTATGTCGGCTGCTGTCCATAGCAGACAATGTAAACGTACCCCGACCGAGAGTGATGCTGTACTCAAGCTGGAGGTCACGATCTTGCGAAAAAGAAGAAGAAGAATCCGAGCGGACGACAAGATAAGACCTCTTCTTGGTAGAAAGTTGTCAATACAGGACACGCGACTGATTAACGGAAGTGAATATTCGCAAATTTTCTTACTTTATCACACCCCCCCCCCCCAAAAAGGAGTAACATTAATAGTGCCAAAGCAAGAAGTTAGGAATTTAATTGGAAAAGCGGCAGGGTGTTGGGATTAATCTCGGCCACCTTGCTTATAAAACGATACGGAAGGAAATAAAATTCACGCTAGCGTGCCACATGTAAGTACAACGCAAATAAATAATTAAGAAATTACGATAGAATGGGCATCTGATAAATTCACCCTTTTCCCCTTGGCCTAATAAACAGGTAAAGAAGAGATATAGATTGCTTATATCGCCGACACCCTGCGGAGTGTTGCAGAGAGAAGAGCCTGTGAGATGACAGGACATCCTCTGAGTAGAAAGAGGGAAATAAACCCAATAACAGTTCCATCGAATAAGCCTAAAAGGCTACAAGAGTCCTCACGTAGTCTGGGCGGATAGAAACGGTTCCAGGAAGGCCCCAGGAAGTCGCTGATGTTGCTAGCAAGGAGCGAAAGTGGATGATACCGATCCACGGGAAGTATCTTATCTCAATACATTTCTATATAGTAAGATTAAGTGTAATAAGCCCCACCACCGTGGAAATCTATACATATACGTATAACACGTGCATCAACTTGTCAAAAGCTAGGTTAGGGCTGTGTGAATCATTTGTATAAACGCTTACCAAAGATACGTCATTTTAAAGCTATCCAAGAGAAACATATCAGATCTCAACATGGATATCAATTCCTGTTAATCGAACGGTACCAGTAATATAGAAGTATATAGAAGTGAAGTAGATAACTCCTCCGATATAAGTGTGATGATATTAACTCTAATCCATAGGCGTATCAGCTAAACAATAGTGTTAGCACCTTTAGTATAGAAACGTGACCTAGGAGTTACTCATTAGTATCAGTACGTGATTCAATTAATGAACAATGAATTAACTTTATTTCCTAATTTATATCCATTAGTATACTCAAGCTTAACCAAAGTTATCCATATATGTATACCTGTTGCGGACGTTGCGAGTCGCGAATGAGTCCAATTAATGACTCATGAGTTTTGTTAGCGTACCATATTGAAGGAAGAGATTTTTTTGCAAATCTGAAAATCAGTAAGAGCCATCCAAGATGTGCCACCCTGAATTAGAGGAAAGGAGACGTTAAATAGTAAGAATTCTTGCGAGGAAAAACGAGAATTAAAAAGGAAATTTCTTAGATGATTAGGGATGAATCGGTACTTGTGCTTCCATAGAAGAAATTACCCGATCAGTTAGTACGTAGGGCGGATGAGGAAGACGACTCTTCCCTGTCCAAAGGATTTTCTTCCAACTTGATTCATTTCAGCATAGCCAACGGATTCCATCGCCTCCAGGGAGCTCCTTCGGGGATCGAATGAAGAGTAAGTCAAACTTAAATAAAACAAAAAAAAAAAAAAAATGCAAACAAATTCTTTTTATATTGTTCAGTATATTATTATAATTTTTATAACAAAAGTTTTCCTGATCACTAAGAATAAACACAAAATTATGTAGATTATATACTATCTTACACTGAATATAATAATTTCGCTAACGTATAAGCTTGTGTGAGAAAGCTCGGTGACCACAGGTCGTGTCCCATACATTGCTTCTGGAAGTGTTAGGTTGTCTACAAGCGATCCCCCGCGGTTCGTCGGAAAGAGAAACGATTATCGGTTCAAAGCTAAAATAGAAAAAGAATTAACAAGAATGCAAGAAAAAAAAAAGGACAAATTTTGAAAATATGAAAAATTCCCAAAACAAAAAATTTTTATTAGATATATACATAATGCAAACAGCCGGAAAATTAATATTTTTTTATAAAAACAAAAACAAATATATAAAGGGGAGACGACTTGAAAGTTATGGATTAATTGGATTCTCACTTGATTATTGATTCTTCGCATCCACCAATAGTAGTTGAAAGTATCTTTTTCTTGTTTCGTTTTTCCTTGATTTTATTAGTTAATCCTATTGAAACGGATATATTGAATTTGAATTTGTGTTGTTTTAGACAATAGTTATCGTGAACTAAATAAATAAAATAAAAAGAGAAAGAGAAAGAAATCGTTCAGATAGCATTAGATTATATTTCATTTTCGGAAACAAAAGGAGTTTATCCTGGCACATTCTTGTCAGGTATACATACGTACATTCCTTAGCATAGCGACTTAGGCACAATTTTTTTCCTGTAAGATAATACTACTGGATACAACTTATCAGTCGTTCCGCAGAGATTACAGCGAATAGTTACCTAATGAGTTTTGAATAATTTAATATATCAAAGAGATCGAAATTAATAAGAGGAAGAAAAACGTACCGTAACCAACGCTCTAGTTGTCTCGGGAATAGTATGTTGGTTAAGTTTAGAAAGTAGTAGAATTAAGAATTCATTTGTACTATTAGGAGGAAAGATAAGCCATGTTAATGAAATTGGAATTAAAAGAGAATTTTTATAACGTAAAAATGCCGTGCTGAGAATTTGTATTTTTTCCTTCACATCCTGGAGCCCTCCCGAATAACATAGAGGTTGTCTAGGTCCTCCTAGTCTTTCTCTCTCGTCCACAGGTCAGCAAAGGGACTTTGAAATAGTGCCCCTCAAGTCAAAGGGAGGATGGGGCATGGCAATGAAGGCATGCCATCTGCGCCTTCACAGTAAGTAGGTAAGTGACGTAAGGGTCCCTTCAGGACCGAGTGTGTGCCGGCTTTTTTTTTTGTAGGTAGGCATGATATTTTTTTTTTGATTATGGGTGATGACAGTGGCAGGTATTTTCGGGAACTCCCCCACACTCTCCGCCAACCTTAGCCGAGGTGCTAGCATGCCGCCCTGTGCTATCGCTGTCATCGAGTGATCTGTCAGCTCATGCTGACAGTTTGGACTTAACGTCCTGAACAATCACTCTCGCAACATACTTCCATAACAAGATTTGACTTCAGCAAAAAAGAGGCAAGTAAAATGGGTTCAACACAATTTTCATGGATTCCGCTGGGATGATGGCAACATACCATATCACAAGCTGTACATATTGGACAATGTGCTATAAGAAATTCTTTTGTAATAAGAAATTTTATTGGAAATAAAAACAAATCTTTATAAAACATAAGACTTTTCAATACACATACTCCAGAACCCTCACTGACATCTTCTAGAATCTGTTCGTGGTGATGTCATGTTGTGAAATTCGAATAATACTGATATCTACAACTTCCCTGCTAAGAAAACTTATTTAAGTGCAGGATTTGAAAACAACAAAACCATGATGATGTCATACGTGATATTTACAACTTCCCCGCTAATAGAAGAAAGAAACAGCCTAGGCGCAACATTTAATGTTTGACACCCAGAGCCCTCACTGACATCTTCTAGAATCTGTTCATGGTGATGTCATGTTGTGAAATTCGAATGATGCTGATATCTACAACTTCCCTGCTAATGAGAATTACGCATCACATCACATTACCCAATTACCCAATTAGCCAATTAGCTAATTACTAACCAAGCTGCTAATTGCCAATTAGCTAATTGTTTGAACAAATGTCGCTAATATCTCGAAAACCAAAGTCTGTAGAGGATTTCTGAAAAAATTTCGTTCCCCCTCCCACCCCACACCACCAAAAATCCATTTCCATGACAAAAATAGCTTGAATTATTAATACGCTAATATCTTGAAAACCAGAGCCCGTAGAGGATTTCTGATGAAAATTTCATTACCCCCCTCCCTATCTTTATTACCCCCACATACCCCCCATCTAGAATCCATTGACATGAACAAAAATTTCCTAGCGTTAACTTTAATTATTACTAATATTAGTTCAAAAAACCAAAAGCCTACATTTAGGTGCACCACATATCTATCTAAGAAAACCGTAGTACCGAAGCATACTGGTAGTACCGGCTAATGCCGCTAAATGCCGCGAATGCGTCGAAGAATGGTGATATCGGATGCTTAATTACACTAGCAATATTTTTTACAATGTCAAGAACCTTCTCATTGGGTCTGCTGGGGATGCCCCTTAAGATCACGTCACCCATTCTTTGCGCCTGCAGAACATTATCAGCTTACTTAAGTATAGATTTTTGGTTAACCTTCAGCTCCAATATATCACTCTCACACTTAGTCAGGCGACCATTTCAGGTAAACATGGACTCTTCAATTCTCTTTGCAATCCGTTCCTCAAACTGTTGGAAAAGATCAATAATATATCCTACGTTCAAGTTGGTGAAAGAGATCATCCATTTTATTACTCAGTTGGACCACCAGAAGTTCATTTCCCTCTTTGGTATTAATTGTGGACGATTTAAGAGTAGCATCAGCACTACTGGTAGCTTCTTGCTTGCCTGCAGCGCCACGCGTCATTACATTGGTTACAAGTTCAGAGGCAGAATTTGTGCGGGATTCCTCTTCCGGTTGCCCCTTCGTTGTCTTTTTTTTTTATTTTAGAGTAAATAGTATAGTGAAGTAAGAGATTAGCGGAATACAAGCACGTAGGAATGTATGTACACTGGTTATGAACTGCTCAAGATATACTACAAGAATCTTGAAAATTCAATGACAGCAGTTCCCATGTGTTACGGGGTGTCTTCCGAACATCGCGAAGTACGGGGTGCACTTGGTGGAATCGTGCACTACGTTTCGGAGAGCGAACGCTGTCTCCTCTGGTATTCATCCCAGTTCCGATGGTCGTCTCCAATATAAGCGCGGATCGCGGCGAGTATTGATTGATTGACTCGCTCCGACGCGTTAGACTGAGGAGAATAGAATGGGGAGAAACAATGCCCGACCCTATACTTCTGTAAAAATTGGATAAATAGACTGGAAGTGAATTGGCTTCCGTTGTCAGAATGAAGGAATTCTGGGACCCCGAACACATGGTATACTTCTTGTTCTAAGTAGCTTACGACCCTCGCAGAGGTGGCTTCTGGCATTGCTTTCAGCAGCACAAATCTGGTTCGGTGGTCAAGGATGATAAAGATGTACCTGTTCTCTTTCTTGCTTCGTGGTTAAGGAACTAAGAGTCACAAAACACGTGCTGCCAGGGTAGTTCTGTATTACGCCTCTCTCCTACAGGAGGTTTAAGAGAGTAGTTGCACGGCTTCACTCTTTTACAAACCTCACACTGATTAACAAATTTCTGTACGTCGCGCCCCATAGACGACGCAGCTTTTCAAGCATTTTGGCGATTCCAAAATGCGTATATGTTGGGGAGTAGTGCTCATCGACAATCAGTTTGTTAGTGAGCCCTTCTGGAACCCAGAGCTTCCAAGAGACTTGACTTGGTCCCACGATGTTCTTGGGAGACGCAAATGATATGTACGCTATGCCATTTCTGATTCGGAGGTTATCAAAAGCGTTTGGGTTAGAGGTTATTCTCTGAACTCGCTCGACATAAGAAGTCTCAAGTTATGCCCGTGGGTCTAGAACGATTGATCCGATGGCGGGAGAACAAGCGTCCCTCCCTGTAAGAGAACCACCTAACTCCTGCGCGAAGCAACGCGACAGAGCGTCAGCCACCACTTTTCCTTACTTTTCCGATATTCTATGTTGAAGGTGAAGGCTTGGAGCTTAAGACTCCACCGTGCCAGCATCCCACATAGATCTGTCTGGTCCATGAGCTATTTAAGACTAGCATAATCGGTGATGATCGTAAAATCTAGGCCCTCAACATATGGTTGGAAGCGTTTGACACTCAGTACTGCCACCAGACACTCTAACTCGCTGATGCTGTAAATCTTTTGTGTCGCATTTAACTCTTGCGACATAAACGCGATGGGGTGTTCGGCTCCATCAGCAGATCGCTGGAATATCACGCTGCCCACCCCCGTCGTGCTTGCATCGCATTGTATGAAAAACGGCCGCGAGAAATCTGGATTTGCAAGTACTGGCGCTGTGGTAAGACATCCCTCCAGCTGTATGAACGCTTGTTCTGCCTGCTCGGTCCACTGGAATTTAATATTCTTTCTCAGTAGGTCTGTGAGAGGAGTAGCTATTGTAGCAAACTGCGGAATGAAATGCCGGTATCAGACTCCCAGAAAACTTTGGAGTTTCTTGACGGTAATTGGTCTTGGAAAGTTCTGAATGGCAATCACTTTCTCGGGGTCTGCCCTCATGCAGTCATTTCCAAAAACAAAACCAAGATACCTGACTTCGCGGATGCAGAATTTACTCTTTTCCACGTTGATGGTTCAGCCGGCCTTACGCAACATTTCGGCGACTGTACTGAGCAGCTTGAGATGTTCATAAAAAATGGAGGAGGTGATGATCAAGTCGTCTAAGTAGACAGATACCTGGTTGTGTAATTGGTGTGGAATGGCTTGCACATCATCTGAGGTGCGTTACATATTTCGAAGGGGAGGACTGTGAACTGGTACAATGGCCGCCCTGGAACGGCGAATGCTGTCTTATCACGGGAAGGTCTTGCCAAAGGAATTTGCCAAAAGACATCTTTCAGGTCGATGGCTGAAATAAACTGAGTCTCTTGTAATCGACTCAGGAGCCCATCGATGAGAGGTAAGGGCAATGCGTCCGGCACAGTCACAGATTTTATCTTGCGAGCGTCTAGACATAATCGAACCTTCCCATTCTCACTAAGGTGACGGGAGAATACCATGAACTCTTTCTCTCCTCGATAGCTCCGAGTACTAGCATATGGTCGAGCTCGTCGTACATTGCTTTCTGTATCGCTGGGGACATAGCGTAGTAGAGTTGTTTGATGAGCTTTGCAGCACCGACATCTATCTCATGCTCAACGTAAGCTGAGCGCGCGAAGCCGTGCTTACTAAAGGATGGAAAAGATCCAACCACTCTCTGCAAGCGTTGGTTATCTTCATCGAATAGATCATGTTTCTGAGAAAATATGGGTGCGAGCTTAGGGAGAGAATATAGCTCGCTTACTATGACTGGAGCTAGACCGCAAGCTCTCCAAAAATCAATCCCGAAATACCGGGACTATTGTAGAGAGGGAACTATATGGAGCCGCATCATGCGCGTTTCCTCTCCATACTTCACCAGCGCACGAATATGACCCAATGCTTGCTGTTGCTGCCCGTCTGCGGTCGATATGGTAGATGGCATGGAATGGAAATCTATTACTAATCGTGCTAAAAATTGTTCGGCCCCGAGACCTAAGACGCTCACGCTGGCGCCACTATCTAGTAGGCCCCTTATTCGTTGGCCTTGAATGAAGACGTCCGCGTAAGGCCGGAGGTCTGTGCTATTTGGTAGCGTGGTTTCAGCGACAGCGGCCTTTATATGTCTGCACAAGCTGTAGTAACGGCGGGTACGTGATATGGTCTTGGGAAGATACAAGTTTGCGCTGATAAGAGAAAACGGTTCTTCACTGGAATCATTGTCTGAGTCGGCGGCGAAATCTGATGATGCATATTCGGAGGATGTACAACTACAGGACTCTGAGTCCCATGGTTCCTCCTTTGGTGGAGTCTGGATGGTTCGAACACTCACATCGCGTGTAGTTGTTGGTGCCGTGAACGACTGTGCAGGCTTAGTAACTAATGAGAGCCGATTCTGCCCAGGTACGGCATTGAGTTCTGTTGCCCTGCTTTGGGCGAGGCACACTCATCACCCCCACACAGTTGGCCTAGCGGAAGCGCTTTGGTTCGGTACTTGCTGCGGCTTCGCTTGTGGGACGTCTGGAGATTTGAGCCGGAGCCAAAATACGCGGAGTTCCCGCTGAATTCAGACTGCGCCTTAGGTTTCCCGGCGAGCAAGTTAGGCACTTGCTTTTTACAACACCTACTGAGCCACACCCATAGAATAATATTCACCGAGGTCGCACCTCACAGGTGTGATGAGTGTGCCCCTCCGCAGCACAGTTCCAACAGATGAGTCATGGTCTGGGTAGCGTTTGATATCCCCTCTGTTTCATAGCATGAAGAGCTGCTATCACATTATGTGTTTCGACTTCCGAGTGGATTGATAGATATTGACTATCTGAAAATAGTTCGTGACTGATCGCCGTAGCGGTAACTCTCGCGACTATGGCTTGATCTGTGACCAAAGTTTCTCGAATTTGCAGCACAAGTCTCTCAGGTCGAGAACGTTCTCCGTGTGGTGCAGCAGCAATGCCTCCTGCAAAGCCGGCTTCATGCTTCTCTTTAGAAGCTCTTCTTCGGGAATCGGGCCAGACGAAACCAGTGCATGAACCGCCAAACGACAGTCGCTACCAGATTCTCGAGAACCTTGTATTCGGGCCTCTACTAGTTTACGTATTTCGTAATCTGTCTCCTGATTCCTGAACTCTCGAAGAAGTGCCGTGCGTAGTTCCGTCTAGGAATGATAACGGTGATCTTGCAGGTACAGCCAGTACCAATTAGCGGCTTTTCCAGTGACGAGCGAATGAAAGCCTGGGCAGAGCTCGAAATAAGGCACTTGTTCCAGCAGGGCTAGTGACTCTGTGGCGACGCGACTGACCTGTTTGTATTATTTCCGAATTCTAGTCAAGTCATCATGTAAACTAGTGTAGCGTTCTGCCCTCACGCTACCTTTTATTATTCTTCCTTTTTGCATAACACCACTCAATGCTTCGGTCTCAGTTCCTCGTCACGTTTTTTTTTATCTTTCGAAATATCTCCTGTCAAACTCTCTTTTACCTTTTTGTCTTTACGTATAATTTCTGAAAACGGGGACAAAAGTTTATGTAATTTTTTTTTTTAAATAGCCCTTGGCTACTTTTCCATTGAGACATTAATTCCTGAAAAGAAGGAAAGGTATATATATAGAATTTCGAGAAGCAGCCCTATGCTACCTCTCCATAAAGCATAAAACCCTGAAAAGAAGAGAAAGATAAAGCATGTCCAAAAAGAAAGAATTTAATTCAGGCAGAACTCGCACGAATTATATTTCTTCTTATAAACCCTGAAAAGAAAAAAAACCCTCGACAACAAAAATATTTCCAAACGAAGAATTCTAAAATTGTGTAAAACGCGCACAATTTACAATTTCCATGTAGAAACTTACCGCTAGTCGCCAACATCCAGGCGACGAAAACGGCATTTTGCCTAGCCGTAAAATATCGGATGATAGCAGCACACAATAGATCATTGCTAGCCCGACCGAAAATTCCGAGAAAATCTTGCCCTACAACGAATGTTCGGTGGCAACGATTCTGCTGAAAGAGGTACACGCACACCCGTGCGTAGTAAGAAGCATTGCTGGCCGGCGCCGGAGAGAGATTTCGGTAGTCGCCCGAAAAGAACAAAAATTGCTCGCCTGTCGGTGGCTGGAAGCAGGGAACGGCTTGAGGCCGGCAGCTGACGGGCAGAGCTCACAGTTGGACAAGTTTCGGTTGAGTGCGCATCTCGGTGATCATTGCTCAGTACATTACCGAAAAATTTTTTTGGTTTCATTTTATGGAAAAAGGTCTATTCTAAGTAAGGTAGAGTACGCTTGTCGGGCTTCGGGCACGGATCTTTTAGAAATAAATTAGTTGTGACGACACGTTGCTAAAAAGAAAAGTGAAAGGAATATTAATCGGATATAGTTCAATCGAGTTTTCGCGAAAATTATTACCCGCGTCGTCAGTGAAATTTCTTCAGGAATTGATGATGCCCTGAAATGATAAATAAGAAAGGGGAAATAATTTGTGCTATTATAACTCAGAACGCACGTGGACTGTGTTGAAATTATTATTTTTTGTGTGATACCCTGAAATAATGAATAGAAAAGGGAAATAATTGGTGCTAATACGTCATCGTGATTACCATTTCTTCAGGAACTCACCTGAAATAAGTTGATTTTATTTTGTGATGCGCTGAAATGATAAATAAGAAAAGGGAAATAATTTGTGCTATTATGACTTAGTAATTATAATTTCTTCAAGAACTCACCTGAATTATGTTGATTTTATTTTGTGATGCCCTGAAATGATAAATAATTTGTGCTATTATAACTTAGTAATTATAATTTCTTCAAGAACTCACCTGAAATTAGTTGATTTTATTTTGTGATGCCCTGAAATGATAAATAATTTGTGCTATTATAACTTAGTAATTATAATTTCTTCAAGAACTCACCTGAAATTAGTTGATTTTATTTTGTGATGCCCTGAAATGATAAATAATTTGTGCTATTATAACTTAGTAATTATAATTAATTCAAGAACTTACCTGAATTATGTTGAATTTTTCTTTGAGTTGCCCTGAAATGATAAACAAAAACGGGAAATAATTTGTGCCAGTGTAACTTCATAATTATAATTTCTCCAAGAACTCACCTGAATTATGTTGAATTTTTGTGGTTTATGTGCTGCCCTGAAATAATAAATAGGATATCATCGTAATTATAATTCCTTCAGGAACTCACCGGAAATAAGTTGATTTCATTTTGTGATCCGCTGAAATGATAAATAAAAAGGGGAAATAATTTGTGCTATTATAACTCAGAACTCACCTGGATTATGTTGAAATTGTTTTTTTTTTTTGTGTGATACCCTGAAATAATGAATAAAAAAGGGAAATAATTGATACTAATATGTCATCGTGATTACCATTTCTTCAGGAACTCACCTGAAAAAAGTTGATTTCATTTTGTGATGCGCTAAAATGATAAATAAGAAAAGGGAAATAATTTGTGCTATTATAACTTAGTAATTATAATTCCTTCAGGAACTCACCTGAAATTAGTTGATTTTATTTTGTGATGCGCTGAAATGATAAAAAGAAAAGGGGAACAATTTGTGCTATTATAACTTCATAATTATAATTTCTTCAAGAACTCACCTGAATTATGTTTAATTTATCTTTGAAATGCCCTGAAATGATCAACAGAAAAGGGAAATAATTCGTGCCAGTATATCATCGTAATTATAATAACTTCAAGAACTCACCTGAATCCTGACAAAAAATTTTCGTTCGTGCGGCGCCCTGCAGTATAAATAGAAAAAGGGAACGGCGGGTCGAAGAGTGAGCAGGTTTTGTACACTAGGCGTACTCTCCGAGGCTAAAGCTTCAGCCCGTGAACACTGGGGAGATGATCAATCATCGACGAAAGGTTTCCCACATTTAAAGAGGCATGGCCATATCTCAACTTCGTCGCCAAGTTGGTGGACGGCGTTCACCTCTTGATTCTGCAGTATCCTTGACAATGGGTTTGAGTTGGCAAGTGTTAAATCTTTCACATCGATTGAAAAGCTGGTCCATAACTTTCCTTTGAATTTCAAGTTTTGCTACTCCTTCGTCAGTGCCTGTCGTAAGACCTCAGCACTGGTAATGCATGATGATCGGATGATCAGTGGACATGGAACGTTGTATGCGAAGCATGCTTCACGAGCGCCAGCTGCTAGTTCCAGGAAGAAGACAGTATTTTTCTTTATTATTATTTTTTTTTTCCAGTAATTGTAGTAGTTCGTCCATCTGGGACACGATTAGTGATGGTTTGTTTGTATTTACTTTGGGTATCTTATTACAAAACAGCTACTGCTTCTTCCTGAGTACTGGTGACCACTGAACAACCGATCATCTGCTCCTGATTTGGGTTGTCACCTTGTCCCGGTGAATTGATGAATTAAGTTCGTCCTTACGACACATGTCTTTGCTTGGACAATGGAGCACTTAACCCGTTCTAGTTCCTTCTTTGATAACCAATTCCCTGTTTGTGGCCAGTCCGAGGGTTGGACAGGGAGAGTTGGAGAGAGTTTGAGAGCAATTTGTTTCCGTGACAGCATTGAACTGCTGAGATCTTGGTGTGTGTGTGTGTGTCTGGGTGGACCGCTTTGTGGCCAGACCACCTCCTTCGTTTGATGAAGTAGCTTGGCATATACTATATACAGGTTTTACAGACCTTCGTCTTCAGATTCATAATAAAGTTTTTTTTTTCAATTTTCGTTTAAATTCGCATAGTTATATACACACAAATTTAGTACGAGTCAGTTATAGATTTTCCATTATAGATCTATTTTAAGGTTAATGCACTCAATTTTCGTTTGAATTCGCATAGTTATATACGCACAAATTTAGTACGAGTAAGTTATAGATCTTCCATTTTAGATCTATTTTAAGGTTATTATCCTCAATTCGCGTTTGAAGTTACATATTCACATACGCCCAAACTAAGAGCGCACAAAGTATAGATTTTTTTTTCTGTGTTATAATAAAGTATAATTCTGGAATTTCCTTTCGAACGTATGTATATTTGTTTATATGCGAATATCATACTTGCACATAGTATAGGTATTCCTTCTGTAAAGTTAAAATAAGTTTAGTATTTCGAACTATCTTTGAATAAACATATTCATAAGCGCACAATTTAATACTCATCATACTATGCTGGATTTTCTTTGAGGTATATACCAATATACGCACGGACTATAGATCTTCCTCTTTGGATGTATAGTGAAGTCATTATTTTGAATATTTCTTTTTTTTTAATTTATGTACGCATACACGCGCAATTTCTAGAGCGTCTTCGGTAGATTCATAATAAAAGTATTAGTTTTGAATTTCTTTCGAACGTATATATATATATATATGTATATACTTATATATGCGAATAATATATATGTGTACAACGTACAGGTATTTCCGCTATAGATCTATAATAAGATTACTATTTTGAACTTTCTTTTGAGTATATATATAGTCCATATATTTTTAGGTGTACAAGTATAATACACGCCAATTTCGCAGATCTTCTTTCTTTAGTTCCATAATAAAGTTTATCATATCGAATTTCCTTTGAATTAATTAGAGTATTGATATAGCGCACAAATTTTTAGATCTTTCCTTTGGGATTTATTATCAATTGATCAATGGAATTTTCTTCAAATCTATACAATTATTACGCACAGTTATCCCACATGCAGAAACTGTAGGTATTCCTCCTTGGGGCATCCTAAAGTCATGGCTGTGGGTTTCCTTGGTGAACATATTACGTACTAGTTCTACAAAGAACTTTGGTTTGTCATACAGTCGTCATCCTATATACCTTCTGGGTACGAGACACCTAACCTCCGAACGGTTTCCACATACTAGCCACATACATCTTCCCTATTTTCGGGATATCAGTACCACTACCAAAAGAAATTCCTATTACGAGTGATCAGTTTCAACTGACCGAATATGGATTTTATATACCTATCACCAGACGAATTGGCGATCGAGTATATCGTGCGAAACATCGATCCCGCCATGAGGACGCTCGAGACCAGCTTCTGAAGGCTTCCGAAGATGAGCAGCTAGATCCTAGCAGAGAAGTGCAAAGATCACATGTGCACAAGAATCCCTCGCGGGAGGTCGACTATATCAGCAGCCGAGTGGAGGCTTTGAGGCATGACCTCACTACGGAACGGATGGTGATCGCACTCGCTATCGTAGTCAGATCATTCACGTTGTTCACAGAGCCCAACGGTTCCACAATACTTCACCGTCTGTGCACTCAGAAGTTCAAGAACACCTCTCGACATTGGAAAGTCTCCTGAGTTCAGTAGAGACAGCCCAGCTTCCATTGCAGGATCGGGTATCCGATGGGGAAGGCGCTCGTGGCCTGGTAATCTCATCCGTTAGCGTAGCAAATAGCGAGCTGGGAAGGATGTCCTCAACGGGGTATACTTCCCAAGCTACAACTCGATCAATCTACTGAGTACTCCCAAGCTTAGTACAGGGAGTCCCCGCTTCAACCCAGGTACGCCGGATCTATATCTTCCATTTCCAGGTGGGAGGAATGCCCAACAGAATCCTACTAGCAACTACACTGCACAGCGGCCGCAGACGGCCTTTCTAAAGGGAAGACCACCCTTCCGTTCGGTGAACGAACGTTAAGAGGCCTTGCACACGGGACCAAGCCGCGCTGCAGGAGCAGATCCCCCACCAAGTCATGACTATTTCGATTCACGACCACCCAGGCCACCAGGGTCAGGAGTCTCACCGCTGAACGCGTCAACACATCATCGACAGAGCACTGCGAGAGACCCTTAGTGTTACAAACAGTCCTGTCTTCAGATGGAAGCTATTCTTCGATGGCACCTCAGGTCTAGATATGACGGAGTTTATTTTTCGGGTAGAGTCACTAGCAATGCTAGAACAAGTGCCTTAATCCGAGCTCTGCGCCGACTTTCCTACGCTCGTCACGGGAAAAGCCGCGAATTGGTACTGGCTGTACCTGCTGGACCACCGTTTTCATTCCAGGACGGAGCTACGCGCTCCACTTCTTCGGGAGTTCAGGAATCAGGAGACAGATTACGAAATACGTAAACTAGTGGAGGATCGTACACAGGGTCCTCGAGAATCTTTTAGCAACTATCGCTTGGCGGTTCATGCGCTAGTTTCGAAAATGTCTCGCCAGATTCCCGAGGAGGAGCTCGTGGAGATCCTTAGGAGGAACATGAAGCCGGCCTTGCAAGAGGCATTGCTGCTACACCAGATAGCGAACGTTCTTGACCTGAGATTCTTGTGCTGCAAATTCGAAAATCTGGTCCCAGACCAAGCCACAGTCTCGAGAGTTACCGCCACGACGATCGGTTCACGATTTATATTCGGATAGTCAATATCTGTCCGTACACCCGGCAGTTGGAAAACATGATGTGGTAGTAGCGCTCCAAGCCATGCCACAGAGGGATTATCAACCACCACCCCGACGAGGACTCATCTCCTGGAACTGTGCTGCAGAGGGACACGCCCATCACGACTGTCTGCGACCACGGCGAATATTCTGCTACGGGTGTGGCTCAGATCTCCAGACGTCCCACAAGCGAAGCCGCAACAAATACCAAACCAGAGCGCTTCCGCTAGGTCAGCTGCACGGGAGTGATGAGTGTGACCCGCCCAAAGGCAGGCCAGTAGAAGTCCATGAGGTACCTGAACATAACCCGCTCCTAATAGTGACTAAGCTTGCACAGTCGTTCACGGCACCAATAACCACACGAGATGTGGGTGCCCAAACTACCCAAACTTTACCAAGGGAGGAACCATGGGACTCAGAATCCTGTAGTTGCACATCCCCCGAAAATATATCAACAGATTTCGCCACCGATTCAGATAGTGACTCCAGTAAAAGACCATGTTCCTTTGCCGGCACAAACGTGTATCCGCACAAACAACGCTACCAAGTAGTACAGGCCTCCGGCCTTACGCTGATGTCTTCGTCCAAGGCCTGCGAATAAGGGTCTATTAGACAGTGGCGCCAGCGTGAGCGTGTTAGGTTTCGGGGGCGAACAATTTTTGGAAAGAGCAGGGATGCGCTTCCATTCCATGCCGTCTACCATATCGACTGCGGACGGCTAACAGTAACAGGTGCTAGGTCACATTCGTGTGTTAATGAAGTATGGAGAAAATACGCGAATGATGCGGCTCCATATAGTCCCTTCTCTACGACAGCCCCTGTACTTGGGGATGGATTTTTGGAAAGCTTTCGGCCTAGCCCCTGTCATGGTAGGCGAGCTATATTCGCTACCTAAGCCCGCACCCATGTTCTCTCAGAAACACGACTTGTCCGATGAAGATAACCAACGCTTGCAGACAGTGGTTGAATCCTTTCCGCCTTTTAGTAAGCACGGTCTCGGGCGCACACCATACGTTGAGCATGAAATAGATGTCGGTGCTGCCAACCCCATCAAACAACTCTACTACGCTGTATCCCCAGTGGTACAGAAAACAATGTACGACGAGCCCGACCGTATCCTAGCAATCGGAGTTATCGAGGAGAGTCAGATTGCATGGTCTTCTCCCGTCACCTTAGTGAGAAAACCAAATAGGAAGGTTCGATTATGTTTGGACCCTCGTAAGTTAAATTCTGTTACCGTGCCGGACGCATTTCCTCTACCTCTCATCGATGGGCCTAAAAGACGCCTTTTGGCAAATTCCATTGGAGAGACCCTCCCGTGATAAGACAGCGTTCACAGTTCCCTCACAATAGAGACCTGTTCACCCGCTCTGAGGTGTTTGCTTGCGGCGAGTAAACTGCCGGTCGCAAGTGTTTCAGCCCATATTTGTCCAGTAATCTGTTGAACTGAGCCGAGCAAAACTGGACTCCATTGTCAGAGACTATAGTTTCCGGAGCTTCGAACACATGGAATATTTCGGTTTCTATGAACTGGCACACATTAAGAGTAGATGCTTTTCTCATAGGTTTGAGAATCGGGAATGGTCAAGAAGTATCAGTATGCAGACATTTCTTTTCACTGACCGAGGATATGGACCCAGAAAATCGATGTACAACTTTTGCCAAGGTCTTTCTCTCACAGACTGGACTCCCATAGTTCGTCTAAGAATGGTATTGAAGGCTTTGGTCTCTTTGCACACATCACACGCGCCGACGAATTTTCTGATATCAAATGTCATTCGTGGCCAGTACAGGTGTCTTCTTAGACGTTCCAATGTTTTCCATAAACCTCCGTGAGAAGCTAGTGGCGGATCAAGCAGTCTTGAAATAACGTCGGAGACAAGCCCTCGTGGAATCCAAAGCTTCCAAGCTTCTTCCTCCTGAATCGGATCGCCTGTTCTTGGAACAGTCCGGATGTAGACGAAGCCATCCCTGACGCAAAGATCTGGTAGTTTTCCAGAAGCTGTTTTAACCTTATGCCTCAGCTCCTCATATTCCAACGAGTTGAAATATGGCGAACTAAGGTCAACTTCCGGGCCAGGATCTTCAGGTGTTGACAAGCTGTTACAATGAATTCGTGACAACGCATCAGGAACAACATTCAGGCTTCCTTTTCGGTGCTTGATGGTGAAGTCGAATCCTTGAAGCTGGAAACTCGACCGAGCAAGTTTACCGCTGAGGTCCTTTTGGGACATCAGTCATTTCAAGCTCGCATGATCAGTCACTATCTTAAACGGCCAAAGAGCCGGAACTTCTGTACACTTAAGATTGCAGCTAGGCATTCCTGCTCTGTGACTGTGCAATTTCGTTGTGCTGAGTTCAACTTTTTCGAAACGTAGGCTAGTGGCTTCTCGTGGTCATCGTCATCGCGTTGAAACAGCACTCCACCAATACCATGTTGGATCACATCGCACTGTATTATGAACGGCTTGGTGAAATCTGAACTCACTAAAAGCGGAGCAGAGGTAAGTTTTTGTTTTAGCATTTCCAGAGACGTCTGGGCTTCAGGTGTCAATTGGAACTGACTTGGAGTCTTCAACGTATCAGTTATGGAAGCAGTTGAATCAGCATAGTTCGGGATGAACCGTCTATACTATCCCGCCATACCTAGTAGGCGTCGGGCTTGCCGAACAGTTTTAAGTGACGGATAATCAACTTTGGCTGAAATCTTATCTGGGTCAGTTTTGATTCCTCCCTTCCCAAAAATAAAACCAAAGTATTTATATTTATCGATTTTTGGGATAACACTTGGTGGAATATGTTTCTATTAGGCATCTTTGTTTGAAAAAACAACAACAAAACACTTGCTCCGATTCCACAACAATTTATTTTTATTTTTTACAAAAAACATTGAGTAAAAGCCTACGCGTTTCGTCTTATTAGGACATCATCAGGGCTTGCACTAAACCTAAATCTGGGTCAACTAAGCTGAGCTAGATACATACATACATACTACGCTAACCGAGTTACGTACATACACTAAACGCTACATGAATACACACAAACGTTACAAAAATAATAAGTTAACAGAGCTAGACACGAACAAGAGATCACAGATGAGTTGTATATAATTTGTGAACTAATGTTATAACTTAACTAGGTTAGGGTTTAAAAGGGGGCTTCTATTATAAAAATCAATCTGATCATTCAGCAAAGTATAACCGTCGTCAATAGCCTTTCTGATTTCAAATATTTCATACCTATCCAATACTGGGCCTCCATTAATATTATGTAAAAGGCTTATATTTTCGGTAGTACACTTATGTCCGGTATATTTTAAATGTTTAGCAAGACCTGAAGTCGGATTATTTGTGTTCGATAAATTAATATGTTCTCTGAATCTTAGTTTTAGAGATCTTTTTGTTTTTCCTATGTAAAACCCCGAGCAATCGTTACAGCTTACTTTATAGACTCCACTCCTGTCCATTGTAGATTTCTTTAACCCCAGTTAATAATTTTTTTGTGGTAAATTTATTAAAGAACGCTGGATTAATCTGCTTATTTGCTAGAGGTTTTTTTAATTTTTCGGAAATATTGGGTAAATATTTATTATTTAGTCTCCTTAATGCAAAACGTACTCTTCTCAACGGTGATAGTGAGGCTAGCTTTCCTCAAACAATCCCCTACACGGGCTAGCATTGTGAAATGAGAGTCAAAGTCTGATGACAGAATCAATAAATCGTCCAAGTAAACGAGGACATTCTCACGAACATGAACATCGAAACATCGCTATAAACTACGACGGATCTGGTACTTACCGAAAAATTCATGAGCTAAACTCAAACTTTTCGGAAAAATGAAATACAAATTCAAAAAGAAATTTATGAGCTAAACTCAAACTTTTCAGAAAAACGAAATACAGATTCAAAAAGAAATTTATGAGATAAGCTCAAACTTTTCGGAAAAATGAAATCAGAAAAAAATTATCATAAAAATGTTCTCCCACTCTCCAAGAGCTAATCCCAACACAAAAGTCTTTCAGGCCCACTCTCCCTCCAATCAGATCACAACCATGCGGTAAGGACAAGTAGTATGAGTGTGTGCATGAAAAATTTTGAGTCTTCACAGAAATCTGGGAAGAATCGGGTTGGAGAAGCTAGAGACTGAAAATGATACTAGAGATTCTTCAGCCAGGCAGTTAGCAGTATGCCAACTCCTGATTACTGAAGGTCTCCAGCATCACTTCCATCCTTCAACAACTCTTTCCTTCCTCTTCAACTGATTGTCATATCTAGCTAACCATTCCAACTGGGCAGAGTCATGAATCTGGTCAACTAGTTAGCTAGGCCTTTACTTGCCAAGGAAATGAATTTGACCTTTTAAGTTTGATGAAACCTGCCTTTCGTTCGCCCTGAAAATTGGACTCTTCGTCTCGGCTTTGGTTTATGTTTAAATTTAACGTGGATTTTGACGTTCAACAACTTTTGAACTGAACACAAACAAACAAAAGATTAAAAAGAAAATCTTGACTACTTGGCTCTTTAAATTTTTATTTCTAGAACGAATTCACAGTCCTTGCCTAGCCAAATGCAGACTTAATATGGCGGACCACCTCCAACTTTGTCTATCTCCACTTTTTTTATCGTGGCTCACAATTTTTCTAGTCTCACTAACTCTACTCCCTAACTGAACGTAGTGACTTCTATTTATAAAAGTTTACGTTATTTGAGGCTCTTTTGAGTTTTTTGATTTTAATTAATTTAATTTTTTACGAGTTTCTTAATCTAGTTTCCATTTGATCCTTGCTTTAAAAATTCATTTTAATCTGTTACAAGTGATTACCTATTTCTACATTTACATTTGATTAAAGTTCATTTCGATAATTTGTAAGTTTCTAGGTTCCCTGTCCAGTCTTGTCGTAAGTTCATTTTCCATAGTTGGCCACCTTTTCGATGTATTTTAAAATTCAGTAACTATCAAATGGACTTATTAGTTGCGAAACGTCAAATGGATGTATTCATTTGGACTTCTTTTATCTTTGTCACGCTGGTGCAATTTAAAACTTGAGAAACGTCAAACGGATGAATTAGTTTAGCCCTCTCTTATATTTATCAAGTTGGTGCAATTTAAAACTTGAGAAACATAAGACGGATGAATTAGTTGAGACCTCTCTTATATTTGTCAAGCTGGTGCAATTTAAAATTTGAGAAACGTCAAACGGATGAATCAGTTTAGACCTCTCTTATATTTGTCAAGCTAGAACATTTGCTTCCAAGTTTCAGCAATTGTTTCAATTATTTACTGACAAAGCTTTCGTTTAATTTTTATCTCTATCTCTGTCAAAGTTTCTATTTGATTCCAACTTTCCATATTTGCCACATTTTTATTCAATCCCAAACCACTATATCTGCTAAGGTTTCGTTCAATTTTATTTTCCGCACCTATCAAAGTTCTAATTTTAATTTCACTTTTCGGATAGGAATACTTCATAGTTCATTTACGCCATTATAGTCATTATCTGTCTAAACACAAGTCTAGCACAATGTGTCTTGCTGCTACGTGTGGGTTGCCCTTTATTAAATCGGCCTGCGCAGTTCATTTGCGACGAATTGGAGAGGTTAGTTTGGAATTTCGCTATGGTTCAGTGTATGTTTTCTGATGTGGAATCTCTCGCAGATGTACATGTACACTTCGCGAAATGTCATAATAGGCATAATTTATGTTTGGTAGTGCTCTGTTATCTTACTTTCCACCGGGAACATTGAATTTTCCGTTTTGAAGAGTGTGAAATAAACCCAGGCCTGTGATAATTTCTGCCAGGAGACTCCCTTACGCATTTATTTGAATTAAAATAGATTGCAGGAAATTTTCAGTGATGGGCTCACTCCACCTTGCAAAATCCTTCAAGCAACAACATTCCCAGCAGAGTTTTAAGGGAAGACTTGGTGATCGTGTTATCCATTTGTTTAATTCACTGTTTGTTGTAGGTTGCCTGGAAACTTGGACATTCAGCGCATACAGCTTTACGTGAAAGGCGTGTGCAAACGTAATGGACGCATAGAAAAATAGAAAAATCCTAACTGACATTAGGATAACTTAGGGTTTTCTTTTTCATGGACGTGGCATTTGCAATCAACCTTATACAAGTGACTAGCCAGGCAAATAGTTTTGTAACACTACCTCCCCCTTACCAGCTTGTAGCTCGGTCCAAGCCGGCTTATCCCTTGTAGGAATTTGTAGGCTTGTCGCCAATACACGTCATGGATCATGACAATAATGAAAAAAGACAGGATGGGAAAAACCTTCTAACGAAGGCTAACTCAGAAGGAATTAGTGGGAAATCATCTGCTCTTTTAAGGCAGAGGCAGGTTAAACAAGGATTGTATCCTTACCAATTTTCGTTAGCCACCACGGATTGTAAAAAGAATGAAGAAGAAATAGGAAAATTAAAACCTTCTAACGAAGGCTAACTCAGAAGGAGTTAGTGGGATTTCATCTGCTCATTTAAGGCAAAGGCAGGTTAACAGAGATTGTATCCTTACCAATTTTCGCTAGCCACCACGGATTGTAGAAAGAGTGAAGAAGGGATAGGAAAATTAAAACGTTCTAACGAAGGCTAACTCAGAAGGAGTTAGTGGGAATTCATCTGCTCATTTAAGGCAGAGGCAGGTTAAACAAGGATCGTGTCCTTATAAATTTTTCGTCAGCCACCACGGATTGTAGAAAGCATGAAAGGACGCCACTAAGGCTCTGTCGGACTTGATCTGTGCATGGCGAGTCAGAAGCACGTCCCCGACGTCATGCCGGTCCTTGGTTACAGCTCGATATTGGTCTTGGTATCGAAAACCAAAGGTGCACTCGCAGCCCAGCAACCCAAAAATCTGGTCTACCAGTACACCTCTGACCCTCAACATCAAGACCAGTCGGAGAAGCGTCTTCAACCAGTAACCTAACCAACTGATTGTAGGACCTCTTCCGCACGGGGCATCTCCCTCTTTCCGCAGATCGACATTCGTTCGAGGGTGTGACCCAAAGTCCCCAGCAGGGGCTAAAATTTCAAAGACACTCTTTAATATGGAATTCCTACGGCAGCGCGGCCTACGTAGGGTTGTGGCGACGCGTCAGTGCGCCTTCATCATTTCCTTTCTGAACGCGTGACCAGCCACCAGTAAATCGGGAAATTCTTTTTTCCATATTGTCAGCCATTAATACTTTGCTAAGCGTGGAAAATTGTAGTTAGGTAGGCGTTGATTGACAACGAAAATTAATTAAATATAAGAAAATTCATTCTGATGTCAGACTTGATAGGATAAGGATGTATTGTTACAAATTTTAATTATTATAACGTTGTGACATTTTTGTCGGAATAAAAAGATAAAGATTAAATACCACAGCAGCAAGAGGCGGCCCCACATTTTGTTTTACTTTCAGGCTCTTCCTTTTAGGATGGCTCGAATTCCGCTGTGCTTCCCTAACACTACAGCTAATAGTGTTACAGGCGTTTTGAACGGTTGGTTGGTAGGTTGGATAGGTCCTAAGCGGCACATTGACATACTGTTGTTATCAAGTAAGCTGGCTGGATGCATTTTTAGGGCTACCAGGAAGTATTAGTGGTTATATGGAAAAGTTGTTTCTTTCGCCAGATAGTCTAGGATTGTTCGGTTAAATCTTTCGACTAAACCATCTGACTGTGGGTGTAAGGCTTGTTGTGCACGTTTCCTCTACTCCGAACTTCTGCAATACGTCTTGAAAAACAGCACTCTCAAAATTTCTGCCTTGATCTGAATGGAGCTGTAGTGGGGCTCCATGTCGGCTGAATACGGCTGAGATGAGTGCATCCGATACAGTTTCGGCTGTCTGATCTGGCACTGGAATTGCTTCGCGCCACTTAGTGAAGTAGTCCATACAGACTACTAGGTAGAGGCTTCCTTTATTGGTCTTTAGAAGTGGTCCCAATATGTCCATAGCAACTTTTTCGAAAGGTGCACCAACGTTGCATACCTGTAGAGGAGCTCGCCGTTTTGGCCGCGGCCCTTTCCGTGCTTGACACTGTAGACATCCAGCACACCAGTCCTTTACAACCGTAATATTTCTGTCGAAGCTTACTTAAAGTTTTGTCAATACCGAAGTGTTCACCACCTAGAGAATCGTGTGCCTGATTGAGCACAAGTTTTCGAAGAGACTTTGGAGCTAAGATTTGCTTGATAATTTCTGTTCCTTGACTGATGACTCGAACGGCGATGTTATTTTCTAACTTCAGAGCAGACCACATTGACCAATACGCTTTAACTTCAGGGCTAAGATCTTTGATGCTCTCTTCATCCGTGCGTTGAGCCGTAGCCAGCCAATTCCGAATACATCATAGGGTGAGGTCGTCCTCCTGTTTTTGACCAATATCTTCTTGGGTGGTGACTAGGCGAATTATGCTGGTGTCTTTCTCTTCGAGCCGTTGGCAATAGTGACAATCAGTTGTGGAACAAGGTCAGCGCGACATTGCATCTGCGTTGCTATGACTTTTACCCGGACGATGTACTATTTCAAAATCATAGGCCTGCATGCATTCTATTGATCTTGCTACTTGTCCTTCAGGACACCGAAAGTTCAACAACCATCTCAAAGATGCATGGTCTGTTCGAATTGTAAACTTTTTCCCCAGTAAGTAGGGTTGAAAATGTGCGCAAGCCTTCACTATCGCAACCAATTCTTTCCTGGTGATACAGAAGTTTCGCTCAGGCCGACTAAATGTTTTGCACTAATATTCCACCACGTGTTCCATCCCGTTTTTAACTTGTGAGAGAATAGCTCCCCAAGCATGTTGGCTGGCGTCTGTGTCCAGGATAAAAAACAAATTTTCGTCTGGCTGCGTAAGTATAGCCGCAGTGGTTAAGCGGTCTTTCAATTCTTCGAACACTTGTTGACAAACATCTGACCAGAGGAACTGTCGATCTTTCTCCGTAAGCTCCGTTAATGGTTTCGCGATAGCTGAGAAGTTTTTAACAAACCGCTGGTAATAAGCACACACCCCGAGAAATGACTGTATATCTCTCCGTGTTTGTGGTCGAGGCCAATTCTGGACAGCATTAGTTTTGTCGGGATCTGTCAAAAATCCAGAGTCGCTGATAATGTGTCCAAGGAACTTCACTTCTCTTTAACACAACTGACAGTTCTTCGGTGAAACTTTTAGATTTGCTACTCTTAATCGAGCTAAGACAAGGCGGAGATTTTCTACCATTTGTTCAAACGTGGGACCATATACGATAACATCGTCCAAATATACTAGGCACGCCTGAGATGGAATTCCTTGGAGGACGATTTCCATGAGCCTCTGAAAAGTTGCAGGGGCATTGGTTAGCCCGACAATCCACTGCCTGTAGTGAATGCGGTCTTTTCGCGGTCTTGTTCTTCCACTTCTACTTGCCAGTAGCCCGACTGTAGATCTAATGTCGAAAACCAAGTTGAACCGGCGAGTACATCAAGAGTTAGGTCAATACGTGGCAGCGGATATAAATCTTTTTTGGTGACCTCATTTAGCCGTCTATAGTCGACGCGAAATCTAGTCGAGCCATCCCTCTTCTTCACCTCGATCACCGCCTAAAACCAACTTCCCTACACCGAATTGAATCTCTCGCCGATCGGACCGTCTCGTTCAAACCAAGAATCGTTGCTAGCAATCGTACAGCGTGATCTGTGCGATTGTCCGTGTATCTTGCTTCTTGTTCGAAGTTTCCGTGTCTCTGCCAGGGTGCGGGTGTGTGTATTAGTTTTCCTGTACTTTGCTAGCAGAGAAATGTGAACTGTGAGCACACATTTTTCTGGGAATTGGTGGTATCGTACGATGCATTACAGCTAGGCGAATCACCGTTTTTCATTTCTGGGAAGTGTGATTCACACGAAAGAGTGTAGTTTGTGCGAGTTTAGCGCAAATTAGAATTTTTTCGTATTTGAAAGGAAAAAGAATATTATCTGTTTTCTTTTCAGGCTTTAAGTAAGATTATAGTTTGTGCGAGTTCTGTACAAATTTGAATCTTTATTTGGAACCATTTTTATTAATATGTATTGATTTTTTTTTTCCTTTTTCTTTTTTGCTCACTTCTAGGATCTTAAACTTTCACTTGCAGGACAGCTGACTTGTGGAAAAGTAGCAGAGGGCTCCTTTCCGAAACGGATGCACCTTTTTGCCCCTTTTTAGGTACCCGGGAAATGATGAGGGCCTCTCTACAGAAGGTAGAAAGGCTAGATTAATAAAAACAAAAACCAGGTGAACAGAGAAAGGAAAAGGGTACCGTATGGGTAATACGCTACACCAGACACAGCACCCAACATCGCCGAATTAATTGAATTGGCTGGCGCTTGTCTGACTGGTCGGTTCTGTCATTTCCTAACGTAGACTGAGTTGCACACAAAAATTAAAAAGAACTATTGCAATTAACGAGATGTTAATGCACAACAAATCTTGACCAATGCAGATTAAACCACGGAACGTAAGAGACTGTTAATGAATAAAGCCGAATTATGCAAGTGCGAGAGAGAAAAGAAAAATTTTACTAAACGACTGAGAATTGCTAGTAAGACGTTGCTGAACACAGTCAGTGAACACAGCGTCGTAAACCAAACAGTAATTGTGGTGCTTACACCTTGATGTAAAACTCATACACTTAAATGTGATATATATAACAACAACAACAAAAAATATTGATATTGTAACACCAGAAAAAAATATAAATAAATATGTGTATTGGTTGATAATGTGAAAGGTAGATTAAATTAAACTAGTGAACTCCTACACTATCTAATCTTTTTATAATATCTTCTTCCAGTGTTGATGAAGGTGTGACTCACACCGGGGTCACCAATTTAGGTAATCAGTTTGGTTACTGATTATATATTGTTGTATGAGAGTTGTGATTCGTTCTCACTAATTGGAAGTAGTGGGACAAGCTGGCTGTTGACCCTTCAATATGGTATGTAGTCAGCAGCAAGGTACTAGACTGTCCGAATAATCTTCGATCTGGAGTTCCTCCAGCTAGTTGGCATTACTTCATATAATGCAGTTGAGTAATCGACCTGTACGGATAAATGAATTAGCGTTTTGTTGACTGTCACTATGACAGTTAACGAGAAGAATGAATTGGCGTCTCTTGTTGTCAATGTACACGTAGAACGGTCCCAAGGACAGTAGTCAAAAGTTGTCCTAGAGCAAACTGTTTCGGTCAAGAGCGTTTTTCTTGGATTCAGACGACTGAGGCATGGTCTTACTGTCCCAAAGACAATACAACCTGGTGTTGTGAGAAACCTTGTCGGCTTCTAGTCCAGCGTAGTCAGATTCCCAACTTTTCTCAGGTGTCTTCAGCATGAGGTACAACTTCCAAAATATGACCCAAATACAAAGAGAGAGACTTACAGTCCTTATGACCGGTCGAGCACTAATTGTATGCCTGGGTTAACCCTGGAGCGGCGTGACCACGCACAAAGTACAGCTGCCTTGATAAGGATTGTAGACAAAAGAATAAGATTTCTTGACGAGCGGCCTGACCACTCACAAAGTACAACTGCCTTGATGTGGGTTGTAGACAAAAAAATAAGATTTCTTGAAGAGCGGCGTGACCACTCCCAACGTACAACTGCCTTGATGAGGGTTGTAGGCAAAAGAATAAGATATCTTGACGATCATACTGGGGCAGTCAGAAAGGCGAGGTTGTTCGTGTTCCCAAGAGTTCTGTAGCAGCGGTGGTCCTTGTTGAATATTTGTTCCCCAAGGAATTATCCACGTCGTGCAGATGCAGCTCTATCTTGATCAGTTCTGTAACTAAGAGACCTAGGGAAGCTAAAGCATTAAAATCAAAATAAACAAAATTCCTGATGTTTGTTCCCGGTAGTCTTGAAAAGAAAATATATTTATTTTTCGTCTCTCATGAAAGCTGTCACCAAACTTCTGAACTAAAACATAATATTTTTTGAACAACGTTTTAAAGAAAAACAAAGCTTACCTAGCTACGGCTGTCTACGACGAGGAGGTCTTTTGATTCGTCCGGCCCGTGTGTTGAGAACCTGATATGCGTCAGTTCTCAGGAACACATGGTAGTACTGACCGAGTTCCTTAAATTTAAAGATGGATTGTCGCGCGTGATTTGACGCTTGAACTGGTCTGATGTCAGTGAAAACGTTACGAAGTGATACAACGAATTGGTTTTGAGGTCGATACTGCGAATTTTGGAGAAAATCGCCAGGAATGCGCAAGCTTTCGCCCTAAAATTGGTTCGCAAACCTAACAATATAAATGGCAAAATGTTCGTCCAAGTCTTCTCCTGGTATGCCAATAAACAAGCTTTGAGTGTCCGGTGCCATCTTTCCAGAAATCCGTTAGCCTGAGGATGATGGGCAGTAGTGCGATTATGATGGAAGCTTAATAATTATGAAAGTTCTGCAAACAACGAAGATTCGAACTGTGCATCTTGCAACGATGGGAATGGCTTCTGGTCTAGTAAATCTGGCAATGACTTTAAATAATATAATATCTAAAATTTTGCGAAGGGCGTATAGGACCAATAATGTCCATGTGAATATTTTGAAAACGTCCAGAACACAGACGATGACATCGTTATTTATGAACGGCCAAAAGTACCTGGACGTGACCATTTTATTGGTTGTACGAATGCTCGGATGGAATAAATTGTGCACGGTTTTGAACATTTGAATTCTGAAGGCAGTAGGGTCGAATTTCTGTTTCTGAAACTTCGCAATATAATTTAACGTTTGAGCCGAAAATTGGAAGTTTTTCAAATTTGTATTGAGAATTTTGAAGAATTTGATGAAATTCAGAATCATGAGATTGGGCATTTGCCATAACTTCGAAATCGATTGCGCCGGGAAGCTGAATTTCGTCGATACTGGACAGCGCGTCCGCCACGACATTATCTTTTCCGGACACATGTCTGATATCAGTAGTAAACTGACCTATGAAGTCAAATTGACGTAATTGTCGGGGCGATGCCTTCACTGGATTTTGTTGAAAAGCATGAATGTACGACCCTCAAGCAAGACTTGAAATATTTTATGCTACTGTAAGCCGCTAGTAACTCTCTGTCATAAGTGCTATAGTTTTGCTGAGCGTTGTTCAGCTTGACGGAGTAAAATCCTAAAGGTTGCCAGTTATTATCGACCTTCTTTTGAATCGCCGCACCGATGGCAGTATCTGAAGCGTCTACCCATAATGATAATTCCGCTGATACCATTGGAAGAGCGAGAATTGCCGTTTGGGCCAGTTGAGCTTTAGTTGCTTCGAAAGATTCCTCTGCTTCGTTGGACCAATCAATTCGCCTAGCGCCATCCTTTTTTGAGCCAGACAGATAGATGTTTAAACTAGCATGAAATTCTGCTGCGTAGCGCAAGAAACGGCGATAGAAATTTATCATGCCTAGAAAACGTCGTAATTGTTTTACATTTTCCGGAATTCTAAATTTGGAAATTGCTTCCACGTGATCGGGAGTTGGTTTGATGCCTTGTGGTGTAATCAAGTGACACAACAATTGGACCTTGTAACATCCATCATTCCGTCAGCCGAACTTTTTCAACAATTGAACACTTGCAACAATTCCCACACTTGGGCCATATTTGAAATCATATGAACATAGCAACCATTCCCACGGCCAGGGTCTAAAAAAGCAAGCGTTCGACCAGGATATTTCATTCTCTTCTAACAATTCGAGCAAGAAGCACTCTAGGGTCTTCTCTAGAATTTGAGTAAGTTTTTATATATGTATATATGTAAATAAAGTTTAACAAGTTTTTTGTAGTAGAGTGTTTGATTTACGCGCTTTCGCTACAATTTGGCGCCCAACGTGGGGCACGAGAAGGAAGTAATTACTCACCACCACGAGAAGGAAGTAATTACTCACCACCACGAGAAGGAAGTAATTACTCACCACCACGAGAAGGAAGTAATTACTCACCACCACGAGAAGGAAGTAATTACTCACCACAACGAGAAGGAAGTAATTACTCACCACCACGAGAAGGAAGTAAATACTCACCACGAGAAGGAAGTAAATACTCACCACGAAGAAGACAGTACGCTTGCCGCTTCGACGAAGCCCTCGACTGCACCCCGCAATGGCCATCCAAATGACTCCAGAGCAATTCCAACAGTTGATTGCTACCTTACAAACAGACAACGTAACACGAGTGGCAGCCAATCATAACGGGAATTTTTCAAATTGCTCTGCCCGTTTTGACGGAACACGCTCCAGAGCGAAGGTGGAAGAATTCATAGCAGCAGCAACAGTATACAAGGAAGTCGAAAGTATAACCGATGCCAGTGCTATACTTGGACTTCCCCTCCCACTGCAAGACATAGCAGCTACTTGGTGGCAAGGCATCAAGACTGAAGCGACTACTTGGGAGCAGGCGTCCAATCTTTTACGGAACGCTTTTGCGCCGCAGAAACCAGCTTAGCAAGTCCACATGGAGATCTTTGAAGTTAAGCAGCATGATGACATGCCAACAGATTTGTTCATATGTGGAAAACGAGCCCTCCTGTCGGAACTTCCACCCAACTCTCATACCGAAGCCCAACAAATGGACCTAATTTTCGGTCTACTGAACCTGAAAATTAGACAGCACGTATCTCAGAACAAACTTGACACCTTTGCTGAACTATTGCAACAAGCCAGGATAGTCGAGAGGAACAACCACGAAAAACACGCGGGAAAGAAGACCGAACCCGCCCGAAGCATGCAGAGCAGCCAACATTCGAGAAAACTTAAATGCGAGTTTTGCAATAGCTTTGGACACAACATCGACGTTTGTCGCAAACGACAAAACAGCCTTCAAAATATGCCAGTGGGAACCAGAACAGCCAGACCAGTCGGTATCACTTGTTATGGCTGTGGCCACCCTGGCACAGTCCGTAGCCAGTGTCCAAAATGCAACAAGCCCGCAGAACCAGAAAATGTAAATTTCTGCTCCATAGACACCAAAGGCATCTAGCTCCGCTACCGACCAGTGGTAGAAATATCCGTAAACGGCATCTCTACAAGTGGTTTCATTGACACAGCAGCCAGAGTCAGTGTGGCCAGCTCACAATTATACCAACAGCTTATCAGATAAGAATGCAGCTTTCAAACCCAAAAAACGAACATCATTCTGGCTGACGGCATCAAAAGACTCCAAGATGTTTTGTTGGTAGAAACTGACATACGCTTAAAGGAACGAGAATTCTCGCTCACATTCATGGTGTTACCTACATCCACGGACAACAGGACCCTCTTAGGAGTCGACTTCATAGAAGACGCCAATATCGTGATCAATTTGCCGCAGAGGTTTTGGCATTTTGGAGACAACCCCAAAAGAAAGTACGACTTCTGGCAGAAAGAAGACAGGAACCTGCCTATAATCCAGACAACTGACATTTCATCCCGACCAGTGACACCGGAAATTCCTCACGATGTGCCTAACGTCTTTGACTCACCATGCACTCGCCTGGGGATAACACTGCCAACTCCAGTTAGTCCGATTCCGGCAACACCCAAAAAGATGCGAACAGAAGACTTCTCTACCTTTTCCATGGCTAGAAACCTTGACGACATCGAGATATCCGAGTTCAGTACCGAAGACCCGTCTCTACAAAGTGACGAAGCCACCAGCCTCACCGATGAAGAGCGTTCTCGACTCAATAAATTGCTTGGCGACAGCGCCGATTTATTTATTTCCAGGGGGCCACCAGCCAGATTCGTCGAGCACCGCATAAACACGGGAAATAATCCACCTATCGCAACGCCACCATACAGACTAACCCAACTGAAAAGGGAGGTCCTCAGGAAGGAACTGTCAAAGATGATCGATGACGAAATAATAGAGGAATGTGAATCCGCCTGGGCGGCTCCAGTAGTGATGGTCCCCAAAAAGGACGGTTCGATCCGGGTTTGCGTTGACTATCGCAACCTTAACGCAGCAACCATACCTGACACCTATCCACTACCCAGAATCGATGACCTCCTACATTCAGCACAGAGTACAAAGTACATGTCAACTATTGACCTCTACGCCGGATACTGGCAAATAAAAGTACACGAGGAAGATAAAGACAAAACCGCATTCATCACACCATTTGGACTATACAGGTTCAGAAGGATGCCTTTCGGATTACGTGATGCGGCAGCCACCTTCCAAAGAATGATGACCCGCCTCCAAACTAAATGCAGCGGTGTGAAAAGTCTCGCGTACTTAGATGATCTCCTTATTCTATCATCATCATTTGAGCAACATTTAAAGGACCTGGAGGAAGTGTTTGAGACACTAAGGAAGTCCCAACTACGAATCAACAGGAAAAAATGTAAGTTCTGTTGTCCAGAAATTAAATTCTTGGGTCATATCATTGCAGAAAGCGGGATAAGCGTCGACCAGACAAAGATGAATGCAATCTCAGAGAGGCAGCCACCAAGGAACTTAAAGCAGTTGATAACCTTTCTTCAGACGTGTTCATGGTATCGCCGCTTTGTACCCAATTTCGCAGAAGTGTCGAAACCTCTATCAGCTCTAACAAAGAAGAACGTTCCATTGGAATGGTGAAGAACCCAACAGTTCGCTTTCGTTGAGCTAAAAAGACTTCCACACCAATACTCCGCCAAGCAGACGAAACTAAGCCTTATACACTCCGGACGGATGCAAGCAGTTACGCAATCGGCGCTGCCCTGTTGCAAGGGGAGGACACTGACGAAAGACCGGTAGAATACGCAAGTAGATTGTTGACACCTGCAGAGACGAATTACAGTACAACCGAGAGAGAAGCCTTAGCGGTCGTCTGGGCTGTCAACAAATTCCGCGGATACATAGAGGGAAGCAAAGTGATGATAGCAACGGATCATAACCATTGAAGTGGTTGATGTCTTTAAAGTCACCATCCGGACGGCTCGCAAGATGGGCGATAAGCCTTCAGCCCTATAATCTGGAAATAAGATATACACCGGGAAAAGTTAATGTCATCGCTGATACACTGACATGCCGCGACGTACTGCTGAAAATATCAGGGAAGAGCAGCTCAAGGAACCCGACCTGTCAAAAATCATCGCATGCTTCGAGCAAAGCTCTCCAGATGAGGACTACGCCAGATGGACATCCAAAGGATACGTAATGAGCAATGGGGTTCTGTACAGATACTCTGCTCAGACGGAAACCGAAGACGCTCAACTAGTAGTGCCCGCACATGAACGTGAAAGCATAATGCAAGCTTTCCATGATGCCCCAACGGCTGGTCACTATGGTGTCGAGCGAACCATCCAACGTCTCACAGACAGCTATTATTGGACGGGGATGCGTAACTATATAAGCCAATATGTGAGGAATTGTAACGAGTGCCAGCGTTACAAACCAACTAATTTAAAGCCATCAGGATTGCTGCAATCACACCCTCCAAATCAACGTTTCGAAGCTTTATCTATTGATCTGTTTAGTCCACTACCCAAAACTCCAAACGGAAACAAATGGGTACTAATTGTTGAAGACCTAGCCAGTAGGTGGGTGGAACTTTTCCCCCTTAAGGACTCTACTGCTACAGCTTGCGGAATTACTCTGGTCTCAGAAGTCTTTCTTCGCTATGGCGTGCCCAGGCGAATTATCAGCGACAATGGTACGCAATTCGTTAGCGCTATCATGCAGCACATCGTCCACTGTTTCAACATTAAACAACATTTTACTCCGTAGAACGAAAAAATCGTGACTTAAAAGCAAGGCTAAGCATACTGGTTGGAAACGATCACGACACTTGGGATGAAAAACTGCCATTAGCTAGGTTCGCTATGAACACGGCAAGATGTCAAGGAACTGGTTACTCAGCAGCTTACCTTACTTTCGGTAGAGAACTTAGGACGACCCAAGAAGTCTTTGACAATATCTCACACGTGGCGATATCTGGAAACTTCATAGAAGAGGTGACTCCCTATCTTCAACGCCTCGCAGCAAGTCTGAAGGACGCTCACGAGACAACAGACAAAGAACAGGACAGACGAAAGGCGTACGCTGATGCAAAACGGCGCCCTGGACCAATATTCCACCCAGGAGAGCTCGTATGGGTTACGGTCCAAGGCAGAAGTCAAGCAGCACGCGGCATAACAGCTAAATTCTTTCCAAAAAGGGATGGACCTTACGTGGTCTTGGATAAAAAAGGACCAACCAGCTATGAGATCGCCTCCAGGGAAGACCCTAAAAACATCCTAGTGACTCGCCATGTATCTACGCTGACCCGATACCTAGAAAGCCCGGGAATCCGCACAACACCAGTTCGCCCTATGCGCAAAAGGGGACGTCCGAAGAAGAAGTAAGTGTCCCTACATCAACAATACCCTGTCTCCTCATCGAGACGAATCTCAAAGATAGAAGGGGAGACTGTAACATCCATCATTCCGTCAGCCGAACTTTTTCAACAATTGAACACTTGCAACAATTCCCACACTTGGGCCATATTTGAAATCATATGAACATAGCAACCATTCCCACGGCCAGGGTCTAAAAAAGCAAGCGTTCGACCAGGATATTTCATTCTCTTCTAACAATTCGAGCAAGATGCACTCTAGGGTCTTCTCTAGAATTTGAATAAGCTTTTTATGTATATATGTAAATAAAGTTTAACAAGTTTTTTGTAGTAGAGTGTTTGATTTACGCTTTCGCTACAACCTGCGTCCGCAAAAAGACGCATTTCCCAACGTTTAATATGAGGCCATACTCCTAAAGGCGTTTGAAAATTTGCTCTAAATGCGAGTAGTGTTGAATTTCAGATTTAGAAGCGATTAAAATATCGTCCTAATAAACAAAGCAGAACGAAAAATTTTTCAGAACCATGTGCATGAACCTTTGGAATGACTAAGCAGCGCTGCATAATCCCCGGGTTCAATTGGAATCTGATGATATGCTTTCGCTAGGTCCAGGGTAGAGAGGAAAGAACAATTCTCTAACTGATAAACAAAGTCATGAATTAATGGAACCGGGTAACGGTCTGGTACTGTACTAGAATCTAACCGCCTGTAGTCGCCGCATGGTCTCCATTCGCCATTCTTCTTTCGAACCAGGTGCAGTGATGAGGACCAAGGACTGTTTGACGGGCGACAGATTCCCTGATTCAAAAGGAATTCAAACTCATTTTTGGCCAATAACAATTTTGCGGGAGAAAGCCGACGAACTTTGGACGAAATGGGGCGCCTTTGGTAAATATTCGATGCGTAACCGTGTGTAATACCTGTTTTGTGAAACCAGTTTCGACGGTGATGTTCCGGAACTTTTTAAGAAGACTCTGGATTTTCGGATCGATTGCGGAGTTAATCAACACGGAAAGGCTAGCATCTTCACAATAGGCACGTTGAGCGAATGATGATAAAGAAGTGAGTGGATCTATAAATGACTTCTTTTTGATATCCACTAAGAGTCCATAGTGGCACAGAAAATCTGCGCCCAGTATGGGCCAAGGAATATCGGCTATCATAAATTGCCAAGAAAAAGACATTCGTCGACCCAAGTCCAATAACAGTAATTTCCTACCAAACGTACTAATAGGAGAGGAATTCACCGCTACCAACTGCAAATTTGAATTTCAAAAACGATGGAAAGATGTTTTCGGGATGACGGAAACGTGCGCCCCAGTGTCAATCAGGAAACTTTTTTTCGGAGACCTGTCGAAAATGTAAAAACGACTTCTTTGGACGCCGGCATCCTCCGTCGTTAATGGCGGAGGGCATATTCGTTTGGGTCTTCATTACATGCCAAAACATTTTGAGACGTTGAGTTTAAACTACTCCCTTTGAACTTGCACAGAGTGATACATTTCTTTGCTCTGGCTCCGAATTTACGGTGATACCAGCAGAAATATTGACCTGTGTCGACAGAAGAATGCTGAGAAGATGTTCGATTCCTGGACCCACTTCTTGAAGTGCTTAGTCTCACAGGATTGCAGCGTGTGAGCGACTTCACGAACATGCAGTCGAGGTTGCTTAATTTTCTTTCCAAATCGGCTAGTGACCTTCGAGTGCTGCCTGAGGGAGAATCTACTGAGAATATCTCCGCTTTGGTACTCACTTCGGCTATCTTATCTGCACATGTTTCCAACACTTCAAGTGCTCCTGTAGTGCAGGCCAGAATCGCCTGCATATTTGTCGGCAATCGCTGAAGCCAAAGCGACTTCGCCTCATTAAGTTGACCATTACTGAGTGCCCGCATCTCACGCAGTAGTTGTGAGGGTTTTGCATCACCCAGTGTAAGCTCAGTAAGGAGCTGTTTCAACTTTTGGTTAGTACTACCAGAGAGCCTAGAGATTAACGTCTCTTTAATAGTATTGTATTTGTCTACTGTCGGTAATGTACGCAGAATGTCACTTACAAGTCGAGCGACATCAGCATCGAGCACCCCAAAGAGGTGGTAAAACTTAGTAGTATCTTGATTAATACCGGCAAAGCTAAACTGAGCCTCAAGCTGAACGAACCACAAATCAGGATCGTTTTCCAAAAGAGGGTTGTCTTTACAGACACAGCACCCAACATCGCCGAATTAATTGAATTGGCCGGATAGGTAGCATTGGATTTGTTCGGATCAATACTGTTAGTAGAGTCCATGTTGACGTTTGTCTGACTGGTCGGTTCCATCATTTCCTAACGTAGCCTGAGTTTCACACAGCATGAGGTACAACTTCTAAAATATGACCCAAATACAAAGAGAGACGCTTACAGTCCCTATGACCGTACGAGCACTAATTGTATGCCTGGGTTAACCCTGGAGTGGCATGACCACGCACAAAGTACAGCTGCCTTGATGAGGATTGTAGACAAAAGAATAAGATTTCTTGACGAGCGGCGTTGTTACATACATAAAAACTCAAAATCCAAAAATATCAATCGCATACCTACCTACCTACATTAGTACATTGCAAGTAAACATTTCACGTATTCCGATCAGGAAATAAAACAAAAAGTTTACGGCATGGTATACCTACATACCTACATCAGTTTCCACTGCATGTAAAAACAAACGGTATACCTACATACCTACATCAGTTTCCACTGCATGTAAAAACAAACGGTATGCATACATACATAATTAATCATCACTGATCTACCTCAATTATTTCAGTGAATGATGTGATAATACCGCTGCGCGCAAGAATTCGCACGTTGAAATACGACGACCTTGCACCAGAGGTAGAACATATGTTTGTAAGTAACTAAATTGTTTTTGTAATAAGCCGCAAAGTACTGAGTGTAATTCGAGTAGGAAAGAAATTAAAATAAACAATGAGTTGAAATCCCGCAACATAGATTGGGTAAGATATAATAATAATAATAATAATAATAAGAATTTATTGCTTGTAAATGTACACAAGATTTACAATCTTTTATAGTACGAAATAGTAAGTCGGTGTTAGATGAATTAGTGTTAAAAATATGAACTGAGCTATGAATAAAATTAACCTGCATTGAGTTGATAGTTCAGAGTAAATAAAAAAAAGAAAAATACATAAAAAAGTTATTTCAAAGCAAAAAAAGCAAACAAGCAAACAAATTAGTATCTACTGCATTTTATCAATTAGTTCAAATTTAGTTTAAATATAATATAAGAATAATATAAATAGTTTAAATAGTTTAAATACTGCCTCTTAGCCTAGAAGAGAATTGGAAGACTTATCCTATAAAGGGGTTATTTTAAGTGAGCTCGAACTTGCATTCTAAACGCATTGACGGTGTTTGCGGTTTGTATAGTAACGGGTAAAGTATTCCATAGTCTGATAGACTGGACGATATAAGAACTCTCCATAACTGATCTATAGAATCGTGGCATTATCAGGTTTCTGTTCCGCTGAGACGAAGTAATCTGGAAAAGTTCCCTGAGATAATCCGGTTTATTGGTCCGTAGTATGCCGAACAGTTGGAAGAGCACCCGATATTTTAAAAAGGATTCTAGAGAACACCCAAGTAATTGTAGCCTAAATGGGGAAACGTGATCAAATCGTCGCAATCTAAAAATAAATCGGATACAGTCGTTGAATGCAACCTCCATTTTACGTGCACATATACTATCTAGTTTGGGAAACACAACGCTACCAAACGAGAAATGAGGCAGAATCAACGTCTTTACTAGGACCAGACGAGTGTTACGAGGCAATATATCGGCCGAAAGCCAGAGTCTACGTAGCCCAGCATAAATTTTACACAATCTCGCCTTAATATAATCACAGCACTTCATACTGCTGTTTAATTCTATCCCAAGATTGGTAACCTTATTCAGCATGGGTAGTGGAGAATGGTTCAGGATCACTGGTGGGACATCGGACACATCGAATGCATTATTATAAAAACTTATAGAAAGTGATTTTACGGGATTAAGTTGCAGACCATTATCCATAGACCAGGCATAAATTCTATCCAGATCACTATTAATGCGTGATAAGCAATCCTCGAGAAGACCTATGGGCCGGCTTAGATAAACCTGAACATCATCCGCATAGAGGTGTAATTCTACATCATGAACTGCTTTCGGCAAGTCATTAATGAATAAGCTGAATAACAGCGGACCCAATATCGATCCTTGGGGAACTCCATACTGAAGAGGCAAAAAAGCAGAATAAGCATTGCCGACCCTAACCCGCTGGCGACGCTCACTTAGAAAGCTATCCAGCATGTGCGCTGCTGAACTGCCAAATTTAAAAGACGAACAGAGCTTCTGTATAAGAGTTCCATGATCTACACTATCAAACGCCTTTGAGAAATCTAAAAGGACTAGCGTAGTGAATTTTTCACTATCCATCGCGCTTCTAATATCGGACGTTATCTTTAATAGGGCTGTTTCACAACTGTGAAATGCTCGAAAGCCTGATTGCCATCGAGTTAAGAGATTATTTTTGTCCACATGCTCAAGTATTTGCTGGTACATTAATTTTTCTAGCAATTTCGATAAAAAGCAAAGTATACTGATTGGACGAAAATCAGCCGGAGAATCAGGCGTTTTCTTTTTTGGAATTGGAAGAATGTTAGCTTCCTTCCAGCTGGTGGGAAATGAAGAAAATGTGAGGCATGAATTGATTATATGAAGGATATACATACCAATAATAGGTAGTAGTAGTTTGATAAATCGAGGTGATAAGTTATCCGGTCCAGTTGCCTCGGATCGAATTGTATTACAAGACAGATATATGTATAAATTTATAAAAAGCAACGAGTGCCGTGACTTGCATACTTCCGTAAGTAGTAAAATTAAGTAATAGTTGTTAATGAAATACTTCCGACTTACACTTTGTATGAATTATATGCTAAATAAATAAAGTGCTGGGTCAGAGGTATTTTATACATTATTCTGTGTAGTATTAGTAGTCTTAGAGTAAGACAATTTTTGTATAAATATAGTACAGAATAAAGTACATAGAGTTCAGTCGTAAACAAGTCTTTCTATAATTAAATAGGTGCAAAGCCTTATTTGGCTTCGCCTAGAGTTGAGTTTTAAAGAAGTCTTCCAATAATAAATAGGTGCAAAGCCTTATTTGGCTTCGACTAGAGTACAGTTTGCAACCAGGTCGTCTTCAGTGATTAAATAGGTGCAAAGCCTTATTCGGCTTCGCCTATTGATCGATCTCCAAGCAGGTCTTCAGAAATTAAATAGGTGCAAAGCTTTACTTGGCTTCGCCTATTCTTCAGGTAACAACAAGTTGTACATTTAATAAATAGGTGCAAAGCCTTATTTGGCTTCGCCATTTATTGAACAACAAGTTGTACGTTAAATAAATAGGTGCAAAGCCTTAATTGGCTTCGCCATTTATTTAACAACGCCTATTCCGGAAGATACTCGAAAGATACTCGAAAACCACAACAATTTTGGCGCAGCCGGTAGGATCAAGGAAGTTGGTCAATCTACATACACTTGAAAAACCTTGATTCTCCAACCTACGAGTTACGAGCTACTTACCGTGGAATCTGGCGATAGAACCCAGCCTAAGAAGATAAGAGGTCCCCAACTTGGAGAATACGACTTCCATTTACGAATAAATAATACACAACAAAGAGTACGGCTAAACGAAGCTGACTGAAACGACAACAATCTTTCTTAAGTAAGTTAAAAAGAGGCAAAATTGTTATTCTTCATTAATAATAGAAAAAAGACTAAAACAAGGCAGCTTTCACATATTCGGGAAAATTTTTTTTGCTTTTATTAAATTAATTAAACTTCTTTGATAAAACTACTTATTCCCTGTTCTCCTCTATTCTCTCTAACTCGAATGATTTTGCTTTCATGCCTAAAACTGGCCGTAGTTCTTCATGCTCTACCTTTGAGACGGTAATAAATTCATTATCATTTGATAATACCAGTCCTCCAGATAGCCCAAGTGTAGAGTGTAATTCATCCCAAAGTCGACCTTCCGTAAACTGGTATCGTGAGCATCGCTCAGGTAAACGTTTCAGAAGGCACAGCCTAATTAATTTTCTAGTAAGAAGAAATAGCTTAAACGCCCTAATCACAGAAAAATCATTAACCTCGCCTACTTCTAATAACGATACTCCAGATATTCCCCAGAGAAAGCAACCAAACCAACCAGCCAAAATGCCAGTGAATTATGAAAAGGTAGTTAAACTGACAGCACAAATGGTGCCCTTGTTTTCCGGAGAATTTAGTCCCCAAATCCTCACAGAATTGCAAACCTTTATAGGCTGTTGCAAACAAGTGCAACAGTGCCTAGAAGAGGAGGAAAAGCAAGCTTTTATGCAGATTTTTCCCACTAGATTGAGAGGAAATGCATACCAGCTAATCGCATCTAGCTCACTCACAACATTTGCAGAGGTTGAACAATTACTTTATCGTAATTACTTACCTCGTGAGACTTACCATGAGCTGATAAATAGATTAATCACTTGCCGACAATACCCGCACGAGTCATTTAACTCCTTCACAACTAGGCTAAAAGGCCTATTGTTACAATGTAATGAGGCAGCACAGAGTAAATATGGTGCTGAAAATTTCAATATGGTGAAGCGACAAATAGAAGATTTTGCTATGGCTTCAGTGAAGAGTGGTGCTAATAATCCGCATCTAAGTGCCTATTTACTTACTTTAAATGAAGATTCGGTAGACCAACTCATCCAAAAGGCACTAGACATGGAACGATTACAACACAGCCTCTTTTATAATCCACAACCCGCCATTCATAATCCCACAAGCTATTTTCCAACGGACAACTTTTTAAGGCATAATTCCACAAATTATGCTAATGCTTATAGTCATCCTATTCACGAGACTGTTGCTCCATACCTTTACATAAATGAGCTAGGAAAACCTAACATAAAGACTGAGTTCCATATACCTCCTACACAGGAGCCGACAAAATTAGCTTCAGTATCCTTTAATACTGGCAGAAACTCACCAGATAATTGGCACTCGACCCAAGTCAGCTCAATAAGAAAATCTTTAGGAAGTCCACCTCCATACCAGAATTCTACCTTTCATCATACAGGAGAAAGAAGAGACGAAAAACAAAAATTACTGTTAAACAAGATTACCTGCAGCTATTGCAACTACAAGGGGCACACGTATGACGAGTGCATAAAACGCAAAAACACCCCTTTCTGTATAAACTGCAGAGCGAAAGGACATGATGTCCAATATTGCCGACAAAATGTTAAGGCACCACCTGAGCGAGCAAATACAAAAAACAGTTTTCAATGGGGCACTTCAGATCGCGAACCTAGAATTAATTATGGACAAGAGATGTGTAGCTTTTGTAGCAGAAGGGGAAATACCGTGTCCAACTGCCGGCAGAAACAACGATGGGAAACTGCAAATTCGGGAAACGGCACACTGTCGACCGAAAAGTCCCCGGCTCGACTTTAAAGAAAACTTATCATACTACTTCAGGGTCCTCTCAAAAGAAAAACCCCCGAAAAAGGGAAAACATTTCAATAGTAGATTTGCCATTAGATATAAGCAAAAACGCAGCCGTTCGGCTGATAGTGGACACTGGAGCTGAAGTAAGTCTTATAAAACAGGAAGCACTTGATACGCCAGAACGTACAGAACAGAGTCAAAAGGTCACTCTGAAAACTCCATTTGGAGATGGAGAAACATTGGGTAGCTGCCAAGGCAACTTTTTACTAAGCCGCGGGATCCCATGCCATCTACAGGTTGTAGAAGATAACGCCCAACTCTCTCACGATGGGCTGTTAGGTAATGACTTTCTTGCAAAAAATTGCAATATAGAAGGCCCTAACAAATTACTCCGGTTTCCTCGCACGGAAACCAATCCTATTGAGTTCACGGTACCTCTCGAAACATCCACAGAAGATGGGGAGGAAATACCAAGGGAACAAATAGAGGAGCAATTTAAATCTTCTGCTACCACTTCAATGGCACCCAATAGCAAAAATTCCTTACCTCAAATAGAAGAAATTTCGAGTACCTTGAAAAACAAGAATGAAGACGAAAGTAGGCAATTTGAAATAGAGCTTCAGCAACCTAATAAAATACCTCCTCGATCTCAAATCGTACTGAGCATACCATCACAATTGGATCAAGAAATGATCTGTATGTCTCAGGAGATAGGAGAAGGAGTATTTGTCGCAAATTGCTTAGTTAGTCCGAATAAAAGTTTTATACCGTTATCCGTTCTGAACGTAAACACAGAACCAGTATTCCTGAAGAACTTAACGCTTACGCTAGTTCCACTTAATTACTATAACCTACAGCCTCTCTATTTACCTTTGGACGTCAGCAATTCCCAAAGTTTTCAGAATAAAGGTGGTACACCTTTCCCTCGTGCACAAAACAATAGCTACTACAACTTCAAAAGTGATAAGACAAATTTCATTTCCAATCCATATTCAGTAAACGTAAACCATACTAAAAGCTCTAATCAAGACAGACTTGCGGCTTTACGTAAAGAATTACTGTTGGAAGAAAATTTAAATCACGAAGAAGAAAAGTCAATTCTTGAGCTATGTTATAAGTATAATGACCTCTTCTACTTAAAGGGAGATAAACTAACGTGCACTAGTACTATAAAACACACCATACCTATATTGCATAATCAACCACCAATAAATCAAAAAATGTACAGACTTCCAGAAACACATCGGGCTGTTATTAACGAACAAATAAAAGAGATGCTAGAGAATGACATCATTCAAATAAGCAAAAGCCCATGGAATTCTCCGTTACTTGTAGTCCCCAAGAAAGCTGGGCCTGACGGCAATACACGTTGGCGCGTAGTAGTAGATTTCCGTAAAGTCAACGAGATATCTATAGGGGATGCCTTTCCACTACCCAGGATAGAGGATATACTGGATCAACTTGGGCATTCACGGTATTTTACCACACTTGATCTTGCAAGTGGATACCATCAAGTACTGGTTGACCCAAGGGATAGACCGAAAACTGCGTTTAGTACTGCTTACGGGCATTATGAATTTAAGAGAATGCCATTTGGACTGAGAGGCGCACCTGCGACCTTTCAGCGCTTAATGAATTACATTCTAACGGGTCTCCAAGGATTAGAGTGCTTTGTCTATCTCGATGATATTGTAATATATGGAAAAAATTTACAAGATCACAACGAGAAATTGGCTAAGGTATTCGACAGACTTCGAGCCCATAATCTTAAATTACAACCCTAAAGTGTCAGTTCCTTCGCAGAGAAGTGATCTACCTTGGACTCAAATGCCCAAACGAAGGAGCACTTCCAGATCCCAGTAAAACAAGTTGCGTTCAAAATTTTCCTCAACCCCGAACGGTGAGACAAACTCAATCATTTCTTGGACTGGCCAACTACTATCGCAAGTTCATTCCAAACTTTTCAAAAATAGTCAGGCCACTAACAAATCTCTTACGGAAAGACGTCAAATTTAATTATACACAAAAATGCCAAGACGCTTTCAATGAAATTAAAACTTCTCTTGTTAATCCTCCTCTACTCACCTACCCAGATTTCACCAAACCTTTCAATCTAACGACAGACACTAGCAACGAAGCATTGGGAGCTGTTTTATCTCAAGGGATAATAGGCAAAGACAAGCCAATAGCGTATGCAAGTAGAAGTTTAAATAAGGCGGAACAAAAATACTCCACAATAGAAAAAGAGTTACTCGCTATTGTATGGGCCGCCAGGAACTTCAGGTGTTATTTACAGGGTAGAACCTTCACGGTTTATACAGATCATAAGCCCTTAAAAGGCGTATTCAATGTAAAAGATCCGACTTCGAGATTAGTAAGGTTTCACCACAAACTCTCGGAATTTGACTACTGAAACAGACAAGCCCCAATTCGATCATGGTAGAGGTACATCACCGTGTCGATTCCGACATAGGCGATGAAGATACTAGTTCTGCGCCTACACCGAAGTCCAAACCAGCACATTGCCATGCTGTTACACGTGCTCAAGCTAGGGAAACAGAAATTGAGGAAATAATTCACAAAACTCCCCAGAGAATTCAAGAACGTTCAGGGAGTCCCCAAAATGACTCAATGAAACACAAATCAACTACAAACAACCAATCAGGAAGTAGTACATCTGAACACGGCGAATTATCCCCGAGCAATAATTATATAAATTCTCAAAGTAAATTACCTGAAATTATCACAGACCCCGAAGAAATTCAAATAATTCTAAAGGACTATCATGACTCGGCATTTGGTGGTCACCAAGGAGTCATTAAAACGTACAAAAAAAATAAAAAGAAAATATAAATGGAAGAATATGCTCAGTTCTATTAAGAGATATATTCGGAAATGTTCCAAATGCCAAAAAATGAAGGCTAGCCCGGAATACCGTATGCCAATGATCATAACAGATACGGCCCAAATGCCCTTCGAGAAAGTCTATTTAGATATAGTAGGACCACTTGAAGAAACCCACTCCGGAAACAAGTACCTATTGACATTCCAAGACAATCTTACGAAATTCGTAGATTGTTATGCCATGCCGAATGGCGAAGCAGAAACGGTAGCAGGAATATTCTTCGATGAGATAATTACTCGTTATCGAATTCCTAAAAAGGTAGTAACTGACCAGGGATCTAACTTTTTAAGCGATCTTTTCAAACGTGTCTGTAAACTTCTAAAAATAAAAAAATTACAGACTTCCGCTTATCATCCGCAATCCAATGGCGCACTTGAACGAACCCACAGACCTCTAGTGGAGTATTTAAGAGCTATTGTGTCCGAAAATCCAAAGGTTTGGGATCGATTCCTGAGAACCGCGGCTTTCGTATACAATAATAGCACACATGACGGCACTAAGCTCACTCCAATGGATTGTCTGTTCGGGTTTACAGCGGATGTACCATCAAATCTGAAAAGAGAACCAGAGCCCATTTACAACCACGAAAGTTACTACCACATTCTTAGGTACAAATTACAAAAAACATATGCTATCGCCCGGAAAAATCTGTTCAACGCCAAGGAAAAGTCAAAACTTTATTACGATAAACACTCACGCCCGGTAACATTCCAACCAGGTGATAAAGTTTTACTGAAAAATCCGGCCAAAAAACACAAGCTTTCCCAAATATGGCTAGGTCATATCTCGTGGTAAAAGCTTTTACCCCTGTTAATACTGTTATTCAAATCGGTAAACGACGAGTAACAGTACATAACAACAGATTAAAACCATTCCATGAGTAATGGTCAAAAAAATATATATATATATATATTTTTGCAATTCCCATGCAGCAATAGTAGGCACCTATTCAAAAATTCAAAAGAAGAACTTCTCATGCAGAAAAACAATACCCCTAACCTTCAGGGATAAAAATGGTAAAAAAATTCTTTTGGGTTAATGAAAGAAAAAGAAAGTAAATATATAACTAATCATTTATTTTATAATTTAGACATATTTTTTTTTGTTTCTTTTTGATGTTTAGAATTTCTCTTTTTATCACTTTTGAAGGCGTTAAGTTCCTTCAATTTTCCCTTGGCCAAATCCTCATACTGAGCACGCTCCTCGGTTGTAGCGGCTAGACTAGCCCTAAGCCGGAAATAATGTAACTCTCGGCTTAGCCTAACACGCCTACCTCCTCCGGTCGACTTGGTTTTCTTTGCCATATCTGGCTGATCTCCGCAGTTCTTCTTAGTCCTCCTACGATATTCTTCTAAAGTCAGCCTCCTAGGTCCAGGTACGTAAGCCGGCACTTCTTGAGAGGTTCCAGGCAGCCCCTGAGGCACGTACGACTCGATTGGCTGGTCCACTCGATATAAGGGCATACCTTCAATATTCCTCTCCGGCTGGATAGTCGATTTAGCCAAGGCCATCAACTTATCAAAAGCAGCACCAATTTTCTTCTCCATATTTTTAATAAAATAAACACTCAAAAACACAACAATATTACAAGAGCACAACAATTTGTAATACACAACAAACAAAGAACGCATTGCCCCTCAAATCGCTCGTTCTGAATTTAAAGGTTCAATTAAATCACAAAATATTTCGTTTCCACAGACAAATAGTAGACACAATTTACCAATACCTCCACCACCACCACTTCCACCATCCTTAACCAATTTTGAACTAGATTCAATTAAAAGACCCCGCAATTTATAAGTAGTTCAATTAATCATTGAATATAAAATTATAGAAATACCAGAAATAATAAGAAATACCTGCCTTGTTTGATATATAATTCTTCAAAAAAAAAATTTTCTTTTTTCAAAGATTTATACATATACGTATATTATAATTAAAAATAAAAACATACATACGAGTATGTATAATTGTAAAAATATATACATATATACACATAAATTAGAATTAAAAATAATATATATGTGTACAATAATAGAAACTAAAAATGTTAATTTATAAAAGAGACCAACTTAAAAACCAACATACCTATAAATGTATACTAATATTAGAACATTAATTAAGAAAAATACTTTATGTATAAACATAAAAAAATAAAAAACAAATATATATAATTAATAAAATTAATTAAGAAGAATATATGAAAGCAATCCGATTATCAATACTTGTAATAAAGAAAAATATGTACGCACAAATATGTATAAACAATATGATTAACCGTGCCCTATATAAAAACAAAAGAAAAAACAATTACAATGTGAAATTTGTAATATGTGCCAAACAAACTATCAAATATTATAACTTTATTGTACTAATATAAGAAATATTGTAACGTATTCCTAACCTTAATTTAATTTATTACATAGATAAACTTGTACTTATTAGTCTTAACGACCTAACCGTATGGTTGCCCCGGAGTTCGACATAATTTATACATATAAAATCAATAACGAAGTGCTGCCAATAAGATAAAACCCTTTCAATGCGTTATTCCACTTCAAAGAATAACACATTTTTTTTACAAGGGGGAGATTTGTTACATACATAAAAACTCAAAATCCAAAAATATCAATCGCATACCTACCTACCTACATCAGTACATTGCAAGTAAACATTTCACGTATTCCGATCAGGAAATAAAACAAAAAGTTTACGGCATGGTATACCTACATCAGTTTCCACTGCATGTAAAAACAAACGGTATACATACATACATAATTAATCATCACTGATCTACCTCAATTATTTCAGTGAATGATGTGATAATACCGCTGCGCGCAAGAATTCGCACGTTGAAATACGACGACCTTGCACCAGAGGTAGAACATATGTTTGTAAGTAACTAAATTGTTTTTGTAATAAGCCGCAAAGTACTGAGTGTAATTCGAGTAGGAAAGAAATTAAAATAAACAATGAGTTGAAAGCCCGCAACATAGATTGGGTAAGATATATGTATAAATTTATAAAAAGCAACGAGTGCCGTGACTTGCATACTTCCGTAAGTAGTAAAATTAAGTAATAGTTGTTAATGAAATACTTCCGACTTACACTTTGTATGAATTATATGCTAAATAAATAAAGTGCTGGGTCAGAGGTATTTTAAACATTATTCTGTGTAGTATTAGTAGTCTTAGAGTAAGACAATTTTTGTATAAATATAGTACAGAATAAAGTACATAGCAGTCGTAAACAAGTCTTTCTATAATTAAATAGGTGCAAAGCCTTATTTGGCTTCGCCTAGAGTTGAGTTTTAAAGAAGTCTTCCAATAATAAATAGGTGCAAAGCCTTATTTGGCTTCGCCTAGAGTACAGTTTGCAACCAGGTCGTCTTCAGTGATTAAATAGGTGCAAAGCCTTATTCGGCTTCGCCTATTGATCGATCTCCAAGCAGGTCTTCAGAAATTAAATAGGTGCAAAGCCTTACTTGGCTTCGCCTATTCTTCAGGTAACAACAAGTTGTACATTTAATAAATAGGTGCAAAGCCTTATTTGGCTTCGCCATTTATTGAACAACAAGTTGTACGTTAAATAAATAGGTGCAAAGCCTTAATTGGCTTCGCCATTTATTTAACAACGCCTATTCCGGAAGATACTCGAAAGATACTCGAAAACCACAACAGCGTGACCACTCACAAAGTACAGAAATGCGAGATTGTTCGTGTCCCCAAGAGTTCTGTAGTAGCGCTGGTACTTGTTGAATATTTGCCCCCAAAGAAAGTATCCACGTCGTGCAGATGCAGCTCTATCTTGATCAGTTCTGTAACTAACATACCTAGGGAGCCTAAAGCATTAATAGCAAAATAAAGAAAATTCCTTGATGTTTGTTCCCGGTAGTCTTGAAAAGAAAATGTATTTATTTTTCGTCTCTCATGAAAGCTGTCACAAAACTTCTGAACAAAAACATAATATTTCTTGAACAACGTTATAAAGAAAAACAAAGCCTACCTAGCTACGGCTGTCTGTGTTCGGCAAGGTATTACTAGCTCGATATGATATACCTAGTGTAGCGAAGAGCGCGCCCGTTGCCACCCCTACAAACAATGAATATCGGTAGGTGCGACAACAGACACCTCTTGCTGCAAAATCACCTCGGGGATATAGGTGGGTGGCCGCACAGCATGTTGCCGTTAGCGATCAGCCGGCTTCTGGTGTTTCGTGCCACCCACATCTCTTCGGCGCTTGGGAGCTGTGCGTGCAGTAATACCAGAGGGAAATTGCTCATCCACATCTAGACCTCGGACTGACAGACGGACGAAAAAGTAGGAAGAAAAAGGATCTATATTGCTTCGCTCTCCTGGTTCTACCTGAAATATGAAAATCTGAAATGAAAAGATCTGGAGCTGAAAAAAAAAGAGAAGTATAATTTAGAATTCCTGTTGTTGTCGATCACTGAAAAGCAAAAGAGAGTACAGAGTGGAAGTCCATACGACGCCGGACACTTGAGATAACACCCGGCCCATCGCCCCCAGCCACACTGGCAAGACGTCGCAGTCCGTCAGGAAATTCTTAGCTCCATTTTGGTGCGTGTTTTTATGCTCGGGCGTTCCACATCATGTCCACACACAGAGAGGCCATGAGTGCAAAAAGGCCACCACTGCTAGTCACTAGGAGTAAGGGGAAGTGAAGAGCGACATGCGCAGAAAAAAAAAGAAATAAGAAGAAAGGAGAATGTTTATTTTTCTCTTACAAAATCACTGCTTTATAGATGCAAAGCCATTTAAGCAAAGGAGGAAACCCGATTACATGCCAACATCCCTACTTTAGTTTTCATTCTCAGCCTATTATTTGTTTAAATACGGCTAAGTATCTTAATTCTAGCCCTAAGAAGCGCTTACCTATCTGAGACTTAACTAGCCCTGTCTGGTATAAAAAGAACACACAAATAAGTATATACGCATATGAAACAAAATATACAACGAAAATATTAGAATTCTAAGGATAACAAGGAGAAAGAGGGAACTAACCTTGTGGTCCACCTTGGACTTAGATAAACACAAGCCTGATGGTGTTCGGGGTTTCCTCCTCATAAGATTCTATAGCACTGCTACCGCCGCGTGTCCAACTGCTCTTCACCCCGCCGTTCCCTTTTTCCATTTATACTCCAGGGCGCCGCACAAACGAAAATTTTTTTTCAAAATTCAGGTGAGTTCTTGAAGTTATTATAATTACGATGATATACTGGCTCGAATTATTTCCCTTTTCTGTTGATCATTTCAGGGCATCTCAAAGAAAAATTCAACATAATTCAGGTGAGTTCTTGAAGAAATTATAATTATAAAGTTATAATAGCACAAATTGTTCCCCTTTTCGATTTATAATTTCAGCGCATCGCAAAATAAAATCAACTAATTTCAGGTGAGATCCTGAAGAAATTATAATTACTAAGTTATAATAGCACAAATTATTTCCCTTTTCTTATTTATCATTTCAGCGCATCACAAAATGAAATCAACTTATTTCAGGCGAGTTCCTGAAGAAATGGTAATCACGATGACATATTAGCACCAATTATTTCCCTTTTCTATTCATTATTTCAGGGAATCACACAAAAAATAATAATTTCAACATAATCCAGGTGCGTTCTGAGTTATAACAGCGCAAATTATTTCCCTTTCTTACTTATCATTTCAGGGCATCATCAATTCCTGAAGAAATTTCACTGAACTATATCCGAATAATATTTCTTTCCACTTTTCTTTTTAGCAACGTGTCGTCACAACTAATTTATTTCTAAAAGATCCGTGCCCGACGCCCGACCACCGTACTCTACCTTACTTAGAATAGACCTTTTTCCAAAAAATTGAAACCAAAAAAAATTTTCGCTAATGTACTGAGCAATGAACACCAAGATGCGCACTCAACCGAAACTTGTCCAACCCTGACCTCTGCCCGACATCTGCCAGCCTCAAGCTGTTCCCTGCTTCCAGCCACCGACAGGCGAGCAATTTTTGTTCTTTTCGGGCGACTACCGAAATCTCTCTCCGGCCAGCAATGCTTTTTACTACGTACGGGTGTGCGTGTAACTCTTTTCAGCAGAATCGTTGCCACCGAACATTCTTTGTCGGGCAAAATTTTCTCGGAATTTTCGGTCGGGCTAGCAATGATCTATTGTGTGCTGCTATCATGCGATATTTTACGGCTAGGCGCCTGGATGTTGGTGACTGGCGGTAAGTTTCTACATGGAAATTGTAAATTGTGAGCGTTTTGCACAATTTTAGAATTCTTCGTTTGGCAATATTTTTGTTGTCGAGGGTTTTGTTTTCTTTTCTTTTCTTTTCAGGGTTTATAAGAAGGAATATAATTCGTGCGAGCTCTGCCTGAATTAAATTCTTTCTTTTTGGACATGCTTTGTGTTTTGTAATGTAGCGGTAATTGAACACTACAGCTATATTACTGCATTTTAGGTAGGTTAGTGTAGCGGTATGTTAAAATGACAAGATATGTGAGCTTGTGTTTACTGTTACTTTATTGACCAAAAATTCCTTATTTTACGTTAGTCTGAATTCTATTTTTATTTTTTCACTTTAAATGTACTTCATTAATTTAATTAATTATCTGTAGGCATGTATTCTTGAGGTGTCGTAACGTGACACGTGCTCAATCTTATACCTCAGATTTTCACCAATTTCACTTTTATTATATTTAATTTCACTGTTTCTTAGTGCTAAATTGTTACTTACTATAATTCACGTGTAGCTTAATATTAACTAATCTACATTGTTTTTTCACATGAAGCATTAATTATGCGTGGCTTGCATGACGTTAATGCTATGTGAAAAAAAAAAACTAAATTAAAATGTCCACCACCAAATGTTTTAGGAATATATAAAACAAATACTTATCCTAAAAACGTTCACCACCAAATTCAAGTCACACCAAAAACTTATTAATTTGCTATTGCAATCCTTATAGCATGTGAATGCTGTACCTTGCTTGGCACGTTGATTTATGCTATACGATTGTCTTGAAACTATTTTAATTTTTGCACTTTAATTTTTGAAAGAACACTGGATCTATGCGAAGTTGCATGTACGATCGCTGTCAAACTAATGAGAGATTAGTTAGGGAGCACCTCCTTTTTATAATGTCCGAGCCGCCATTTTCGGACAAGTTCCACATGAAAAAATGCAATTTTCATATATTTTTTGCACATTATAAGTCCATGCTGTAATGTCAAAATTTTCTAAATTATGTGAATTAATTTATTTTTAATTATCCATAATTTTTCCTAATTGATTTATTGCGATATTTCAATTTTTCTAAAACTTATCAATATGGCCGCTCCCTATCATACTATGTTAATTTCCGGTGTGGAACATAAATTCTCTCACGAATTTTCTTCTGTCTCGTTTCCACATCGTTCTCTTTCCCACTCATTATGTTAATTGGAATTACCTTTTTTTATAAAATATTTCCTTACCTGGGCAATTTCGCGTTTTTTAATTATTGCCAACAGGTAGAGCGCGGCCAACTTCATAAAAGTGCTTATTTACTTCGTCGCGGTGACAGTTGGTTACGCGGATTTTAAGTAGTGAAGTGCCGTTTTGTTTGGATTGATTTCTCGTCACTAAATGGATTAATTGTTAAGGTAAGTTGATTAATATATTCTATAAGTATTAATTAGTGATTTTCCTGTGCATAATTTGCAAGAATCATGCAAATTATGCGCAAATTTTGTGTTGAAAAAAATTGTTAGTGAAATGTCAACAATGGCAACAATTGTTGAATTTCACTAATAATAGTGTGTATGGATTCTGCGAATTCATGTAATCTGCACATTTAAGCATAAATGCAAGTTTTGCAAATGTTTATTGTGCAGAAAACATGAATTTCGCTAAGAAATCCCAATGTTTATGTTTGCATGTAGTGTTGTTGTTGTACTGCCAAGAAATTTGTTTCTTGGCAGTCTACATGTAAACTATGTAGTTTTTTGTAGTTTTTTTTTTTGTTGTATTTGATCAACTATATTGTATTGAATTAATTTTTCTAATTCGTTTTATTTCAGATGTGCAATGGACGTCTAGGAGACATTTGCTGACTGGAAGAGGAACTCAGGAAATAGGGAAGTATCAATTATTGTGTATATTATATTTTAATATATTTTTATTTATTTTCGGCTGTGTTCAACATACTCCCCCCCGTTGAACAGTTTGTTCAACCAAAGCTTCCTTTATTTTACGTATACCTCGCTTGTGGTAGTGATGAAAGATTAATTCTCCGTCCTTGTTGACTTTTAATTTGACTTGGTATTTGTCGGGTAGGTTAATGAATTTTTCGCGGTTCCTCCGCTGCTGTATTGCCCGAACATTAATACGCTGCAAAACATATCGAGGCAGATATATATCTACGCCTTCTCGCGTTCGAACTTTTTGAAAGCTATTGTTCATCCTCATTTCGAACTCGTTTATGTTTGTGGTCAGCAGAAGTCTGGATAACTGTGATATCCGACTGCCATTAACTACCACTGTCTGATCCGGGTGTGGATCCGTAAAAGGAGTTGGGCCTACAAACGGTAAGTTTGTAGCCGTAGTTAATTCCTTCGCTGCTGCGCTCGTGGATGGCTCTCCTCTGGTTCTGGCTTCTCGAACTCCTGAAGCCAATTCGTGGGCCAACTCCGGCCTGGGTCTGCCAAAAACATCACATCCCGGGTCACGCAACATCCTCCGCTCCGGGCTTCCTGGTGGGCTAAAATGAATGTCCTCCAGAATATATAACGTATCATCCTGTTCGTAGGTGAATGACATCTGAAATGGCAACCAGTTAGTATGGCGTAACGTGAATAGAACACAACCCTCAGCCAACAGTAGTACACAAAAGGACAAACACATGACAACACTAAGAACAGGTAGTTAATCTATAGCTAATGGTAGCGGACTAATTTTTGCAATTGGTCGTAGAAAACTACCGTTTCGCGTTTTGACCTTGACTACCCGAACCAGATCATCTGTCCCTGGATGCACTTCTCCGATTATGCCCATTAACCAACTTGTGGGTGGCATCTGATCGTGTTTTACAAGTACCACGTCCCCTACTTGAATATTTGGTTGTCTTGTATACCATTTGGGTCGATTTTGCAATTGGTTCAAGTAATCCCTTGACCATTTATCCCAAAACTGTTTATATAATAGTTGTATGTACTTCCACCGTTTGGAAGGTAGTATTGCTTCATGCGTATAGTCTGGCTCTGGAATGGCATTAAGTGCTTGGCCTATTAAAAAATGTCCGGGTGTGAGGATAAGTAAATCCTCTGGATCATTTCTCACGTGCCTCAACCTGAGCCAGGACTGTAGAGTATTCTTCGAATGTGCATCTGGAGTGTTGTAATGTTCGGCGTAAATGGTACTTTATTGCCTTTACTCCAGCTTCCCATATCCCTCCAAAGTGTGGAGAGGCTGGAGGATTAAAATGCCAATTGATTTGCTTGGAGGCAAGATATTGTGCTGCTACTGGAGTTGCACCTTTAATTGCTGCTTGCAAATCCTTGTCTAATATCGCTTTTCCTCCAATGAAGTTGGTGCCACAATCTGAGTATATGTCACTACACAATCCTCTTCGTGCCACAAATCGTTTTAATGCAGCGAGGAATGCTTCAGATGTGAGATCTGATACCAACTCCAGATGTACCGCCTTTGTGGCCATACAAATGAAGATGCAAAAGTATGCTTTCAGCAATTTTGCATTTCGTAGGTTTGATGCTTTTATTATTACAGGTCCTGCATAATCAATTCCTACGTTAAAGAACGGTCTCGTTATATTCACTCGAGACGTTGGTAGATTTCCCATTAATTGGGTTCTTGTTGTAGTGCGATGTTTAAAACAGATAATGCACTTATGTATTCGACTGGTAATTCGACGTCGTGCATCCAAGATCCAAAATCTATCTCGACTAGTGCTGAGAACTAGTGATGGACCGCCATGCAGAGTATCTACATGTAGTTTATCAATTAGTATTAGTGTAACGTGATGATCACGTGGTAAGATGATTGGGTGCTTCCTATTATATGGCAATGTTGCATTCAGAAGTCTACCACCTAATCGTATTAGACCGTTGTTGTCCAGAAATGGATTGAGCTTGATTAATTTGCTATGTTGTGACAATGGTTTCTTGCCCAACATATTCTTATACTCTTCTGCGAACGCAGTTTGTTGTACGAGTTTTAATATTGTTACTTCAGCATTATTCCATTCCTGCACAGTGAAAGCTTGAACGAGTTTCGATTGCGGATGCCGACAATTGTGTATGAAACGTTGAATGTTTGCTACAATTCGCACAAGGCGAGTATACGACGAATATCGTAAAAGAAGATTGTTTTCTAATTTCGCTAAAAAGCTTACTGTAGGAAGTTCTTTAGCTTCTAAATTTGTTTGTTCCGAAATGTCCTTAAATTTCGGCCAGTTGTCCTGTTCTTCAGCTAACCATGATGGTCCATGCCACCATAAATGATTACTGGTTAAATCTGCTGCAGGAACACCTCTGGAGGCTAAATCTGCCGGATTGTGTTTTGTGGATATGTGACGCCACTGTTCGAAGCGTACCACGTCTTGTATTTCGACGACGCGGTTTGCTACGTAGATTTTCCATCGGGCTGGATGTTCCTTGATCCATTGCAAGACAATTGTTGAGTCTGTCCAGGCGAAGATTGGCACATGATATAGGCGCATATCTTCAAGTGTAGCCTGAAGCAGTCGTGCAAGTAGTAGAGCTCCATTAAGCTCTAATCTAGGAATTGTTGTTGGCTTAATTGGCGCTACCCTAGTTTTTGCAGTAAGCAAATTGGTATGAATTAAGCCGTTCTGATCTTCTACCCGTAAATAAACGCCAGCTGCAAAAGCCTTTGTAGACGCATCACTAAATCCATGTAATTGGATGCTTGCCTCAGATGAATAGTTGATCCATCTAGGGATTTGTATGTTTTCTATGCATTTTAAGTTACGTTTAAACTTATTCCATTGTTGTTCTATTATCTCCGATACCTTGTTGTCCCATGCACATCCTGTGATCCATAGTGCTTGCATGAGCACCTTGGCTGTGATTACCACTGGTGCCAGCCAGCCTAAAGGATCGTACAGTGATGCGATGTCAGACAGAATGGTTCGTTTAGTTACCTTGGCATGAACTGTCCATGGTTTGGTTATAATGGAAAAACTATCCAGTTTAGGATGCCAGCGAATTCCTAGTGTTTTTACAGATTCCTGGTCTGTGATCGTTAGTGTTTCTGTGAATTCACGTTGCTCTGCAGGAAGATGGCTTAACAACTCTGAACTGTTGCTTGTCCATTTCCTGAGATTGAATCCTCCAGATTTCATCATACCTATTAGCTGATTTAATAAGCATTTGGCGTCATTAAGATTGTCAGCTCCAGTCAGGAGATCATCCACATAAAAATCTGTGGTTGTAACCGTAGAAGCTAAAGGCCATCTTTGCTGTTCATCATTTGCTAACTGCTGTAGCGTCTGAATAGCTAAGTATGGCGCTGACTCAGTTCCAAATGTCACCGTGTTCAGCTGAAAATCCTGAATCTCCTTAGTTTTAGGATGTCTCCAAATGATTCGCTGAAATGTTCGGTGATCGGGATGCATGGTGATCATGCGATACATCTTTTCAATGTCTGCGTTCATAGCGATTTTATATTTACGCCAGTTGAGCAACGTGGCGAACAGCTTAGGTTGCAGAACTGGGCCCTTTAATAGATACTCATTAAGGGATTTGCCATTCGACGTCTTAGCTGAGGCATCGAATACTACTCTCACCTTTGTTGTCGTGCTTTCCTTCACAACGGCATGATGAGGTATATAATAATGGGGCTGATTGATATTGGGCGGAGGTATTTCCTCCATATGACCCAACAAGAGATATTCGTCCAAACATCTCTCATATTCAACTTTCAAGTCTGGATTTCTGGCTAATTGTCGTTGAATTCCTTGAAAGCGTTTGATTGCTTGTATTCTCGATTGCCCCAGAGTAGGGTTCTCGTCGTTTACAAAAGGTAACTTAACTTGATAAGTTCCATTATGCAGACGCTGGTGATTGAGTTGATAACTCTGTAGACATTCTTTGTCTTCTTTTTTAAGAATGGGGTTTGTGGGAAATTCTTCTGTTTCCCAGAACTTCTTGAGTTGAAGAGCCACATCATCAGTTGTAATTGTAAATGATGACGGTTTGTGCTCTGCATCATCTATGCTAGACCCTAGCAAAATCCAACCAAATATTGTGTTGACTGCTGTAGGAGTCGTATTTGTTCCTTGCCGAATACCGGTTCGCAATATTTGAGCATAAACTCTTGCTCCTAATAATGCATCTATCCTTCCCGGTTTCCAGAATGTGGGATATGCGAGTTGCAGTTTCTTTAGCTTCGCGCATTCCTTTTTAGACACTATTCTAGAAGGCAGAGGATCTGTAATGTTCTTAAGTATTAGAAAGTTTTCTTCTAATACTGCTGTAGATCTCGTTGTTCGAGGCCGAAGAGAGAATATTGTTTGGTGCCTTGAGATGGCTGTATGGCTAGTGTTTAAGCCTGTGATGGAGACTGCAATTGGGCTTTGTACTGCTCCTAATTTCCTGCAAGCTTCCTCCGTGATGAAAGATGATTGCGAGCCACTATCTATCAGACATCGTAGAATATAAGGTTTTCCGCTTTTTGTCTGTGCTACTACTAATGCAGTTGCTAGTAGAGCATTGTGACTTTCTCGGGCTACGAAGTTATGACTAGTGTTTAAGCCATCAGTATTGTTGACTGCTTGTAACCGGGAAAAGCTTTCCTGTGAGGAGCTAGATTGATTAGCTTGACTTGAGCTCAATCTAACTTTGTCATGTGCTGACTTATGCTCATTATGAACAGCTGAGGACTTGGGTTTTTCCTTATTGTGTTCTTCATGAAGGGTGCTATGATGTCTCTTATTGCATTTCAGACATCTAAATTTGCTAGTGCAATTATTTAAGTGGTGAATTCCTAAGCAATTTGAGCACCGACCTGATGCCTTCAATATCTGATATTTGGATGGTATGTCCATCGCTAGATACTTCGGACACTTTTGGAGGTAATGCCTGGCATTGCATGCTGCGCATTTAAATTCATTTGTAACGTGATATGACTTTGTCACATCTGGTGTGGTGTTTGGTTTGTGATGTGGTGTGGACTTAACTAGACTATCTGCTAACGATTCTAAAATTCTTAAACGTGTATTTAAGAACTGCTTAAATGACTTAAATGTTGGGAGTTCTTGTGTGCCTCCCTGCTCTTCTTCCCACATTTTGAGGGTAATGAAAGGTAATTTCTGTACTAACAGATGTATTAGAAGTACATCCCATGATGTCGTATCAACTTCTAAACTTTGTAATTGTTGGATACATTCGTCTGTTGTATCAATTATTGACTTGAGTCCTTTAGCAGACTCTGCATTTAGTTTTACTTGGTTTACCAAAACCTTTAATTGATGATTAACTAAAATTCTCTTGTTCTCATATCTAGCCTTTAACTTGTTCCATGCTGGCATGTAATCTTCATTTGTTACTGGGGTGTGCCGCAACAATTTCTCAGCATCACCCACTAAACAAGATTTCAGATGATGCAGCTTTTGAACTGGTGTTAGCTTTGTATTGTCATGAACAAGAGAAATGAATAGATCATGAAAAGATCGCCATAAATCGTAGTTGCCGTTATACTTGGGCAACTGCATGCGCGGAAGGAATGATTCCTGTTGAACAACAGTTGTCGAATGAATAGGTACTTGTCCCGAGCTTGATGCTTCAGTAGTTGGGACGAATTTCCGCAATCCTTCTACTAATTCTCCCATATATTCGGAATATTTTAACTCTGTTGAGCTATGATTATCTTGGGCTAAATACTCATGTTGCTTTTCATCAGAACTTTCTAATAAAGCCTGATTTATTGCCATATCTGTATCGCTATATATTTCCCATAGTTTCTTCAAATCTGTAATTTTAGTTTCATAAAAGCCTTGTGTTCGTTTAACAAGGTTCGTTTTCTTTCCATTTTCGATTAACTTTTCAATTCTTGCACGCAATATGCTTTCCGTAAGGATTAGTTTATCTACTGAATCCATGTTGATTGATATTTTACGATTAGTTAATTAACCGTGTGGGTTAAATGATGAAGATGATTGAAAGAAGCAATTTAATGCCACGTGGGATAAATGGAAATTTAGTCGAAGAACGTAAATTGATACCGTGTATGACAAATTGACGTGAAAAATATTTAACTAAATTTTCGTTACTAATTTTAATTAATTTAATTAATCAACTATTTATTAAGAGTTACTGACATGTAAGTTCAGCAATTAACTATGTAACACGATTTACTGACATGTAAGTTCAGTAATTATAACAGAAATTTCGATAATATTCGAGCTGCCTCGTCCGGGCACCCTGAAGTTTTACGTCTAAGCACGTTTATAAATTAATTTTTGTATTTTTTAATGAGAACTGCCACGTCTAAGCACAGTTATTATTTTGAAAACTTCTTAAAAACTGCCACGTTTCAGCACAATAACAGTAAGAATTGCTTGACTAATTTAATCGTAACTGAATTATTGTCAATCGCAACAGTAAACAGGCACACATTCCTGGATGAAACCACCAAAAAATGTTTTGTAATGTAGCGGTAATTGAACACTACAGCTATATTACTGCATTTTAGGTAGGTTAGTGTAGCGGTATGTTAAAATGACAAGATATGTGAGCTTGTGTTTACTGTTACTTTATTGACCAAAAATTCCTTATTTTACGTTAGTCTGAATTCTATTTTTATTTTTTCACTTTAAATGTACTTCATTAATTTAATTAATTATCTGTAGGCATGTATTCTTGAGGTGTCGTAACGTGACACGTGCTCAATCTTATACCTCAGATTTTCACCAATTTCACTTTTATTATATTTAATTTCACTGTTTCTTAGTGCTAAATTGTTACTTACTATAATTCACGTGTAGCTTAATATTAACTAATCTACATTGTTTTTTCACATGAAGCATTAATTATGCGTGGCTTGCATGACGTTAATGCTATGTGAAAAAAAAACTAAATTAAAATGTCCACCACCAAATGTTTTAGGAATATATAAAACAAATACTTATCCTAAAAACGTTCACCACCAAATTCAGGTCACACCAAAAACTTATTAATTTGCTATTGCAATCCTTATAGCATGTGAATGCTGTACCTTGCTTGGCACGTTGATTTATGCTATACGATTGTCTTGAAACTATTTTAATTTTTGCACTTTAGATTTTTGAAAGAACACTGGATCTATGCGAAGTTGCATGTACGATCGCTGTCAAACTAATGAGAGATTAGTTAGGGAGCACCTCCTTTTTATAATGTCCGAGCCGCCATTTTCGGACAAGTTCCACATGAAAAAATGCAATTTTCATATATTTTTTGCACATTATAAGTCCATGCTGTAATGTCAAAATTTAATTTTCTAAATTATGTGAATTAATTTATTTTTAATTATCCATAATTTTTCCTAATTGATTTATTGCGATATTTCAATTTTTCTAAAACTTATCAATATGGCCGCTCCCTATCATACTATGTTATTTCCGGTGTGGAACATAAATTCTCTCACGAATTTTCTTCTGTCTCGTTTCCACATCGTTCTCTTTCCCACTCATTATGGGAATTGGAATTACCTTTTTTTATAAATATTTCCTTACCTGGGCAATTTCGCGTTTTTTAATTATTGCCAACAGGTAGAGCGCGGCCAACTTCATAAAAGTGATTATTTACTTCGTCGCGGTGACAGTTGGTTTCGCGGATTTTAAGTAGTGAAGTGCCGTTTTGTTTGGTTGATTTCTCGTCACTAAATGGATTAGTTGTTAAGGTAAGTTGATTAATATATTCTATAAGTATTAATTAGTGATTTTCCTGTGCATAATTTGCAAGAATCATGCAAATTATGCGCAAATTTTGTGTTGAAAAAATTGTTAGTGAAATGTCAACAATGGCAACAATTGTTGAATTTCACTAATAATAGTGTGTATGGATTCTGCGAATTCATGTAATCTGCACATTTAAGCATAAATGCAAGTTTTGCAAATGTTTATTGTGCAGAAAACATGAATTTCGCTAAGAAATCCCAATGTTTATGTTTGCATGTAGTGTTGTTGTTGTACTGCCAAGAAATTTGTTTCTTGGCAGTCTACATGTAAACTATGTAGTTTTTTGTAGTTTTTTTTTTTGTTGTATTTGATCAACTATATTGTATTGAATTAATTTTTCTAATTCCTTTTATTTCAGATGTGCAATGGACGTCTAGGAGAAATGTTGAGGTTCACGAAAGCATCATCATCAGACAAACTATTTAAGTTCGCCCTATCATCGGATGAAAGAAATTTGTATTGGCAACACATGATCGGTATCGAACGCATCGCATCATCCTCTATACAAGAGAATATGGAGCAACAATTACCAACGTTTACCAATACCCAATACGATCATACGATTGTTTCATACTAGAGAGATAGCAGTTTTTTTACGATCGAGTACTGATACGAAAGATCGGCTCCAGTAGTCAGCTATCAACATCCAAGCAACGTTCATCATAATTAGAATCAAGGTCCAATCGAGAACCAAGTTAAATTAATACATAGTATAACCTGATTGCAATAAAGTGTTAAGTGCATCCTATTTTCTGGTTTCATCATTTTTTTTCTTTCTTCCCCCATTCCCAAAACATTGGTCCTTCGAGCCGGATTATCTCCTCAAGAAAAGTGGTGAGTACAGGTGTTTGCACGATTCAATTTTCAATGTAGATAAGTCAAATTAAAATTGAAAGAGTGAAAATTCAAGTGTTCTTTGTAAAGGTTTAATTTTCCCCTCGTATTAAGCTAATACAAAGCCCCACAAAAATTACGTGTTCATCGGTAGCACGCGGACAAGCATTTTCCCAAATAAATAGATGTACACACGTAATTACATAGAGCGTATAACAATTATCTATGCATGTATAATAAAGTGATCGTTGCTCGGAATTAACGCCAATTTTTCGATTTTTTCTCAATATCGAAGCTCTTAGCCAAATTAGCCGGTTATCAATAGTTGAAAGAATTTTGCGTACGGTACACAGCACACGCTTATCATAGAACGGTTCCTTCACTAAGTGGGTGCATTAAAGTTGAAAGTGAATTGAAAGTGAGCTCATTGTATATTGCATTGCTATGATTATCTCGCAAATATATGTATGCGCGTAATTACATAATGCATAATTATCCACAATAAAGTTATCGTTGCTTGGAATTAATACCATTTGTTTGTCTTTCTTTACAATTTCGAAGCTGTTAGCCAAATTGTCAGGTTATACACATGTAAAAGAATTTGTGTTACGGTACATAGCACATTTATCACAGAAAGGTTCCATCACTGTAAGTGGGTGCATTAAAGTTGAAACAGAATTGAAAGTGAACGCATTTCCATATTGTATTGATAGGTTATTTCGCAGCTATTAAGTTGAAATTAAATTGAATGTGATATCCCATATGTACATACGTTAATGTGAATTGGAGTATTCTGAAATTTAACAATATTACAATCACATTGGAATGGCAACTTTTGCGGAATTAGTGGGTGCGCAAAAGGTGATCTATGAACAATTAGGAAAATTTGTAAAAAAATTTAAGAAATCGCCAAAGGAGAGATTAGATAGCGTGGGTCATATTCAGGGCCGTATCGAGGCGTTGACAGAGTTAGGTGATAAATTCAATTCGAATGATGAAGAAATTCGGGGAATTTCCAAAGATAGACAGGATGAATATTTCACTGGGGATATTTTTGATAACTTTAAAGATTTATATTTTGAAACTCAAGGCATATTAAGGGATATTTTACTAAAGTTAACGGCACCCTCACTTGAACAATCGACGTTACAACAATCGACGATCCCGCATAATAACATAAGTCAACGTGATCAGCACTCAGCCGAAGATACAAACGCTAGCCTTACGCCAGTAGAAGCACATTCACATGGGCGACTTGATAACGAGTATATACCTAATGACATTAAGTTACCACGTATAACGATCCCTACATTCTCAGGAGACTACAATTCATGGTTATCCTTTTATGATATCTTTGATTCTATGGTGAACTCAAATTCGAAATTATCCCCTGTTCAAAAAATGCATTACTTAAAAGCGTCATTAGCTGGAGAGGCAGAAAACATTATTCGCCATTTAAATGTAACGAACGATAATTATTCCATTGCGTGGGATAATTTGGTTAAAAGATATCAGAACACCAGAGCTCTTGTTAATAACAGTCTCAAAAGACTATTTTCACAAAGCCAGATGCAAGTAGAAGCAGCTTCCCAAATTCGTCGTGTTCTTGATGTAACTAACGAGTGCTTGTCAACTTTGAAAAATTAAAAGGTAAAGGTCGACGACTGGGATCCTATTATAATTTTCCTTATACAAGAGCGTCTCCCCTCTGAGACTAGAGAATTGTGGGAACAAACCCAAGGGACTTCTACTTCCTTACCCAAATTGTCAGAGCTCAAAAAATTTTTAGAGGGTCGCTTTCGTACTCTAGAAGCACTCAACTCTCAAAAGCATTATCAGAAATCACCCCACGGATCCTCTGAAAGGAAGACACGCTCCTATCATACAACCCAATTCAATTGTCCCCTATGCAAAGGTCGCCATGCATTGAAAAGATGTTTCAAGTTTATGAAAATGCAGCCGCAAGAAAAGACTAAATTCGTTTCTTCTCATTCTATGTGCTTCAATTGCCTGGCTCAAAGTCATCATGTAAAGAACTGCCCTAGTGAACAAACTTGTCGCCACTGTCAAAGGCGCCACAATACTCTCTTACATATTGAAAATGAATATAACTCGCGGTCTGAACGGGGAGAAACTTCAGTGATTAACTCTGATGAGCATCCGAAGCAAATCCCAGCTATATCTTCTGGTAGAAAAGTAGTGACTTCCTGTCTTGCTCGTGAAAACAGGCTAGTGCTATTAGCTACTCTATTAATAAGGGTATTTTCTCCCAATGGGGAATCGTTTCTACTTAGAGCTCTGATGGATCCAGGTGCACAGACAACTTTTATAACGAAAAGAGCGACTCAACGTTTACGCGTAAAGCTCCGTTACTCACCAATTGAAGTTGTAGGTCTAGGAAATAGTACAACAGCAACGGCAAAGTCTTCTGCTGAATTTATAATTCAACCTCATTCGCAAAAAGATCCCACCATAAACGTTAAGGCAGCTGTTCTTGATTCGCTTACCGATTTTCTCCCCCCTACGAGAATATCCATCTCTCAGTGGAAACAGTTTGAAGGTTTAACTCTTGCCGATCCGTCCTTTGATCATCCAGGCAAAATTGACATAGTGTTGGGCGCTGAAATCTATGCAAATATCATCGAAGATGGGTTGATTCGTGTCAAGGCAGGTACACCTACGGCACAGAAGACTTCGTTCGGTTGGATTCTTTTCGGTGAAGTCAATTCGCAAACCTCCTCAAATGTCTGCGTCGCTGATGTGGCTCTAAGTTTTTGTTCGCAGGTCAAGGAATGTGATGCCATAAAACGTTTTTGGGAAATCGAAGAGATTTCCGCCCCATGTCAAATGACACCGGAAGATGCTCTGTGCGAAGAGATTTTTGCCGAAACTCATTCTCAAAATGCAGAAGGTAGGTACATTGTTCGTCTACCATTTGCACCCTTAGATAAAATCAAATGAGATTTGGAGACTCAAGACAAGTCGCATTGAAAAGGTATCAATCGTTAGAACGGCGTCTGAATTTCGATACCAAGTTGAAGGATGAATATAATGAATGCTTAGAAGAGTATTTAGAACAAGGACATATGGAAAGGGTTCCTCCCTCTGATTTATCGCGAGCCCCAGATAATGTATTTTATCTTCCACATCACGCGATCCTCAAGGCCGAGAGTTTGACAACCAAGACCCGAGTCGTCTTTGATGCGAGTAGTAACTCTACTAATGGCTATTCCCTTAATAATCGCTTGTTACGTGGCCCACCATTACAGCGTGATATTTCACTTTTACTATCAGAGTGGAGGCAACATAAATTCGTATTCACTGCTGACATAGCCAGAATGTATCGCCAGGTTTTAATACACCCACCTGACTGTGACTATCAAAGGTTGATATGGCGCTCAAGCCCAGACGAAGTTCCTCACGATTACCGTCTATTGACAGTAACTTTTGGGGTTACTAGTGCTCCATTTTTAGCAATACGTGTTCTGCACCAATTGGCCAAAGATGAAGGTCATGATTTTCCCGTTGGAGCTAACATTCTTTTGAATGACCTCTACGTTGATGATGTGCTTTCTGGGAGTGACACTCTAGACAAGGCACGAGAAGCTAGAACGCAAGTGAACTCTATTCTGAAGCGTGGAGGCTTTGAGCTAAGGAAATGGGCATCCAATTCTGAAGAAATTTTAGCCGACATTCCGGAATCCGAACGCTCGTCCTGTTCGTCCATAGTTCTCAATTCTGATAACGTCATAAAAACTTTAGGATTACATTGGACTCCCGCAATGGATTGTTTCTCCTACAAACTTGAGTTAAAGCATAATCAACCGCCGTATTCAAAACGAACAATTCTCTCTGAAATTGCCAGAATTTATGATCCTTTAGGATGGTTGTCGCATATCACCATCACTGCGAAAATTCTCATGCAATGTTTATGGCAACAAGGCATAAGTTGGGATGAACCGCTTTCCCAAGAATTATCTTTGCGGTGGGCCAAGTGTCTGTCTGTGTTAAGCAAATTGAATACGGTGTTGATTCCTAGGTTTGTGAATATAGAGCCGACTAGTAAGTTGCAGCTCCATGGGTTCTGTGATGCTTCGGAGCGAGCTTATGGGGCAGTCTTATATCTCCGATCACAAACAAATGACGAAATAAACGTTCATCTTCTTAGCGCGAAGACAAAGGTAGCTCCCATAAAGTCCATCACTCTGCCAAGACTTGAGCTTTGCGGTACTGTATTACTCTCAAGACTCATAAAGAAATTCCGTCTTTGCTATGCATCAAAGGAAGTGAGTGTTTTCGCATGGACTGACTCCACCATAGTCCTTTCGTGGATAAAGCGTCACCCGAACAATTTTAAGACGTTTGTGAGCAATCGTATCTCTGAAATTTTGACGAATTTAGAGTCCAGCACTATATGGAGACATACACCATCTGCTGACAATCCAGCTGATCGAGCGAGTCGAGGTATTTCCTCTGCAGAAGATTTACATGAAAGCCTCTGGTGGCATGGGCCCAGCTGGCTCTGTCACTCAGAAACATCATGGCCTTCTTTTCCTACTTCGGAACCTAATCCTGTGAGTCTGGAACTCAAAACAACAAACGCATTTCTTGGTCAAATATTAAACAAAGATTATACTTATTTCACGGAGGTCTTGGGTAGATTTTCCTCGCTCTCACGCCTCCTTAGAGTTACCGCCCTGTGCCAAAAATTCATAAACAAAATATGTCGAGTAAGAACTGCCATACAATCGTCATGTGTCACTGCGGCGGACCTAACGCTGGCTCGCCTATTTTGGATCAAGCATGAACAAAGAAGATTCTTCCATGACGAAGTTATATCCTTATCTACGGGTAAAACCGTTGGGAAACGGAGCAGCATTATTATGCTTAACCCCTTCCTGGACAATACAGGCTTATTAAGAGTTGGTGGTAGACTGGATAATGCCCTTCTTCCGTATAATGAAAAGCATCCATTAATTTTTCACCCAAAAAGCCATTTAACGCGCTTATTGATCGAATATACTCATAAATTATGTTTACACGGTGGCCCCACGTTGACACTCTCCGTTTTGAGGAAAACAATTTGGGTTATAAAAGGAAGAAATCTAGTCAAGGAAATCATTCTTAAATGTATTCCCTGTTTCAAGAACTCTTGCCGAACCCAATCTCAATTAATGGGAGCTTTACCATCTCCACGTATCACCCCTTCTCGGCCGTTCACAAATGTTGGTATTGACTATGCGGGCCCGTTTCATCTCAGAATTTCTCATACAAGAGGATGTAGAACATATAAAGGCTATGTCGTTATATTTGTATGCCTCTGCACAAAAGCAATCCATATAGAGGTCGTGAGTGACCTCACTACTGAGGCATTCATGGCTTGCCTCAAGCGATTTGTAGCTCGTCGTGGATTGTGTCACAATATATATTCGGACTGCGGTACTACCTTTATCGGCGCTCGGAATCAGATTGATCGAGACATTAAGGCCGCTTATTCCAAGGCAACCCGTCTAGCAGCTGAAAACTTCAGCATACATGGCATCCAATGGAATTTTATTCCCCCGGCATCACCCCACTTCGGAGGTCTATGGGAGGCCGGAGTAAAATCTATAAAGCATCATTTAAAACGAGTCGTAGGAAATGTTCCCCTAACTTACGAAGAAATGTGTACTTTCCTTACCCAGGTAGAAGGGTGTCTTAACTCACGGCCGTTATGTCCTCTTACTGACGATTCTAATGATCTTAGAGTACTAACCCCAGGTCATTTTCTGACCGGAGATGCCTTTCTGGCGCCTCCTGAAACAGATCTATCAATCTCAAAGTTAAATGCACTTACTAGATGGAACCTTCTACAACATCTGAAACAGGACTTTTGGAGCGCCTGGAATAAAGAATATTTGTCTCGACTACAGCAGCGGCCAAAGTGGTTAAAGGCTTCTACTAATTTTCAAATTGGTGATCTAGTGCTCATAAAAAATGAAAATCTTCCATCCAATCAATGGGCTCTAGGAAGAGTAATTAAAACTCATCCTGGTCACGATCAGCTTGTTCGCGTAGTAACCCTAAAAACTCAAACGGGCGAGCTCAAACGCCCTATTACGAAACTCTGCTTGCTGCCGATAAATGCGTCAAACGATGTCCCAACCAATCAAAATGAATTTCGTAAATATTGATAAGGAAACTGAATGCAGTTAAAAGAAGTTATGTGAATCATTACTCGGAACACTGGAATTTGTAACCGCTCATACATAATATAGTATACATATATATTGAATTTTACATTGAATTATTGTTTATTGAGGTGTGCCCTCACTTGTTACTTTATATCCCTAATTACCTATTCCTTACCTCCTCTATACACTAACACTAAATTGAATACGCAATTGAACAAGATGCTGCGCATGGACAAGGGCTACCACTGACGCAACTTCGAAAACCCTGTGGATGATCCAGCTAAGAAGTCATCAAACTCCGCAAGCGTTACTGTTGAAATCTTAACTATTTCAAGGCGGGGCAAAATGTTGAGGTTCACGAAAGCATCATCATCAGACAAACTATTTAAGTTCGCCCTATCATCGGATGAAAGAAATTTGTATTGGCAACACATGATCGGTATCGAACGCATCGCATCATCCTCTATATAAGAGAATATGGAGCAACAATTACCAACGTTTACCAATACCCAATACGATCATACGATTGTTTCATACTAGAGAGATAGCAGTTTTTTTACGATCGAGTACTGATGCGAAAGATCGGCTCCAGTAGTCAGCTATCAACATCCAAGCAACGTTCATCATAATTAGAATCAAAGTCCAATCGAGAACCAAGTTAAATTAATACATAGTATAACCTGATTGCAATAAAGTGTTAAGTGCATCCTATTTTCTGGTTTCATCATTTTTTTTCTTTCTTCCCCCATTCCCAAAACACATTTGCTGACTGGAAGAGGAACTCAGGAAATAGGGAAGTATCAATTATTGTGTATATTATATTTTAATATATTTTTATTTATTTTCAGCTGTGTTCAACACTTTGTTTTTCTCTTCTTTTCAGGGTTTTATGCTTTATGGAGAAGTAGCATAGGGCTGCTTCTCGAAATTGTATATATATACTTTTCCTTCTTTTCAGGTATTAATGTCTCAATGGAAAAGTAGCCAAGAGCTATTTTTCAAAAAAAAAATTACATGAAACTTTTGTCCCCCTTTTCAGAAATTATACGTAAAGACAAAAAGGTAAAAGAAAGTTTGACAGGAGAAATTTCGAAAGATAAAAAACAAAATGTGACGAGGAACTGAGACCAAAGCATTGAGCGGTGTTATGCAAAAAGGAAGAAAAATAAAAGGTAGCGTGAGGGCAGAACGCTACACTAGTTTACATGATGACTTGACTAGAATTTGGAAACTAGCCCTGCTGGAACAAGTGCCTTATTTCGAGCTCTGCCCAGGCTACAGCGTGGGGACGACCCACGGAGATAAGGGTCTCAAGCCGGGCCAAACGAAAACCTAAACCCCTAAACCAGCGGGAGAAATAGTTGAAAACATTCGTAGCAGCGCCCAATGTGGGGACCACCCACCAGAGTCTCAAGTCGGGCATACGCCACAAACCTGGTTCTACACCCCGGACTCGCTATGGGACCGCACCGCCCAAATAAACTAGGGAAATATGAAGAAGAGACAGGAGAGAGTAAAATCCTCATATCGAGGCTAATTCAGACGGGATTAGTGTGGACACATCTACACAATTGAGGTAGAGACTGGATCATTGTCCATTTACAAAATTTTGGCTCAGCCACCACAGAGTTGGAAATATGGAGAAGAGACAGGAAAGAATAAAATCCTCATATCGAGGCTAATTCAGAAGGGATTAGAGGTGAAACATCTACTCATTACAGGTAGAGATGGGTTTTACTAGGATCATTGTCCATTTAAAAAAAAATTTTCGCTCAGCCACCGTAGATTCGGCAATAATGAAGAAGAGACAGGAAAGAAAAATCCTTATATCTACGCTCATCCAGAAGAGATTAAGCAGGCGGGATTTCTATTGTAGTTTCCTACGCGTAGGGTACCGTATGGGTTGAGGTTGACACGTTGTCAGACAAGGATGGGGAGACCCTTCTCATTCGTTAGACGGTACGCAGCGCGGCCTATGAGCTTTACAACGGTCGCTTTGATGAATTTTGGAGCCAGCTTCGTCGCGAACCGATCTGCCGCACTACCCTGCACGTGATTTCGTACAAAGATGATCTACCTGGTTGAAAGGTCCTCACACGGGTTCGGAGATTGTAGGCTGCGGAGTATCTTTTGTACGCCTCCGCCATACGTACTTTGATCTAGTCTCGCACTGAGTGCACTCTTTGATTTACTGGGATTATTTCAGGTGCACCATCTGTGTCCGAGGTCAGATCTCGCAGTAATTTGTCGGAGTTCCGATGTATTACGGGGTGTTTTCCAAACATCGCGAAGTACGGGGATCACTTGGTGGAATCGTGCACTACTTTTCGGAGAGCGAACGCTGTCTTACTCAGGTGTTTATCTTAATTCCGGTGGTCGTTTCCAACATACGCGCGGATCGCAGTACTGATTGGTTGACTCGCTCGGACGCGTTGAACTGAGGTGAGTAGGATGGGGAGAAACAGTGCTCGACCCCTTACTTCTGCAGCGATTGGATGAATAGTTTGGAGATGAACTGACTCCCGTTATCGGAATGGAGGAACTCTGGGACCCCGAACACATGCTATACTTCTTGTTCTAAGTAGCTTACGACCCTCGCGGAGGTGGCTTCTGGCATTGCTTTCAGCAGCACAAATTTAGTTAGGTGGTCAAGGATGATAAAGATGTATTTGTCCCCCCTTTTGCTTCGAGGGTAGGAACCTAGGAAATAGCAAAACATACGTTGCCACGAAAGTTCCGTGCGACGCCTCTCTCCCAAAGGGGGTCAGGGTTTTACAGACCTCGCACTGGTTGGTAAATCTCTGTACGTCGAGCCACATCAACGGCCAGTAGTAGTGACGACGCAACTTTTCGACGGTTTTGGTAATCCCAAAATGCGCGGATATTGGTGAGCATTTTGTAGATAATACCATTGGTTGTATTTCTATGCTGAAAGCAAAAGTAATTATGTTGCTGGCGTTATGAAAAAACACAACAAAGTTTTTGTGACGACTTTCAGTTTATTGGATAGGTTTTTATTTTTTACATCTGTTAAATTTGATAAAACATAAATCACTATTGACGTTGTTTGTGAAGGGGGGATATTGGAACAGTATCAATCTTTCCACATTGCTGTGTAAGTCGGTACAATTTCCCAATATCTGTGTTCAGATTGTTCGCGACGTAATGTATCATTCGAGATACTATGTTGGGGCTCGCAAAATCTGAAAAAAAAGTTAGAAGGTATTCAACATATACCCGTTGATGCACCTTTGATTAATTAATTGCTGGGGGCTTCCAATTTGTTTACTTCGTGTTACCTCTTAGAGTCCTGTAGAGAAACTGACGTCTTTTTGAAATTGCAACGCCTTTTTATAATGCTTTCTTTGTGTCGATGCTTGCTGTGATTTTGCCAGATTCCACATACCAAGTGAAACTGTTTATTCTTGTCTACTATGTTTTTTATTAATTTCCACATGCAAAGTGATTAGTAAGATGTGGAACTCAACCTTTACTAATTTCCACATACGAGGTGATTAGAAAAACATAAATTGTAAAATTGGTTCGAGTTCTCGCATTAGCTGCTGAAACAGCAGTGTTCCTCGTTAATCAGTTTGGTAGTGAGCCCTTCAGGTACCCATGAGACTTGACTCCCTCCCACGATATTCTTGGGAGGAACGAACGATATATACACTTTGCCGTATTTGACTCGGAGGTTATTGAAAGCGTTTGGGTTAGAGATTATTCTCTGAACTCGCTCGACATAAGAAGTCTCAAGATATGTCCGTGGGTCTAGAACGATTGATCCGATGGCGGGAGAATAAGTGTCCCTCCCCGTAAGAGAACCTCCCAACTTCTCCGCGAAGCAGCGCGACAGAGCGTCAGCCACCACGTTTTCCTTGGCTTTCCGATATTCTATGTTGAAGGTGAAGACTAGGAGCTTAAGACTCCACCGTGCTAGCCTGCCACATAGATCCCTTTGGTCCATGAGCCATTTAAGGCTAGCATGTTCGGTGATAATCGTAAACTCCAGGCCCTCAACATATGGTTGGAAGCGTTTGACACTCAGTACTGCCACCAGACACTCTAACATACTAAGTGGAATGAGAAACTAAGGCAAATAGCTAGCTCCATCAGGAGCTCTTTCCACCAAGCAACTGGTTTCTCTCCCTACTGAGCACTCTTCGGTCAGCAAATGATTGAGCATGCGAGCTCCTATTCCATCCTTAGGAGCCTCGGACCTATTAATTAACCTCTGACAGTAGATGCTGAAGATAAATTGAGATTGATCCGTGCGAGAGTGCAGGAGAACTTAAACTATGCGTTTGAACAGAGTTCGAAAGCTTACAATCTCAGAGCGAAACCTGTAAATTTCAAAGTAGGTCAAGAAGCTGTTGTATATACAATATACCTATATATACAATAATCCTTCCCTCTGCGAAAAAGAGAGTTATTCTTGGAAGAGGAATAACTCTCGGGGAAGATGAGGGGACTAAGGAATTTGTGCACGTTAGCACAATTGTTTTGTTTAGACGGAAGATAAAAAATGATTTTGGATCAAAAACTAATCTCAATTGGATATTTTGTTTATGTTTATGGCTGAGATACATTGTAAGGTATCTTGGGGTACTTGCAGCCACTTTTGAGCGTTCATGGCTCATTCGTCATGAGTTTCCGAGTCGCTTTAGGTCGTCATCCCTGGTACTGCCCCGAATTTGTGGTCTCACGTGCCACCATGATTTGTGTGGTCCGTGTTGTCCGTGATTGGCAGGACCAATTCGCCTGATTGAGCATCGACGGGCGTTTTTTTTTTTTTGTTAATAAGATGTTTCTCTCTTTATAGGAGGCACCCTGGCGGTCACTGGGGTGTACGCGATTTGCGTCAGCTGCGTGTTTTCTACAGCAGATCCGGTCACGGAGCTCTATAGGGTGCTCTTTGCAACTCCTCCTGGGTCTTCCGAGCCGGAGTCTCCACCGGGGTATGATGAGGCCAGGGGAGCGCTCGAGGCCCCTGAAAACTGGGTCGACGATGTCGAAACGGATAACTCCGACAGAAGTGCTGGTGGTTGACGTCCTGGACGCATGCCAGTATGGCTGCCTTTTTCGCACTTATAGGATTAGTTTTTCTTTTTGTATCTTGCCTATCTTTCTATTCTTTTCAATAAATTTTTATTAAATCTTTTATATTGTTGCGAAATCTCCATGTTTCTCCCCGCAATGAAGAAAAAAAGGCTTGCTAAAATCCTATGCGTTGGCTACGACGCCCATGACGGAAACGAAGCAATGCATCCGAGCGGGGACCCAAGAAACCCAAGAGATGGTGCGGCTGCCCCCCCAATGCGGCGAATTCTGTCCCCAATTTATCTGGCAACGTAGGCCCCAAAAGAAAAATTGCCCGGATGACAAGTGAGAGAACGAGACAAGTTGGATTGGAGAAACCACGAAGACAAGAAGTCAAAGTGAAGCAGTGAAGTTTTTTTAGAATTGAATCCGAAATTGTTTTCTTTGTTAAAGTTCTCTTTTTTTGCTTTTGTAAAGTGTTATTTTTATAAAATTATAATAAAGCAGTTAAGACAAAAGAAAGGAAACCGCGTTAAAAATCTGCCCTTATATAAATTAGGAAGGTTCCAGCGACTGCCCGAGGAACGGGACTGGGTAACCAGAGGAATTTGGGGTACCGTTTGTCTGGATTAAGAGGATAAGTAGCGCTTCACGTTATTTTCTTTGAGTAGTTTTATTTCTTTTAGGAAATTTTATCTATATTTAACAAATTCTAACACCTTTTTTTAAAATATAAATTACGTGAATCTCGACATTGGAATCAACTGCAGTAGCTGTACACAGTTACTGAGAAAACTCTGTGTTTTACAAACTGCACATCGAGTTCTCGAAGCGATATAATTGACTAGATCAAATCAGTGCATTACAGCCTCAGTGAACGTTGAATTCTAAAATTACATCGGATTCTGGAATTGAAACCACATACAGTATCTGTACGTAGCTACAGCGAAAACTCTTAGTTTCTGTTCGTTTTATCAAATTTTAATAAAGTAGCTAAGACAAAAGAAAGAAAAACCGCGTTAAACATCTTTCCCTACATAAATTAGGAAGGTTCCAGCAACTGCCCGAGGAACGGGACCGGGTACCCAGAGGAATTTGGAGTACCGTTTGTCTGGATGAAGGGGATAAGTAGCGCTTCACATTGTTTTTTTAGTGGTCTTATTTCTTTTATGAAACTTTACCTATATTGCATATTAATTTAACAAATTTTAACAACTTTATTAAAATATAAATTACGTTGAATCTCGACATTGAAATCAGCTACGGTATCTATACACAGTTACTGAGAAAGCTCTTTGTTTCACAAACTGTACATCGAGTCCTCAAAGCGACAAAATTTCTTAGATCAAATCATTACATTACAGCCTCAGTAAACGTGGAATTCTAGAATTACGTCGAATTCTAGAATTGAAATTAGATGCAGTACTTGCACATAGCTACTGTGAAGATTCCTTGTCTGACATACTCCGCAACGAATTCTCCAAGCGACATAATCTATACCATCGAATCATTGTATTGCACTCTAAGTACACAAAGACTACATTGGATATCTAAACTTAGTATAAGTTGTTCGATTTAAGCACTACATTTTAGTATTTATATGAATTGCATTTTAAAACTACCTCGAATTCCTAAAATTAGTATAAGTTACTGAATCCAATCACTACATTTTAGTATTTATACGAATTGCAGTTTAAAACTGCCTTGAATTCCTGAAATTAGTATAAGCTACCGAATCCAATTACTACATTTTAGTCTTTACACGCATCGCATTTTAAAACTACCTTGAATTCCTAAAATTAGTATAAGTTACTGAATCCAATCACTACATTTTAGTATTTATACGAATTGCATTTTTAAACTGCCTTGAATTCCTAAAATTAGTATAAGCTACTGAATCCAATCACTACAGTATAGTCTTTACACGCATTGCATTTTAAAACTACCTTGAATTCCTAAAATTAGTATAAGTTACTGAATCCAATCACTACATTTTAGTATTTATACGAATTGCATTTTAAAACTGCCTTGAATTCCTAAAATTAGTATAAGCTACTGAATCCAATTACTACATTTTAGTCTTTACACGCATTGCATTTTAAAACTACCTTGAATTCCTAAAATTAGTATAAGCTACTGAATCCAATTACTACATTTTAGTCTTTACACGCATTGCATTTTAAAACTACCTTGAATTCCTAAAATTAGTATAAGTTACTGAATCCAATCACTACATTTTAGTATTTATACGAATTGCATCTTAAAACCGCCTTGAATTCCTAAAATTAGTATAAGCTACTGAATCCAATCACTACATTTTAGTCTTTACACGCATTGCATTTTAAAACTACCCTGAATTCCTAAAATTAGTATAAGCTACTGAATCCAATCACTACATTTTGGTATTTACTCGAATTGTATTTTAAAACTACCTTGAATTCCTAAAATTAGTATAAGCACTATCCGCCACACCCGAACTCTGCGATATCTATAAGCTTACTTGAGGGAGTATTGCTTGGATATCACATTTACAAAAATTATTGTGACGCTATTTGAAATTACAGAGTTATATATTTCTTTTCTTAGATTTTTGTCTAATTTAACCTGTAATTTTGCCGGCTTAATCCGTGCTGAAGGGAACATTTCAGACGAGCCTGCAAACGACGAAAATTAGTGTAACTCTGGTTGAAGTTACAGAGTTATATTTCAAGTAATTATTTACATTTCGCTTCTTAAATTTCTATCCGATTTAACCCGTAATTTTGCCGGCTTAATTTATACTAAAAATAATATCTCAGCAGAGCCTGCAAACGACGAAGATTATTGTGGCAATTCTAACTTTTTCCGAAACTATAGCTTGTAAAAACTAGAGAAGTGCTCCTCTAAGCGAGAATCCACTTAGCGTAAAACGCCTTTCCAGCTATAAATATCTCTGAAAGTACAGAGTTATAACATCAAGTAATTTCACATTTCCGCCAGCAAGTGGGCCGAGCACCTACAAAGAAAGGAATCAAAAACCTAATCCTAGTATATAGAGAACTTTTACGAATATAGAAAGGTTTCAGGAGCCGAGTTCCACTTTCAGGAGGCATTTTAGGAGGCGTTCATGAGAGATCGCAATAGAAAACCCGAATACCATTCACAGGCTATCAAAAAGAGATCCCCCGAGCCCGACTTCCTAAGAGACTGGTTACAGTAGAACCCAGCGTTGATCGAAGACACTCTGTGGACTTCCATAGTCGCCGCTGTCTTACTGTAGGTCGATACCTACCTCGTCCGGAAACTTAGAACTCTGGCACACAGAAGAAAAAACAAGCCGAATTAGTTACACGGAAGCACTCTCAATAAAATCCGAAGATGTTTTCACGGCAAACGAACCGGCGTACTTTCTTCTAATAGTGTTGTACGAATTCTATTAGATAATTCACAAAAAAATACACAAACCGAACCAGTTAGGTGAGAAGACAAACCAGGCAACAAATAAACTAACTAGTTAATCAGACTCGGTGTCAACAGTCGATCAGCTGATATATCGGTTCCCTTTCACTGTCAATGGTGCCGTTGGCCTTACAGAAATTTGACGAAGAATTCTTTCGTCGATTTGCGAGCTTTTCCACAACTTCATCTCGCTTGTAAGCTTTCGCAGTTGTTTTCGTCGCGTTCTTCAACCAGCGGAGCCTTCGCAAACAGAAAGTGAAAGCGGAAGCTGTCGTTCTGCATGTGCGCAGCTTTTAGTGGAGACGCATACTTCTCACCTCTTAGCTGTGGTGAAATAAAATCGGAATGCTCCCCAGACATCTCCTAGTAACGGATAGGTGGAGCGCATATAGGACGAAATTCACAAAAATTACGCCCTTTAGTATATAGCAAAAACTAGAATAAAATTACTCCCTCGCTACCGCTCGGCCGGAGCAATTTTATTAGCAATAGTAAAAGTGTTACATTTGGTGTCAAGTGTGGGGTACTTAGCAATAGTAAAAGTGTTACATTTGGTGTCAAGTGTGGGGTACTTAGAAAATATCCCTACAGATATTTCTCCCACGTAATATTTCTCTCGTTCATAAGTTTAGTATAACTTGTTTTGTTTTATATACTTGTATGAGATCAAATTACAATATTTTTATTTCTTTATAATTGCATACACTTTATTTCAACTAAATATTATTTTTACATTGATCTTGTTGTTATTAATAAAATAAAAATAAAATCTGCCAACAGATATATCCATAACCCGATATTTTTCTGTTTCTTTTGATTATTTGTAAGTACACATTTTTCCTCTGATAAAATGAATTTTCTTATTCTCATGCAATTTTAGCGTTGAACATTTATTTTACTCCTGTTTTGAGTATCTCTTCACATAAAATCTATTTTATTAATTCATATTTGATTCGGGCACGCATCCGAAAGGCCCAAAACTTTCGTCAAAACGTGGGATTTACCTTTGAGTATTCTAAATATTTGTTTTTGTTAAGTCTAATTATTATCATTCGAGTCGTGAAGAGTAGCTCTTCTGTTTTCTCGGTTACATTATACACCCTTAATTCGTCAATTTAAAAGATTTTTTTTTATTCCACTTGATTTTTACAACGTGAGAGTCTGGGATAGACGTTATCGACTGTTGGGTTGTGCTGGTGTTAATATTTTGTTTACTTTACACTAATAGTGGAGGGCACGAGGAAATAAAGGCCATTGCGACGACCTTAGTCAAAAGCGTAGTTAACGAAATTAAAGATGAAATCAGATCGGAACAAGCTGCGTCCATGGCTGTGATAGAATCGGGTATCAATGATCAGGTAGCTAAGCTGGCAAAGAAAGTCGAGGATTTGGATAAGACCCTAAGCGGAACCCAATTCGTGAATCGCGTATTTGAAAAACTGTCCCCGGCAGCTCATACCTCGTCTTCCACAAGTACGACGACTTCAACAACAACTTCGACGGCGTCGATTTCTGCTTCTTCTCCTATTCAAGCGAAAAATCTAAACTTCTTCACGATGCCTACTAATAGCTGCCACTCTACAGTACCCACGTCTACGCACAGCCACGCGCCTATATTTTCTGCTCCGACAAGTCAAATGTTTAACTACCCTCTTCCGACAGCTGCTAATTGGAGTAATCGAAATAGCTGGGGCTTCACTCCATACGTAGAGCAATACCCACGACCTTCCGGGTTTTATCAAAGTTCTGCGTATCCACCCAGTGGCCCAACCTACCCTGCTTTCAATCAGGTGCCCCCTAATAGTCAGCAACCGAACTCTGGAAAACTGCCTCACTACAATTTCGCCCAACAATCGAATCACAGCTCGGCGCAGTCGGCTGGCACCAACGTCACCCAGAAACCAATGATACAGGCCACTTTGAACACTGAATCCGGGTCGCCAGGTCTTACCTGTAACCTCTCTCCCTTTGATGGAACCGTCTCGTGGTCTGATTATCGCGTCCAATTCGAGATAGTCGCTCAAAATAGTCAGTGGTCAGAGCAACAGAAGGCCGATGCCCTGACGACCCAGTTAAGAGGTAATGCCCTGTCTGTGCTCAGCGTTTTTCCAGCGGGGCACCGCATCCAATATGGAGAATTACTTGATCTGTTAGAGCAACGATTCAGATCCGATTCTTATTCTAGCCAGGTACAATTCGCTAGTAGGGTGCAGGGTCTCAGAGAAAACTTCTCCAACTTTGCACTAGAATTGCAAAGACTGGCTACAGCCGCGTTTCCGTCCTGCCCGACAGACATTGTTGATAGAATGGTGACTCAGCGTTTCTTGCAGGGACTGCGTGACGACAAGCTGAGGAGTTTGGTTAAAGTGCGAGGCCCAAGGACCCTTCACGAGGCAGTGAATGCAGCGCAAGAGTTGGCCACCGATACCAATGTTGGAAGGGATTCCAGAGAGTCTGGCAATAGCCTGTTATCACAACTGGATTAGTCATAGGCAATAGTTTCTGCCGGAGATTAAAGGGCGAATGTCATTGCCTCGTTTAAGCATATGTAACGTACTACTGCAAGGACTTCATTGCGCCCAGTGTGTCTACGCCCGAAACAGATTTTTTTTTACAAACAATTCTTTACTAACGCAAAGCGTCGATTTTTTTGTTGTTGAATTTATTGAAGTAATGACAGATTTTTTTTTTGCATACTGAATGATTAATTTACACGTAGGTCGACATACCTACACCTACATAATAATAGATACGGCTGAGGTGAGCCTTAAATTTCCAATTTTTTTTGTTGTTGGACCAATTCTTCTGGTAATCGTATAAGAACAAATATAAATTTGGGGAAAAAAATATATACTCTATATATTTACAGACTTGTTTGTGATTTTATAATTAGTTGTGCACGTCCATATTTTATGTCTTTTTGCAAATAATTTTTCAGATGATCGATTGTGTAATATTTGAATTCATGAACCCCAGTGTTTTCTAGTAGAGTAAGCTTGAGTCCACGGAGATCTTCTAAAAGTCAAAGAACGATCTTAGCATTGAAAGAATAATTGAAAAGAAACTGGTTTACTTGGGAGTGTGGGGGATACTTCCACATAGTTGAAAAGATTTAAAATTTTTGGTCCAGGATTGTACTACTAGCGTGAGCGAGTTATTATCTAAAAGGATTACCCATACTTAGTTTATAAAGCTTGGTGAAATAACATAGAACATGATTGCAGCCTTCGGCTCCTGTGATTTTGTTTTTTTTTTTGCAAAGTTAATTCGGCAATAATAAGAGTGAACGAGTGAGTGTACCAGTTCTGAAGTACAGAGTTTTGCAATATTTGTGATTTTACCATTAGTTCGACATAGATAATCTATCAGCTTAAGCGATTGCGTGATACCTGGATTTCGCTTGGTTTATGTTTCTTATACAGTCTTTAGAAAGCATTTGACTAAAAGTGTTGGATTTTTTTTTGTAAATTATACTACATACCGGTGCTCATACATATATGAATAGCAGTGCATGTTATTTTGTAATCCAGTTGGAGTTTCATAACGAAACGAAGTGTATAGAGGGGAATCGATAGGGGTCCAGTCTCAATTTTGTAAATAATCTTCGTTTTCGGACAAATGGTGAATACAACGGCAAGGGTAAAAAAATAAATCTTACAAAAATAAGAGAGAAAGGCACGAAGCCTTCAGAAATATCAGTATTAATTATAGTAGCTCTAAACTTTTGACGTTTTCGTATTGAATTAAGGAGCATTTAGGAATATTGTCATACTATTTCATCTACCCTCTTCTGAAATTATTGGGGTAGCTTCATGTTTGCTTGACAAGCACGGTGTCAAATCTAGTGTTGGCGTTATAGACGGCCGAAACTAAAAGCATTTTGGAGGAAATAGTAACCGTTTGAGTAGATATTTCCTGGGAAAGAATAAGATTACTGTATATTCTCTATAACGTGAGGACAAAATTAAGAATTATCTGGATTATGTATAGTCATAATCAACAACGAAGTCGGTTTTCAATGAATTTCAAATTTTCAGTATATCAGTAGAGTAGTATCTAAGGGATTATTTAATGAAAACATCGGAAAAGTTTTAATAAGGCAACAATAGCTAAGGGAACTATTAATAGTGTAGTATAGGTATAATTGAAAATAAGGTTTTTCTCAAATCTAAAGGGGGTCCACATACGCAGTACGTGTATTAGCTAGAGTCTATCAATATTTTGGTTAGGAAACAGGCCCACTAGTACTGTTTCTATAATGAATTAAGTCTCAATAGGTGTACATAGCTGAAAAACACATTCAGTTTGCTAAACCTCATTCCACTTGGGAGAACTCTGCCCATGGAAACAATATCGTCGACGATTGGGGTAGGTGATATCTCCGGTGGCGATAAAGAATCCGCATTCGAAGCCTAGTTTTCTAAACGAGACTGCCAGTAATCCAAGTTTCAAATTTCGTTGGCTCGAATGTAAGAACGTATAATTTTTTCTTGTAAACATCTATTAAGAGTATCTTAACAATATGGTGAATTCTTCATAAGGATAAGTTAAATCGCTTTGTACATAACTAAAAATCAGAGAGTCACTCGAACGGTTCAATTTTAAAGGTTTTCCTGTATCACTATTCCCTGCAACTGCAAACTTGCTAGGAAGTGAACTGCGTTAGCTCAGTAAATGTTAATTTTTTTTTTTGGTGAGTAGGGTTTATCACCTTTCTGGTAGTACACTTCGCAGGAAGTGGTTCACAATCATTCTCCGCAAATTACTTTGGGGATTTTGCTTGTGAGTTTGGAAACGCATAGCTGCCCCTAGTGTGCCTTCACTTAATAAGCAGAAAATCAGCATGGATATCACACGTTTAGATAAAGACGAGCTAACCTATGAGATCCTTATTAGGGGTTTGAAAACTGGAACGGTCGAAGAAATGAGAAAAGCCTGGAGAGGTTTTAATAAGGCGGAACAGGCTGGTGTTACTTCTTTCCCAGATTATCCTTTTTCTTTCGAGGAAGATGTAGAGGTACTCGGAAGGAAATTAGTAGAAATTTCTAATTTAATTCTAACTTTTGGAGGGGATCCTTCAAGCGGGGAGTATAAGAAAATCCTAGCAAAGATCAAATGGGCGTTCGGCAGGCAAGCTAGATGTCCTTCGGTGGGTGCCGATCAAGTAGCGAAGAAGTCTGAGATCAGAAACGAGTTGATAATGTTGTTGGAAACATTGGAGACCAAGGCGGCAGACTTCAGGAAAGATGATTCGTCTGACTTGGAGGCTGACACCAGTGCAGCGAGAGAGGAGATTGAAAAATCATTCTCCCATTCAATAATGTTGCCTTCTTCTTCCTATATCCCTATTTATAAATGGGGTCTCAAGTTTTCTGGCGAGAGGAATCAGTCATTGAACTCCTTTTTGGAGAGAGTGACCGAGCTTTCTGAGGCTAGAGGTTTTAATAAGACTTCTCTTTTTAAGTCGGCACTAGACTTATTTAGTGATCGAGCACTTGTCTGGTATCGGGCGAATAAGGATTCGTTTAAATCATGGGATGATCTAGTCGCTGAACTTCGCGCAGAATTCCTTCCACTCGATTACGACGATCGCTTACTGGAAGAAATTAAGCGCAGGACTCAGGGTCAGCAGGAGTCAATAGGAACTTATGTAGCTACGATGACAAACTTGTTTTCACGATTGAATATCCAGTTGAGCGAAGATCGACAGTTAAGAATTTTAAGACGAAACATAAGTCCGTTTTATCAAGGTCAATTAGGACTGAGCGAAATAAAGACTAAGCAGGAATTAATTGAAAAGGGCAGGCAATTAGAGTCTGTCCGAGCTTCCGTAGATGCTTTCATTCCTCCTCCCTCGAAGCGTAACAATGCTCTCCTGGAACCTGACCTAGCCTATGTTTCGATAGAAGAACCAGCTCTAGCAAGTACCAATTTTTCAACTAATCATAAAGATTACCAATGTAGGAATTGTGGTAAAAATGGACACTTAGCACGCTTTTGTAGACAGAAGCCGAAGTGCTTTGGATGTGGGCTAGAAGGATATATAAAGGCTAGATGTCCTCAGTGCATGAAAGCGGGCACGAATGCACGTCATATCAGCAGTATGTCCACTGCAACCAGTAACAACAATTTAACACGTGGGAAGGCGTCAACGAGTTCGGGAAACGGAACTCGGGCTCAGCATTAGGCAGTGAGCTGAGCTCCATAATAAAGGTAGAAGCCGCGGTTCCCAAGAATATGACTTCTGTCAGGAGGGTAGTTAAAAACGATAAGGACCGGCTGCTAACAGCTATGCTGGATTTTGTGCTTGCTCATGCAGGTGAAGATAACCGGCCTTATCTAAAAGTTTCGATTCTCGGTGTAACTCTTTTAGGATTACTAGATTCTGGAGCTACAAGATCCATTATCGGTGGAACTTTATGGGGAAAGCTTAAGACAATGGACTTAAAAATAAGCACCGCTGACGCCAAAGTAGTAACGCTAGCTAATGGAAGGCAAATTAATGTACTAGGTGTTGTACAACTCCCAATTGAGCTGGAGAGAGTAGTAAAACTTTTCGATTTGTTAGTTATTCCATCATTGCCAGTCGAGATGATCTTAGGTGTCGATTTCTGAAAGGATATGGGCTTCGTTGCCAATCTAAATAAAGATACCTGGGCTTTTAGCAGAGTTGATTCTCAGAGCTCCATATGTTCCTTAGATAGTAAAGATAAGTTGACAGAAGTGCAGAGACATCATTTGGAGACTTTGATTAACAGCTCGAAGCAAAAACTAGGTACAGGGTTAGGTCGAACAACGGAGGTAGAGCACGCAATCCAAACCGAGTCACCACCTATAAAACAGAGGTACTATCCGGTATCACCTACTCTTCAGAAAGCCATATACACAGAATTAGACGAGATGTTGAAACTCGGGGTGGTAGAGCCGTCCAACAGTGCTTGGTCTTCACCGATCGTGATGGTGAGGAAGAACGATGGGTCGTATCGTTTCTGTGTGGACTTCCGGAAGCTGAACTATAACCCAATCTTCATTAATTTTTACTGCTGGACAAGGCTTGGATTAAAATTCGCGATATTTCAATTCATATAAAATTTATTAAATAAATTTACACACCTGACCGTCGTAGCCTAACTTAAATTAGCTCTTTACTTGACTGGAATACTGGTGTGGGTAGATCCGTAACAGGTCGACCTGATATCGCTGCATGTAAGCTACACCTCCAATGCCGCAATGTCGCTAGTGAAATTCGCCTTCAATCTCCAGTATACGTATGTAACTTTGCCTGCTACACTGCAACGTCAGCTTAACGAAACCCAACTCCAATGCTCCGACGCACGCTTCAGTTAACTGCTCAATTGTTCAATCTTTTCCACCAGCTATTTTGCTGATGGGGCCCTTTACTACTTCCTTATCTGCTTCTAATCTCCTTCGCTCCTTTCTTTGGTCAACACTTTACAACCCGTCTCCACTGTCTAAAAGGCAATCTTTAATTTTATGATCTTCCAAAATAGAATGAAGTTTTATTTCAGTTTAATTGAGTGAATAAGTTACCACTCAAAACTTTCCTTAGATCACGGATCTTAAAATGGCTCTGATGAAGTTCCTTCCAGATCGCCCGACAATATCGAAAATTCACGCTTTCAAAGAAAACTTCCTTTAGGTCACAAATTCTAAAGCAGCTCGGACCAAGTTTTCCTAGGCAGTGAAGGAAATTACCGCTCAATCTTCTCGAATCACAAACAATATGTCGTACTTCCACCAGTCAGCGAAGAATAATTACTCAGAATCTCCTCGAATCCAAAAACAATATCAACTGCTCCAGACAGCGAAGAATAAATTACTAAGAATAATTAATCAGAATCCTATCTGCCAGCAAAGAATGACTGCTCTCCTATGTTTCTCGAACTGAACACAATCTCGTACTTCCAGACAGTGAAGAAAAATTACCAGAATCTTCTCGAATCCAAAACAATATGTCGCACTTCCTGCCTTTTCTTTTCTTTTTCTTTTTTTCTTTTTAGAAGCTGACATCCTAACGTGGTTTCTATTGAAAAACTTGCCTGAAGTAGTCTTCACTTCCTTTTCTCCTGCAAATCGGTCTACTAGCGACACCTCGTTTCTCAGCTCCGCATTTACATCTATTCTGCTTACATTCCTACTCAGTTTTCTGCTACGCTCTAAATTATAACTAAACTCCTCGATTACATCTAAGTTCACAATATACTTCATAATCTATTACTAAAAGATCTTCTATTCTATTCTATTTCGCATTATACTTAATCGGAGGTTTTGCTGACAATTCTGCTGACAACTACGCACTGACAGTTTGCAATATCAACTATAGGAATCGGAAAATTGTTTACATTACTGCTTTTCGCTTAAACTCAATACTTAGCTACGTTTTTCTTTTCTTTTTTTTTTTCTTTTTTTATAACTATGTGAGTGAAGCAATGCATTGGAAGAAAACCCACCTGAATCATCGTGTCGCGGTGAATGATCTTTAATATTTGTTCGTTTCTTACTAATATACGGAGTACACACGGACTTGAGGGCAGTATTCCTTTTTAAAAAAATCTTATCTCTTCTCTCTTTTCTTTTTATTTTTCGTTACTTATTTATTTCTAAATTGTTTCATTTCAACTCATAATTTCTTATAAATGCACTACTGCTTGCATCTATTGTGCTTAAACAAGGGTGGCATGTGTTTATGTGGACATGGGGGTCTTTAGGAGTGTGTAATTCACCAGCTTCTTAGATCTCCCTGTGTATACGGACCATGCTTGGCACCCATGTTTAGTTATTTAAATTACTTTTTTTTTATCTTTATTAGTTATTCTTATTTTAGTTTTATTTACATTCCTGTCTTCTGTTTCTTTTATTTAGCGTTAATCGATTTTCTTCACACAATCTAGGCTACAGGAAATGTTGAATGAAGAACGAGTGGCCGAATTGCCTTACGATGCAGTAAAGCTGCTCGAACTCGCGACGAGACAATGTTAGGGTGGAAAGCTCACAGAGCTACTTTAGTTGCCAGATGTGGCGTAATGAGAGCTTCGCTTACTGGTGATTTCAGAGAAGCACACTCAAATATCATTGTATTTCCAGGTGTTGCAGTATATACGCCCCACAAATTACTTTGTTACTTATATCCAGATAACATACCACCGTCTGTGGCGGATAAATGGCTGAACTTATTAGAGTAAGCGTCTAGACTATGTTTACCTAGATTATTGAGTCTTGTAGAGTGCCGAATTATAGAAGATTTAACAAGATTATCACAAAAATACTTTGGGTCAGGCACTGTGTCGTTGCTTGTCTCTAGAATTTATTAGATATGCGGGAAGTTCTACAAGGACCTTGTGATTGGAAGCAATAACAAACTTCGCAATTGTTATTTATATCCAACTAAGCAATTTAGATCGATTGCAAAAAAAGGAATTGTATAAGCTTGATTATCTTGCGTGAAACAGGAATCGCATAGGGTGAAGAAGTGTGACAAGGGCTTAATCACTCCGGCGTCTGAATTTCGTGAGTAATAAATAAATACTCCTATGCGTCATTCAATAGAACAAGCAACTTTGCTGGGTGTTACGGAGTATTACACTCTGCTTATATACTCTTGTAACGACAACGTCTGTTACAGAACAGAGTCAGAAAGAAGGTGCGTATCCTATTCCGTATGTGTCAACTACGTTGGATAAACTTCGACCTTATTTAGAGGGGTCAAGGTTTACGGTGGTAACAGATCATTCGTCCTTAAAATGGCTGCACAATTTGAAAGGTCCTACAGGTCGTTTGGCACGATGGGCCGTCAAAATGCAGCAGTATGATTTTGACGTGGTACACCGTAAAGGCAAGGAACATCTTTTGCCCGATCTGCTTTCGCGCTCTGTTCCAGTAATCGATTCACTCGTTGCTGCGGTGGAAAGAACTGACGACAAATGGTACGATCGAATGATCGCTAGTATAGAAAAAAACCCAGACAGTTATCCTGATTTTAAGGTAGAGCAAGGTCTTCTTTCTAAGCACCGTATGATAAAATACTCCTTCCTTTCCAATGATGTAGATAACTGGCGTCAAGTAGTGCCCAAACCGAAACGTACAAGCATAATAACAGAAGCTCATGATCCACCAATCTCGGGTCACGTAGGAATCCAGAAAACGTACGAAAAAGTAGCTCAAAACTATTACTGGCCGAAAATGAAAACGGATATAGCTAGGTATGTGAGAGGGTGTATTACCTGTCAAACTGTTAAGCCAATTCTAGATAATCCTGCAGGTTTAATGGCCACTCGCAAGCACGCAGATTTTCCTTGGGAGGTCATAAGTGTGGACCTTATTGGGCCATTGCCTCGCTCGAACCGAGGTTTTAAATACATCTTAACAGTTGTTGACGAATTCAGCAAGTTTCCTTTGCTTTTCCCTTTACGTGCGGCTACCAGTAAAATTGTTATCTCGAATTTAGAGAACTTTGTTATCTTACTATTTGGCGCTCCGAAAGATTTAATTTGTGACAATGGTGTGCAGTTCCGTAGCAAAGAATTTCAAACCTTTTGTGATGAATATGGTATTACTCCTAAGTATACGGCATTCTACCATCCACAAGCCAACCCTGCCGAAAGAACCAATCAGGTGGCGAAAACCATGTTAAGGGCATACGTCTCAGATAATCACAGACACTGGGACTTATACCTTCATAAGATAGCATGCGCAATTCGAACTTCAATGCATGAGGTCACAAAAATGACCCCGTATTTCATTAACTTTGGACGGGAGATGATCATCAATCGAAAAATCCCATCTTGTCGGGAGGAAAACCCTGGAGTGAGCATAGTTTCGAAGGTCAAGGGCTTGGAAGAGGTTAGACGAGAGGTTAGGGAAAGATTGTCAAAAGCATCACAAGCGAGCAAACGAACTTACGATCTCCGCAGAAGGAATTTAGACTTCCTACCCAATGATCTAGTATGGAGACGTAATATGGCCATCTCAGACGCAACCAAATATTTCTCAGCTAAGCTAGCGCCTAGGTTTGTAGGACCTTATCGTGTCCTTCGAAAGGTTTCGCCTTGGACTTTCGAATTAGAGAGCATTGCTGATAGGAATCGGAGTATTTGGCATGCGAAGGATTTAAGAGTCTACAGTACTAATCAACCTGAATGTTAACGCATAGATTGTCCTTTCCCAGTCTATATATACGAAGATTTGCGTGGCACATATTCTACTTAGGAGATAACCGCCCAAGTCGTTGCCCGCCGGGCAGAGGATAGGATAGAAGTATAGTTGTTAGTTTTCAATTGGTCTTAGTATATTATCAGTTACACACACATTTTATATATTATCAAGTTAGGAAGGGACTGAATGTCGTTTTTTGAAGGTTTAGTTACAAATGTTCCACGAAGGATCAATCACCTTCTTTTCCTGAGCCATACGTAATTGTTTTGAGAAGATTTCGGAAGAAATCTTCTGAAAGAAGAGGGGGGAATACTACGGTTGAATTGCCGGATTTGTCAAAAGAGAAAAGGAAAATTAATTGCAAAATGAGTGTGAATGTTAAATGTTATGGGAAAAAAAAATATCAGCATACTGCACTTATATTCACTTTCAGATCACCCTACTTATTCTCAGCCGCTTGGGAAGAACTAGAAGGAGGAGCCCGAAATAATGTAAAGAGCTGGAAGGAGAAGTTGAAACGAGCTTAGGAGGCTAGAATTAGGCCTGGAAGAAGAAAGAGACTTGCATCGATCTCGGGACATGTAGGATAGTAGATTAAGCCTAAGTTTAAGTCAAAGTTTTGGAGTAAGACCTACATAGGGAATTCAGAGTATTAAAGTAGTCCTAACTAGAGATTTGGAAGAAAGAATACGAACTCAAATTAAGGTTAGAATCGTAGAGAGAAGAAAAAGAAAATTCGATGTATGAACCTAACAGGAGTGGTAATTTGAAATGTGAAAAATGGGTTAGCACAGGCCTTAAAGGTAATATTCAGGGTAGCACTTATCTTCTACAGTATACGGACATAAGCCTGGGTAAGCCCTAAATGGGTCCGCTTAGTTTTCCTGGCCTTCTTTCTTGGTGAAACAGCTGAAGGGAATCAAAAATAACGTTAATTTGACGGCCTGCCTTCGACTCGCCCACAAACGTAGAAGCTTAAATAAATAAATAAAGAACACGCCAATGCCGCAGAGAATACCAACCACAAAAGAAAAAAAAAAAGAAAAAAATTAACCAAGAAAAGAAATCAGAAAAGAAATGGTCGAGTACTAGTACGCCCAAACAAGCGAGCTATCATCTAGCTTGACAAAAATCTAGTCCGACCCTCTAAACGGGTTTGGTACATTTTTGATCATCTCTGGTTGTGCAGCGGGTGTCAGATGTTTTGTTCTTCTCTTTTGGTTTTTCGTTTCGAAGAAGCAAGTGGTCATTTCTTTTGTTGGATGTACGCTGAAAAGCATCGGGAGTTTTGCGTTTTTTTTTTTTAAAAGTAATCGAAAAGGACTAACTAAGGGAAAAACAAGGAAGAGTATCGTGTTCCAGCTGTGGCTACTAAAATAGAATACCAGGAAAATTGAAGATTGCCCCGATGAGCCGGGATTATACTTCACAATTATATTTCTCGTGAAGCGGAAACAATTCGAGAGTGGACTGTTAGAAGATAAGTATCCCGTTGATATTTGTTCTTTTTGAATAGAGATCCGTTTTGTGCGATTGAATTTGGGCAGAATAATTTCATGGTCTGTGAAGTGCCGGTGCATAGCCCAATTGTAATTAATTGCATTTGTAGTATTTAATATTGAATTCGTAGGTACTAGAAGAGTTACGCTTCACGCTTCACTAAATCTATGTAAATTATATTCTACGAAGAAACTCTAAATATGTATTATGTACAATAAGTCTTGGTGGAATATATTCAAAATATATTATAAGATTTTCCATACTGAGACGAGCTTTTAATTTGGTAGAATATGTTGGAAGCAATAATTTTCTTTTCTTATTGATTCTCAGGAAGAATAGTGTATAAAACACAAATTAATTTTGAGCGTTCAGTGCCGTAAAAGAGTGTTTCGCTTTACTAGACGTCCTTCTGAAATTGCCGCATATCTCGAGTTCCTCAATCAGCTTCAAACTGAGGTGGCGCCCAACCAATTCTTGTAGCACAAATACTCACCCCCTTCTCCACTGAACTACGGGGCAACCCTAATCAGGGCATATGTGCCTCAGGGAATCAGGAGGGTAACAAACGTGAGTTTTGTGGTATATATTCAAAGCAGTATTATCGGATACCAGCAAAGGGTGATATAGTTATTTTTGCTGGTTATTATTATGTGTAGCAGAGACTGTTGACGGAAGTCAATCTCTACTACTTGGAGTAATAGACTGGACAATATTTCTTGCCTCATTTGTCTTCTGGTCAGATTTTCCGTTATGTTATGTAGATCATTTAGTTGGTAAGCTATTTGCCTTTGTCGGTCCATGATCATTACTAAAGGCTTCTGAATCTGTTCCAATGCTGTCTTCACTACGCTTAATTGTTGTTTTTCCAGTTCAGCTAGTGTGTGTGCATTGGTTTCGACTTCCTCTAGCCGGCGGTATATTTCGTCTTCATTCTTACTGTCCATAGTTCCGAACAGGTAATGCATGGCGTTTCCAACTCCGTCGAAGAACGATCGTTTAGTTCGTGATTTGGGAACTAATTCTCTTATCGTGCTCGTACGTCGTTTTATATTTTCGATTATGGTGTGTACCTGCTTTTGCTGAGTGTTACACAAATCTTCTTTCTCAGTGCTGTTCACACATAATCGATGCACTAGGTGTTCCGCGTGCTCTGCAAGTGTAGTTTGGTTTTCTAACTTTGCGAGGTCCAATTCTGTAAATATATTCCAGGTTGTATGGTATACCATCAACGGTCCCAGGTCTTCCAGCAGAATTCCTGTGTTATTGAGTGTGGTCACCCTGTTGGGTTCCTCTGCTATTTTTCCCGCCGTTAGTTGGAGAAATAGCGTGAAAATTAGTAGTGATTCCATGCCTAGAGGAAAATAAAGTGGCTTGAGGCAGTATTTTGGCTGTCATACCGGCTTGTGAAGGTGAGCTGGTAGTAGCTACCACCGCGAGTTTCAACAAAAGAGGCTGTGCATATATATATATATCACGAAATCGGCCAGTAATAGTATACTCATTTTGTACATTGAGAAAGCTTGTCAAAGAATAGTGAAAATTTTTTTTTGTGGGGTTGGGGGTAGAATATTGATCAGATTAGGACAGATTTACCCTTATGAGGTGCACTTTTTTATTCATAGAAAGGTTTTAGGCGGTTATTATGTACAGTCACGAGTCTTTTGCTATTTGTTATGGTTGTATTAACCGGGCTCGTGACAGCGGTTACTTGATATGGTCCTGCCCAGATCTGAGAGAGCTTATGTTTCCGACTCTCGCTCTTGAGTAGCTTTTTGTCTCCCAAGTGGAAAGTAAGGGGCCGTACCGATTTATCATAGTAACCCTGTGATCGGTGTTTGCTGATGAGCAGGTTTTCTCGAGCCGTTGCGTAAGCTTTCTGGAGCTTGTACCTTAGTATGTGGTAATAGCTTTCATGATTATAAACGAGTTCAGAATCCAGTTTTAAATTAGTGAGGACATCCGCTGTGAAACCGTAAAGGCAGTCCATAGGGGTGAGTTTGGTACCCTCGTGTACACTGTTATTGTACACGAACGCAGCGGTTCGCAGATATTGATCCTATGTTTTCAGATTTTCATCTACAACAGTACGTAGATATTCGATTAGGGGTCTATGGGCACGTTCTAGTGCTCCGTTAGATTGAGGGTGATATGCTGATGTCTGCAGCTTTTTCACTCTAAGAAGTTTGCGTACCTTTTTGAAAAGGTCACTCAGGAAATTCGATCCCTGATCGGTGACTATTCTCTTCGGAATGCGGTAGCGTGTAGCGATTTGGTCGAAGAAAATGTGAGCTACCGTAACTGCTTCCGCGTTCGGTACTGCATACCACTCGACAAATTTAGTAAGGTTATCTTGAAAAGTCATGACATATTTATTACCAGGCGTGGAGTCTTCTAATGGGCCCACAATATCGAGGTAAACTTTGTCTGCGATGTCCGTTATCATCATCGGCATTCGAGTTTAAGGTGAAGCTTTCATGGTCTGGCACTTTGGGCATTTCTTAATGTATATTTTAATATCACTAAGCATATGTCTCCTTTAATTCGCTTATAAGTTGTTATTACACCCTGGTGACCGCCGAAGGGAGAATCATGATAATCCTTCAATATTGTCGTAATTTCCTCGGGGTTTGTGATTATATCAGGGGTTTTTGGTGCCTTAATTTCTTGCGTTGTCTGATCGAGCTCAGTAGGGGATTTTGAATATGTCTCAGTTGATTGAATTTCGTCTGTCCCCGATGTGTGTTCCTTACTTTTGGTAGTGGAATTCTGTTTGGCCTCCTGTGCCCTTTGTTTTTGGGCTTGGGCATACGTAGCATTTAGCGGGCTTCCTTTTCCTGGGGGGGGGGGAATTTACTGTCCTCCACGTCGAATTCCATTCGATGGTGGACTGTGGCTTTTGCCGTTATGGTACTACCTGAAATGTCTTCTTTGACCTCTTGTGGATTTCGACTCAGGGCATCAGCGTTCGTATTATACTTCCCGGGCTTGTAGTAGATGTTATAATCGAATTCTGACAGCTTGTGGTGAAATATCACCAAACGGGAAGTAGGATCTTTGACATTGAAGACTCCTTTCAAGGGCTTATGATCAGTGTATACCGTGAATCTCCGGCCCTGGAGGTAGCAACGGAAATTCCTTGTAGCCCATGCAATGGCTAACAATTCTTTCTCTATAGTAGAGTAGTTTTTTTCGGCCTTGTTTAAAGTACGGCTGGCATAGGCAATGGGCTGGTTATTTCCCACTTCTCCTTGAGAAAGAACCGCTCCTATGGCCTCATTACTGGCGTCCGTGGTGAGGTTGAACGGCTTCGAAAAATCTGGGTAAATTAAAAGTGGTGGGGAATCCAAGGCGTTTTTAATAGTTTGAAATGAATGTAATAATTGGCAAGTCTTAAGAAAGATTGGACTTGCCTGACAGTTCGCGGAACAGGAAAGTATTTAGACGCAGGTCGTTTTACTGGGATCAGGAAGTGCTCCTTCGTTGGAACATTTACGGCCTAAATAGATCACTTCTTTTCTCAGGAACTGGCATTTTTCAGGTTGGAGTTTGAGATTGTTTTCTCTGAGTCTATTGAAAACTTTTCGAAGTTTATTGTTGTGATCCTGTAAATTTTTCCCATAGATGACGATATCATCTAGGTACACAAAACACTAGAGGCCTCGTAGGCCTGTTAATACGAAGTTCATTAACCTTTGGAACGTAGCTGGGGCTCCTTTGAGCCCGAATGGCGTTCGTTAAATTCGTAGTGCCCATAACTTGTGCTGAAAGCTGTTTTCGATCTATCTCGGGGATCAACGAGAAGTTGGTGGTATCCATTGGCTAAATCAAGGGTGGTAAAGTACCTTGCGTTCCCCAGTTGGTCGAGAATGTCTTTGATTCGAGGTAGCGGAAAAGCGTCGCCTATTGTCTTTTCGTTCAGTTTGCGAAAACCTACCACGATTCGCCACCTTTTTTCATCTTCTGGGCCCGCCTTCTTTGGGACCACTAGGAGAGGTGAATTCCAAGGGCTTTTGCTTTGCTGGACAATGTCATTCTCCAGCATTTCTTTCAGCTGCTCGTTTATAACTTTCCTTTGGGTCTCAGGTAACCTGTACATTTTCTGGTTAATTGGGGCCTGATCTTGTAGCAAGGGTATTCTGTGGGTGATAGTGTTCGTGTGAGTGAGTCTATCATCTTTGAGAAAAAAGATATCGTAATCGTTACAGAGTCCCGATATCGAAATTTTTTCATCCGCGTTTAGAGTTTCGTCCAACTTGAGTTCCTGCTCTAACCTGACGAGACGCGTAAGCCGGGTATAAATATCTCACGTGGCGCAATATTGCCGTGGTGTCTGGAGAGTGTGTTGTCTGCCTAACGCTTCTCTTCTTCTCTGCTGGGGACTTATAATTGTTCTCGGCTCCATTTGAGGGTACAATATTATCTTTCTGTTTAGGTGCTATGGGGTCGTTATGTATATTATAACTTTTATCAGGCTTAGTGAGGTCTCCATGTCTGTTATTCTTAGGGCTTTTGGGCCGTGTTGAACACTTAGGCTTAAATTTTGTTGACCCCATATGCACCTGGGGACTCTCTTTGTGTTCAGGCTTTGAGGGGTTTCGACACAGATCACTAGTTGTGTCTTTCGGCGGATAGATATAGCGAAAAAGGTAAGTTAAAATCAAAATTAAAAATAAGTAATATGTTTTAATATTTGCGGATGATACGGCTCATGTTGATCAGTGTAACCGACGAGTTGTTCAGAACTTCTAGTGAGCTTGCCCGCATTTTTAGATGGCTTTTGTGGCCATGGCGAAGATTTATCACTACGAGGTGGTGGAGATTTTTGTACCTTGAGGCATTTGACTTTTGGGGTTTTTTCAGGACTTTTCAGTGAATTGAGGGGGGCTATTCTGTTGTTTTGGAACATATGTTGAGTGTTTATTTTGGACGTGAAGTCCCAGCTGCCAGCATGAGCTGACAGATCACTCGGTGGACAGCGTTGACTGCAGAGCGGTACGCTAGCACCTCGGCTATTGCGGGAGAGTTAAAAGGGGGGTTAACCAAAACCTGCCGCTGCCACCTGCCATAATCAAAAATTTTCGTGCCTACAAACAAAATAGTCGTTGCACACACTCTAGCCCTGAAGGGGCCTTGACACCACTTACCCTTACCTGTGTGAAGGCACAGATGGATTGCCTTCTACTGCTTGCCCCATACTTCCAACTGCACTGAGGGCAGATTGTTTTCAGTGTCCCTTATAGATCTGAAAAGAGAGAGAGAGTAGCGGACCTCAGCAACCTTCATGTCGAGAGGACTCCGGGAGAGTGAGAGGGGAAATGAATTTTAAGCAGCCTTTACATTAGAAAAAAAATGTTTTTAATGTCAACAATAATAGTAGGCCAAACACATCAATTACCAAAAGTAATGAACTAACGCTAACTCATCATTGCGTTCAACAAATTCATAATCCCAAAACAATATCCATTTAATCGCTTCAATCAGAAAAGTAATGAACTAACGCTACATGAGGTTTGATGAACTATTTGTATCTTATCATTACGTTTGAAAAATGTATAATACTAAAAGCAATATTCCTTTAATCACTTCAATTAGAAAAGTAATAAACTAACTCTAACTCATCCTTACGTTGGAGAGATTCATAAAACTAAAAGCAATATTCCTTTAATCGCTTCAATCAGAAAAGTAATGAACTAATGCTAATACATGAGGTTTGATGAACTATTTGTAACTTATCATTACGTTTGAAAAATGTATAATACTAAAGGCAATATTCCTTTAATCGCTTCAATAAGGAAAGTAATGAACTAACTCTAACTCATTAATTATGATAAAAGGTATTTCGTTTATAAAAAAATTTTAAATAAAGATACCAATGTGCAAATCAATCAGTAAAAAAAATGAAAAGAAAGGCAACAACTTACATGGGGTTTTTGTTGTGGATCCACCGAAGAGGCGCCTCCCAGATGTTTCCGATTGCCACTGTTAATTAAAATTGTATTCTAAAAGTTTTAGTAATTATACGTCTAACTGTAATGACCGGAGCTTCAGCAACAAAAATTCAATTCGTAGCATAAAGTTTTTGAAGGATTTGTGGTTACATATCGTCGATTTTGGCACTTATCTTTAAAAATGTCCAGGAATAGTGAATAGTAGAATAGAATAGAAATAGTAGAAATTGCTTACTAACACACGTCGTTACTCTTAAATTTGTTTTTGAAGACGCTTCGTAAGATAAATAGTAAACGTTCGTAAGAGAAGTCTTCACAGGCCAGAAACAACAAAAAATTCACTGGCTCGTTTTATATAACAATCTCAATACATTTGATCGAATGGGCGCTTTCCTAGGGTGTTTTGTTTATCTATCTAGGAATTTGTGTTGTAGAGCACTATTTGTTGCTGATCAGATTTTCTCAATTCGACGCGGTGAAAACTGCAAATGCTTTCAAACAACCACAAATAAAAATGCAAGTGTAAATGGTTAAATATACAAATAGGCTACAGTACGAAACCTAGCGATTGTTAACTGTAATTTTTGATGCGAATGATTTTAGTTGCAGTTCACAATAAATTGAGCCCTCTGTTTCCCTTCGGGAAGAGCATATACTCTGGCCCCAATCTTGCGAGCCCTCGATATTGTGTATTTTGCGTTGGCTAATTTATCCTCTTCAGAACCATCTAGCGTAACCAAGTCGTAATTAGTAGAGCCCTCCGTTAATCGCATCAATAAGATCGATCACAATTTTGCCATTAGAAATACTTGAATATTGGGAGCTTTTTCGTGCCTTCACAAAATCACACTTTTTTACCTTTTTTCAGCTAGCTCGCAAGAAGTCTTCTTCCCTTCTTTCCTTTCGGGGCCTCTTTCGACTCTCGATTTGGGTGCGTTCGGCGCGTTTCGATCTCCATCCATACAGAGGACAGGTCGCGCCCACCTCGTGCTGCTACGGCTCGCTTAAATGTGTATCTAGCTCAGTGTAGCATATTGCTATATACAATATGTTACGACAATAACAGGGAGGAGTGGTCTAGACCACCCGTGGTTCAGACATCGCTGAAAAATGATCGACTAAGCTAGCCGGTCACGACCCATGAAAGCATTTCTCATTACTCAAGCTAGGCGGTTGGTACGGAGTCAGATGTACTTGACAGATGAAGAATCGAAGGCACATCTATGAAGTCCCGCTAGTCTTTGACCAGACCTCGACGTTATTCTCTGTGTCGGGAACCAGAGGTGCTCTGACGGGTTGGTAACCCAAAAAATCTAGCCAGCCAACTGATCGTAAAGTTCCCTCAGAACTGACATCTCACTCTGCTCTCCGACCGACGCTTGTTGGAAATCGCTTTGGGAAAAATTCCGTCTGAACGCTTTGTTATATTTTTTATTTACACTATGGGTACTCACTGTTAAACTCCCACTGTTAGGCCGCCACTTGGATATAATCCTTTTAAGATATTTCCTTTAAACAATCACTCTCTTTTTTTTTTTAATTACACTTTATTTGTATCCTGGGCTTTTTTTTTCTTAGATTCACACCTTCAAGCAACTCTGCTTAACACCGAACTTATATTTTATTTCCACAAGAAAAACCTTATTCCAACGCACCAATACCAAAACCTCTTTCTTTCTTTTACGGACTGCTTTTGTGACTTTTAACTAGGCTTTTAAAAATGGACTCCTGTTAACTCGAATTTTAAAAACGGACTGCACTTGACTTCGATCTTTTTTAATCGCAAGTCTAGTTGTTCAGGATAGGAAAGTGCTTAATTTGCATTCCTACCTTGAGAAAATTATTAGCCGCTGGACACGTTTAAACATGGCCAGAATTCCCGCGACGGCCGATGGCTTAAAGTGTAATTTGATATTTTCATAATTGTCTCGAGCCATCGTCTTGCCTTTTGGTGCATACATTGTTGCAATCACAATGTATGCAGCTAGCGACAATTCGCTGATAAGAACTTTTTCGGTGAAGACTTGATCGTTCAAACCTTCACCGAGTACATTTTATGCGCCCGATATGTATATATGTACATACATATCGTATTTTCGACAAATCTTACTGAAGGTAAGATTTGTCATGGGGGTTTTTTCTATGACAACGACTTGGGTTGATATTTAACACTTTTGTTTGTCCCAAGTCGTTTTGTGGGAAATACTTTTTGTTTTTAATAAAGGAATGTGAAGAAATTGCTGATGGAAATTTCTTCGACTTATAGAGAGATAAGCTAACCAAGTTTTAAGCATGGTTAGCTTCTACATATTATGCATGAATGATAATTTATTAATTATAATTATCATTTTTAACCTATTTTTATATACCTAAAAAGAGGTTAAAAATGATAATTATAATTAATAAATTATCATTCATGCATAATATGTAGAAGCTAACTATGCTTAAAACTTGGTTAGCTTATCTCTCTATAAGTCGAAGAATTGCCATCAGCAATTTCTTCACATCCCTTTATTAAAAACAAAAAGTATTTCCCACAAAACGACTTGGGACAAACAAAAGTGTTAAATATCAACCCAAGTCGTTTTCATAGAAAAAAGCTCCACGACAAATCTTACCTTCAGTAAGATTTGTCGAATATACGATATGTATGTACATATATACATATCGGGTGCATAAAATGTACTCGGTGAAGGTTTGAACGATCAAGTCTTCACCGAAAAAGTTCTTATCAGCGAATTGTCGCTAGCTGCATACATTGTGATTGCAACAATGTATGCACCAAAAGGCAAGACGATGGCTTGAGATAATTATGAAAATATCAAATTACACTTTAAGCCATCGTCCGTCGCGGGAATTCTGAGCATGCTTAAACGTGTCCAGCGGCTAATAATTTTCTCAAGATAGGAATGCAAATTAAGCACTTTCCTACCCTGAACAACTAGACTTGCGATTAAAAAAGATCGAAGTCAAGTGCAGTCCGTTTTTAAAAGTCGAGTTAACAGCAGTCCGTTTTTAAAAGTCGAGTTAACAGGAGTCCGTTTTTAAAAGCCTAGTTAAAAGTCACAAAAGCAGTCCGTAAAAGAAAGAAAGAGGTTTTGGTATTGGTGCGTTGGAATAAGGTTTTTCTTGTGGAAATAAAATATAAGTTCGGTGTTAAGCAGAGTTGCTTTAAGGTGTGAATCTAAGAAAAAAAGCCCAGGATACAAATAAAGTGTAATTAAAAAAAAAAGAGAGTGATTGATTAAAGGAAATATCTTAAAAGGATTATATCCAAGTGGCGGTATAACAGTGGGAGTTTAACAGTGAGTACCCATACTGTAAATAAAAAATATAACAAAATTGGCGCAGCCGGTAGGATAGTGGAAGCCTGCTTTCTAAAAGTTAAAATATAAAGGCATAAGACCTTTAAAATCCCCTATCCTGCGAATCTAAGGGGTCCCATTGACTAAGCCACTCAGGCCAAGTTACCCCCAACACTCGGGTAGATACCATCTCTAGGCGCCTCTGCTCCAGGCGGGCAAGCGTTCACCCAACTTAGTGCAAAAGTACCACCGAGGGATACAAGTGAACAGTCAACAGAAGGAAGTGGAAAACCATCCATAACCTCCCAGAAGGACGAGCATTAACCCAGTTGGAAGTAACCTGACAACCAGCTCGAAGTTCCCGGAATCAAATCATCAGCCATTTGAAAAACAACGATCCCGAGTTGAAGAGGAAATCGAAGACGGCTATAAGCCCCCTCTTTTCAACTAGATCCAGGGGAAGTTAAGACCGTCCAAGGTCCCCCAGCTGCAAAAGTAAGCCAAAATTAACCGACAAAGGATTCAGAGGGAACTCGAAGGCGGTTAAAGAAACCCCCCCCCCCCTCAATCACAGCAAAAGGACCTAAGCAGGCAAGGAGCCCCCCTTTTTTCACCAAAGACGCATCATATGCCAGCCGACAATCCTGCTCTACCTCAGCAGGAAACAGACGCAGCAGCGAGGGAAAACTCTCCATCTTTAGCCGACGCGGGATCAACCCCAGGTGCCAATACACAGCACCCCGGTGAAGGTACATCATCTGCTGCAGGAGAAAAATCTCCACCGTCATCGCCAACAGGACCTCGACTGAGAAGTGGGACCGTTCTGCCAGGTCTTAATAGACAAGTAAGTCTTCATAAATTTTTAAATAAATTGTACGAGAGAGCGCGAGATTCAGGTACGCTAGCCATTACTCAGTGTGAGTCACTCAGCAAAAAACTGAGTCAAACCCGCGAAAATAGACTCGCACAAATACAGAGAGTGTTAATTTAAGTAATAGTGAAAGTGCCGACGGTGATAGTGACGGTGAAGTGACTGAACCAACTAACGAAGACCTGCTGATAGATTGGCTCGAAGAATCCTTAACGGAAATCAGCCCACAAGCAAGCCCAACTAGCCCACCCAAATTTAAATTTCCAGTCAATAGACTATACACAATGGTGGACTACGCTAAAGTAGCGAAGCTAACAGCTCAACACGTTCCCTTATTTCCGGGAGAAAGTACCCCACAATTGGGACGAGAGCTATAAACCTTCATTGGAAAAAGTGGCGTCATTCAGGTCCTTCCCACAAGACTCAGAGGTGACGCATACCAATTATTCGCTTCAGACGTCCCTGCTTCGTTTACTGAAGTAGAGGAACGTCTAAATAGAACATACCTTCCCCGTGAGACATACCAAGTGTTAGTGAACAAATTAATCACTACCAGGCAAAACCCGTTAGAATCTCTCACTGTCTTCATTACAAGATTGAAACAGTTGTTGACGATTTGCAAGGAGGCAGCGCCACATAAATATGAAGCTGAGGCGGAGTCACTAACCCACATCTGTGTCAGTATTTGCTCACGCAGGGAGATGGTGATTTAGAAGCACTAATTCAAAAAGCCCTGGACATGGAGACATTACAGCAAAGTGCTACATTCGTCCAGAATCCTCTGGTACAAGCTCCTCCAATGGCTCCAGTAGACCCAGACTTACGAGTGAGAGCTTACCATAGAGCTCCCTACTATCAAATGCCTTCCACACCTATGTTCGCATCACCTCGAGCGCCGAACCCAAATCAGTTTTCACGTAACGTGAATAACCCAGGTTCATCACAGTCACGACAACGACCATTTACAAACAGTGATGCCAGAAATTCGGACACAGATGCACTGGTCCGTAACATCACGTGTAACTTCTGCCAGCGAAAGGGTCACACCTACTCAGATTGCCTAAAGCGCAAAAATACCCCTGTCTGCTCAAACTGCAAAATCTATGGACATGACGTCCGTGATTGCAGAAAAAGTCAACAAACGCAACAGATTGTTCCTCCACGCCTCTTCAATAGATCTAGACAGGATCAACACAACACAAAAAGTCCTCCAGTCTTCAACATAAGACTCAAATGCACCTTCTGTGGTCGCCGAGGATATGCAGGCGAAGATTGCCGCCAGAAGAAAAAATGGGAAGCCCGGAGTCAGGGAAACGACATGCAGGCGACCCAAAACTCCCCGGCTCGACTATAAACCCATAAACTAAATCAAAAGGGTCACCTCAAGCGCCCGAATCCGGTGTCCTGGCGCTGAGGTTAGTATTACTAAGAAAAGAGCAATTAAAGACCTCAAAATAATTAATTCCAATGAGGCATGTACTTTACAGACCCCTTTTGGAACCGGAAAGACATTAGGAAATTGCAAGGGCAACTTCAATTTTAAAAATAAAATTCCCTGCAAATTTCAGGTGGTACAAAACCTGCCAGGTCTTTCCGATGACGGCCTATTAGGAAACGATTTCCTATCAAACAATTGTAATGTTGAAGGCCCAAATAAAGCACTCAAGTTTCCATGTACGGAAACAAACCGCGAAGAGTTTACTGTGAGGAACCAATATGCATACCTGCTAGGTCACAAATGATCACCACGGTCCCGTTGCTAGTGAAGGAAGAAATGCTCTGTCTATCAAAAGAGATAGACGATGGAGTCTTCCTGGCCAACAGTTTGCTCCCTACTGGGAAAGAAACAGTGCTAGTTGCCATACTCAACATTAACAATTTCCAAGTAGTCATCAACGGTTTATTATTACAACTGCTACCTATACATGACTACGCCGTCATCCCAGTAGGAGAAGGCACTGCTACACAACACGTTCTCAAGCCGAATAAATCGCAAGCGAGTAACACAAACATCGGTGAGCTTCCCAAGGCGGAACAGAAGTCAAGCAAGACTTCTTTCTCAAAAATACCTAGACCTAAGTTACTAACACGGCCCAAGAGCCCTACACAAGACGCGTGCGAGCTCAGTAAGACCCGAGTAGAGGCAACAAGGACTCCACCGTCCAAGAAATTAAGTTATAAAAATTTTACATGGCCCCATAGGAAAATCAGAGATGCGAGCGAGCTACAGAAGCCGACAAGCAAAATGCAGCTGACTCCTCCATCCAATATACCTAGATGTAAGATAACCACAAGGATAAGGAGCCCAACAATAGGTGCGTGTGAGCTCAGTAAGACCTACGCTCAGGCAAAGACGACTCCACCACCCAACAAAGTTAGTGTTAAGAAACAACAGTGGCCCAAGAGCCCTGTCACAAGTGCGTGCGAGCTCAGTAAGACCTATTTAAAGGCAAAGTTGACTCCACCACTTAGTAAAATTAATGTTAAGAAACAACCTTGGCCCAAGAGCCCCATCAACAGTGCGTGCGAGCTCAGTAAGACCTATTTAAAAGCAGAGTCGACTCCACCACTTAATAAAATTAGTATTAAGAATAAAAAGGAGGCCCATGAGTCCTGTAAAAGACGCGTGCGAGATCCGTAAGACCTCATTGAAGGCAAAGTTGGCTCCACCGTCAAATAGTATTAAGAAAACCATTTTTTCAAGATCCACAAGCCATAATACGAAAGCGTGCGAGTACTCGGACCAATCAAAAGTACCCATAAAACAAGGTACCCCACCATTAAAACTGCAGGAAGCCCATTCCCTGCCATCTAGTAATGTAAGTAAAACAGATAGTAAGTACACAGCTACACAAAATGAGAAAAGAAACGTAAGCTTCTCGAAAAACACAGTTATCTTACAACACGTAAGATACCTATTTCCGGATCATGAAGATCCCACACTCCGCGAGTCAACAGGCTAGACCAAGAGCTCAGCATAGAGCCAAATCTAAATGCGGAAGAAAAAGCTTCGATATCCGAACTCTGCTACGAGTAGAATGATATCTTCTTTCTAAAAGGTGATAAGCTCACATACACAAATTCTATCACCCACAATATCCCCTTAATACAAGACCAAACGCCCATAAACCAAAAGGCCTACAGATTACCAGAAACCCAGGGACAAGGAATAAATGAGCAATTAAGAGAAATGCTAGACAATGGGATAGTCCTAACTAGCAAAAGCCCTTGGAATTCGCCCTTATGAGTTGTTCCCAAAAAGGCGGGACCCGATGGTGAAAAAAGGTGGTGCATCGTTGTCGATTTTCGAAAATTTAACGAAAAGACAATTGGCGACGCATTTCCGCTACCCCGAATCGAGGATATTCTTGACTAACTAGGTCATGCCAGGTACTTTACCACTCTCGATTTGGCCAACGGCTATCATCAAGTCTTAGTCGACAAAAAAAATCGACATAAGACCGCTTTTAGCACTAATTACGGGCACTACGAATTTAAGCGTATGCCCTTCGGACTCAAAGGAGCTCCCGCTACATTCCAACGCCTCATGAACTTCATTCTGACAGGCCTACAAGGCCTCGAATGTTTCGTTTATATTGACGACATCGTCATTTATGGTAAGAACCTAAATGACCACAATGATAAACTTCGCAAAGTCTTCGACAAATTGAGAGAGAACAACCTCAAACTGCAGCCAGAGAAATGCCAGTTTTTGAGAAGAGAAGTTGTTTATCTAGGGCACAAATGCTCTAGCGAAGGTGCATTACCAGACCCCAGCAAAACGGCCTGCGTCATTCAGTCATTTTTAGGACTTGCCAATTACTACAGGAAGTTCATTCCGGACTTCTCAAAAATCGTTCGTCCAATTACGAATTTACTCCGCAAGGACGTAAAATTCAATTGGACAGAGAAATGACAAGAAGCATTTCAAAGCATTAAACATGCTCTAATTTCACCACCCCTTTTAATCTATCCAGATTTTTCAAAACCTTTCAATCTTACAACGGACGCCAGCAACGAAGCATTAGGCTCTGTGCTTTCCCAAGGAGAAGTGGGAAAAGGCAAGCCAATCACCTATGCAAGCCGAAAACTGAACAAAGCCGAGAGGAATTACTCCACTAGGAATTTCCGATGCCTACGTTCAAGGCAGGAAATTCACGGTCTATACTGACCACAAGCCTCTCAAAGGTGTCTTTAATGTAAAAGACCCGACTTCCCGTTTGGTGAGATTTCACCACAAATTATCAGAATTCGATTATACCATCGAATACAAACCAGGGAAGTATATTACCAATGCGGATGCATTAAGCCGCATTCCACAAGTATTAATCGAAGACAATACAGGCAACAGTTTAACGGTACAAGCCCAAGTCCACCACACTATGGACTCAGATGTGGAGGAAAATATTTCCCCAAATAAAAAGAAAACCAAGAAACCCGCTCATTGCTTCGCCGTGACCAGAGCTCAAAAACAGAAAGCCCAAGAGGCCAATACTAGCTCCAGCGCTGAAACACAGCCCACGGCAGCGGAAAATCAAGAAATTATACTCCCAGAGGCGGAAATACAACCCCCTGCTACGCTTGAAGAGAATATAAGTCCAGTCAAGGCACCTGAGATAATCACTAATCAATAAATCCTCACTCTTACTGGAAATTTTTGAAAAAGTACAATACTCCTCGTCTTAAAAGCTCATAGAGAAGATGATGGGGTTTGGAATGCTTTGACTTGCATCCATCATACCTTGCCTTGAGAGTTTTGTATTCCTCTTCATGATTTACTTCTTACTCACTGTAGTAAATTAAACACTGTCCAATTCAATTTTTGAATGAGTACAATGCTCATACGTTGACGAGATTTACCAGGAACCGACTTCCAGTCCTCCTATCCTGTTCTACCTCGTCTTTCTTTTAGCTACTAAGCCCACATTATACAAACTATCAACAATTCAATTAAGCAAAACTATATTTAAATATTATATGCTATGTAGTATGACCAATTGACTAATGAAGCCTATCCTTCATTTCCTACAGCACATGAAGCACACGTTAGTATTAATATGCTGTTTCCATCTGGCAATGTGACAAATACAAACGGATTCATACACAATAAGTCCCCTGAACAATACAGGAATACTATATGAGGACTTAGGAAAATTACAAGTATACCACAGTACATGGAATAATGAGATCAACCTAACGGAGCTGGTCAACCAAACACTTATGGCAGAACAGGCGGAACAGTTAGTTCACCGACTATGTTCAAATTGCTCTCAAATGGATGAGCTATGCCTGGTACAACAAAAACACGTTCATTCCCTCTTAGCAAATATCAAGAGAAGAACAAGTGTCATTCGAGAAGTGGTCCCAAAATCAAGATCAACAAGATCCATCTTCGATAGAATAGGGAATGCAATGCACTACCTATTCGGGACCATGGACAGCACTAATGAACAGGAAGTATACAGTCGACTCGAGGAGCTCGAAACAAATACTAAAGCACTAGCCGACCAGGAAAGGCAGCAGATCAGTGTAGTCAAAACTGGACTACAACAAATCCAAAAGCCATTGACATCTCTTCAGGAAAGACAACGACAAATAAATCTCCAGGTAAATAGACTGCAAAACATCACTGATTATTTACTAATGAGACAATTAATGCAGGAAATAATTTCAAGCCTGACCTTACAAATTGTCGAGATTGAGTACAGGCAGCAAGCCTTACTCGACATAATTATCTCCAGTAAAAATCACCAGTTGCATCCGCTAGTGGTGTCTCCCAAAAGTTTATTAGAGATATACCACAAGCCCCACGCTACTTTCCCAGATGCACAAAATTGTCTCTCCCTGCTACATCAGACAGCGGAAACAAAGGCTCGTCTAGTCCAAGACAAATTAGTCATTAGAATACAACTTTCGATTTTTAATCTACCACAAATGAAGTTGTATAGAGTGCATAGTTTTCCTATACACATTAACAAAAAACAATCATTGGTACCCGATATACAGTACTCGCACATAGCGCACCAGGTACAGACACAGGATTTTCTATTATTAAAAACACAAGATCTTAAAATCTTCAAAATGATCACTCAATATTCCAAAGAGGACACTTACGTAACCACGCTAAGCATTCCTGTAACAAAGGCCACAATGTCCAAGGAATCCGTAGTGGAGCTGCTCTTTAATCCACTAAAGGAAGAGCCACAATGCCAATTCAGAGCTCAAATACCTCCCAGAGACCTACTTATTAAACTAAGTAAACCAAATTCTTGGATATTCTCGTTGATAGAACCTACAATTGTACACCTTCAGTGTACCCAACAATTCTTAACTTCAAAGAATGAAAGTCAAGGAATGATCACTATCAACCATCCCTGCCAATTACAAGTAGGATCCCAAATCCTACACTACGAGGCAGAGAATATCCAGCCATTGAGTCTCAAACAACCCAACTACTTCCCAAATATCGCTCCAAGTGGTAGAAAAATACCTCAATGAAACCAAAGAAAAGGTACAGTCTGAAAAAATACAGGCAGAACTATACTCAGGAGATGACACTAATAGCATCATCCTAGAAGGTACCCGGTCATTAAAAGAACTGGACGAAAATCTAGAAAAAATAGTTCCTCATATCAGTCACCACCCTACACATGTCCTAGCTGCAACATCAGTTTCCTTAACAGGTGTTGTCATCACAGGTATGGTACTGTACCTGGTCGCCAAATGGCTAGTCCCATTTATTAAAAATTATCATTTACGTAAATCTGAAAAAACTATAGAGGCGGAGGAACACATCGAACAAATCGAACAAATCGAACAAATCAGACAAACAAAACCGATCGAGCCTACCCCTCTGAAAAGGACTCGCACCCTGCCACCTACTAAGTCAGTGCAAGTGGTATAGTGACAAAATAAATGTAAGTGGTTCCTATCAAACCCAAATAAATAGTAATAATAGATAATAATATAAATATAAGGGGAGAGGACATACGTATATAAGTACTAAGCATAGATTTAAGGAAAACTAGTGTAATAAAAACATATGTATATCCAAACTAAAAACAAGGACAAAACGAAACCCTCCCCCGCTAGTGTTTAATAAATAATATAAAAATATAAACATTATCATTATTAACCTAGAATAAAAATTAAATAACCACTAACTTTAGATCATAACAAATATACAAGTGTAACAAAAAAAAACATAACATAACATATGCATAACACACAAAAAAACAGTAAAAATTAGTAAGATAATAAAGAAATAAGACTAGAATAGGAATAGACTTGTAAAAGCAATTTTAGAAAATCAGAAAACACAAATAACATGGTTAACCTAGATTAACAAACAAAAATGTAAAACCAACGCCGTGCCGAGCCAACCACAAACCAGAACCAAATCCTAAAAAGGGGACTAGGAAGTTTAAATAAGAACAAGATTTTTTTTAAATATATTGTAACACTTTTACTATTGCTAATAAAATTGCTCCGGCCGAGCGGTAGCGAGGGAGTAATTTTATTCGAGTTTTTGCTATATACTAAAGGGCGTAATTTTTGTGATTTTCGTCCTCTATGCGATCCACCTATCCGTTACTAGGACGATGTCTGGGGAGCATTCCGATTTTATTTCACCACAGCTAAGAGGTGAGAAGTATGCGTCTCCACTAAAAGCTGCGCACATGCAGAACGACAGCTTCCGCTTTCACTTTCTGTTCGCGAAGGCTCCGCTGGTTGAAGAACGCGACGAAAACAACTGCGAAAGCTTACAAGCGAGATGAAGTTGTGGAAAAGCTCGCAAATCGACGAAAGAATTCTTCGTCAAATTTCTGTAAGGTCAACGGCACCATTAACAGTGAAAGGGAACCGATATATCAGCTGATCGACTGTTGACACCGAGTCTGATTAACTAGTTAGTTTATTTGTTGCCTGGTTTGTCTTCTCACCTAACTGGTTCGGTTTGTGTATTTTTTTGTGAATTATCTAATAGAATTCGTACAACACTATTAGAAGAAAGTACGCCGGTTCGTTTGCCGTGAAAACATCTTCGGATTTTATTGAGAGTGCTTCCGTGTAACTAATTCGGCTTGTGTTTTCTTCTGTGTGCCAGAGTTCTAAGTTTCCGGACGAGGTAGGTATCGACCTACAGTAAGACAGCGGCGACTATGGAAGTCCACAGAGTGTCTTCGATCAACGCTGGGTTCTACTGTGACCAGTCTCTTAGGAAGTCGGGCTCGGGGGATCTCTTTTTGATAGCCTGTGAATGGTATTCGGGTTTTCTATTGCGATCTCTCATGAACGCCTCCTAAAATGCCTCCTGAAAGTGGAACTCGGCTCCTGAAACCTTTCTATATTCGTAAAAGTTCTCTATATACTAGGATTAGGTTTTTGATTCCTTTCTTTGTAGGTGCTCGGCCCACTTGCTGGCGGAAATGTGAAATTACTTGATGTATAACTCTGTACTTTCAGAGAGAGTTATAGCTGGAAAGGCGTTTTACGCTAAGTGGATTCTCGCTTAGAGGAGCACTTCTCTAGTTTTTACAAGCTACAGTTTCGGAAAAAGTTAGAATTGCCACAATAATCTTCGTCGTTTGCAGGCTCTGCTGAGACATTCTTTTTAGTATAAATTAAGCCGGCAAAATTACGGGTTAAATGGGATAGAAATTTAAGAAGCGAAATGTAAATAATTACTTGAAATATAACTCTGTAACTTCAACCAGACTTACACTAATTTTCGTCGTTTGCAGGCTCGTCTGAAATGTTCCCTTCAGCACGGATTAAGCCGGCAAAATTACAGGTTAAATTAGACAAAAATCTAAGATAAGAAATATATAACTCTGTAATTTCAAATAGCGTCACAATAATTTTTGTAAATGTGATATCCAAGCAATACTCCCTCAAGTAAGCTTATAGATATCGCAGAGTTCGGGTGTGGCGGATAGTGCTTATACTAATTTTAGGAATTCAAGGTAGTTTTAAAATACAATTCGAGTAAATACCAAATGTAATGATTGGATTCAGCAGCTTATACTAATTTTAGGAATTCAGGGTAGTTTTAAAATGCAATGCGTGTAAAGACTAAAATGTAGTGATTGGATTCAGTAGCTTATACTAATTTTAGGAATTCAAGGTAGTTTTAAAATGCAATGCGTGTAAAGACTAAAATGTAGTAATTGAATTCAGTAGCTTATACTAATTTTAGGAATTCAAGGCGGTTTTAAAATGCAATTCGTATAAATACTAAAATGTAGTGATTGGATTCAGTAACTTATACTAATTTTAGGAATTCAAGGTAGTTTTAAAATGCAATGCGTGTAAAGACTAAAATGTAGTAATTGGATTCAGTAGCTTATACTAATTTTAGGAATTCAAGGTAGTTTTAAAATGCAATGCGTGTAAAGACTAAAATGTGGTAATTGGATTCAGTAGCTTATACTAATTTTAGGAATTCAAGGCAGTTTTAAAATGCAATTCGTATAAATACTAAAATGTAGTGATTGGATTCAGTAACTTATACTAATTTTAGGAATTCAAGGTAGTTTTAAAATGCGATGCGTGTAAATACTAAAATGTAGTAATTGGATTCGGTAGCTTATACTAATTTCAGGAATTCAAGGTAGTTTTAAAATGCAATGCGTGTAAAGACTAAAATGTAGTGATTGGATTCAGTAGCTCATACTAATTTTAGGAATTCAAGGCAGTTTAAAAATGCAATTCGTATAAATACTAAAATGTAGTGATTGGATTCAGTAACTTATACTAATTTTAGGAATTCAAGGTAGTTTTAAAATGCGATGCGTGTAAATACTAAAATGTAGTAATTGGATTCGGTAGCTTATACTAATTTCAGGAATTCAAGGCAGTTTTAAAATGCAATTCGTATAAATACTAAAATGTAGTGATTGGATTCAGTAACTTATACTAATTTTAGGAATTCGAGGTAGTTTTAAAATGCAATTCATATAAATACTAAAATGTAGTGCTTAAATCGAACAACTTATACTAAGTTTAGAAATCCAATGTAGTCTTTGTGTACTTAGAGTGCAATACAATGATTCGATGGTATAGATTATGTCGCTTGCAGAATTCGTTGCGGAGTTTGTGAGACAAGGAATCTTCACAGTAGCTATGTGCAAGTACTGCATCTAATTTCAATTCTAGAATTCGACGTAATTCTAGAATTCCACGTTTACTGAGGCTGTAATGTAATGATTTGATCTAAGAAATTTTGTCGCTTTGAGGACTCGATGTACAGTTTGTGAAACAAAGAGCTTTCTCAGTAACTGTGTATAGATACCGTAGCTGATTTCAATGTCGAGATTCAACGTAATTTATATTTTAATAAAGTTGTTAAAATTTGTTAAATTAATATGCAATATAGGTAAAGTTTCATAAAAGAAATAAGACCACTAAAAAAACAATGTGAAGCGCTACTTATCCCCTTCATCCAGACAAACGGTACTCCAAATTCCTCTGGGTACCCGATCCCGTTCCTCGGGCAGTTGCTGGAACCTTCCTAATTTATGTAGGGCAAGATGTTTAACGCGGTTTTTCTTTCTTTTGTCTTAGGTACTTTATTAAAATTTGATGAAACGAACAGAAACTAAGAGTTTTCGCTGTAGCTACGTACAGATACTGTATGTGGTTTCAATTCCAGAATCCGATGTAATTTTAGAATTCAACGTTCACTGAGGCTGTAATGCACTGATTTGATCTAGTCAATTATATCGCTTCGAGAACTCGATGTGCAGTTTGTAAAACACAGAGTTTTCTCAGTAACTGTGTACAGCTACTGCAGTTGATTCCAATGTCGAGATTCACGTAATTTATATTTTAAAAAAAGGTGTTAGAATTTGTTAAATATAGATAAAATTTCCTAAAAGAAATAAAACTACTCAAAGAAAATAACGTGAAGCGCTACTTATCCTCTTAATCCAGACAAACGGTACCCCAAATTCCTCTGGTTACCCAGTCCCGTTCCTCGGGCAGTCGCTGGAACCTTCCTAATTTATATAAGGGCAGATTTTTAACGCGGTTTCCTTTCTTTTGTCTTAACTGCTTTATTATAATTTTATAAAAATAACACTTTACAAAAGCAAAAAAAGAGAACTTTAACAAAGAAAACAATTTCGGATTCAATTCTAAAAAAAACTTCACTGCTTCACTTTGACTTCTTGTCTTCGTGGTTTCTCCAATCCAACTTGTCTCGTTCTCTCACTTGTCATCCGGGCAATTTTTCTTTTGGGGCCTGCGTTGCCAGATAAATTGGGGACAGAATTCGCCGCATTGGTGGGGGGCAGCCGCGCCATCTCTTGGGTTTCTTGGGTCCCCGCTCGGATGCATTGCTTCGTTTCCGTCATGGGCGTCATAGCCAACGCATAGGATTTTAGCAAGCCTTTTTTTCTTCATTGCGGGGAGAAACATGGAGATTTCGCAACATTGCCCCCCTCTGCAGACTCGAAGTTCCGACCGAGTATCTGTAACGGGAAGAAAAAAAAACATTTTGAGAGCCGTATCTAGATCTGTCTCCAAGAAAGAGAAAAGCGAAGGGTTTAAACTTATTTATCCATGTGTCCGGTTGTAGTAGAATGGTGTTTGCATCTTGGCAGGGTATCCCTGTAGTCTGCAGATTCTCTGCTTATGAGGTATCCCATCTCTCAACGGTACCAGTTACCTGCTAAAGAATATATTAGTATGGTTCTATGATAATTTATTGAAACTGAGGTTCAAATTCTTGTCATCGTATAATAAGTTTACGTGTTTAAGCTTGAGGTGATTGTGGAGGCCTCTACTCTCCCGGGATTTACAAAGACTGACGACAGCTCTGTGTCACCGGAGGGCGGTCCACTGATCGAGGGGATTCGGGTTCGTCGCCGAGTCCGGGGGGAGTGGGACAAGGAAAGGACATCAGCAGATAGGTCTTTCATGCCCATATCTCTCAACTCCGTTCCTATTTGCTCTATCTCACATTATTAGTTTTGATTGGCCGATGTCCCGGTCGTAAGCGAGGGTAGAAACCCAAAGTGTTGCAAGTTATGTATATAAGGCTCAAAATATTCGCATGGAGCTATTTCTTTGTGCGTAGATAAGGCAGAACACACAGCTTTGGCACTTCTCTGGTTTTGTTTTTTTTTTTTAGAAAAGTAAACTGGGGGTCTTCAGCATGCTGCCTACTCGCCTACTCTTTTTTTATTTTATCTTTTATTTTTTATTTTTTAGATTGCACATCATCGTCATCAGCTTTTGTTGTCCTGGCTCAGAACTACGTTCTGTTTACCATTCGGTTAAGCTACTCTTTTGTATAATTTTTCCTGATTTAGAATAATCGTCATCAGCTTTTTTTTGTCCTGGCTCAGAGCTTCGTTCTGTTTACCATTCGGTTAAGCTGCTCTTTTGTATAATTTTTCCTGATTTAAAATCATCGTCATCAGCTTTTGTTGTCCTGGCTCAGAACTACGTTCTGTTTACCATTCGGTTAAGCTGCTCTTTTGTATAATTTTTCCTGATTTAGAATCATCGTCATCAGCTTTTTTTGTCCTGGCTCAGAGCTTCGTTCTGTTTACCATTCGGTTAAGCTGCTCTTTTGTATAATTTTTCCTGATTTAGAATCATCGTCATCAGCTTCTGTTGTCCTGGCTCAGAGCTTCGTTCTGTTTACCATTCGGTTAAGCTGCTCTTTTGTATAATTTTTCCTGATTTAGAATCATCGTCATCAGCTTTTGTTGTCCTGGCTCAGAACTTCGTTCTGTTTACCATTCGGTTAAGCTGCTCTTTTGGATCATTTCTGGCTGACGTATCCTCGGGATTGTGTATCCCGCTAGCTACACAGAGAGAAGTTTCGTCTAGTATTTCACATTTAACTAAAGAACATGAATCGGTCTGGCTTCCGAGTTGAAGGCTCATGCAACCATCCAATTATGCTGCGTCTGATTGGTTCGGGTTGCTACCATTTGTAAATGGGCGTCTGGTCAGTGGAGATTCCGGGGAGACAGCGTGCTTACATTGCCACCTACTTATCGACGCGAAAAGCTGCTCTTTGTTGCTGTTTTTCAACCTTATCTCTTCAACCTGAAAGCGGGCCTAAAGGGAAGTGACGAGTAATAGATTTCTTTACGCTTCTTGGACTCGCCCCGGATCAGGACTCAGCCAATCAAATTAAAAAAAAAAATGGTTACGCTCGCGTATTTTCGAGTTGGAAGCCTACCCCTGTTCGCGAGGTTCGAGACTGCATAGTAATCGGTTCGACTATGCCTTGCAAGGATTTTCCTAAACCTTTTCCTGGCTCGAAGCCGCTCTTAATTAGGATTCTAGAGATTACAGCTTTCGAATGTCTGGCCCATGGGGCGATATCGGTAATTTCTAATTGATTTTGATTAATGGACACCGCGTCGGCTTGGAAAGTGTTACTATCGGAATTATATTCAGAGTTAAACTTAGCTAACCGATCTATATGGAGTACTCTCCTTGTCTTGCCCCCCGGGAACTCAACTCTATACAGCACATCGTTTAAACGAGACAGGACAGTACCTGGGCCTTCCCAATCTCTTTGAAGCTTAGGGCTTTTTCCTTTACGTCGTTTAGGGTTGTATATCCAGACTTTTTCGTTTTCTGCGAAGGTAAGGGGGTGGGCCCTGAGGTCATACTGTGTTTTCATGTGAAACGAGGACAAAGTTAAGTTTTTCCTAGCCAAGGAGTGGACCCTTTCGAGGGTTTGGACTAGTTTTTCCACGTATTCCGCTGGGGCGCTAGTGAGGTTATTGTGTGTATGGCCATAAGGGATGTCAAGTGGGAGTCTTAGTTCCCGACCGAAGTTGAGCCGTGCAGGCGTGAATTGGGTACCTTCGTGTATGGAAGAACAAGGCTAAGGGGAGATAGTTGTCCCAGTTGGTTTGACTCTTATCGACGAATTTGGCTAAATAGTCGAGGAGGGTGCGGTTAAATCTCTCAACCATGCCATCGGATTGGGGATGCAAGACCGTTGTTCGGGTCTTTTCGATGCCGAAACGTTTTAATACGCTTTGAAACACATCTGCCTCGAAGTTTCGTCCCTGGTCTGAGTGAAGCTGAAAAGGCATCTCGAATCTGGAGAGCACATTCTCTATTAGTCCGTCAGCCACAGTTTCTGCTCTCTGATCCGGTGTTGCGAAAACTTCTGGCCACTTGGTGAAGTAATCCATGACTATTACCGCGTATTTATTTCCTCTTTCAGTTTTCGGTAATGGGCCCAAAACGTCGATCGCAATTCTTTCGAATGGCGCACCTGCGTTAAAGGTTTGCAGCTTCCCGCGGGTTTTCCTAGAAGGACCTCTTTTTGCATGACATAGTTGGCATTTAGCACACCATATCTCGACGTCTCTTTGCAACATGGGCCAAAACCAACGTTCTTTCACTTTTTCGGTTGTTTTTCTCACTACTTTTACAAGGGTCTCGCCCTTTTTCAAATATTTCACTCAATGTAAGACTTTATCCACCACTCTCAGAGACTCCCATTTTGCCCAGAGGCTCTTCAAATAAGGACTTTCGGAAACTATTTGTTCTCGGGTCGGTCTGTGGTTACTTCCGATCCAAGATTTAACAGTTTGAAGAGCGGGATCTTGGTCCTGTTCAGCAACTAAATCAATGGTGGTTTCAACGCGTACCAGGTTTATTGTGCGCTCCTGTTCCCTTTGTTCTTTCTGGTCACAGTGAACGCATTCCTGACAGGGACGTCGCGATAAAGCATAAGCGTTTAGATGCTTTTGACCGGCGCGATGCTCAATAAGGAGGTCATACTGCTGTAGCCGTTCTAACCATCTTGCTATCTGGCCGTCGGGCTCTTTAAAATTTAGAAGCCAACGAAGTGACGCACGATCCGTTCGGATTCTGAACGGCCTACCAAATAGGTAATGATGAAAATGAGCTGTTGCTCTCACTACGGCTAAGAGCTCCTTGCGAGTCACGCAGTAGTTTCGCTCTGCTCTATCCAGTGTTTTGGAGTAATATTCTAAGACTTTCTCGATGTTGTCTTGCATTTGGCTAAGTACGGCTCCTATTCCATTCTGACTGGCGTCCGTATCCAATATAAACTCGCCCTCTGTCTGGGGGAAGGTTAAAATGGGGGGGGGGGGGGGGGGGGAGGTTAGTCGAAGCTTTAGGTGTTCAAAGGCATCTTGTTGTCTCTCCTCCCATTGGAATTTCCGTTTATCCTCTGTTAATTCTGAAAGCGGTTTTGCAATAGTTGAAAAGTCGCGAACGAACCTTCGATAATATGACGCTAAACCAAGAAAACTTCCCACACCTCTCTTGGTTTTAGGAATCGGCCAGGACTCGATAGCCTTTGTCTTTTCGGGATCTGTTTTTAGACCTTCTGCGGACACTACATGACCCAAATACTTTACCTCCCGACGAAGTATATGGCACTTTTTCGGGCTGAGCTTTAGATTGGCGGTACGTAGTCGGTGGAATACTAATTTAAGGTTTCTGAAATGTTCTTCTAGATCGCTATCGTGTACGATGATATCATCTAGATAAACGAGAGCTATTTCTGGTCCTAGAGCTCTGAATACACCATCCTCAAGCGTTCGAACGTAGCTGGAGCATTACAGAGACCGAAAGGCATCACATTGAACTCCCACAGACCAGTCCCAGTTGTAAAGGCAGTTTTCTCTTTATGACTTTCCCCCATTTCCTGCCAATATCCACTTTGTAGGTCAAAGGTGGAGAACCATTTGGATCCTGTAAAGGACATAAGGGTATCGTCTATGCGGGGAAGTGGATATGAGTCCTTTTTAGTGATGTCGTTTAGACGTCGATAGTCAACGCAGAACCTCGTAGTCCCGTCCTTTTTCTTTACGAGGACTACCGGTGATGCCCAGGGACTCGTGGAAGGCCGTATAACGCCGTTATCTTCCATTTCTCTCACCATCTGTTCCACTTCCGCTCTTTTCGCTAAAGGCACCCTTCTCGCAGGTATTTTAAAGGGTGGCGCCTCCCCGGTATCTATGTGATGTTTCGTCACTTTTGTACGGCCAGTATCTCCTGGACCAGTGGAAAATATATCGCGGTACTCTTCTAAAACATCAATGAGCTTCTCTTCGTTGGGTAAGCCATCGTCGAGATCGTTGAGAATTATTTCGAGTGCATCCTGTCCTACATCACAGGTGGGTGCAAGCGCGTTTAAAATGGAGACGGGCTCGACAGATCCGACTAAAGTGCCTCGTGAGATGAAGACTTCTTTCTCAGACAGATTTACTAATCTTAAAGGAATATTTTTCGAACTGAATTCCACTAGGACACGAGCACAAAGTACCCCATAAGGCAGCTCGGACTCGAATTAGGAGTCTATTAATAAGCACGAGTCTTCGGATCGTATCTCCTTTCTGTTCATTGGCAGAATTGATTCACTACGAGGAGCCAATAAGACATTTTCAGATAGGAAAACTTTCGTACCTCGATACTTGGGTTTAACGAGAGCAACAGCAATTTGACCTAATTGAAGGATATTTGCTTCGAAATCTAATTGACACTGATTCTGGTCTAGGAAATCTACGCCGAGAATACACACAGGCTCTATATTGGCTACCAACACTGTGTGTGGGAACCTGTGGTTCTCCAAGCGGATCTCTACTGCCAGTTTACCCAGGACTTCAATAGTATCTCCTGTCACGCTCCTGACCACGACATTTGAATTTTTTAGTTCCGTAAGTGACGATTGGTTCAGGAAAATTGGATGTACGATAGAAATTGTCGCGCCAGTGTCCAAAATAAAATTGCAAGGCTTATCGTTTAGCAGCCCTTCAACAGTGAGGCTATTGGTTGATGGACCTATAGCCGAAATTGTAACTTCTAGTTTAGTAGGCTCTGCGGAATCGGGTTTACACAAAGTTTTCTCGTGGATGCCTTCTGTAATCTGTTGAGACAATTTAGCGTTAGCCGGAGGAATTGCAAGGTCTTCGTTTATGTATCTCTGTACTGGGGGCGTTAGAACATTCATCGACTCGCACCCCACTGAGCAGACGTTGAGGGGTTTCCCTGGTTTACGTGTGTTGAATTAGGAACCTCGACATGCGATGCAGGCTTAAAAGTTTCGTACAGATTCGGTGTTCCATTGGATCTTGAGCTCTCGGGCAATCTCGGTGCCTGCGATTCCGGAGGAGGTCGAAAATTTCTTCTATGTCGCCTACGTCGACTGTTATAATGTTGGGCAGGGGATACTTGCGCCAAATGGACTCTGGAATTCCTTCCAATATTGGTATCGGTGGCCAACTCTTGCGCTGCACTCACTGCCTCGTGAAGAGTCATTAGGCCTCGCACTTTAACCAAAGTACTCAGCTCGTCGTCACGCAGTCCCTGCAAGAAACGCTGAGTCACCATTCTATCAACAATGTCTGTCGGACAGGACGGAAACGCGGCTGTAGCCAGTCTTTGCAATTCTAGTGCAAAGTTGGAGAAGTTTTCTCTGAGACCCTGCACCCTACTAGCGAATTGTACCTGGCTAGAATAAGAATCGGATCCGAATCGTTGCTCTAACAGAGCAAGTAATTCTCCATATTGGATGCGGTGCCCCGCTGGAAAAACGCTGAGCACAGACAGGGCATTACCTCTTAACTGGGCCGCCAGGGCATCGGCCTTCTGTTGCTCTGACCACTGACTATTCTGAGCGACTATCTCGAATTGGACGCGATAATCAGACCACGAGACGGTTCCATCAAAGGGAGAGAGGTTACAGGTAAGACCTGGCGACCCGAATTCAGTGTTCAAAGTGGCCTGTATCATTGGTTTCTGGGTGACGTTGGTGCCAGCCGACTGCGCCGAGCTGTGATTCGATTGTTGGGCGAAATTGTAGTGAGGCAGTTTTCCAGAGTTCGGTTGCTGACTATTAGGGGGCACCTGATTTAAAGCAGGGTAGGTTGGGCCACTGGGTGGATACGCAGAACTTTGATAAAACCCGGAAGGTCGTGGGTATTGCTCTACGTATGGAGTGAAGCCCCAGCTATTTCGATTACTCCAATTAGCAGCTGTCGGAAGAGGGTAGTTAAACATTTGACTTGTCGGAGCAGAAAATATAGGCGCGTGGTTGTGCGTAGACGTGGGTACTGTAGAGTGGCAGCTATTAGTAGGCATCGTGAAGAAGTTTAGATTTTTCGCTTGAATAGGAGAAGAAGCAGAAATCGACGCCGTCGAAGTTGTTGTTGAAGTCGTCGTACTTGTGGAAGACGAGGTATGAGCTGCCGGGGACAGTTCTTCAAATACGCGGTTCACGAATTGGGTTCCGCTTAGGGTCTTTTCCAAATCCTCGACTTTCTTTGCCAGCTTAGCTACCTGATCATTTATACCCGATTCTATCACAGCCATGGACGCAGCTGGTTCCGATCTGATTTCATCTTTAATTTCGTTAACTACGCTTTTGACTAAGGTCGTCGCAATGGCCTTTATTTCCTCTTTTAGTTCGCGAAGTTGTTCGGCGTCCATCGTGCCCACCACTATTAGTGTAAAGTAAACAAAATATTAACACCAGCACAACCCAACAGTCGATAACGAAAATCCCAGACTCTCACGTTGTAAAAATCAAGTGGAATAAAAAAAAATCTTTTAAATTGACGAATTAAGGGTGTATAATGTAACCGAGAAAACAGAAGAGCTACTCTTCACGACTCGAATGATAATAATTAGACTTAATTATAATGCGATGCAACAACAAAAAAATATTTAGAATACTCAAAGGTAAATCCCACGTTTTGACGAAAGTTTTGGGCCTTTCGGTGCGTGCCCGAATCAAATATGAATTAATAAAATAGATTTTATGTAAAGAGATACTCAAAACAGGAGTAAAATAAATGTTCAACGGTAAAATTGCATGAGAATAAGAAAATTCATTTTATCAGAGGAAAAATGTGTACTTACAAATAATCAAAAGAAACAGAAAAATATCGGGTTTTGGATATATCTGTTGGCAGATTTTTTTTTTATTTTATTAATAACAACAAGATCAATGTAAAAATAATATTTAGTTGAAATAAAGTGTATGCAATTATAAAGAAATAAAAATATTGTAATTTGATCTCATACAAGTATATAAAAAAAAAAACAAGTTATACTAAACTTATGAACGAGAGAAATATTACGTGGGAGAAATATCTGTAGGGATATCTTCTAAGTACCCCACACTTGACACCAAATGTAACACTTTTACTATTGCTAATAAAATTGCTCCGGCCGAGCGGTAGCGAGGGAGTAATTTTATTCGAGTTTTTGCTATATACTAAAGGGCGTAATTTTTGTGAATTTCGTCCTCTATGCGCTCCACCTATCCGTTACTAGGACGATGTCTGGGGAGCATTCCGATTTTATTTCACCACAGCTAAGAGGTGAGAAGTATGCGTCTCCACTAAAAGCTGCGCACATGCAGAACGACAGCTTCCGCTTTCACTTTCTGTTCGCGAAGGCTCCGCTGGTTGAAGAACGCGACGAAAACAACTGCGAAAGCTTACAAGCGAGATGAAGTTGTGGAAAAGCTCGCAAATCGACGAAAGAATTCTTCGTAAAATTTCTGTAAGGTCAACGGCACCATTGACAGTGAAAGGGAACCGATATATCAGCTGATCGACTGTTGACACCGAGTCTGATTAACTAGTTAGTTTATTTGTTGCCTGGTTTGTCTTCTCACCTAACTGGTTCGGTTTATGTATTTTTTTGTGAATTATCTAATAGAATTCGTACAACACTATTAGAAGAAAGTACGCCGGTTCGTTTGCCGTGAAAACATCTTCGGATTTTATTGAGAGTGCTTCCGTGTAACTAATTCGGCTTGTGTTTTCTTCTGTGTGCCAGAGTTCTAAGTTTCCGGACGAGGTAGGTATCGACCTACAGTAAGACAGCGGCGACTATGGAAGTCCACAGAGTGTCTTCGATCAACGCTGGGTTCTACTGTGACCAGTCTCTTAGGAAGTCGGGCTCGGGGGATCTCTTTTTGATAGCCTGTGAATGGTATTCGGGTTTTCTATTGCGATCTCTCATGAACGCCTCCTAAAATGCCTCCTGAAAGTGGAACTCGGCTCCTGAAACCTTTCTATATTCGTAAAAGTTCTCTATATACTAGGATTAGGTTTTTGATTCCTTTCTTTGTAGGTGCTCGGCCCACTTGCTGGCGGAAATGTGAAATTACTTGATGTATAACTCTGTACTTTCAGAGAGAGTTATAGCTGGAAAGGCGTTTTACGCTAAGTGGATTCTCGCTTAGAGGAGCACTTCTCTAGTTTTTACAAGCTACAGTTTCGGAAAAAGTTAGAATTGCCACAATAATCTTCGTCGTTTGCAGGCTCTGCTGAGACATTCTTTTTAGTATAAATTAAGCCGGCAAAATTACGGGTTAAATGGGATAGAAATTTAAGAAGCGAAATGTAAATAATTACTTGAAATATAACTCTGTAACTTCAACCAGACTTACACTAATTTTCGTCGTTTGCAGGCTCGTCTGAAATGTTCCCTTCAGCACGGATTAAGCCGGCAAAATTACAGGTTAAATTAGACAAAAATCTAAGATAAGAAATATATAACTCTGTAATTTCAAATAGCGTCACAATAATTTTTGTAAATGTGATATCCAAGCAATACTCCCTCAAGTAAGCTTATAGATATCGCAGAGTTCGGGTGTGGCGGATAGTGCTTATACTAATTTTAGGAATTCAAGGTAGTTTTAAAATACAATTCGAGTAAATACCAAATGTAATGATTGGATTCAGCAGCTTATACTAATTTTAGGAATTCAGGGTAGTTTTAAAATGCAATGCGTGTAAAGACTAAAATGTAGTGATTGGATTCAGTAGCTTATACTAATTTTAGGAATTCAAGGTAGTTTTAAAATGCAATGCGTGTAAAGACTAAAATGTAGTAATTGAATTCAGTAGCTTATACTAATTTTAGGAATTCAAGGCGGTTTTAAAATGCAATTCGTATAAATACTAAAATGTAGTGATTGGATTCAGTAACTTATACTAATTTTAGGAATTCAAGGTAGTTTTAAAATGCAATGCGTGTAAAGACTAAAATGTAGTAATTGGATTCAGTAGCTTATACTAATTTTAGGAATTCAAGGTAGTTTTAAAATGCAATGCGTGTAAAGACTAAAATGTGGTAATTGGATTCAGTAGCTTATACTAATTTTAGGAATTCAAGGCAGTTTTAAAATGCAATTCGTATAAATACTAAAATGTAGTGATTGGATTCAGTAACTTATACTAATTTTAGGAATTCAAGGTAGTTTTAAAATGCGATGCGTGTAAATACTAAAATGTAGTAATTGGATTCGGTAGCTTATACTAATTTCAGGAATTCAAGGTAGTTTTAAAATGCAATGCGTGTAAAGACTAAAATGTAGTGATTGGATTCAGTAGCTCATACTAATTTTAGGAATTCGAGGTAGTTTTAAAATGCAATTCATATAAATACTAAAATGTAGTGCTTAAATCGAACAACTTATACTAAGTTTAGAAATCCAATGTAGTCTTTGTGTACTTAGAGTGCAATACAATGATTCGATGGTATAGATTATGTCGCTTGGAGAATTCGTTGCGGAGTATGTCAGACAAGGAATCTTCACAGTAGCTATGTGCAAGTACTGCATCTAATTTCAATTCTAGAATTCGACGTAATTCTAGAATTCCACGTTTACTGAGGCTGTAATGTAATGATTTGATCTAAGAAATTTTGTCGCTTTGAGGACTCGATGTACAGTTTGTGAAACAAAGAGCTTTCTCAGTAACTGTGTATAGATACCGTAGCTGATTTCAATGTCGAGATTCAACGTAATTTATATTTTAATAAGGTTGTTAAAATTTGTTAAATTAATATGCAATATAGGTAAAGTTTCATAAAAGAAATAAGACCACTAAAAAAACAATGTGAAGCGCTACTTATCCCCTTCATCCAGACAAACGGTACTCCAAATTCCTCTGGGTACCCGATCCCGTTCCTCGGGCAGTTGCTGGAACCTTCCTAATTTATGTAGGGCAAGATGTTTAACGCGGTTTTTCTTTCTTTTGTCTTAGCTACTTTATTAAAATTTGATGAAACGAACAGAAACTAAGAGTTTTCGCTGTAGCTACGTACAGATACTGTATGTGGTTTCAATTCCAGAATCCGATGTAATTTTAGAATTCAACGTTCACTGAGGCTGTAATGCACTGATTTGATCTAGTCAATTATATCGCTTCGAGAACTCGATGTGCAGTTTGTAAAACACAGAGTTTTCTCAGTAACTGTGTACAGCTACTGCAGTTGATTCCAATGTCGAGATTCACGTAATTTATATTTTAAAAAAAGGTGTTAGAATTTGTTAAATATAGATAAAATTTCCTAAAAGAAATAAAACTACTCAAAGAAAATAACGTGAAGCGCTACTTATCCTCTTAATCCAGACAAACGGTACCCCAAATTCCTCTGGTTACCCAGTCCCGTTCCTCGGGCAGTCGCTGGAACCTTCCTAATTTATATAAGGGCAGATTTTTAACGCGGTTTCCTTTCTTTTGTCTTAACTGCTTTATTATAATTTTATAAAAATAACACTTTACAAAAGCAAAAAAAGAGAACTTTAACAAAGAAAACAATTTCGGATTCAATTCTAAAAAAAACTTCACTGCTTCACTTTGACTTCTTGTCTTCGTGGTTTCTCCAATCCAACTTGTCTCGTTCTCTCACTTGTCATCCGGGCAATTTTTCTTTTGGGGCCTGCGTTGCCAGATAAATTGGGGACAGAATTCGCCGCATTGGGGGGGTAGCCGCGCCATCTCTTGGGTTTCTTGGGTCCCCGCTCGGATGCATTGCTTCGTTTCCGTCATGGGCGTCGTAGCCAACGCATAGGATTTTAGCAAGCCTTTTTTTCTTCATTGCGGGGAGAAATATGGAGATTTCGCAACATTGCCCCCCTCTGCAGACTCGAAGTTCCGACTGAGTATCTGTAACGGGAAGAAAAAAAAACATTTTGAGAGCCGTATCTAGATCTGTCTCCAAGAAAGAGAAAAGCGAAGGGTTTAAACTTATTTATCCATGTGTCCGGTTGTAGTAGAATGGTGTTTGCATCTTGGCAGGGTATCCCTGTAGTCCGCAGATTCTCTGCTTATGAGGTATCCCATCTCTCAACGGTACCAGTTACCTTCTAAAGAATATATTAGTATGGTTCTATGATAATTTATTGAAACTGAGGTTCAAATTCTTGTCATCGTATAATAAGTTTACGTGTTTAAGCTTGAGGTGATTGTGGAGGCCTCTACTCTCCCGGGATTTACAAAGACTGACGACAGCTCTGTGTCACCGGAGGGCGGTCCACTGATCGAGGGAATTCGGGTTCGTCGCCGAGTCCGGGGGGAGTGGGGCAAGGAAAGGACCTCAGCAGATAGGTGTTTCATGCCCATATCTCTCAACTCCGTTCCTATTTGCTCTATCTCACATTATTAGTTTTGATTGGCCGATGTCCCGGTCGTAAGCGAGGGTAGAAACCCAAAGTGTTGCAAGTTATGTATATAAGGCTCAAAATATTCGCATGGAGCTATTTGGTTGTGCGTAGATAAGGCAGAACACACAGCTTTGGCACTTCTCTGGTTTTTTTTTTTTTTTTTTTTTGAGAAAAGTAAACTGGGGGTCTTCAGCATGCTGCCTACTCGCCTATTCTTTTTTTATTTTTTTTTTTTTTATTTTTTATTTTTTAGATTGCACATCATCGTCATCAGCTTTTGTTGTCCTGGCTCAGAACTACGTTCTGTTTACCATTCGGTTAAGCTGCTCTTTTGTATAATTTTTCCTGATTTAGAATAATCGTCATCAGCTTTTTTTTGTCCTGGCTCAGAGCTTCGTTCTGTTTACCATTCGGTTAAGCTGCTCTTTTGTATAATTTTTCCTGATTTAGAATCATCGTCGTCAGCTTTTGTTGTCCTGTCTCAGAACTACGTTCTGTTTACCATTCGGTTAAGCTGCTCTTTTGTATAATTTTTCCTGATTTAGAATCATCGTCATCAGCTTTTTTTGTCCTGGCTCAGAGCTTCGTTCTGTTTACCATTCGGTTAAGCTGCTCTTTTGTATAATTTTTCCTGATTTAGAATCATCGTCATCAGCTTCTATTGTCGTGGCTCAGAGCTTCGTTCTGTTTACCATTCGGTTAAGCTGCTCTTTTGTATAATTTTTCCTGATTTAGAATCATCATCATCAGCTTTTGTTGTCCTGGCTCAGAACTTCGTTCTGTTTACCATTCGGTTAAGCTGCTCTTTTGGATCATTTCTGGCTGACGTATCCTCGGGATTGTGTATCCCGCTAGCTACACAGAGAGAAGTTTCGTCTAGTATTTCACATTTAACTAAAGAACATGAATCGGTCTGGCTTCCGAGTTGAAGGCTCATGCAACCATCCACTTATGCTGCGTCTGATTGGTTCGGGTTGCTACCATTTGTAAATGGGCGTCTGGTCAGTGGAGATTCCGGGGAGACAGCGTGCTTACATTGCCACCTACTTATCGACGCGAAAAGCTGCTCTTTGTTGCTGTTTTTCAACCTTATCTCTTCAACCTGAAAGCGGGCCTAAAGAGAAGTGACGAGTAATAGATTTCTTTACGCTTCTTGGACTCGCCCCGGATCAGGACTCAGCCAATCAAATTAAAAAAAAAAAATGGTTACGCTCGCGTATTTTCGAGTTGGAAGCCTACCCCTGTTCGCGAGGTTCGAGACTGCATAGTAATCGGTTCGACTATGCCTTGCAAGGATTTTCCTAAACCTTTTCCTGGCTCGAAGCCGCTCTTAATTAGGATTCTAGAGATTACAGCTTTCGAATGTCTGGCCCATGGGGCGATATCGGTAATTTCTAATTGATTTTGATTAATGGACACCGCGTCGGCTTGGAAAGTGTTACTATCGGAATTATATTCAGAGTTAAACTTAGCTAACCGATCTATATGGAGTACTCTCCTTGTCTTGCCCCCCGGGAACTCAACTCTATACAGCACATCGTTTAAACGAGACAGGACAGTACCTGGGCCTTCCCAATCTCTTTGAAGCTTAGGGCTTTTTCCTTTACGTCGTTTAGGGTTGTATATCCAGACTTTTTCGTTTTCTGCGAAGGTAAGGGGGTGGGCCCTGAGGTCATACTGTGTTTTCATGTGAAAGGAGGACAAAGTTAAGTTTTTCCTAGCCAAGGAGTGGACCCTTTCGAGGGTTTGGACTAATTTTTCCACGTATTCCGCTGGGGCACTAGTGAGGTTATTGTGTGTATGGCCATAAGGGATGTCAAGTGGGAGTCTTAGTTCCCGACCGAAGTTGAGCTGTGCAGGCGTGAATTGGGTACCTTCGTGTATGGAAGAACGGTAGGCTAACAAGGCTAAGGGGAGATAGTTGTCCCAGTTGGTTTGACTCTTATCGACGAATTTGGCTAAATAGTCGAGGAGGGTGCGGTTAAATCTCTCAACCATGCCATCGGATTGGGTATGCAAGACCGTTGTTCGGGTCTTTTCGATGCCGAAACGTTTTAATACGCTTTGAAACACATCTGCCTCGAAGTTTCGTCCCTGGTCTGAGTGAAGCTGAAAAGGCATCTCGAATCTGGAGAGCACATTCTCTATTAGTCCGTCAGCCACAGTTTCTGCTCTCTGATCCGGTGTTGCGAAAACTTCTGGCCACTTGGTGAAGTAATCCATGACTATTACCGCGTATTTATTTCCTCTTTCAGTTTTCGGTAATGGGCCCAAAACGTCGATCGCAATTCTTTCGAATGGCGCACCTGCGTTAAAGGTTTGCAGCTTCCCGCGGGTTTTCCTAGAAGGACCTCTTTTTGCATGACATAGTTGGCATTTAGCACACCATATCTCGACGTCTCTTTGCAACATGGGCCAAAACCAACGTTCTTTCACTTTTTCGGTTGTTTTTCTCACTACTTTTACAAGGGTCTCGCCCTTTTTCAAATATTTCACTCAATGTAAGACTTTATCCACCACTCTCAGAGACTCCCATTTTGCCCAGAGGCTCTTCAAATAAGGACTTTCGGAAACTATTTGTTCTCGGGTCGGTCTGTGGTTACTTCCGATCCAAGATTTAACAGTTTGAAGAGCGGGATCTTGGTCCTGTTCAGCAACTAAATCAATGGTGGTTTCAACGCGTACCAGGTTTATTGTGCGCTCCTGTTCCCTTTGTTCTTTCTGGTCACAGTGAACGCATTCCTGTCAGGGACGTCGCGATAAAGCATAAGCGTTTAGATGCTTTTGACCGGCGCGATGCTCAATAAGGAGGTCATACTGCTGTAGCCGTTCTAACCATCTTGCTATCTGGCCGTCGGGCTCTTTAAAATTTAGAAGCCAACGAAGTGACGCACGATCCGTTCGGATTCTGAACGGCCTACCAAATAGGTAATGATGAAAATGAGCTGTTGCTCTCACTACGGCTAAGAGCTCCTTGCGAGTCACGCAGTAGTTTCGCTCTGCTCTATCCAGTGTTTTGGAGTAATATTCTAAGACTTTCTCGCTGTTGTCTTGCATTTGGCTAAGTACGGCTCCTATTCCATTCTGACTGGCGTCCGTATCCAATATAAACTCGCCCTCTGTCTGGGGGATGGTTAAAATGGGGGGGGGGGGGGGAGGTTAGTCGAAGCTTTAGGTGTTCAAAGGCATCTTGTTGTCTCTCCTCCCATTGGAATTTCCGTTTATCCTCTGTTAATTCTGAAAGCGGTTTTGCAATAGTTGAAAAGTCGCGAACGAACCTTCGATAATATGACGCTAAACCAAGAAAACTTCCCACACCTCTCTTGGTTTTAGGAATCGGCCAGGACTCGATAGCCTTTGTCTTTTCGGGATCTGTTTTTAGACCTTCTGCGGACACTACATGACCCAAATACTTTACCTCCCGACGAAGTATATGGCACTTTTTCGGGCTGAGCTTTAGATTGGCGGTACGTAGTCGGTGGAATACTAATTTAAGGTTTCTGAAATGTTCTTCTAGATCGCTATCGTGTACGATGATATCATCTAGATAAACGAGAGCTATTTCTGGTCCTAGAACTCTGAATACACCATCCTCAAGCGTTCGAACGTAGCTGGAGCATTACAGAGACCGAAAGGCATCACATTGAACTCCCACAGACCAGTCCCAGTTGTAAAGGCAGTTTTCTCTTTATGACTTTCCCCCATTTCCTGCCAATATCCACTTTGTAGGTCAAAGGTGGAGAACCATTTGGATCCTGTAAAGGACATAAGGGTATCGTCTATGCGGGGAAGTGGATATGAGTCCTTTTTAGTGATATCGTTTAGACGTCGATAGTCAACGCAGAACCTCGTAGTCCCGTCCTTTTTCTTTACAAGGACTACCGGTGATGCCCAGGGACACGTGGAAGGCCGTATAACGCCGTTATCTTCCATTTCTCTCACCATCTGTTCCACTTCCGCTCTTTTCGCTAAAGGCACCCTTCTCGCAGGTATTTTAAAGGGTGGCGCCTCCCCGGTATCTATGTGATGTTTCGTCACTTTTGTACGGCCAGTATCTCCTGGACCAGTGGAAAATATATCGCGGTACTCTTCTAAAACATCAATGAGCTTCTCTTCGTTGGGTAAGCCATCGTCGAGATCGTTGAGAATTATTTCGAGTGCATCCTGTCCTACATCACAGGTGGGTGCAAGCGCGTTTAAAATGGAGGCGGGCTCGACAGATCCGACTAAAGTGCCTCGTGAGATGAAGACTTCTTTCTCAGACAGATTTACTAATCTTAAAGGAATATTTTTCGAACTGAATTCCACTAGGACACGAGCACAAAGTACCCCATAAGGCAGCTCGGACTCGAATTAGGAGTCTATTAATAAGCACGAGTCTTCGGATCGTATCTCCTTTCTGTTCATTGGCAGAATTGATTCACTACGAGGAGCCAATAAGACATTTTCAGATAGGAAAACTTTCGTACCTCGATACTTGGGTTTAACGAGAGCAACAGCAATTTGACCTAATTGAAGGATATTTGCTTCGAAATCTAATTGACACTGATTCTGGTCTAGGAAATCTACGCCGAGAATACACACAGGCTCTATATTGGCTACCAACACTGTGTGTGGGAACCTGTGGTTCTCCAAGCGGATCTCTACTGCCAGTTTACCCAGGACTTCAATAGTATCTCCTGTCACGCTCCTGACCACGACATTTGAATTTTTTAGTTCCGTAAGTGACGATTGGTTCAGGAAAATTGGATGTACGATAGAAATTGTCGCGCCAGTGTCCAAAATAAAATTGCAAGGCTTATCGTTTAGCAGCCCTTCAACAGTGAGGCTATTGGTTGATGGACCTATAGCCGAAATTGTAACTTCTAGTTTAGTAGGCTCTGCGGAATCGGGTTTACACAAAGTTTTCTCGTGGATGCCTTCTGTAATCTGTTGAGACAATTTAGCGTTAGCCGGAGGAATTGCAAGGTCTTCGTTTATGTATCTCTGTACTGGGGGCGTTAGAACATTCATCGACTCGCACCCCACTGAGCAGACGTTGAGGGGTTTCCCTGGTTTACGTGTGTTGAATTAGGAACCTCGACATGCGATGCAGGCTTAAAAGTTTCGTACAGATTCGGTGTTCCATTGGATCTTGAGCTCTCGGGAAATCTCGGTGCCTGCGATTCCGGAGGAGGTCGAAAATTTCTTCTATGTCGCCTACGTCGACTGTTATAATGTTGGGCAGGGGATACTTGCGCCAAATGGACTCTGGAATTCCTTCCAATATTGGTATCGGTGGCCAACTCTTGCGCTGCACTCACTGCCTCGTGAAGAGTCATTGGGCCTCGCACTTTAACCAAAGTACTCAGCTCGTCGTCACGCAGTCCCTGCAAGAAACGCTGAGTCACCATTCTATCAACAATGTCTGTCGGACAGGACGGAAACGCGGCTGTAGCCAGTCTTTGCAATTCTAGTGCAAAGTTGGAGAAGTTTTCTCTGAGACCCTGCACCCTACTAGCGAATTGTACCTGGCTAGAATAAGAATCGGATCCGAATCGTTGCTCTAACAGAGCAAGTAATTCTCCATATTGGATGCGGTGCCCCGCTGGAAAAACGCTGAGCACAGACAGGGCATTACCTCTTAACTGGGCCGCCAGGGCATCGGCCTTCTGTTGCTCTGACCACTGACTATTCTGAGCGACTATCTCGAATTGGACGCGATAATCAGACCACGAGACGGTTCCATCAAAGGGAGAGAGGTTACAGGTAAGACCTGGCGACCCGAATTCAGTGTTCAAAGTGGCCTGTATCATTGGTTTCTGGGTGACGTTGGTGCCAGCCGACTGCGCCGAGCTGTGATTCGATTGTTGGGCGAAATTTTAGTGAGGCAGTTTTCCAGAGTTCGGTTGCTGACTATTAGGGGGCACCTGATTTAAAGCAGGGTAGGTTGGGCCACTGGGTGGATACGCAGAACTTTGATAAAACCCGGAAGGTCGTGGGTATTGCTCTACGTATGGAGTGAAGCCCCAGCTATTTCGATTACTCCAATTAGCAGCTGTCGGAAGAGGGTAGTTAAACATTTGACTTGTCGGAGCAGAAAATATAGGCGCGTGGTTGTGCGTAGACGTGGGTACTGTAGAGTGGCAGCTATTAGTAGGCATCGTGAAGAAGTTTAGATTTTTCGCTTGAATAGGAGAAGAAGCAGAAATCGACGCCGTCGAAGTTGTTGTTGAAGTCGTCGTACTTGTGGAAGACGAGGTATGAGCTGCCGGGGACAGTTCTTCAAATACGCGGTTCACGAATTGGGTTCCGCTTAGGGTCTTATCCAAATCCTCGACTTTCTTTGCCAGCTTAGCTACCTGATCATTTATACCCGATTCTATCACAGCCATGGACGCAGCTGGTTCCGATCTGATTTCATCTTTAATTTCGTTAACTACGCTTTTGACTAAGGTCGTCGCAATGGCCTTTATTTCCTCTTTTAGTTCGCGAAGTTGTTCGGCGTCCATCGTGCCCACCACTATTAGTGTAAAGTAAACAAAATATTAACACCAGCACAACCCAACAGTCGATAACGAAAATCCCAGACTCTCACGTTGTAAAAATCAAGTGGAATAAAAAAAAATCTTTTAAATTGACGAATTAAGGGTGTATAATGTAACCGAGAAAACAGAAGAGCTACTCTTCACGACTCGAATGAAAATAATTAGACTTAATTATAATGCGATGCAACAACAAAAAAATATTTAGAATACTCAAAGGTAAATCCCACGTTTTGACGAAAGTTTTGGGCCTTTCGGATGCGTGCCCGAATCAAATATGAATTAATAAAATAGATTTTATGTAAAGAGATACTCAAAACAGGAGTAAAATAAATGTTCAACGGTAAAATTGCATGAGAATAAGAAAATTCATTTTATCAGAGGAAAAATGTGTACTTACAAATAATCAAAAGAAACAGAAAAATATCGGGTTATGGATATATCTGTTGGCAGATTTTTTTTTTATTTTATTAATAACAACAAGATCAATGTAAAAATAATATTTAGTTGAAATAAAGTGTATGCAATTATAAAGAATTAAAAATATTGTAATTTGATCCCATACAAGTATATAAAAAAAAAACAAGTTATACTAAACTTATGAACGAGAGAAATATTACGTGGGAGAAATATCTGTAGGGATATCTTCTAAGTACCCCACACTTGACACCAAATGTAACACTTTTACTATTGCTAATAAAATTGCTCCGGCCGAGCGGTAGCGAGGGAGTAATTTTATTCGAGTTTTTGCTATATACTAAAGGGCGTAATTTTTGTCAATTTCGTCCTCTATGCGCTCCACCTATCCATTACTAGGACGATGTCTGGGGAGCATTCCGATTTTATTTCACCACAGCTAAGAGGTGAGAAGTATGCGTCTCCACTAAAAGCTGCGCACATGCAGAACGACAGCTTCCGCTTTCACTTTCTGTTCGCGAAGGCTCCGCTGGTTGAAGAACGCGATGAAAACAACTGCGAAAGCTTACAAGCGAGATGAAGTTGTGGAAAAGCTCGCAAATCGACGAAAGAATTCTTCGTCAAATTTCTGTAAGGTCAACGGCACCATTGACAGTGAAAGGGAACCGATATATCAGCTGATCGACTGTTGACACCGAGTCTGATTAACTAGTTAGTTTATTTGTTGCCTGGTTTGTCTTCTCACCTAACTGGTTCGGTTTGTGTATTTTTTTGTGAATTATCTAATAGAATTCGTACAACACTATTAGAAGAAAGTACGCCGGTTCGTTTGCCGTGAAAACATCTTCGGATTTTATTGAGAGTGCTTCCGTGTAACTAATTCGGCTTGTGTTTTCTTCTGTGTGCCAGAGTTCTAAGTTTCCGGACGAGGTAGGTATCGACCTACAGTAAGACAGCGGCGACTATGGAAGTCCACAGAGTGTCTTCGATCAACGCTGGGTTCTACTGTGACCAGTCTCTTAGGAAGTCGGGCTCGGGGGATCTCTTTTTGATAGCCTGTGAATGGTATTCGGGTTTTCTATTGCGATCTCTCATGAACGCCTCCTAAAATGCCTCCTGAAAGTGGAACTCGGCTCCTGAAACCTTTCTATATTCGTAAAAGTTCTCTATATACTAGGATTAGGTTTTTGATTCCTTTCTTTGTAGGTGCTCGGCCCACTTGCTGGCGGAAATGTGAAATTACTTGATGTATAACTCTGTACTTTCAGAGAGAGTTATAGCTGGAAAGGCGCTTTACGCTAAGTGGATTCTCGCTTAGAGGAGCACTTCTCTAGTTTTTACAAGCTACAGTTTCGGAAAAAGTTAGAATTGCCACAATAATCTTCGTCGTTTGCAGGCTCTGCTGAGATATTCTTTTTAGTATAAATTAAGCCGGCAAAATTACGGGTTAAATCGGATAGAAATTTAAGAAGCGAAATGTAAATAATTACTTGAAATATAACTCTGTAACTTCAACCAGAGTTACACTAATTTTCGTCGTTTGCAGGCTCGTCTGAAATGTTCCCTTCAGTACGGATTAAGCCGGCAAAATTACAGGTTAAATTAGACAAAAATCTAAGATAAGAAATATATAACTCTGTAATTTCAAATAGCGTCACAATAATTTTTGTAAATGTGATATCCAAGCAATACTCCCTCAAGTAAGCTTATAGATATCGCAGAGTTCGGGTGTGGCGGATAGTGCTTATACTAATTTTAGGAATTCAAGGTAGTTTTAAAATACAATTCGAGTAAATACCAAATGTAATGATTGGATTCAGTAGCTTATACTAATTTTAGGAATTCAGGGTAGTTTTAAAATGCAATGCGTGTAAAGACTAAAATGTAGTGATTGGATTCAGTAGCTTATACTAATTTTAGGAATTCAAGGCGGTTTTAAAATGCAATTCGTATAAATACTAAAATGTAGTGATTGGATTCAGTAACTTATACTAATTTTAGGAATTCAAGGTAGTTTTAAAATGCAATGCGTGTAAAGACTAAAATGTAGTAATTGGATTCAGTAGCTTATACTAATTTTAGGAATTCAAGGTAGTTTTAAAATGCATTGCGTGTAAAGACTAAAATGTAGTAATTGGATTCAGTAGCTTATACTAATTTTAGGAATTCAAGGCAGTTTTAAAATGCAATTCGTATAAATACTAAAATGTAGTGATTGGATTCAGTAACTTATACTAATTTTAGGAATTCAAGGTAGTTTTAAAATGCAATGCGTGTAAAGACTATAATGTAGTGATTGGATTCAGTAGCTTATACTAATTTTAGGAATTCAAGGCAGTTTAAAAATGCAATTCGTATAAATACTAAAATGTAGTGATTGGATTCAGTAACTTATACTAATTTTAGGAATTCAAGGTAGTTTTAAAATGCGATGCGTGTAAAGACTAAAATGTAGTAATTGGATTCGGTAGCTTATACTAATTTCAGGAATTCAAGGCAGTTTTAAAATGCAATTCGTATAAATACTAAAATGTAGTGATTGGATTCAGTAACTTATACTAATTTTAGGAATTCGAGGTAGTTTTAAAATGCAATTCATATAAATACTAAAATGTAGTGCTTAAATCGAACAACTTATACTAAGTTTAGAAATCCAATGTAGTCTTTGTGTACTTAGAGTGCAATACAATGATTCGATGGTATAGATTATGTCGCTTGGAGAATTCGTTGCGGAGTTTGTCAGACAAGGAATCTTCACAGTAGCTATGTGCAAGTACTGCATCTAATTTCAATTCTAGAATTCGACGTAATTCTAGAATTCCACGTTTACTGAGGCTGTAATGTAATGATTTGATCTAAGAAATTTTGTTGCTTTGAGGACTCGATGTACAGTTTGTGAAACAAAGAGCTTTCTCAGTAACTGTGTATAGATACCGTAGCTGATTTCAATGTCGAGATTCAACGTAATTTATATTTTAATAAGGTTGTTAAAATTTGTTAAATTAATATGCAATATAGGTAAAGTTTCATAAAAGAAATAAGACCACTAAAAAAACAATGTGAAGCGCTACTTATCCCCTTCATCCAGACAAACGGTACTCCAAATTCCTCTGGGTACCCGATCCCGTTCCTCGGGCAGTTGCTGGAACCTTCCTAATTTATGTAGGGCAAGATGTTTAACGCGGTTTTTCTTTCTTTTGTCTTAGCTACTTTATTAAAATTTGATGAAACGAACAGAAACTAAGAGTTTTCGCTGTAGCTACGTACAGATACTGTATGTGGTTTCAATTCCAGAATCCGATGTAATTTTAGAATTCAACGTTCACTGAGGCTGTAATGCACTGATTTGATCTAGTCAATTATATCGCTTCGAGAACTCGATGTGCAGTTTGTAAAACACAGAGTTTTCTCAGTAACTGTGTACAGCTACTGCAGTTGATTCCAATGTCGAGATTCACGTAATTTATATTTTAAAAAAAGGTGTTAGAATTTGTTAAATATAGATAAAATTTCCTAAAAGAAATAAAACTACTCAAAGAAAATAACGTGAAGCGCTACTTATCCTCTTAATCCAGACAAACGGTACCCCAAATTCCTCTGGTTACCCAGTCCCGTTCCTCGGGCAGTCGCTGGAACCTTCCTAATTTATATAAGGGCAGATTTTTAACGCGGTTTCCTTTCTTTTGTCTGAACTGCTATATTATAATTTTATAAAAATAACACTTTACAAAAGCAAAAAAAGAGAACTTTAACAAAGAAAACAATTTCGGATTCAATTCTAAAAAAAACTTCACTGCTTCACTTTGACTTCTTGTCTTCGTGGTTTCTCCAATCCAACTTGTCTCGTTCTCTCACTTGTCATCCGGGCAATTTTTCTTTTGGGGCCTGCGTTGCCAGATAAATTGGGGACAGAATTCGCCGCATTGGGGGGGTAGCCGCGCCATCTCTTGGGTTTCTTGGGTCCCCGCTCGGATGCATTGCTTCGTTTCCGTCATGGGCGTTGTAGCCAACGCATAGGATTTTAGCAAGCCTTTTTTTCTTCATTGCGGGGAGAAATATGGAGATTTCGCAACATTGCCCCCCTCTGCAGACTCGAAGTTCCGACTGAGTATCTGTAACGGGAAGAAAAAAAAACATTTTGAGAGCCGTATCTAGATCTGTCTCCAAGAAAGAGAAAAGCGAAGGGTTTAAACTTATTTATCCATGTGTCCGGTTGTAGTAGAATGGTGTTTGCATCTTGGCAGGGTATCCCTGTAGTCCGCAGATTCTCTGCTTATGAGGTATCCCATCTCTCAACGGTACCAGTTACCTGCTAAAGAATATATTAGTATGGTTCTATGATAATTTATTGAAACTGAGGTTCAAATTCTTGTCATCGTATAATAAGTTTACGTGTTTAAGCTTGAGGTGATTGTGGAGGCCTCTATTCTCCCGGGATTTACAAAGACTGACGACAGCTCTGTGTCACCGGAGGGCGGTCCACTGATCGAGGGAATTCAGGTTCGTCGCCGAGTCTGGGGGGAGTGGGACAAGGAAAGGACCTCAGCAGATAGGTGTTTCATGCCCATATCTCTCAACTCCGTTCCTATTTGCTCTATCTCACATTATTAGTTTTGATTGGCCGATGTCCCGGTCGTAAGCGAGGGTAGAAACCCAAAGTGTTCCAAGTTATGTATATAGGGCTCAAAATATTCGCATGGAGCTATTTGGTTGTGCGTAGATAAGGCAGAACACACAGCTTTGGCACTTCTCTGGTTTTTTTTTTTTTTTTTTTTGAGAAAAGTAAACTGGGGGTCTTCAGCATGCTGCCTACTCGCCTATTCTTTTTTTATTTTTTTTTTTATTTTTTATTTTTTAGATTGCACATCATCGTCATCAGCTTTTGTTGTCCTGGCTCAGAACTACGTTCTGTTTACCATTCGGTTAAGCTGCTCTTTTGTATAATTTTTCCTGATTTAGAATAATCGTCATCAGCTTTTTTTTGTCCTGGCTCAGAGCTTCGTTCTGTTTACCATTCGGTTAAGCTGCTCTTTTGTATAATTTTTCCTGATTTAGAATCATCGTCGTCAGCTTTTGTTGTCCTGGCTCAGAACTACGTTCTGTTTAACATTCGGTTAAGCTGCTCTTTTGTATAATTTTTCCTGATTTAGAATCATCGTCATCAGCTTTTTTTGTCCTGGCTCAGAGCTTCGTTCTGTTTACCATTCGGTTAAGCTCCTCTTTTGTATAATTTTTCCTGATTTAGAATCATCGTCATCAGCTTCTGTTGTCCTGGCTCAGAGCTTCGTTCTGTTTACCATTCGGTTAAGCTGCTCTTTTGTATAATTTTTCCTGATTTAGAATCATCGTCATCAGCTTTTGTTGTCCTGGCTCAGAACTTCGTTCTGTTTACCATTCGGTTAAGCTGCTGTTTTGTATCATTTGTCCTGATTTAGAATCATCGTCATCAGCTTTTGTTGTCCTGGCTCAGAACTTCGTTCTGTTTACCATTCGGTTAAGCTGCTCTTTTGGATCATTTCTGGCTGACGTATCCTCGGGATTGTGTATCCCGCTAGCTACACAGAGAGAAGTTTCGTCTAGTATTTCACATTTAACTAAAGAACATGAATCGGTCTGGCTTCCGAGTTGAAGGCTCATGCAACCATCCAATTATGCTGCGTCTGATTGGTTCGGGTTGCTACCATTTGTAAATGGGCGTCTGGTCAGTGGAGATTCCGGGGAGACAGCGTGCTTACATTGCCACCTACTTATCGACGCGAAAAGCTGCTCTTTGTTGCTGTTTTTCAACCTTATCTCTTCAACCTGAAAGCGGGCGTAAAGGGAAATGACGTGCAATAGATTTCTTTACGCTTCTTGGACTCGCCCCGGATCAGGACTCAGCCAATCAAATTAAAAAAAAAATTGGTTACGCTCGCGTATTTTCGAGTTGGAAGCCTACCCCTGTTCGCGAGGTTCGAGACTGCATAGTAATCGGTTCGACTATGCCTTGCAAGGATTTTCCTAAACCTTTTCCTGGCTCGAATCCGCTCTTAATTAGGATTCTAGAGATTACAGCTTTCGAATGTCTGGCCCATGGGGCGATATCGGTAATTTCTAATTGATTTTGATTTATGGACACCGCGTCGGCTTGGATAGTGTTACTATCGGAATTATATTCAGAGTTAAACTTAGCTAACCGATCTATATGGAGTACTCTCCTTGTCTTGCCCCCCGGGAACTCAACTCTATACAGCACATCGTTTAAACGAGACAGGACAGTACCTGGGCCTTCCCAATCTCTTTGAAGCTTAGGGCTTTTTCCTTTACGTCGTTTAGGGTTGTATATCCAGACTTTTTCGTTTTCTGCGAAGGTAAGGGTGTGGGCCCTGAGGTCATACTGTGTTTTCATGTGAAACGAGGACAAAGTTAAGTTCTTCCTAGCCAAGGAGTGGACCCTTTCGAGGGTTTGGACTAATTTTTCCACGTATTCCGCTGGGGCGCTAGTGAGGTTATTGTGTGTATGGCCATAAGGTATGTCAAGTGGGAGTCTTAGTTCCCGACCGAAGTTGAGCTGTGCAGGCGTGAATGGGGTACCTTCGTGTATGGAAGAACGGTAGGCTAACAAGGCTAAGCGGAGGTAGTTGTCCCAGTTGGTTTGACTCTTATCGACGAATTTGGCTAAATAGTCGAAGAGGGTGCGGTTAAATCTCTCAACCATGCCATCGGATTGGGGATGCAAGACCGTTGTTCGGGTCTTTTCGATGCCGCAACGTTTTAATACGCTTTGAAACACATCTGCCTCGAAGTTTCGTCCCTGGTCTGAGTGAAGCTGAAAAGGCATCCCGAATCTGGAGAGCACATTCTCTATTAGTCCGTCAGCCACAGTTTCTGCTCTCTGATCCGGTGTTGCGAAAACTTCTGGCCACTTGGTGAAGTAATCCATGACTATTACCGCGTATTTATTTCCTCTTTCAGTTTTCGGTAATGGGCCCAAAACGTCGATCGCAATTCTTTCGAATGGCGCGCCTGCGTTAAAGGGTTGCAGCTTCCCGCGGGTTTTCCTAGAAGGACCTCTTTTTGCATGACATAGTTGGCACACCATATCTCGACGTCTCTTTGCAACATGGGCCAAAACCAACGTTCTTTCACTTTTTCGGTTGTTTTTCTTACGCCGAAATGCCCCCCTTCTGGTTTGTTGTGTAGATCGAGGAGGATTTTGTGAATGTGGCCAGGAGGTGCTACTTTTACAAGGGTCTCGCCCTTTTTCCCATATTTCACTAAGTGTAAGACTTTATCCACCACTCTCAGAGACTCCCATTTTGCCCAGAAGCTCTTCAAATAAGGACTTTCGGAAACTATTTGTTCTCGGGTCGGTCTATGGTTACTTCCGATCCAAGATTTAACAGTTTGCAGAGCGGGATCTTGGTCCTGTTCAGCAGCTAAATCAATGGTGGTTTCAACGCGTACCAGGTTTATTGTGCGCTCCTGTTCCCTTTGTTCTTTCTGGTCACAGTGAACGCATTCCTGACAGGGACGTCGCGATAAAGCATCTGCGTTTAGATGCTTTTGACCGGCGCTATGCTCAATAAGGAGGTCATACTGCTGTAGCCGTTCTAACAATCTTGCTATCTGGCCGTCGGGCTCTTTAAAATTTAGAAGCCAACGAAGTGACGCATGATCCGTTCGGATTCTGAACGGCCTACCAAATAGGTAATGATGAAAATGAGCTGTTGCTCTCACTACGGCTAAGAGCTCCTTGCGAGTCACGCAGTAGTTTCGCTCTGCTCTATCCAGTGTTTTGGAGTAATATTCTAAGACTTTCTCGCTGTTGTCTTGCATTTGGCTAAGTACGGCTCCTATTCCATTCTGACTGGCGACCGTATCCAATATAAACTCGCCCTCAGTCTGGGGGAAGGTTAAAATGGGGGGGGGAGGTTAGTCGAAGCTTTAGGTGTTCAAAGGCATCTTGTTGTCTCTCCTCCCATTGGAATTTCCGTTTATCCTCTGTTAATTCTGAAAGCGGTTTTGCAATAGTTGAAAAGTCGCGAACGAACCTTCGATAATATGACGCTAAACCAAGAAAACTTCGCACATTTCTCTTGGTTTTAGGAATCGACCAGGACTTGATAGCCTTTGTCTTTCCGGGATCTGTTTTTAGACCTTCTGCGGACACTACATGACCCAAATACTTTACCTCCCGACGAAGTAGATGGCACTTTTTCGGGCTGAGCTTTAGATTGGCGGTACGTAGTCGGTGAAATACTAATTTAAGGTTTCTGAAATGTTCTTCTAGATCGCTATCGTGTACGATGATATCATCTAGATAAACGAGAGCTATTTCTGGTCCTAGAGCTCTGAATACACCATCCTCAAGCGTTCGAACGTAGCTGGAGCATTACAGAGACCGAAAGGCATCACATTGAACTCCCACAGACCAGTGCCAGTTGTAAAGGCAGTTTTCTCTTTATGACTTTACCCCATTTCCACCTGCCAATATCCACTTTGTAGGTCAAAGGTGGAGAACCATTTGGATCCTGTAAAGGACATAAGGGTATCGTCTATGCGGGGAAGTGGATATGAGTCCATTTTAGTGATGTCGTTTAGACGTCGATAGTCAACGCAGAACCTCGTAGTCCCGTCCTTTTTCTTTACGAGGACTACCGGTGATACCCAGGGACTCGTGGAAGGCCGTATAACGCCGTTATCTTCCATTTCTCTCACCATCTGTTCCACTTCCGCTCTTTTCGCTAAAGTCACCCTTCTCGCAGGTATTTTAAAGGGTGGCGCCTCCCCGGTATCTATGTGATGTTTCGTCACTTTTGTACGGCCAGTATCTCCTGGACCAGTGGAAAATATATCTCGGTACTCTTCTAAAACATCAATGAGCTTCTCTTCGTTGGGTAAGCCATCGTCGAGATCGTTGAGAATTATTTCGAGTGCATCGTGTCCTACATCACAGGTGGGTAAAAGCGCGTTTAAAATGGAGACGGGCTCGACAGATCCGACTAAAGTGCCTCGTGAGATGAAGACTTCTTTCTCAGACAGATTTACTAATCTTAAAGGAATATTTTTCGAACTGGATTCCACTAGGACGCGAGCACAAAGTACCCCATAAGGCAGCTCGGACTCGAATTCGGAGTCTATTAATAAGCACGAGTCTTCGGATCGTATCTTCTTTCTGTTCATTGGCAGAATTGATTCACTACGAGGAGCCAATAAGACATTTTCAGATAGGAAAACTTTCGTACCTCGATACTTGGGTTTAACGAGAGCAACAGCAATTTGACCTAATTGAAGGATATTTGCTTCGAAATCTAATTGACACTGATTCTGGTCTAGGAAATCTACGCCGAGAATACACACAGGCTCTATATTGGCTACCAACACTGTGTGTGGGAACCTGTGGTTCTCCAAGCGGATCTCTACTGCCAGTTTACCCAGGACTTCAATAGTATCTCCTGTCACGCTCCTGACCACAACATTTGAATTTTTTAGTTCCGTAAGTGACGATTGGTTCAGGAAAATTGGATATACGATAGAAATTGTCGCGCCAGTGTCCAAAATAAAATTGCAAGGCTTATCGTTTAGCAGCCCTTCAACAGTGAGGCTATTGGTTGATGGACCTATAGCCGAAATTGTAACTTCTAGTTTAGTAGGCTCTGCGGAATCGGGTTTACACAAAGTTTTCTCGTGGATGCCTTCTGTATTCTGTTGAGACAATTTAGCGTTAGCCGGAGGAATTGCAAGGTCTTCGTTTATGTATCTCTGTACTGGGGGCGTTAGAACATTCATCGACTCGCACCCCACTGAGCCGACGTTGAGGGGTTTCCCTGGTTTACGTGTGTTGAACCTCGACATGCGATGCAGGCTTAAAAGTTTCGTACAGATTCGGTGTTTCTCATAACCAACAATCTGACGGACTGAAAGTCTGATAAAAAAAAATTTCAAGCGTGATCGAAATTTACTTACAGACAACTAATTTCCTTCTTTTGGCATTAACGCTACCTAGTTTTCTATAAGAAACTTTTGCCTTAAAAAAAAATTTGCGTAGGTACCTAGAACTCCTTCTTTAAAGGCAATTTTTTTTTTGCCGCATACCTAAAAGAAACTACTACTATACACTTGTACTTGTAGCACGCGAGTGCTGAAACTCTTCTTTTAGCGTGGCCCCACGTTGGGCGCCAAAATGTTACCCTCCTGATTCCCTGAGGCACATATGCCCTGATTAGGGTTGCCCCGTAGTTCAGTGGAGAAGGGGGTGAGTATTTGTGCTACAAGAATTGGTTGGGCGCCACCTCAATTTGAAGCTGATTGAGGAACTCGAGATATGCGGCAATTTCAGAAGGACGTCTAGTAAAGCGAAACACTCTTTTACGGCACTGAACGCTCAAAATTAATTTGTGTTTTATACACTATTCTTCCTGAGAATCAATAAGAAAAGAAAATTATTGCTTCCAACATATTCTACCAAATTAAAAGCTCGTCTCAGTATGGAAAATCTTATAATATGTTTTGAATATATTCCACCAAGACTTATTGTACATAATAAATATTTAGAGTTTCTTCGTAGAATATAATTTACATAGATTTAGTTTACAAAAAAACGAAATTATCTTTAGTATCTAATCAAGGAACTTCATGAACGTGCCAAAGGGGCGTGAAGCGTAACTCTTATAGTACCTACGAATTCAATATTAAATACTACAAATGCAATTAATTACAATTGGGCTATGCACCGGCACTTCACAGACCATGAAATTATTCTGCCCAAGATACTTATTACAACCCTAAACAAATTCAATCGCACAAAACGGATCTCTATTCAAAAAGAACAAATATCAACGGGATACTTATCTTCTAACAGTCCACTCTCGAATTGTTTCCGCTTCACGAGAAATATAATTGTGAAGTATAATCCCGGCTCATCGGGGCAATCTTCAATTTTCCTGGTATTCTATTTTAGTAGCCACAGCTGGAACACGATACTCTTCCTTGTTTTTCCCTTAGTTAGTCCTTTTCGATTACTTTTTAAAAAAAAAAACGCAAAACTCCCGATGCTTTTCAGCGTACATCCAACAAAAAAAATGACCACTTGCTTCTTCGAAACGAAAAACCAAAAGAGAAGAACAAAACATCTGACACCCGCTGCACAACCAGAGATGATCAAAAATGTACCAAACCCGTTTAGAGGGTCGGACTAGATTTGTGTCAAGCTAGATGATAGCTCGCTTGTTTGGGCGTACTACATAGTACTCGATCATTTCCTTTCTGATTTCTTTTCTTGGTTAATTTTTTTCTTTTTTTTTCTTTTGTGGTTGGTATTCTCTGCGGCATTGGCGTGTTCTTTATTTATTTATTTAAGCTTCTACGTTTGTGGACGAGTCGAAGGCAGGCCGTCATCTTAACGTTATTTTTGATTCCCTTCAGCTGTTTCACCAAGAAAGAAGGCCAGGAAAACTAAGCGGACCCATTTAGGGCTTACCCAGGCTTATGTCCGTATACTGTAGAAGATAAGTGCTACCCTGAACATTACCTTTAAGGCCTGTGCTAACCTATTTTTCACATTTCAAATTACCACTCCTGTTAGGTTCATACATCGAATTTTCTTTTTCTTCTCTCTACGATTCTAACCTTAATTTGAGTTCGTATTCTTTCTTCCAAATCTCTAGTTAGGACTACTTTAATACTCTGAATTCCCTATGTAGGTCTTACTCCAAAACTTTGACTTAAACTTAGGCTTAATCTACTATCCTACATGTCCCGAGATCGATGCAAGTCTCTTTCTTCTTCCAGGCCTAATTCTAGCCTCCTAAGCTCGTTTCAACTTCTCCTTCCAGCTCTTTACATTATTTCGGGCTCCTCCTTCTAGTTCTTCCCAAGCGGCTGAGAATAAGTAGGGTGATCTGAAAGTGAATATAAGTGCAGTATGCTGATATTTTTTTTCCCATAACATTTAACATTCACACTCATTTTGCAAATAATTTTCCTTTTCTCTTTTGACAAATCCGGCAATTCAACCGTAACATTCCCCCCTCTTCTTTCAGAAGATTTCTTCCGAAATCTTCTCAAAACAATTACGTATGGCTCAGGAAAAGAAGGCGATTGATCCTTCGTGGAACATTTGTAACTAAACCTTCAAAAAACGACATTCAGTCCCTTCCTAACTTGATAATATATAAAATGTGTGTGTAACTGATAATATACTAAGACCAATTGAAAACTAACAACTATACTTCTATCCTATCCTCTGCCCGGCGGGCAACGACTTGGGCGGTTATCTCCTAAGTAGAATATGTGCCACGCAAATCTTCGTATATATAGACTGGGAAAGGGCAATCTATGCGTTAACATTCAGGTTGATTAGTACTGTAGACTCTTAAATCCTTCGCATGCCAAATACTCCGATTCCTATCAGCAATGCTCTCTAATTCGAAAGTCCAAGGCGAAACCTTTCGAAGGACACGATAAGGTCCTAAAAACCTAGGCGCTAGCTTAGCTGAGAAATATTTGGTTGCGTCTGAGATGGCCATATTACGTCTCCATACTAGATCATTGGGTAGGAAGTCTAAATTCCTTCTGCGGAGATCGTAAGTTCGTTTGCTCGCTTGTGATGCTTTTGACAATCTTTCCCTAACCTCTCGTCTAACCTCTTCCAAGCCCTTGACCTTCGAAACTATGCTCACTCCAGGGTTTTCCTCCCGACAAGATGGGATTTTTCGATTGATGATCATCTCCCGTCCAAAGTTAATGAAATACGGGGTCATTTTTGTGACCTCATGCATTGAAGTTCGAATTGCGCATGCTATCTTATGAAGGTATAAGTCCCAGTGTCTGTGATTATCTGAGACGTATGCCCTTAACATGGTTTTCGCCACCTGATTGGTTCTTTCGGCAGGGTTGGCTTGTGGATGGTAGAATGCCGTATACTTAGGAGTAATACCATATTCATTACAAAAGGTTTGAAATTCTTTGCTACGGAACTGCACACCATTGTCACAAATTAAATCTTTCGGAGCGCCAAATAGTAAGATAACAAAGTTCTCTAAATTCGAGATAACCATTTTACTGGTAGCCGCACGTAAAGGGAAAAGCAAAGGAAACTTGCTGAATTCGTCAACAACTGTTAAGATGTATTTAAAACCTCGGTTCGAGCGAGGCAATGGCCCAATAAGGTCCACACTTATGACCTCCCAAGGAAAATCTGCGTGCTTGCGAGTGGCCATTAAACCTGCAGGCTTATCTAGAATTGGCTTAACAGTTTGACAGGTAATACACCCTCTCACATACCTAGCTATATCCGTTTTCATTTTCGGCCAGTAATAGTTTTGAGCTACTTTTTCGTACGTTTTCTGGATTCCTACGTGACCCGAGATTGGTGGATCATGAGCTTCTGTTATTATGTACGTTTCGGTTTGGGCACTACTTGTCGCCAGTTATCTACATCATTGGAAAGGAAGGAGTATTTTATCATACGGTGCTTCCAAAGAAGACCTTGCTCTACCTTAAAATCAGGATAACTGTCTGGGTTTTTTCTATACTAGCGATCATTCGATCGTACCATTTGTCGTCAGTTCTTTCCACCGCAGCAACGAGTGAATCGATTACTGGAACAGAGCGCGAAAGCAGATCGGGCAAAAGATGTTCCTTGTCTTTACGGTGTACCACGTCAAAATCGTACTGCTGCATTTTGACGGCCCATCGTGCCAAACGACCTGTAGGATCTTTCAAATTGTGCAGCCATTTTAAGGACGAATGATCTGTTACCACCGTAAACCTTGACCCCTCTAAATAAGGTCGAAGTTTATCCAACGTAGTTGACACATACGGAATAGGATACGCATCCTTCTTTGTGACTCTGTTCAGCTTCCGGAAGTCCACACAGAAACGATACGACCCATCTTTCTTCCTCACCATCACGATCGGTGAAGACCAAGCACTGTTGGACGGCTCTACCACCCCGAGTTTCAACATCTCGTCTAATTCTGTGTATATGGCTTTCTGAAGAGTAGGTGATACCGGATAGTACCTCTGTTTTATAGGTGGTGACTCGGTTTGGATTGCGTGCTCTACCTCCGTTGTTCGACCTAACCCTGTACCTAGTTTTTGCTTCGAGCTGTTAATCAAAGTCTCCAAATGATGTCTCTGCACTTCTGTCAACTTATCTTTACTATCTAAGGAACATATGGAGCTCTGAGAATCAACTCTGCTAAAAGCCCAGTTATCTTTATTTAGATTGGCAACGATGCCCATATCCTTTCAGAAATCGACACCTAAGATCATCTCGACTGGCAATGATGGAATAACTAACAAATCGAAAAGTTTTACTACTCTCTCCAGCTCAATTGGGAGTTGTACAACATCTAGTACATTAATTTGCCTTCCATTAGCTAGCGTTACTACTTTGGCGTCAGCGGTGCTTATTTTTAAGTCCATTGTCTTAAGCTTTCCCCATAAAGTTCCACCGATAATGGATCTTGTAGCTCCAGAATCTAGTAATCCTAAAAGAGTTACACCGAGAATCGAAACTTTTAGATAAGGCCGGTTATCTTCACCTGCATGAGCAAGCACAAAATCCAGCATAGCTGTTAGCAGCCGGTCCTTATCGTTTTTAACTACCCTCCTGACAGAAGTCATATTCTTGGGAACCGCGGCTTCTACCTTTATTATGGAGCTCAGCTCACCGCCTAATGCTGAGCCCGAGTTCCGTTTCCCGAACTCGTTGACGCCTTCCCACGTGTAAAATTGTTGTTACTGGTTGCAGTGGACGTACTGCTGATATGACGGCATTCGTGCCCGCTTTCATGCACTGAGGACATCTAGCCTTTATATATCCTTCTAGCCCACATCCAAAGCACTTCGGCTTCTGTCTACAAAAGCGTGCTAAGTGTCCATTTTTACCACAATTCCTACATTGGTAATCTTTATGATTAGTTGAAAAATTGGTACTTGCTAGAGCTGGTTCTTCTATCGAAACATAGGCTAGGTCAGGTTCCAGGAGAACATTGTTACGCTTCGAGGGAGGAGGAATGAAAGCATCTACGGAAGCTCGGACAGACTCTAATTGCCTGCCCTTTTCAATTAATTCCTGCTTAGTCTTTATTTCGCTCAGTCCTAATTGATCTTGATAAAACGGACTTATGTTTCGTCTTAAAATTCTTAACTGTCGATCTTCGCTCAACTGGATATTCAATCGCGAAAACAAGTTTGTCATCGTAGCTACATAAGTTCCTATTGACTCCTGCTGACCCTGAGTCCTGCGCTTAATTTCTTCCAGTAAGCGATCGTCGTAATCGAGTGGAAGGAATTCTGCGCGAAGTTCAGCGACTAGATCATCCCATGATTTAAACGAATCCTTATTCGCCCGATACCAGACAAGTGCTCGATCACTAAATAAGTCTAGTGCCGACTTAAAAAGAGAAGTCTTATTAAAACCTCTAGCCCCAGAAAGCTCGGTCACTCTCTCCAAAAAGGAGTTCAATGACTGATTCTTCTCGCCAGAAAACTTGAGACCCCATTTATAAATAGAGATATAGGAAGAAGAAGGCAACATTATTGAATGGGAGAATGATTTTTCAATCTCCTCTCTCGCTGCACTGGTGTCAGCCTCCAAGTCAGACGAATCATCTTTCCTGAAGTCTGCCGCCTTGGTCTCCAATGTTCCCAACAACATTATCAACTCGTTTCTGATCTCAGACTTCTTCGCTACTTGATCGGCACCCACCGAAGGACATCTAGCTTGCCTGCCGAACGCCCATTTGATCTTTGCTAGGATTTTCTTATACTCCCCGCTTGAAGGATCCCCTCCAAAGGTTAGAATTAAATTAGAAATTTCTACTAATTTCCTTCCGAGTACCTCTACATCTTCCTCGAAAGAAAAAGGATAATCTGGGAAAGAAGTAACACCAGCCTGTTCCGCCTTATTAAAACCTCTCCAGGCTTTTCTCATTTCTTCGACCGTTCCAGTTTTCAAACCCCTAATAAGGATCTCATAGGTTAGCTCGTCTTTATCTAAACGTGTGATATCCATGCTGATTTTCTGCTTATTAAGTGAAGGCACACTAGGGGCAGCTATGCGTTTCCAAACTCACAAGCAAAACCCCCAAAGTAATTTGCGGAGAATGATTGTGAACCACTTCCTGCGAAGTGTACTACCAGAAAGGTGATAAACCCTACTCACCAAAAAAAAAAATTAAAATTTACTGAGCTAACGTAGTTTACTTCCTACCAAGTTTGCAGTTGCAGGGAATAGTGATACAGGAAAACCTTTAAAATTGAACCATTCGAGTGACTCTCTGATGGTTAGTTATGTACAAAGCGATTTAACTTATCCTTATGAAGAATTCACCATATTGTTAAGATACTCTTAATAGATGTTTACAAGAAAAAATTATACGTTCTTACATTCGAGCCAACGAAATTTGAAACTTGGATTACTGGCAGTCTCGTTTAGAAAACTAGGCTTCGAATGCGGATTCTTTATCGCCACCAGAGGAATCACCTACCCAATCGTCGACGATATTGTTTCCATGGGCAGAGTTCTCCCAAGTGGAATGAGGTTTAGCAAACTGAATGTGTTTTTCAGCTATGTACACCTATTGAGACTTAATTCATTATAGAAACAGTACTAGTGGGCATGTTTCCTAACCAAAATATTGATAGACTCAAGCTAATACACGTTAAATAATCATTAAATAATCCCTTAGATACTACTCTACTGATATACTGAAAATTTGAAATTCATTGAAAACCGACTTCGTTGTTGATTATGACTATACATAATCCAGATAATTCTTAATTTTGTCCTCGCGTTATAGAGAATATACAGTAATCTTATTCTTTCCCAGGAAATATCTACTCAAACGATTACTATTTCCTCCAAAATGCTTTTAGTTTCGGCCGTCTATAACGCCAACACTAGATTTGACACCGTGCTTGTCAAGCAAACATGAAGCTACCCCAATAATTTCAGAAGAGGGTAGATGAAATAGTATGACAATATTCCTAAATGCTCCTTAATTCAATACGAAAACGTCAAAAGTCTAGAGCTACTATAATTAATACTGATATTTCTGAAGGCTTCGTGCCTTTCTCTTTTATTTTTGTAAGATTTATTTTTTTACCCTTGCCGTTGTATTCACCATTTGTCCGAAAACGAAGATTATTTACAAAATTGAGACTGGACCCCTATCGATTCCCCTCTATACACTTCGTTTCGTTATGAAACTCCAACTGGATTACAAAATAACATGCACTGCTACTCATATATGTATGAGCACCGGTATGTAGTATAATTTACAAAAAAAAAATCCAACACTTTTAGTCAAATGCTTTCTAAAGACTGTATAAGAAACATAAACCAAGCGAAATCCAGGTATCACGCAATCGCTTAAGCTGATAGATTATCTATGTCGAACTAATGGTAAAATCATAAATATTGCAAAACTCTGTACTTCAGAACTGGTACACTCACTCGTTCACTCTTATTATTGCCGAATTAACTTTGCAAAAAAAAAAACAAAATCACAGGAGCCGAAGGCTGCAATCATGTTCTATGTTATTTCACCAAGCTTTATAAACTAAGTATGGGTAATCCTTTTAGATAATAACTCGCTCACGCTAGTAGTACAATCCTGGACCAAAAATTTTAAATCTTTTCAACTATGTGGAAGTATCCCCCACACTCCCAAGTAAACCAGTTTCTTTTCAATTATTCTTTCAATGCTAAGATCGTTCTTTGACTTTTAGAAGATCTCCGTGGACTCAAGCTTACTCTACTAGAAAACACTGGGGTTCATGAATTCAAATATTACACAATCGATCATCTGAAAAATTATTTGCAAAAAGACATAAAATATGGACGTGCACAACTAATTATAAAATCACAAACAAGTCTGTAAATATATAGAGTATATATTTTTTTTCCCAAATTTATATTTGTTCTTATACGATTACCAGAAGAATTGGTCCAACAACAAAAAAAATTGGAAATTTAAGGCTCACCTCAGCCGTATCTATTATTATGTAGGTGTAGGTATGTCGACCTACGTGTAAATTAATCATTCAGTATGCAAAAAAAAAATCTGTCATTACTTCAATAAATTCAACAAAAAAAAAATCGACGCTTTGCGTTAGTAAAGAATTGTTTGTAAAAAAAAATCTGTTTTGGGCGTAGACACACTGGGCGCAATGAAGTCCTTGCAGTAGTACGTTACATATGCTTAAACGAGGCAATGACATTCGCCCTTTAATCTCCGGCAGAAACTATTGCCTATGACTAATCCAGTTGTGATAACAGGCTATTGCCAGACTCTCATAACCAACAATCTGACGGACTGAAAGTCTGATAAAAAAAAATTTCAAGCGTGATCGAAATTTACTTACAGACAACTAATTTCCTTCTTTTGGCATTAACGCTACCTAGTTTTCGATAAGAAACTTTTGCCTTAAAAAAAAATTTGCGTAGGTACCTAGAACTCCTTCTTTAAAGGCAATTTTTTTTTGCCGCATACCTAAAAGAAACTACTACTATACACTTGTACTTGTAGCACGCGAGTGCTGAAACTCTTCTTTTAGCGTGGCCCCACGTTGGGCGCCAAAATGTTACCCTCCTGATTCCCTGAGGCACATATGCCCTGATTAGGGTTGCCCCGTAGTTCAGTGGAGAAGGGGGTGAGTATTTGTGCTACAAGAATTGGTTGGGCGCCACCTCAATTTGAAGCTGATTGAGGAACTCGAGATATGCGGCAATTTCAGAAGGACGTCTAGTAAAGCGAAACACTCTTTTACGGCACTGAACGCTCAAAATTAATTTGTGTTTTATACACTATTCTTCCTGAGAATCAATAAGAAAAGAAAATTATTGCTTCCAACATATTCTACCAAATTAAAAGCTCGTCTCAGTATGGAAAATCTTATAATATGTTTTGAATATATTCCACCAAGACTTATTGTACATAATAAATATTTAGAGTTTCTTCGTAGAATATAATTTACATAGATTTAGTTTACAAAAAAACGAAATTATCTTTAGTATCTAATCAAGGAACTTCATGAACGTGCCAAAGGGGCGTGAAGCGTAACTCTTATAGTACCTACGAATTCAATATTAAATACTACAAATGCAATTAATTACAATTGGGCTATGCACCGGCACTTCACAGACCATGAAATTATTCTGCCCAAGATACTTATTACAACCCTAAACAAATTCAATCGCACAAAACGGATCTCTATTCAAAAAGAACAAATATCAACGGGATACTTATCTTCTAACAGTCCACTCTCGAATTGTTTCCGCTTCACGAGAAATATAATTGTGAAGTATAATCCCGGCTCATCGGGGCAATCTTCAATTTTCCTGGTATTCTATTTTAGTAGCCACAGCTGGAACACGATACTCTTCCTTGTTTTTCCCTTAGTTAGTCCTTTTCGATTACTTTTTAAAAAAAAAACCCAAAACTCCCGATGCTTTTCAGCGTACATCCAACAAAAAAATGACCACTTGCTTCTTCGAAACGAAAAACAAAAGAGAAGAACAAAACATCTGACACCCGCTGCACAACCAGAGATGATCAAAAAGGTACCAAACCCGTTTAGAGGGTCGGACTAGATTTGTGTCAAGCTAGATGATAGCTCGCTTGTTTGGGCGTACTAGTACTCCACCATTTCCTTTCTGATTTCTTTTCTTGGTTAATTTTTTTCTTTTTTTTTCTTTTGTGGTTGGTATTCTCTGCGGCATTGGCGTGTTCTTTATTTATTTATTTAAGCTTCTACGTTTGTGGGCGAGTCGAAGGCACGCCGTCATCTTAACGTTATTTTTGATTCCCTTCAGCTGTTTCACCAAGAAAGAAGGCCAGGAAAACTAAGCGGACCCATTTAGGGCTTACCCAGGCTTATGTCCGTATACTGTAGAAGATAAGTGCTACCCTGAACATTACCTTTAAGGCCTGTGCTAACCTATTTTTCACATTTCAAATTACCACTCCTGTTAGGTTCATACATCGAATTTTCTTTTTCTTCTCTCTACGATTCTAACCTTAATTTGAGTTCGTATTCTTTCTTCCAAATCTCTAGTTAGGACTACTTTAATACTCTGAATTCCCTATGTAGGTCTTACTCCAAAACTTTGACTTAAACTTAGGCTTAATCTACTATCCTACATGTCCCGAGATCGATGCAAGTCTCTTTCTTCTTCCAGGCCTAATTCTAGCCTCCTAAGCTCGTTTCAACTTCTCCTTCCAGCTCTTTACATTATTTCGGGCTCCTCCTTCTAGTTCTTCCCAAGCGGCTGAGAATAAGTAGGGTGATCTGAAAGTGAATATAAGTGCAGTATGCTGATATTTTTTTTCCCATAACATTTAACATTCACACTCATTTTGCAAATAATTTTCCTTTTCTCTTTTGACAAATCCGGCAATTCAACCGTAACATTCCCCCCTCTTCTTTCAGAAGATTTCTTCCGAAATCTTCTCAAAACAATTACGTATGGCTCAGGAAAAGAAGGCGATTGATCCTTCGTGGAACATTTGTAACTAAACCTTCAAAAAACGACATTCAGTCCCTTCCTAACTTGATAATATATAAAATGTGTGTGTAACTGATAATATACTAAGACCAATTGAAAACTAACAACTATACTTCTATCCTATCCTCTGCCCGGCGGGCAACGACTTGGGCGGTTATCTCCTAAGTAGAATATGTGCCACGCAAATCTTCGTATATATAGACTGGGAAAGGGCAATCTATGCGTTAACATTCAGGTTGATTAGTACTGTAGACTCTTAAATCCTTCGCATGCCAAATACTCCGATTCCTATCAGCAATGCTCTCTAATTCGAAAGTCCAAGGCGAAACCTTTCGAAGGACACGATAAGGTCCTAAAAACCTAGGCGCTAGCTTAGCTGAGAAATATTTGGTTGCGTCTGAGATGGCCATATTACGTCTCCATACTAGATCATTGGGTAGGAAGTCTAAATTCCTTCTGCGGAGATCGTAAGTTCGTTTGCTCGCTTGTGATGCTTTTGACAATCTTTCCCTAACCTCTCGTCTAACCTCTTCCAAGCCCTTGACCTTCGAAACTATGCTCACTCCAGGGTTTTCCTCCCGACAAGATGGGATTTTTCGATTGATGATCATCTCCCGTCCAAAGTTAATGAAATACGGGGTCATTTTTGTGACCTCATGCATTGAAGTTCGAATTGCGCATGCTATCTTATGAAGGTATAAGTCCCAGTGTCTGTGATTATCTGAGACGTATGCCCTTAACATGGTTTTCGCCACCTGATTGGTTCTTTCGGCAGGGTTGGCTTGTGGATGGTAGAATGCCGTATACTTAGGAGTAATACCATATTCATTACAAAAGGTTTGAAATTCTTTGCTACGGAACTGCACACCATTGTCACAAATTAAATCTTTCGGAGCGCCAAATAGTAAGATAACAAAGTTCTCTAAATTCGAGATAACCATTTTACTGGTAGCCGCACGTAAAGGGAAAAGCAAAGGAAACTTGCTGAATTCGTCAACAACTGTTAAGATGTATTTAAAACCTCGGTTCGAGCGAGGCAATGGCCCAATAAGGTCCACACTTATGACCTCCCAAGGAAAATCTGCGTGCTTGCGAGTGGCCATTAAACCTGCAGGCTTATCTAGAATTGGCTTAACAGTTTGACAGGTAATACACCCTCTCACATACCTAGCTATATCCGTTTTCATTTTCGGCCAGTAATAGTTTTGAGCTACTTTTTCGTACGTTTTCTGGATTCCTACGTGACCCGAGATTGGTGGATCATGAGCTTCTGTTATTATGTACGTTTCGGTTTGGGCACTACTTGTCGCCAGTTATCTACATCATTGGAAAGGAAGGAGTATTTTATCATACGGTGCTTCCAAAGAAGACCTTGCTCTACCTTAAAATCAGGATAACTGTCTGGGTTTTTTCTATACTAGCGATCATTCGATCGTACCATTTGTCGTCAGTTCTTTCCACCGCAGCAACGAGTGAATCGATTACTGGAACAGAGCGCGAAAGCAGATCGGGCAAAAGATGTTCCTTGTCTTTACGGTGTACCACGTCAAAATCGTACTGCTGCATTTTGACGGCCCATCGTGCCAAACGACCTGTAGGATCTTTCAAATTGTGCAGCCATTTTAAGGACGAATGATCTGTTACCACCGTAAACCTTGACCCCTCTAAATAAGGTCGAAGTTTATCCAACGTAGTTGACACATACGGAATAGGATACGCATCCTTCTTTGTGACTCTGTTCAGCTTCCGGAAGTCCACACAGAAACGATACGACCCATCTTTCTTCCTCACCATCACGATCGGTGAAGACCAAGCACTGTTGGACGGCTCTACCACCCCGAGTTTCAACATCTCGTCTAATTCTGTGTATATGGCTTTCTGAAGAGTAGGTGATACCGGATAGTACCTCTGTTTTATAGGTGGTGACTCGGTTTGGATTGCGTGCTCTACCTCCGTTGTTCGACCTAACCCTGTACCTAGTTTTTGCTTCGAGCTGTTAATCAAAGTCTCCAAATGATGTCTCTGCACTTCTGTCAACTTATCTTTACTATCTAAGGAACATATGGAGCTCTGAGAATCAACTCTGCTAAAAGCCCAGTTATCTTTATTTAGATTGGCAACGATGCCCATATCCTTTCAGAAATCGACACCTAAGATCATCTCGACTGGCAATGATGGAATAACTAACAAATCGAAAAGTTTTACTACTCTCTCCAGCTCAATTGGGAGTTGTACAACATCTAGTACATTAATTTGCCTTCCATTAGCTAGCGTTACTACTTTGGCGTCAGCGGTGCTTATTTTTAAGTCCATTGTCTTAAGCTTTCCCCATAAAGTTCCACCGATAATGGATCTTGTAGCTCCAGAATCTAGTAATCCTAAAAGAGTTACACCGAGAATCGAAACTTTTAGATAAGGCCGGTTATCTTCACCTGCATGAGCAAGCACAAAATCCAGCATAGCTGTTAGCAGCCGGTCCTTATCGTTTTTAACTACCCTCCTGACAGAAGTCATATTCTTGGGAACCGCGGCTTCTACCTTTATTATGGAGCTCAGCTCACCGCCTAATGCTGAGCCCGAGTTCCGTTTCCCGAACTCGTTGACGCCTTCCCACGTGTAAAATTGTTGTTACTGGTTGCAGGCAGTGGACGTACTGCTGATATGACGTGCATTCGTGCCCGCTTTCATGCACTGAGGACATCTAGCCTTTATATATCCTTCTAGCCCACATTCAAAGCACTTCGGCTTCTGTCTACAAAAGCGTGCTAAGTGTCCATTTTTACCACAATTCCTACATTGGTAATCTTTATGATTAGTTGAAAAATTGGTACTTGCTAGAGCTGGTTCTTCTATCGAAACATAGGCTAGGTCAGGTTCCAGGAGAACATTGTTACGCTTCGAGGGAGGAGGAATGAAAGCATCTACGGAAGCTCGGACAGACTCTAATTGCTTGCCCTTTTCAATTAATTCCTGCTTAGTCTTTATTTCGCTCAGTCCTAATTGACCTTGATAAAACGGACTTATGTTTCGTCTTAAAATTCTTAACTGTCGATCTTCGCTCAACTGGATATTCAATCGCGAAAACAAGTTTGTCATCGTAGCTACATAAGTTCCTATTGACTCCTGCTGACCCTGAGTCCTGCGCTTAATTTCTTCCAGTAAGCGATCGTCGTAATCGAGTGGAAGGAATTCTGCGCGAAGTTCAGCGACTAGATCATCCCATGATTTAAACGAATCCTTATTCGCCCGATACCAGACAAGTGCTCGATCACTAAATAAGTCTAGTGCCGACTTAAAAAGAGAAGTCTTATTAAAACCTCTAGCCCCAGAAAGCTCGGTCACTCTCTCCAAAAAGGAGTTCAATGACTGATTCTTCTCGCCAGAAAACTTGAGACCCCATTTATAAATAGAGATATAGGAAGAAGAAGGCAACATTATTGAATGGGAGAATGATTTTTCAATCTCCTCTCTCGCTGCACTGGTGTCAGCCTCCAAGTCAGACGAATCATCTTTCCTGAAGTCTGCCGCCTTGGTCTCCAATGTTCCCAACAACATTATCAACTCGTTTCTGATCTCAGACTTCTTCGCTACTTGATCGGCACCCACCGAAGGACATCTAGCTTGCCTGCCGAACGCCCATTTGATCTTTGCTAGGATTTTCTTATACTCCCCGCTTGAAGGATCCCCTCCAAAGGTTAGAATTAAATTAGAAATTTCTACTAATTTCCTTCCGAGTACCTCTACATCTTCCTCGAAAGAAAAAGGATAATCTGGGAAAGAAGTAACACCAGCCTGTTCCGCCTTATTAAAACCTCTCCAGGCTTTTCTCATTTCTTCGACCGTTCCAGTTTTCAAACCCCTAATAAGGATCTCATAGGTTAGCTCGTCTTTATCTAAACGTGTGATATCCATGCTGATTTTCTGCTTATTAAGTGAAGGCACACTAGGGGCAGCTATGCGTTTCCAAACTCACAAGCAAAACCCCCAAAGTAATTTGCGGAGAATGATTGTGAACCACTTCCTGCGAAGTGTACTACCAGAAAGGTGATAAACCCTACTCACCAAAAAAAAAAATTAAAATTTACTGAGCTAACGTAGTTTACTTCCTACCAAGTTTGCAGTTGCAGGGAATAGTGATACAGGAAAACCTTTAAAATTGAACCATTCGAGTGACTCTCTGATGGTTAGTTATGTACAAAGCGATTTAACTTATCCTTATGAAGAATTCACCATATTGTTAAGATACTCTTAATAGATGTTTACAAGAAAAAATTATACGTTCTTACATTCGAGCCAACGAAATTTGAAACTTGGATTACTGGCAGTCTCGTTTAGAAAACTAGGCTTCGAATGCGGATTCTTTATCGCCACCAGAGGAATCACCTACCCAATCGTCGACGATATTGTTTCCATGGGCAGAGTTCTCCCAAGTGGAATGAGGTTTAGCAAACTGAATGTGTTTTTCAGCTATGTACACCTATTGAGACTTAATTCATTATAGAAACAGTACTAGTGGGCATGTTTCCTAACCAAAATATTGATAGACTCAAGCTAATACACGTTAAATAATCATTAAATAATCCCTTAGATACTACTCTACTGATATACTGAAAATTTGAAATTCATTGAAAACCGACTTCGTTGTTGATTATGACTATACATAATCCAGATAATTCTTAATTTTGTCCTCGCGTTATAGAGAATATACAGTAATCTTATTCTTTCCCAGGAAATATCTACTCAAACGATTACTATTTCCTCCAAAATGCTTTTAGTTTCGGCCGTCTATAACGCCAACACTAGATTTGACACCGTGCTTGTCAAGCAAACATGAAGCTACCCCAATAATTTCAGAAGAGGGTAGATGAAATAGTATGACAATATTCCTAAATGCTCCTTAATTCAATACGAAAACGTCAAAAGTCTAGAGCTACTATAATTAATACTGATATTTCTGAAGGCTTCGTGCCTTTCTCTTTTATTTTTGTAAGATTTATTTTTTTACCCTTGCCGTTGTATTCACCATTTGTCCGAAAACGAAGATTATTTACAAAATTGAGACTGGACCCCTATCGATTCCCCTCTATACACTTCGTTTCGTTATGAAACTCCAACTGGATTACAAAATAACATGCACTGCTACTCATATATGTATGAGCACCGGTATGTAGTATAATTTACAAAAAAAAAATCCAACACTTTTAGTCAAATGCTTTCTAAAGACTGTATAAGAAACATAAACCAAGCGAAATCCAGGTATCACGCAATCGCTTAAGCTGATAGATTATCTATGTCGAACTAATGGTAAAATCATAAATATTGCAAAACTCTGTACTTCAGAACTGGTACACTCACTCGTTCACTCTTATTATTGCCGAATTAACTTTGCAAAAAAAAAAACAGAATCACAGGAGCCGAAGGCTGCAATCATGTTCTATGTTATTTCACCAAGCTTTATAAACTAAGTATGGGTAATCCTTTTAGATAATAACTCGCTCACGCTAGTAGTACAATCCTGGACCAAAAATTTTAAATCTTTTCAACTATGTGGAAGTATCCCCCACACTCCCAAGTAAACCAGTTTCTTTTCAATTATTCTTTCAATGCTAAGATCGTTCTTTGACTTTTAGAAGATCTCCGTGGACTCAAGCTTACTCTACTAGAAAACACTGGGGTTCATGAATTCAAATATTACACAATCGATCATCTGAAAAATTATTTGCAAAAAGACATAAAATATGGACGTGCACAACTAATTATAAAATCACAAACAAGTCTGTAAATATATAGAGTATATATTTTTTTCCCCAAATTTATATTTGTTCTTATACGATTACCAGAAGAATTGGTCCAACAACAAAAAAAATTGGAAATTTAAGGCTCACCTCAGCCGTATCTATTATTATGTAGGTGTAGGTATGTCGACCTACGTGTAAATTAATCATTCAGTATGCAAAAAAAAAATCTGTCATTACTTCAATAAATTCAACAAAAAAAAAAAATCGACGCTTTGCGTTAGTAAAGAATTGTTTGTAAAAAAAAATCTGTTTTGGGCGTAGACACACTGGGCGCAATGAAGTCCTTGCAGTAGTACGTTACATATGCTTAAACGAGGCAATGACATTCGCCCTTTAATCTCCGGCAGAAACTATTGCCTATGACTAATCCAGTTGTGATAACAGGCTATTGCCAGACTCTCATAACCAACAATCTGACGGACTGAAAGTCTGATAAAAAAAAATTTCAAGCGTGATCGAAATTTACTTACAGACAACTAATTTCCTTCTTTTGGCATTAACGCTACCTAGTTTTCGATAAGAAACTTTTGCCTTAAAAAAAAATTTGCGTAGGTACCTAGAACTCCTTCTTTAAAGGCAATTTTTTTTTTGCCGCATACCTAAAAGAAACTACTACTATACACTTGTACTTGTAGCACGCGAGTGCTGAAACTCTTCTTTTAGCGTGGCCCCACGTTGGGCGCCAAAATGTTACCCTCCTGATTCCCTGAGGCACATATGCCCTGATTAGGGTTGCCCCGTAGTTCAGTGGAGAAGGGGGTGAGTATTTGTGCTACAAGAATTGGTTGGGCGCCACCTCAATTTGAAGCTGATTGAGGAACTCGAGATATGCGGCAATTTCAGAAGGACGTCTAGTAAAGCGAAACACTCTTTTACGGCACTGAACGCTCAAAATTAATTTGTGTTTTATACACTATTCTTCCTGAGAATCAATAAGAAAAGAAAATTATTGCTTCCAACATATTCTACCAAATTAAAAGCTCGTCTCAGTATGGAAAATCTTATAATATGTTTTGAATATATTCCACCAAGACTTATTGTACATAATAAATATTTAGAGTTTCTTCGTAGAATATAATTTACATAGATTTAGTTTACAAAAAAACGAAATTATCTTTAGTATCTAATCAAGGAACTTCATGAACGTGCCAAAGGGGCGTGAAGCGTAACTCTTATAGTACCTACGAATTCAATATTAAATACTACAAATGCAATTAATTACAATTGGGCTATGCACCGGCACTTCACAGACCATGAAATTATTCTGCCCAAGATACTTATTACAACCCTAAACAAATTCAATCGCACAAAACGGATCTCTATTCAAAAAGAACAAATATCAACGGGATACTTATATCTAACAGTCCACTCTCGAATTGTTTCCGCTTCACGAGAAATATAATTGTGAAGTATAATCCCGGCTCATCGGGGCAATCTTCAATTTTCCTGGTATTCTATTTTAGTAGCCACAGCTGGAACACGATACTCTTCCTTGTTTTTCCCTTAGTTAGTCCTTTTCGATTACTTTTTTAAAAAAAAAACGCAAAACTCCCGATGCTTTTCAGCGTACATCCAACAAAAAAAATGACCACTTGCTTCTTCGAAACGAAAAACCAAAAGAGAAGAACAAAACATCTGACACCCGCTGCACAACCAGAGATGATCAAAAATGTACCAAACCCGTTTAGAGGGTCGGACTAGATTTGTGTCAAGCTAGATGATAGCTCGCTTGTTTGGGCGTACTACATAGTACTCGATCATTTCCTTTCTGATTTCTTTTCTTGGTTAATTTTTTTCTTTTTTTTTCTTTTGTGGTTGGTATTCTCTGCGGCATTGGCGTGTTCTTTATTTATTTATTTAAGCTTCTACGTTTGTGGACGAGTCGAAGGCAGGCCGTCATCTTAACGTTATTTTTGATTCCCTTCAGCTGTTTCACCAAGAAAGAAGGCCAGGAAAACTAAGCGGACCCATTTAGGGCTTACCCAGGCTTATGTCCGTATACTGTAGAAGATAAGTGCTACCCTGAACATTACCTTTAAGGCCTGTGCTAACCTATTTTTCACATTTCAAATTACCACTCCTGTTAGGTTCATACATCGAATTTTCTTTTTCTTCTCTCTACGATTCTAACCTTAATTTGAGTTCGTATTCTTTCTTCCAAATCTCTAGTTAGGACTACTTTAATACTCTGAATTCCCTATGTAGGTCTTACTCCAAAACTTTGACTTAAACTTAGGCTTAATCTACTATCCTACATGTCCCGAGATCGATGCAAGTCTCTTTCTTCTTCCAGGCCTAATTCTAGCCTCCTAAGCTCGTTTCAACTTCTCCTTCCAGCTCTTTACATTATTTCGGGCTCCTCCTTCTAGTTCTTCCCAAGCGGCTGAGAATAAGTAGGGTGATCTGAAAGTGAATATAAGTGCAGTATGCTGATATTTTTTTTTCCCCATAACATTTAACATTCACACTCATTTTGCAATTAATTTTCCTTTTCTCTTTTGACAAATCCGGCAATTCAACCGTAACATTCCCCCCTCTTCTTTCAGAAGATTTCTTCCGAAATCTTCTCAAAACAATTACGTATGGCTCAGGAAAAGAAGGTGATTGATCCTTCGTGGAACATTTGTAACTAAACCTTCAAAAAACGACATTCAGTCCCTTCCTAACTTGATAATATATAAAATGTGTGTGTAACTGATAATATACTAAGACCAATTGAAAACTAACAACTATACTTCTATCCTATCCTCTGCCCGGCGGGCAACGACTTGGGCGGTTATCTCCTAAGTAGAATATGTGCCACGCAAATCTTCGTATATATAGACTGGGAAAGGGCAATCTATGCGTTAACATTCAGGTTGATTAGTACTGTAGACTCTTAAATCCTTCGCATGCCAAATACTCCGATTCCTATCAGCAATGCTCTCTAATTCGAAAGTCCAAGGCGAAACCTTTCGAAGGACACGATAAGGTCCTAAAAACCTAGGCGCTAGCTTAGCTGAGAAATATTTGGTTGCGTCTGAGATGGCCATATTACGTCTCCATACTAGATCATTGGGTAGGAAGTCTAAATTCCTTCTGCGGAGATCGCAAGTTCGTTTGCTCGCTTGTGATGCTTTTGACAATCTTTCCCTAACCTCTCGTCTAACCTCTTCCAAGCCCTTGACCTTCGAAACTATGCTCACTCCAGGGTTTTCCTCCCGACAAGATGGGATTTTTCGATTGATGATCATCTCCCGTCCAAAGTTAATGAAATACGGGGTCATTTTTGTGACCTCATGCATTGAAGTTCGAATTGCGCATGCTATCTTATGAAGGTAGAAGTCCCAGTGTCTGTGATTATCTGAGACGTATGCCCTTAACATGGTTTTCGCCACCTGATTGGTTCTTTCGGCAGGGTTGGCTTGTGGATGGTAGAATGCCGTATACTTAGGAGTAATACCATATTCATTACAAAAGGTTTGAAATTCTTTGCTACGGAACTGCACACCATTGTCACAAATTAAATCTTTCGGAGCGCCAAATAGTAAGATAACAAAGTTCTCTAAATTCGAGATAACCATTTTACTAGTAGCCGCACGTAAAGGGAAAAGCAAAGGAAACTTGCTGAATTCGTCAACAACTGTTAAGATGTATTTAAAACCTCGGTTCGAGCGAGGCAATGGCCCAATAAGGTCCACACTTATGACCTCCCAAGGAAAATCTGCGTGCTTGCGAGTGGCCATTAAACCTGCAGGCTTATCTAGAATTGGCTTAACAGTTTGACAGGTAATACACCCTCTCACATACCTAGCTATATCCGTTTTCATTTTCGGCCAGTAATAGTTTTGAGCTACTTTTTCGTACGTTTTCTGGATTCCTACGTGACCCGAGATTGGTGGATCATGAGCTTCTGTTATTATGTACGTTTCGGTTTGGGCACTACTTGTCGCCAGTTATCTACATCATTGGAAAGGAAGGAGTATTTTATCATACGGTGCTTCCAAAGAAGACCTTGCTCTACCTTAAAATCAGGATAACTGTCTGGGTTTTTTCTATACTAGCGATCATTCGATCGTACCATTTGTCGTCAGTTCTTTCCACCGCAGCAACGAGTGAATCGATTACTGGAACAGAGCGCGAAAGCAGATCGGGCAAAAGATGTTCCTTGCCTTTACGGTGTACCACGTCAAAATCGTACTGCTGCATTTTGACGGCCCATCGTGCCAAACGACCTGTAGGATCTTTCAAATTGTGCAGCCATTTTAAGGACGAATGATCTGTTACCACCGTAAACCTTGACCCCTCTAAATAAGGTCGAAGTTTATCCAACGTAGTTGACACATACGGAATATGATACGCATCCTTCTTTGTGACTCTGTTCAGCTTCCGGAAGTCCACACAGAAACGATACGACCCATCTGTTGCGTAAACCACGCTAGAATACAAAAGAAGTTATTCACAAGGCTGGTATGAGTGCAACGTGACGTGTAGCGGAATTAAAAACGGAATGCAGGTCCAGTACAATAAAATGCGTGCGTTCACTTCTCCTTCATTTATTGCGCTAAAGTCAATTGTTACAGATTTAAAATAAAACTTATTGCCAAAAAAATTCAACTTAAACTATTAATATATAATATAGATAAATTCACTCTATCTACTTTGAAATTCACTATTTTGGAATACAAGTCATTATGGTTAACGAAGTTCCGTGTTACGCGGTAATTTCATCTGATTTTTTATCCTTTAATTGGTTGCAATGACATGTTGAGCCCCGATACCCTTGTTGGTATATTGTGGCTCGATGTCAATTGTTCGGAGCAGTAGAAAAAAAAAAAAACAATTTGAAATAATTTGAAAGAAAAAAAAAATAATTTACCCTTGTTGAGTACTTCTGCACAATTTAAAGTAGATCACCACAACTTACAAAACTTGTTGTTACGTATGTTCGTAAATACAACGATTTCACAGCTAAAACAAATTATTTTAAGTTCTGGATTTGGATGCTCAAAAAGAAAAATTAACTCGGAGTCACTTGTCGGTTCGCACTGTTGAAAATCACAAACTAAAAAAAGTGATGCCTACTTGCAGCGCTCTTTTATAGCCACATCCGCCATGCTGGTTTTATGTTCCACACCAAATTTTTAGGACAAAATGCTGAAATTCATGATCTTGGGGAATGAACCTTGTAAATTTGCATTGATATTTACGTGAAGCATTCCACTCTAGATCCTTTGCAATTTCATTTAATTTTTTTGTTGCCACAATATCGCATAAATTCATTTTTAGATATCGCTTGAGCAAACTGACTCGGGCAGTATTTATGGCTCTTTCGTGGTATGGAACTTGATCATTACTGATCTCTTTCTTACTCTTTTTCTCTTTCTTTCTTATTGGATATATGATAAATTATTAATTCCTTTATATCTTTCACGGGGGATGTTTTTAGTAATATTTATCACCACCAGTGTGTTCTCCGTGAAAAAACACCCCAATTTCATATGTCATATGTTGACAGAAATTGAAGGAATGTCAGTTCGCGGTCGCTATATTTCGTTTCGCGGGTTTGTTTATGTCGCGAAATTCGTGGTGACCTCAGGTGTAATATCAGGTAAGCGTGAAATAAATCCTAATTTAGTGTTGCGTTATTGTAAATTTTTGTTTGGATTGCCACAATTTACTCAATTTCTCATAAATTGAAAATTGTGGGTTATGTCAAGTGGGTATGTGTTTTTTTTGTGAATTATTTCGATTTCATGCAATAAATTGCTACTATTAGCAATTTATTGTATCCACTAACCCCCTTGACGTGTTTTGTATATGTTGAAAGAAGTGTATTGGCTTAATATATTAGTTTCTGGAATTAATCATCTTCTCAGCGGCAGCTGTCAACAGGTGATTTTCTCAAGACCTCTACCTGAGTTGTTCACGGGAACATGATTAATTGCAGAAATCAAGTTGCTTAGTGTGTGAAGTGATATTGAGTAAAAGATGATGCTATAGATTTGGTTTTTTTTTTTTTATTTTATTTAGATGGCTTATAAGGACTGTTTTTGTTTCTTCCCTTTCTCTATTGGCGTGGGACGGAATGGCTTGACGCCTTTCTCAGATCTATGCAGGTATGAATGTTTCGGCTTGATAACTACGGATTTTAATTGGCTTTTTCTTTTTACAGGTGTGGTTGAACATTCTCCCGCCCGTTGAATGCTCGCATTCAACCGTTCCTTGATTTTGTGAATGCCGCGCTTATGATAGTGATGGAAAATGAGTTCTCCATTGTTCTTCACTCTCAGCCTAACTTGATACCTGTCCGGCAGGTTGATCGTTTTTTCCTTATTTTTCCGCTTACGTATCCCCTCATAATCGATGCGACTTAGAATCTCTTGTGACAGGTAGATGTCCTCACCTTCGCGCGTTACAAAGCGTTGATGAGTATTCTCTACCCGCATCTTGAGTTCTTTGAGTGTGGTCGTAGCTCTCAACTTCTGCAACTGGTTAACCTGATAACCGTTTATAATGGCTGGTTGATCTAGTACTGGGGTTGTGTGCGGTGTCTTAACGTATTTGGGCACTGCACTGTGAGTCAACCTCTGCTGAATTTTCGTAGTATCCTGTTCAGTTAGACTGGGTGTCCTTGGTAACCCCGTTAAGACGTCACATCCAGGCTGCACGAATAAGTCCGTCATTGGACTGGCCGGAGGTGAGAAGCGAATGTCTTCCATAATGTACAGGACATCGTTTGTTTCGTCTTGAGCTTGGTACATCTGAAAAGATAATAATAAGTAACCTATTCCCTCGTGAGGACGATCACCAGGGGACAACACTGACAAAAAACATGTATGATTTGAGATTGCAATTTCGTTCTTCAGCGTTCTCGGTAACTGTCACAAAGAGCTGTCCTCAAGAGGTAGTCGACATATTTTTGTGATGGGTCTGCTGAATGTGCTGTTCTGGGTCCTAACCTGGACCACTCTTACTAACCCATCTGACCCCGGGTAAACTTGTTCAATGATGCCTAAAGGCCAACACGTGGGTGGCATGTTCTCATATTTGAGGATTACCACCTCTCCGACCTTTATGTTTGGTTGTGGGGCTAGCCATCGTGGCCTATGTTGAAGTTGATTCAAGTAGTCTCTGGACCACTTGTCCCAAAATTGCTTTGACATTTGTTGTGTATGTCTCCACCTCTGCGACACTGTTGTTGTACCTCCGGCGGGGTCTGCTTCTGGGATTGTGTTTAGCGCATGACCAATTAAGAAATGTCCTGGAGTTAATATAAGTAAGTCCTCCGGATCATTTCGGATTTGGCATAGGGGCCGTGAATTGAGACATGCTTCTATCTGTGCTAAGATAGTTGCGTATTCTTCAAAGGTGCAGATCGAATTGCCGAGTGTTCGACGCAAATGATACTTTATGGATTTGACCCCAGCTTCCCAAATTCCTCCAAAATGCGGAGCTGCTGGTGGATTAAAATGCCAAGTAATTGCCTTAGAGACTAAATATTGTGCTGCCACTGGGGTTGCTTCCTTAACAGCTCGCTCCAACTCTTTATCCAAAATAGTTTTGCCGCCGATAAAATTAGTGCCACAATCTGAGAATATATCGGTACATAGGCCTCTTCTGGCCACAAACCTTTTTAGTGCAGCCAGAAAGGCTTCGGATGTAAGATCAGAGACCAATTCAATGTGTATGGCTCTTGTGGCCATACACACAAATATGCAAAAATAGGCCTTGTGTCCTTTGGCATTGCGATGCTTTGACACTTTCACTGTGCATGGTCCCGCATAGTCAATGCCGACCTTGGTAAAGGGTTTGGTCACATTCACCCGTGCTGAGGGTAAATTTCCCATCAGTTGACTTGTTGCTGCCTTGCGATGTCGCGCGCAAACCACGCATCTGTGCAAGTTGCTTGTAATGCAACGTCGGGCATTCAAAATCCAATACATATTTCGACTCTCGCTCAAAACTAGCGAGGTGCCTCCGTGCAAGGTTTCGCGATGTAGTTTATCAATGATAAGTTGTGTAACATGATGATGTTGAGGCAGAATGACTGGATGTTTGTGATTGTATGAGAGCAGTGCGTTATCCAATCGTCCACCTACTCGTATTAATCCATTCTGATCTATGAATGGGTGTAGTTTTTTGAGTCGACTATTGTTTGCCAATGGTTTTTCCTTTGTTATTTGCTCATGCTCGTCTGGGAAAGATGTTTTCTGTACTAACTTTAAAATTGAGATTTCTGCTTGTTTCCACTCCGCATTGGTGAGGATTCCTAATCGTCTCGATGTTTTATGCATGCAATTGTAAGCAAATCGTTGCATTGTAGCTATGATGCGAATTAATCGAGTGTAAGACGAATATCGCAAAAGAATGTCCTCCTCTGGCTTTATTACAACTGCGGTAAGAATGGGTTTTGCCTCTAATTCTGTGTGACCGTCACTACACTTGATTGACGGCCATTCATCCGCCTTCTTGATTAGCCACGCTGGTCCATGCCACCATAATTTCTGTTTTATTAAGTTGCTGGCTGTAGTGCCTCTAGACGCTAAATCTGCGGGATTGTCTGCAGTGGGAACGTGATACCATCGGTCATATTTAAGTATGTCTTGGATTTCAACGACTCGATTAGCCACATAAGTTTTCCACCGCGACGGATGTTCTTTAATCCACTGCAAAGTTATCGTTGAATCTGTCCATGCGAACATTGGAACTGTTTGTAAATGCATGTCTTCGACAGTAGTTTGCAGTAGCTTTGCCAGAAGCACTGCTCCGTTTAGTTCCAGCCGTGGTATGGTTGTGGGTTTAGTGGGTGCTACCTTAGTCTTGGCTGTTAGCAAGGTGGACCAAATGTTTGCGTTTTCATCTTCCACCCGCAGGTAGATCGCAGCTGCATACGCTTTCGCTGAGGCATCGCAAAATCCATGGAGTTGCATGAATGCTTCTGTTTGGTATCGTATCCACCTTGGAATCTTGAGATGATGTAAAGTGTTTAAATCGACTTTGAACTCTGTCCACTCCCTTTGAATGGATTCGGACACTGGATCATCCCATGATAGTCCGGTGATCCACAATGTCTGCATCATTATCTTTGCCACGATTATAACTGGTGCTAGCCAGCCTAGAGGGTCGTACAAGGATGCCACCTCTGATAGTATGGTTCGCTTTGTGACCTTACTTGGAATTTTTCTGGGTGTAATGACAAAGGTAAAATAATCTTGTCCAGGATGCCATCGGATGCCAAGAGTTTTAATGACCTCATCCTCTCTAAAGATCAATGAATTCTGTACCTCTACTAAATCAGGCGACAGATGATTGAGCAATAGTGGTTCATTGCTGGCCCACTTTCTCAAATTAAAGCCACCAGCCTTCATCATTGCCATGAGCTCTCCTTGGAGTTCTTTTGCTTCACTGAGACTATCCGCTCCCGTTAACAAATCATCGACATAGAAGTCGGTGAATGTCGCCTTGGATGCTAACGGCCAATTCTCCCTTTCATCTTCAGCTAATTGTTGAAGCGTTCTCACAGCTAGATATGGCGCAGACGATGTTCCAAACGTGACTGTTTTCAACTGATAGTCTTGAATTTCATTTGTGTGTGGATGTGCCCAAATGATGCGTTGGAAAGTGCGGTGTTCTGGATGTATGCTGATCATCCTATACATTTTCTCGATATCTGCATGCATAGCGAATCTATGCTTCCGCCACTTGAGCAATGTTGCGAATAGTTTGGGTTGAAGGGTTGGCCCCTTCAATAAGTGATCATTGAGTGAAGTACCATTAGTTGTTTTCGCTGATGCATCGAAAACGACTCTGGTGTTTGTGGTTGTACTATCCTTTAGTACCGCATGGTGTGGTAGATAGTAATGAGTTTCGCTTGCCGTGGGTGGCTCCACTGCTTCCATATGTTGTAGCTCTAGGTATTCATTGACACATCGCTTATAATTTGCCTGTAGCTCTAGGTTCCTTGCCAATTGTCGTTGTAAGTTGTAAAATCGTTGTAATGCTTGTGGCCTAGATTGGCCTAGCAAGGGACCTTCTTTCTCTCGAAATGGCAGCTTCACTTGATAGTGACCGCTTTCTAAACGTTTTTGAGTTGCTTCATAAAGTTTTTGACACCTCTCATCCTCTTTGTTGAGCATGGATTTTGTCGGAATTTCTTCTATCTCCCAGAATCTTTTGAGTTGTGTACTGAGATCACTGTCATCTGTAGTGACCGCACATGTGGACATAGAATTGATGTTGGTATCTGCTACTGGACCAAGTAAAATCCATCCCAATCTGGTTTGAATTGCTATGGGGGCTGTGTTTGCCCCTCGTCGTATGCCTTGTTGCACAATTTGGGCATACGCTCGTGCTCCGAGTAAGGCGTCAATTTTGCCTGGTCTCCAGAAGTGCGGGTCCGCTAGTTGGAGATCCTGCAAATGTTCGCATTGCACCTTAGATACTGTCCTTGTTGGAAGATAGCCCGTGATTTCCTTCAAGATTAGAAATTCTTCCTTTAAAACTATGGTGTTTGATCCTCGGGATCGAAGATGTAATGTGGTTTGATGTCGTGATGTCGCTGCAGGGCTTGTGTTGATTCCTGTCACGTTCACCAAGGTTGGCGTGCGAGTGGCACATAGCCTTAGACAGGCTTCCTCTGTGATGAAAGAGGATTGTGACCCTGTGTCGATGAGGCATCGCAACATGTGTGGCTCACCATTCTGTGACTGTGCAATTACTAACGCAGTTGAGAGTAATGCGTAATGTGTTTCCCTACTCAGGAAGGTCTGAGTAGCATTAAAGTCATGAACCTCATTGATGGGAGGTGACTCTAAAACTCGCTTGTCCCTGCTGGCTGTTGCCTGAACGGATGAAGTTCCTTGATGATTCACGACAAATTGAGGTGTCTGATTTTCCTCAACACAACTGGGCTTTCGTAAACCTGTGTTGGATTGAATGGCTGAAGCTTGTGCCGTCGACTGTGTTGCTACTTGCTCCAGTTTGTTGCTCTTTTTTTTCGTGGATGTGGCTATGCAGTATTTGTTCTGCAATTCCTTGTGTAACGTAGTGTGGTGCCGTTGATTGCATTTTCGGCATGTGTATTGGCTAGAACAATCTTGGCTGGTGTGATTTCCTGACAAACAATTTATGCAACGCGCTGCTGCTTTAATGAGTTTTAATCTTGCCTCTGTACTCATGCCTTGATATTTCGGGCAGCTTGTTATGAAATGATTTTTGTGACATGCAGGACATCCCTCCTTTCTTGCAGAATGGAATACTTGTGTTCTTTCTTTGGGTGAAGGCTTCGCAAATGCAGGTTTGGCTAGTATTGTATCTGAAATAGACTCCAAGATTTTCAGTCTTTTGTCCAGAAAAGTGCTGAATTGCACGTACGTTGGAAGCTCTGGCGATGCTCCAAGTTCCTCCTCCCACAATTTCAGGGTTGTGAAAGGCAGTTTCTGCACTACTAGATATATTAAGATTGCATCCCAAGACTTCGTATCTAACTCTAGACTTTGCAACTGCTGTAGACAATCTTCGGTTGTATTCACCAGGGCCTTGAGCGCATGAGCTGTCTCAGTGCTGAGCTTGGGCTGATTGATCAGTACTTTCAGCTGGTGATTTACCAGAATCCGTTTGTTCTCGTATCTTTCTTTCAATTTCAGCCATGCTGGAGCATAATCCTTGCCAGTGATAGGCGTGTGGCGTAGTAATTTCTCCGCTTCGCCAGTCAAACATGATTTTAGATAATGAAGCTTTTGCACTGGAGATAAATTAGTGTTTTTCTGTACTAATGCCTCAAATAAATCGTGGAACGATCGCCAGGAATCGTAGTCACCATTGAACTTTGGTAGACTGATTCTGGGTAGGCTTAAGTCTTGTGAACTCGCAGTCGCTGTTTGCGCTGTGCTGTTATCTGATGCGGTCTTTATCGTACCCTGAAATGTTCGCACGCCCTCCGCTAATTCACTTAGGTACGCTGAGTACTTGTATTCCAACTCGCCGAAATAATCTGCCTTTAAATATTCATGGGATGCATCTTTTTGTAGTAAATAGCTGCTTACAGCAAAATCCGTTGCAGCATACCTTTCCCATAGCTTTTGTAGATCAGCCTTTTTTGTCTCAAAAAAGCCTTGCGTTTTTTGACTCGCCTCAACGGCTCTGCCATTTTCTATAATTTTTTCCAACCTATTTCGTATAATTTGCTCTGTAGCAAGTAACTCGTCTACTGTTGGCATGATGATTGGTTGATCTAACAACGTGAATGTATGGATATACTTATATGTGTACCGCAATGTCGCTACCGCAATGTGAGCACAATAACAATGGCTGAGTACCGCAATGCAGGTACCGTAATGTTCGTCGTTTTCGATTAAAACTGTGCCTTCTTGCTCGTGCACGTGTCCTTAATGCAAGATAGAGTTGTTAAAAATGACGCAAAACAAATTGTTATGTTGCCTAGCACTGTAACTTTCTACCCTTTTGCATGCAATCAAGCAAAGGAGGAGGTGCACCGCATATTCCTGGATGGAACCACCAAAAAATGTTGCGTAAACCACGCTAGAATACAAAAGAAGTTATTCACAAGGCTGGTATGAGTGCAACGTGACGTGTAGCGGAATTAAAAACGGAATGCAGGTCCAGTACAATAAAATGCGTGCGTTCACTTCTCCTTCATTTATTGCGCTAAAGTCAATTGTTACAGATTTAAAATAAAACTTATTGCCAAAAAAATTCAACTTAAACTATTAATATATAATATAGATAAATTCACTCTATCTACTTTGAAATTCACTATTTTGGAATACAAGTCATTATGGTTAACGAAGTTCCGTGTTACGCGGTAATTTCATCTGATTTTTTATCCTTTAATTGGTTGCAATGACATGTTGAGCCCCGATACCCTTGTTGGTATATTGTGGCTCGATGTCAATTGTTCGGAGCAGTAGAAAAAAAAAAAAACAATTTGAAATAATTTGAAAGAAAAAAAAAATAATTTACCCTTGTTGAGTACTTCTGCACAATTTAAAGTAGATCACCACAACTTACAAAACTTGTTGTTACGTATGTTCGTAAATACAACGATTTCACAGCTAAAACAAATTATTTTAAGTTCTGGATTTGGATGCTCAAAAAGAAAAATTAACTCGGAGTCACTTGTCGGTTCGCACTGTTGAAAATCACAAACTAAAAAAAGTGATGCCTACTTGCAGCGCTCTTTTATAGCCACATCCGCCATGCTGGTTTTATGTTCCACACCAAATTTTTAGGACAAAATGCTGAAATTCATGATCTTGGGGAATGAACCTTGTAAATTTGCATTGATATTTACGTGAAGCATTCCACTCTAGATCCTTTGCAATTTCATTTAATTTTTTTGTTGCCACAATATCGCATAAATTCATTTTTAGATATCGCTTGAGCAAACTGACTCGGGCAGTATTTATGGCTCTTTCGTGGTATGGAACTTGATCATTACTGATCTCTTTCTTACTCTTTTTCTCTTTCTTTCTTATTGGATATATGATAAATTATTAATTCCTTTATATCTTTCACGGGGGATGTTTTTAGTAATATTTATCACCACCAGTGTGTTCTCCGTGAAAAAACACCCCAATTTCATATGTCATATGTTGACAGAAATTGAAGGAATGTCAGTTCGCGGTCGCTATATTTCGTTTCGCGGGTTTGTTTATGTCGCGAAATTCGTGGTGACCTCAGGTGTAATATCAGGTAAGCGTGAAATAAATCCTAATTTAGTGTTGCGTTATTGTAAATTTTTGTTTGGATTGCCACAATTTACTCAATTTCTCATAAATTGAAAATTGTGGGTTATGTCAAGTGGGTATGTGTTTTTTTTGTGAATTATTTCGATTTCATGCAATAAATTGCTACTATTAGCAATTTATTGTATCCACTAACCCCCTTGACGTGTTTTGTATATGTTGAAAGAAGTGTATTGGCTTAATATATTAGTTTCTGGAATTAATCATCTTCTCAGCGGCAGCTGTCAACAGGTGATTTTCTCAAGACCTCTACCTGAGTTGTTCACGGGAACATGATTAATTGCAGAAATCAAGTTGCTTAGTGTGTGAAGTGATATTGAGTAAAAGATGATGCTATAGATTTGGTTTTTTTTTTTTTATTTTATTTAGATGGCTTATAAGGACTGTTTTTGTTTCTTCCCTTTCTCTATTGGCGTGGGACGGAATGGCTTGACGCCTTTCTCAGATCTATGCAGGTATGAATGTTTCGGCTTGATAACTACGGATTTTAATTGGCTTTTTCTTTTTACAGGTGTGGTTGAACACCATCTTTCTTCCTCACCATCACGATCGGTGAAGACCAAGCACTGTTGGACGGCTCTACCACCCCGAGTTTCAACATCTCGTCTAATTCTGTGTATATGGCTTTCTGAAGAGTAGGTGATACCGGATAGTACCTCTGTTTTATAGGTGGTGACTCGGTTTGGATTGCGTGCTCTACCTCCGTTGTTCGACCTAACCCTGTACCTAGTTTTTGCTTCGAGCTGTTAATCAAAGTCTCCAAATGATGTCTCTGCACTTCTGTCAACTTATCTTTACTATCTAAGGAACATATGGAGCTCTGAGAATCAACTCTGCTAAAAGCCCAGGTATCTTTATTTAGATTGGCAACGATGCCCATATCCTTTCAGAAATCGACACCTAAGATCATCTCGACTGGCAATGATGGAATAACTAACAAATCGAAAAGTTTTACTACTCTCTCCAGCTCAATTGGGAGTTGTACAACATCTAGTACATTAATTTGCCTTCCATTAGCTAGCGTTACTACTTTGGCGTCAGCGGTGCTTATTTTTAAGTCCATTGTCTTAAGCTTTCCCCATAAAGTTCCACCGATAATGGATCTTGTAGCTCCAGAATCTAGTAATCCTAAAAGAGTTACACCGAGAATCGAAACTTTTAGATAAGGCCGGTTATCTTCACCTGCATGAGCAAGCACAAAATCCAGCATAGCTGTTAGCAGCCGGTCCTTATCGTTTTTAACTACCCTCCTGACAGAAGTCATATTCTGGGGAACCGCGGCTTCTACCTTTATTATGGAGCTCAGCTCACCGCCTAATGCTGAGCCCGAGTTCCGTTTCCCGAACTCGTTGACGCCTTCCCACGTGTAAAATTGTTGTTACTGGTTGCAGTGGACGTACTGCTGATATGACGTGCATTCGTGCCCGCTTTCATGCACTGAGGACATCTAGCCTTTATATATCCTTCTAGCCCACATCCAAAGCACTTCGGCTTCTGTCTACAAAAGCGTGCTAAGTGTCCATTTTTACCACAATTCCTACATTGGTAATCTTTATGATTAGTTGAAAAATTGGTACTTGCTAGAGCTGATTCTTCTATCGAAACATAGGCTAGGTCAGGTTCCAGGAGAACATTGTTACGCTTCGAGGGAGGAGGAATGAAAGCATCTACGGAAGCTCGGACAGACTCTAATTGCCTGCCCTTTTCAATTAATTCCTGCTTAGTCTTTATTTCGCTCAGTCCTAATTGACCTTGATAAAACGAACTTATGTTTCGTCTTAAAATTCTTAACTGTCGATCTTCGCTCAACTGGATATTCAATCGCGAAAACAAGTTTGTCATCGTAGCTACATAAGTTCCTATTGACTCCTGCTGACCCTGAGTCTTGCGCTTAATTTCTTCCAGTAAGCGATCGTCGTAATCGAGTGGAAGGAATTCTGCGCGAAGTTCAGCGACTAGATCATCCCATGATTTAAACGAATCCTTATTCGCCCGATACCAGACAAGTGCTCGATCACTAAATAAGTCTAGTGCCGACTTAAAAAGAGAAGTCTTATTAAAACCTCTAGCCCCAGAAAGCTCGGTCACTCTCTCCAAAAAGGAGTTCAATGACTGATTCTTCTCGCCAGAAAACTTGAGACCCCATTTATAAATAGAGATATAGGAAGAAGAAGGCAACATTATTGAATGGGAGAATGATTTTTCAATCTCCTCTCTCGCTGCACTGGTGTCAGCCTCCAAGTCAGACGAATCATCTTTCCTGAAGTCTGCCGCCTTGGTCTCCAATGTTCCCAACAACATTATCAACTCGTTTCTGATCTCAGACTTCTTCGCTACTTGATCGGCACCCACCGAAGGACATCTAGCTTGCCTGCCGAACGCCCATTTGATCTTTGCTAGGATTTTCTTATACTCCCCGCTTGAAGGATCCCCTCCAAAGGTTAGAATTAAATTAGAAATTTCTACTAATTTCCTTCCGAGTACCTCTACATCTTCCTCGAAAGAAAAAGGATAATCTGGGAAAGAAGTAACACCAGCCTGTTCCGCCTTATTAAAACCTCTCCAGGCTTTTCTCATTTCTTCGACCGTTCCAGTTTTCAAACCCCTAATAAGGATCTCATAGGTTAGCTCGTCTTTATCTAAACGTGTGATATCCATGCTGATTTTCTGCTTATTAAGTGAAGGCACACTAGGGGCAGCTATGCGTTTCCAAACTCACAAGCAAAATCCCCAAAGTAATTTGCGGAGAATGATTGTGAACCACTTCCTGCGAAGTGTACTACCAGAAAGGTGATAAACCCTACTCACAAAAAAAAAAAAAATAACATTTACTGAGCTAACGTAGTTTACTTCCTACCAAGTTTGCAGTTGCAGGGAATAGTGATACAGGAAAACCTTTAAAATTGAACCATTCGAGTGACTCTCTGATGGCTAGTTATGTACAAAGCGATTTAACTTATCCTTATGAAGAATTCACCATATTGTTAAGATACTCTTAATAGATGTTTACAAGAAAAAATTATACGTTCTTACATTCGAGCCAACGAAATTTGAAACTTGGATTACTGGCAGTCTCGTTTAGAAAACTAGGCTTCGAATGCGGATTCTTTATCGCCACCAGAGGAATCACCTACCCAATCGTCGACGATATTGTTTCCATGGGCAGAGTTCTCCCAAGTGGAATGAGGTTTAGCAAACTGAATGTGTTTTTCAGCTATGTACACCTATTGAGACTTAATTCATTATAGAAACAGTACTAGTGGGCCTGTTTCCTAACCAAAATATTGATAGACTCAAGCTAATACACGTTAAATAATCATTAAATAATCCCTTAGATACTACTCTACTGATATACTGAAAATTTGAAATTCATTGAAAACCGACTTCGTTGTTGATTATGACTATACATAATCCAGATAATTCTTAATTTTGTCCTCGCGTTATAGAGAATATACAGTAATCTTATTCTTTCCCAGGAAATATCTACTCAAACGATTACTATTTCCTCCAAAATGCTTTTAGTTTCGGCCGTCTATAACGCCAACACTAGATTTGACACCGTGCTTGTCAAGCAAACATGAAGCTACCCCAATAATTTCAGAAGAGGGTAGATGAAATGGTATGATAATATTCCTAAATGCTCCTTAATTCAATACGAAAACGTCAAAAGTCTAGAGCTACTATAATTAATACTGATATTTCTGAAGGCTTCGTGCCTTTCTCTCTTATTTTTGTAAGATTTATTTTTTTACCCTTGCCGTTGTATTCACCATTTGTCCGAAAACGAAGATTATTTACAAAATTGAGACTGGACCCCTATCGATTCCCCTCTATACACTTCGTTTCGTTATGAAACTCCAACTGGATTACAAAATAACATGCACTGCTATTCATATATGTATGAGCACCGGTATGTAGTATAATTTACAAAAAAAAATCCAACACTTTTAGTCAAATGCTTTCTAAAGACTGTATAAGAAACATAAACCAAGCGAAATCCAGGTATCACGCAATCGCTTAAGCTGATAGATTATCTATGTCGAACTAATGGTAAAATCATAAATATTGCAAAACTCTGTACTTCAGAACTGGTACACTCACTCGTTCACTCTTATTATTGCCGAATTAACTTTGCAAAAAAAAAAAAAAAAAAAATCACAGGAGCCGATGGCTGCAATCATGTTCTATGTTATTTCACCAAGCTTTATAAACTAAGTATGGGTAATCCTTTTAGATAATAACTCGCTCACGCTAGTAGTACAATCCTGGACCAAAAATTTTAAATCTTTTCAACTATGTGGAAGTATCCCCCACACTCCCAAGTAAACCAGTTTCTTTTCAATTATTCTTTCAATGCTAAGATCGTTCTTTGACTTTTAGAAGATCTCCGTGGACTCAAGCTTACTCTACTAGAAAACACTGGGGTTCATGAATTCAAATATTACACAATCGATCATCTGAAAAATTATTTGCAAAAAGACATAAAATATGGACGTGCACAACTAATTATAAAATCACAAACAAGTCTGTAAATATATAGAGTATATATTTTTTTCCCAAATTTATATTTGTTTTTATACGATTACCAGAAGAATTGGTCCAACAACAAAAAAAATTGGAAATTTAAGGCTCACCTCAGCCGTATCTATTATTATGTAGGTGTAGGTATGTCGACCTACGTGTAAATTAATCATTCAGTATGCAAAAAAAAATCTGTCATTACTTCAATAAATTCAACAAAAAAAAATCGACGCTTTGCGTTAGAAAAGAATTGTTTGTAAAAAAACAAATCTGCTTTAGGCGTAGACACACTGGGCGCAATGAAGTCCTTGCAGTAGTACGTTACATATGCTTAAACGAGGCAATGACATTCGCCCTTTAATCTCCGGCAGAAACTATTGCCTATGACTAATCCGGTTGTGATAACAGGCTATTGCCAGACTCTCATAACCAACAATCTGACGGACTGAAAGTCTGATAAAAAAAAATTCCAAGCGTGATCGAAATTTACTTACAGACAACTAATTTCCTTCTTTTGGCATTAACGCTACCTAGTTTTCTATAAGAAACTTTTGCCTTAAAAAAAAATTTGCGTAGGTACCTAGAACTCCTTCTTTAAAGGCAATTTTTTTATTTTTGCCGCATACCTAAAAGAAACTACTACTATACACTTGTACTTGTAGCACGCGAGTGCTGAAACTCTTCTTTTAGCGTGGCCCCACGTTGGGCGCCAAAATGTTACCCTCCTGATTCCCTGAGGCACATATGCCCTGATTAGGGTTGCCCCGTAGTTCAGTGGAGAAGGGGGTGAGTATTTGTGCTACAAGAATTGGTTGGGCGCCACCTCAATTTGAAGCTGATTGAGGAACTCGAGATATGCGGCAATTTCAGAAGGACGTCTAGTAAAGCGAAACACTCTTTTACGGCACTGAACGCTCAAAATTAATTTGTGTTTTATACACTATTCTTCCTGAGAATCAATAAGAAAAGAAAATTATTGCTTCCAACATATTCTACCAAATTAAAAGCTCGTCTCAGTATGGAAAATCTTATAATATGTTTTGAATATATTCCACCAAGACTTATTGTACATAATAAATATTTAGAGTTTCTTCGTAGAATATAATTTACATAGATTTAGTTTACAAAAAAACGAAATTATCTTTAGTATCTAATCAAGGAACTTCATGAACGTGCCAAAGGGGCGTGAAGCGTAACTCTTATAGTACCTACGAATTCAATATTAAATACTACAAATGCAATTAATTACCATTGGGCTATGCACCGGCACTTCACAGACCATGAAATTATTCTGCCCAAGATACTTATTACAACCCTAAACAAATTCAATCGCACAAAACGGATCTCTATTCAAAAAGAACAAATATCAACGGGATACTTATCTTCTAACAGTCCACTCTCGAATTGTTTCCGCTTCACGAGAAATATAATTGTGAAGTATAATCCCGGCTCATCGGGACAATCTTCAATTTTCCTGGTATTCTATTTTAGTAGCCACAGCTGGAACACGATACTCTTCCTTGTTTTTCCCTTAGTTAGTCCTTTTCGATTACTTTTTAAAAAAAAAACGCAAAACTCCCGATGCTTTTCAGCGTACATCCAACAAAAAAATGACCACTTGCTTCTTCGAAACGAAAAACAAAAGAGAAGAACAAAACATCTGACACCCGCTGCACAACCAGAGATGATCAAAAAGGTACCAAACCCGTTTAGAGGGTCGGACTAGATTTGTGTCAAGCTAGATGATAGCTCGCTTGTTTGGGCGTACTAGTACTCCACCATTTCCTTTCTGATTTCTTTTCTTGGTTAATTTTTTTCTTTTTTTTTCTTTTGTGGTTGGTATTCTCTGCGGCATTGGCGTGTTCTTTATTTATTTATTTAAGCTTCTACGTTTGTGGGCGAGTCGAAGGCACGCCGTCATCTTAACGTTATTTTTGATTCCCTTCAGCTGTTTCACCAAGAAAGAAGGCCAGGAAAACTAAGCGGACCCATTTAGGGCTTACCCAGGCTTATGTCCGTATACTGTAGAAGATAAGTGCTACCCTGAACATTACCTTTAAGGCCTGTGCTAACCTATTTTTCACATTTCAAATTACCACTCCTGTTAGGTTCATACATCGAATTTTCTTTTTCTTCTCTCTACGATTCTAACCTTAATTTGAGTTCGTATTCTTTCTTCCAAATCTCTAGTTAGGACTACTTTAATACTCTGAATTCCCTATGTAGGTCTTACTCCAAAACTTTGACTTAAACTTAGGCTTAATCTACTATCCTACATGTCCCGAGATCGATGCAAGTCTCTTTCTTCTTCCAGGCCTAATTCTAGCCTCCTAAGCTCGTTTCAACTTCTCCTTCCAGCTCTTTACATTATTTCGGGCTCCTCCTTCTAGTTCTTCCCAAGCGGCTGAGAATAAGTAGGGTGATCTGAAAGTGAATATAAGTGCAGTATGCTGATATTTTTTTTCCCATAACATTTAACATTCACACTCATTTTGCAAATAATTTTCCTTTTCTCTTTTGACAAATCCGGCAATTCAACCGTAACATTCCCCCCTCTTCTTTCAGAAGATTTCTTCCGAAATCTTCTCAAAACAATTACGTATGGCTCAGGAAAAGAAGGCGATTGATCCTTCGTGGAACATTTGTAACTAAACCTTCAAAAAACGACATTCAGTCCCTTCCTAACTTGATAATATATAAAATGTGTGTGTAACTGATAATATACTAAGACCAATTGAAAACTAACAACTATACTTCTATCCTATCCTCTGCCCGGCGGGCAACGACTTGGGCGGTTATCTCCTAAGTAGAATATGTGCCACGCAAATCTTCGTATATATAGACTGGGAAAGGGCAATCTATGCGTTAACATTCAGGTTGATTAGTACTGTAGACTCTTAAATCCTTCGCATGCCAAATACTCCGATTCCTATCAGCAATGCTCTCTAATTCGAAAGTCCAAGGCGAAACCTTTCGAAGGACACGATAAGGTCCTAAAAACCTAGGCGCTAGCTTAGCTGAGAAATATTTGGTTGCGTCTGAGATGGCCATATTACGTCTCCATACTAGATCATTGGGTAGGAAGTCTAAATTCCTTCTGCGGAGATCGTAAGTTCGTTTGCTCGCTTGTGATGCTTTTGACAATCTTTCCCTAACCTCTCGTCTAACCTCTTCAAGCCCTTGACCTTCGAAACTATGCTCACTCCAGGGTTTTCCTCCCGACAAGATGGGATTTTTCGATTGATGATCATCTCCCGTCCAAAGTTAATGAAATACGGGGTCATTTTTGTGACCTCATGCATTGAAGTTCGAATTGCGCATGCTATCTTATGAAGGTATAAGTCCCAGTGTCTGTGATTATCTGAGACGTATGCCCTTAACATGGTTTTCGCCACCTGATTGGTTCTTTCGGCAGGGTTGGCTTGTGGATGGTAGAATGCCGTATACTTAGGAGTAATACCATATTCATTACAAAAGGTTTGAAATTCTTTGCTACGGAACTGCACACCATTGTCACAAATTAAATCTTTCGGAGCGCCAAATAGTAAGATAACAAAGTTCTCTAAATTCGAGATAACCATTTTACTGGTAGCCGCACGTAAAGGGAAAAGCAAAGGAAACTTGCTGAATTCGTCAACAACTGTTAAGATGTATTTAAAACCTCGGTTCGAGCGAGGCAATGGCCCAATAAGGTCCACACTTATGACCTCCCAAGGAAAATCTGCGTGCTTGCGAGTGGCCATTAAACCTGCAGGCTTATCTAGAATTGGCTTAACAGTTTGACAGGTAATACACCCTCTCACATACCTAGCTATATCCGTTTTCATTTTCGGCCAGTAATAGTTTTGAGCTACTTTTTCGTACGTTTTCTGGATTCCTACGTGACCCGAGATTGGTGGATCATGAGCTTCTGTTATTATGCTTGTACGTTTCGGTTTGGGCACTACTTGACGCCAGTTATCTACATCATTGGAAAGGAAGGAGTATTTTTTCATACGGTGCTTAGAAAGAAGATCTTGCTCTACCTTAAAATCAGGATAACTGTCTGGGTTTTTTACTATACTAGCGATCATTCGATCGTACCATTTGTCGTCAGTTCTTTCCACCGCAGCAACGAGTGAATCGATTACTGGAACAGAGCGCGAAAGCAGATCGGGCAAAAGATGTTCCTTGCCTTTACGGTGTACCACGTCAAAATCGTACTGCTGCATTTTGACGGCCCATCGTGCCAAACGACCTGTAGGATCTTTCAAATTGTGCAGCCATTTTAAGGACGAATGATCTGTTACCACCGTAAACCTTGACCCCTCTAAATAAGGTCGAAGTTTATCCAACGTAGTTGACACATACGGAATAGGATACGCATCCTTCTTTGTGACTCTGTTCAGCTTCCGGAAGTCCACACAGAAATGTTATATACCTAATATATAATATAATATATAAAATACAATAAAAAACCTGAAAAAAGGGGAAGAAAATAAAAATCATATTCATTAATTTTTTCACCTAAGCTAACCATGCTTAAAACATGGTTGGCTTATCTCAGAAAATTGCATCAGCAATTTTCTTCACATTCCACATAATTTATAAAATTTTTCTCATAAAACAACTTGGGAAAAACAAAAGTTTCAGATTTCAACCAAGTCGTTTCACTTAAAAATTTCCACGACAAATTTTGCCTTCAGCGAAATTTGTCATTTCAACAATTTAATTAAAAAAATAAATCAAAAAGCAAATCGTACCTTCAGTACAATTTGCCGTGAAAAAATTCAATATGTATGTACATACGTACATACATATTATGTAAAAAGCTTTCACGATAAGAAACGCGCGCCGCATAAATGCATTGTATGTACATATATGCGCGCCGCGATTTCAAACGACGGGACGGTGGCTGATGTTTTAAAAAGTGTAAGATTACATTTTTGAAGCCATCGTTCAACGCGAATAATTCTGGACATGTTTGAACAAGTCCAGAATTGAAAAATTAAAATTTTCTCAGGATAAGAAAATGCAATTTAGCATTTTCTATCCTGAACGACGGCTCTTGATCACGATGAATGTGATCAAGAGTGGAGTTGGATTTTTGAATTAAAATACGGCGGTTCGGCGAAAATTAGAAAAATACAGTTTGGGTTGATTTTCAAATTTAGATAACGGCGGTTCGGCGGAAAGTTAGAAAAATACAGTTTGAGTTGATTTTAAAATTTAGATAACGGCGGTTGGGCGGAAAATTAAAAGAAAAATTAATCGGTGAAAAAAGTGTTTCGACTATTAAAAGAAATAAAGTTTATGTTCTGAAAAAAAAAGAGAGAATATAAGTTATAAAAAATTTTGTGATCCAATTTTGGAAAAAGTGAAATAAAGTTTATGTTCTGTAAAAAAAAAAAAGGCAAAAAAGTTTTTGGATATTGACTACACCCAGCAAATCCGGAGGTACGTAATTGTTATAACAACAATATATACAACAAAATTGGCGCAGCCGGTAGGATCAAGGAAGCTTGGTCAAGTTAAAAGATCGTAAACGCTTGAAAAGCCTTGATCCTGCAAAAATTTACGGGGAACCTGTGACACTAGCCAAGCTATAAGGCCACGTCACCCCCAACGCTCGGGGTAGATATCATCTATAGGCGCCTCTGCTCCAGGCGAGCAAGCGTTCACCCCAGTGAGTGAAAAGATAGCATTAAAGGACTTGGATCTCCAGATTGGAATTCATCACCGAACACCAGAAGCACCTTTCCAGCAGCGAGAAGGAGGAAAACGAAGACAGGCCCAATCAAAATCAACTCCAGAAGGAAGATATCATCGTTCCTGGGTTGAAGGGGATTTCGAAGAAGGCTTTAAGCCCCCCTTTCAACCATATCCAGGGGAAATAAGTCGGCCTAGGGCCCCCCCGGCAGCAAACAGAAGCCACAAAAGAAAAACTTCGTTCCAGGATTGAAAGGGATCTCGAAGTCGGCAAAAGCCCCCCTTTCAATCTCAGCCAAGGGAAATAAGACGGCAGGAGCCCCCCTAGTAGCAAAAAACATTCCAGAAGGGAATACTCCAAGAAGGCTGGAAGCCCCCCTTTTGGACAACGCGGGACGCATATGTCAGGAGGAAACTCGACACCGGCACCTGAGACAGGCACGAGATCAAACTCTACACCTTCATCCGACGCGGAGCAATCCCCAGGTGAGAATTTACAACACCTCCGGGAAGGTACAGACAACGCCACAGAAGACGACGCAGCACAACCAGGTAGCCAAGGGTGCCAGAATTCAGACCCATCACAGCAAGAAGGAAAAGGAGTTCGCCTTCGAAGCGGCACCGTTTTAACAGGGCCCACAGTTGTATCTAAAGTAAGTCTAGATAAGTTTTTAGATAAGTTGTTAGAAAAGGCACGTGAATCCGATAAGCTCACTGTCACGCACTGCGACGCTCTTGACCATAGATTAAGTCAAGGCAGAGAGCAGAGGCTGACAAAAATCGAAAAATTTAAAAAAGATACAGAGCGATTCAAACAGGAGCTTATCGAATTTGCCGGGCTTTCACGTTCACTAGGTTTAGATAAGAGCTCAGCCAGTGTAGTTGTAAGCGCTGAAAGTGACAGTGATATTGGTGGTGACGAAGCGGACCAAACAACCGCCGAAGATCTCCTTAGTGGCTGGCTAGAAGTATCCTTCACGGATTCTAGTCCAGAAACCAGCCCTGAAACCCGACAAAGCACAAGTAGACTACCCTACAAAAGTTTAAATAAAAAGATAATCACAATGGTAGATTATGCGAAGGTGGCCAAGCTCACGGCACAACTAGTTCCTCTGTTTTCGGGTGAAAATACCCCACAGCTAGGTCGTGAGCTACAAACATTTATTGGCTGTTGCAAACAGGCCCTACACTGTTTAAGTGAGGAAGAAAAACCAGCCTTCCTACATATCTTGCCCACAAGGCTTCATGGCGATGCTTATCAGCTGTTTGCTTCGGACGTTCCAACTACTTTTAGTGAGGTGGAGGAATGTCTGAACAGAACCTACCTACCACGAGACTCGTACCAAGAGTTGGTCAACAAATTGATCACAATGAGGCAAAACCCGTTGGAAACTCTCACTGCCTTCACAACAAGAGTGAAGCAGTTGTTGATGCTTTGCAACGAGGCAGCGGTACTGAAGTACGGAGCAACGGCAGCCCCAGCTGTGAAGACACAGTTGGCGGACTTCGCCAAGAATGCCCTCAAAAGTGGGGTGAACAATCCCCACCTATGCCAGTACCTCCTCACGCTGGTAGAAAATGATTTAGAGCAGCTGATACAAAAGGCTCTAGACATGGAAAAGCTGCAAGCAGGCACCGTTTTCGTCCAAACGCCGCTAACGCAACAGCCATACCCAATGGCACCAATAGACCCTAGTCTTCGAGTTCGGGCTCTCAGCCGAACTCCTTACAATCAAGCACCACAGCCACCCATGTATGCATCACCACGGGCACAAGAGCCCAGGCAGTTTAACAATCCCCCATACGTACATGCTCCACCACTACGCCCGCCGTTTCCACGAAGGGATTCTAGACAACCGGATACACAAAATCTGGTACAAAACATCACCTGTAATTTCTGCCAGAAGCGGGGACACACCTACACGGAGTGTCTAAAACGCAAAAACACCCCCTTCTGCACTAACTGTAGAAGTTACGGGCATGACATTCGCGACTGTCGAAACAACCAAACACAGTCTGCAAATCGTTTCACACGAGGGTCGCCTAACAATCAACCACAGTCAGACCCGAACAATACAAAAGGCCCCAGAGTCTTTAACATAAGACAAAAATGTGATTTTTGTGGGCGCCGTGGACATAAGATCGACGAATGTCGGCAAAAGCAAAAGTGGGAGGATAAAAAACAGGGAAACGACAAAGAGTCGACCCAAAACTCCCCGGCTCGACTATAAACCCTACCAGCAATAAACAAGGGTCTTCTCAGCCGCCCAACTTCAGTGTGCCCACCGCCAGACTTCCTCTAGACATAGGTCTAAATGGTCAGGCCCAGCTAATAGTGGACACCGGCGCTGAGATTAGTATAATTAAGAAAAAAGCTCTCAAATCTCGCGAGCTAATAAACACCAACAAAAAACTAACGCTTCAAAGCCCTTTTGGCACCGGAAAAATCTTAGGAAGTTGCCAAGGAAACTTCATGCTAAAAAGCAACTTACCTTGCAACTTTCAAGTGGTAAAAAACATCCCAGGTATTTCTGACGACGGCTTGCTAGGAAATGATTTCCTAGCCAAAAACTGTAATGTTGAGGGACCCAACAAGGTTCTGCGATTTCCTCGCACGGAAACTAATCCGGAAGAGTTTGCTGTTCCATTAGAAACCGCATCGGATAACCCGTGTTCACAAAACACAGTCAACAAAGAGATACTGGTAGAAGATATTAAACCCGAAGGGGATACACCTTCTACCCGAAGTGCTCTCAAAGCTTCTCAGTCAGAAGAAGTCGGCTGTGACTTACAAGAACGCGATAAGGGTGAGTTGATTACCAAAAATCTGACTTGTAAGACTGACCAGCATCAGGTGAATTTAAATGAACCTGTGTGCATACCAGCAAGGTCTCAGATCGTAGTCAAAGTTCCGTTGCAGTTGCAGGAAGAAATGCTCAGTCTGTCGAAAGAAATAGACGGCGGAGTCTTCTTAGCCAACAGCTTACTCTCAGCTGGGTTAAAGGCAGTCCCTATAGGAATCCTCAATACACGCCGTTCACAAGTAGTCCTAAGAAGCGTGAACCTAAGTCTGGTTCCCATTAAAGACTACACTGTCGTCCCCATCAAACGAGAGCCAGATAAAGATATTGCAACAGCCCATCCCTTGAATCCCATGAGTCGAAATGACGGCGATGGTGAGCATCAAAATATAAGTAGATCTAAGATTAAGAAAATAGGGCACAAGAGCCCCAGCCAACTAAGCGGTCATAAGAAACTGCTCCAAGACGCTTGCGGGTCCCTCATGAAAACCCCAACGTCAGGCGCTGGCCAGCACACAAATGGTCTGCCGGTAGCAACTCCCGCAGATCCATCTGGCCCAGCGCCACTCATATATCAAAGAAATAGGTTAAGAGGTAAAATGAATAGGGATAATAATAATAGAACTAGATTTAAGAGCAATACAAACAGGGCAATAAGCGCCGATCAGACGGCCACCCTACAACACATAAAATACTTGTTCCCAAACGAAGTCGAACAAGAAGACACCAGTAATCAGCCCCGCCTCACCAGACTAGAGCAAGAACTCAGTCTGGATGAAACTCTAAATACTGAGGAAAAAGCCTCAATAACAGATCTCTGTTATGAATATGATGACATATTCTTTTTAAAAGGTGACAGGCTTACGCATACCAATGCCATCACCCACGACATCCCTTTGGTGCAAGACCAAGCACCTATTAACCAAAAGATGTACCGGTTACCAGAGGCACAGCGAAATGTCATAAATGAGCAACTCAGAGAAATGCTGGACAACGACATTGTCCAGCCCAGCAAAAGCCCATGGAACTCGCCACTGCTAGTCGTCCCCAAAAAAGCGGGACCAGATGGTGAGAAAAGGTGGCGTGTCGTCGTTGATTTCCGTAAGTTGAACGAAAAAACGATTGGCGACGCCTTCCCGCTACCACGGATTGAGGATATCCTCGATCAACTGGGCCATTCAAGATACTTCACCACCCTAGACCTAGCCAATGGCTATCATCGTCAATCATCGTCAATCCGAAAGATCGAGCAAAGACGGCTTTCAGTACCAACTACGGTCATTATGAATTCAAACGCATGCCGTTCGGGCTTAAAGGAGCCCCGGCCACATTTCAGCGTTTAATGAATTTCATATTAACTGGCCTACAAGGCCTAGAATGTTTCGTCTACTTAGATGACATCGTCATCTATGGAAAAAGTCTGGCAGATCATAACGAAAAGCTTCGCAAAGTCTTTGACAGGTTAAGAGAAAATAACCTGAAACTTCAACCTGAGAAATGTCAATTTCTCAGGCGCGAGGTAGTGTACTTAGGACACAAATGTTCTAACCAAGGAGCACTACCTGACCCTAGCAAAACGGCATGCGTCCAAACTTTCCCCACTCCTAAGACAGTAAGGCAAGTGCAATCATTTTTAGGCCTTGCGAATTACTACAGAAAATTCATACCCGATTTTTCAAAAACTGTACGTCCTCTAACAAACTTACTCCGAAAGGATGTAAAGTTTAAGTGGACTGAGAAATGCCAAGAGGCATTTCAAAGCATTAAGAACGCTTTAATTTCCCCTCCACTCTTAATATATCCCGATTTTTCAAAACCATTCAACCTTACCACAGACGCCAGCAGCGAGGCTCTTGGAGCAGTTCTCTCTCAAGGAGAGGTAGGAAGTGACCAGCCCATTGCCTACGCCAGCCGTACCCTGAACAAGGCCGAACGTAATTATTCCACGATTGAGAAAGAGTTACTGGCTATAGTTTGGGCGACTAAAAATTTCAGGTGTTATCTGCAAGGCCGAGAGTTCACGGTCTATACAGATCACAAACCACTCAAGGGTGTCTTCAATGTTAAAGACCCCACATCCCGTCTGGTGAGATTTCACCATAAACTTTCCGAGTTCAATTATAAAATTGAATATAAGCCCGGAAAGTACAACACGAATGCCGATGCTTTAAGCCGCATTCCACGGGATAATAACAAAGACAAGGAAACTACAACCTTCACGGTAGAAGCTATAGTCCACCATCAAATGGACTCGGATATAGAGGAGGAAAAACACTCATCGGACCAAAAGGAGTGTCTGCAATGCAATGCAGTAACCAGAGCCCAGACACGAAATATTCAGGAAAATGGAACAAACCAAGACAGCCAGTCCAAACAAAAAGAACAAACTCATCATCCAGAAGAGGCCGCAGACCATGACAGCCCACCTAGTACCAATCCACAAATCATAGACGAAACTCGTCCCCCTGAAGTAATCACAAGCCCAGAGGAGATTCAATTAATCTTAAAGGATTACCATGATTCTCTCTTTGGTGGCCATCAGGGAGTGATAAAAACCTATAAACGGATCCGAAGAAAGTACTGGTGGAGGCACATGCTTAGTGACATCAAAAAACACATTAAGCGGTGTACCAAATGTCAAACCATGAAGGCCTCACCACAGTATAAAATGCCGATGGTAATTACAGACATAGCGGAACAACCATTCGATAAAATCTATTTAGATATAGTCGGCCCACTAGAGGAGACAGAATCCGGAAACAAATATATATTAACGTTTCAGGATAACCTCACGAAATTTGTAGATTGGTATGCCATACCGAATGGGGAAGCTATAACGGTAGCGCAAATTTTCTTCGACGAAATCGTCACACGCTACCGCATTCCCAAAAGAATAGTCACCGATCAGGGAAGTAATTTCCTGAGTGACCTATTCAAAAAGGTATGCAAACTCCTCAGGATAAGTAAGCTGCAGACTTCAGCTTATCATCCCCAATCAAATGGAGCACTCGAACGTGCACATAGACCATTGATTGAATATCTACGAACTATAGTGGACGAAAATCCCAGCTCATGGGATAGTAATCTGCGAACCGCAGCTTTCGTGTACAACAACAGTGTACACGAAGGGACAAAATTAACTCCCATGGACTGCCTCTACGGCTTTACAGCGGACGTTCCGTCCAACTTAAGGCGAGATCCTGAACCCGTGTATAATCACGAGAGCTACTACCATATTTTCAGGTATAAGCTTCAAAAGTCTTACGCCATGGCACGGAAAAATCTTCTGATGAGTAAACTGCGCTCGAAAAATTACTATGACAAAGCTGTACGTCCCCTGACATTTCACAGAGGAGACAAGGTTCTACTCAAGAGTGAGAGTCGTAAACATAAGCTCTCCCAGATTTGGGTAGGACCCTATACGGTAACCGGTATTCCCAGCTCAGTTAACACAACAATTAAAATTCGTAAACGAGAGGTGACGGTACACAACAATCGTCTAAAACCTTTCTACGAATAACATGGTGTCAATATAATCTAAGTAATTCTAAGATACATATATAATAGAATGTAAGCCACCAAGTCAACAAAAACGCCATTTTAATATCCTATCCTATCCTCTCCTAGATAACAATGCGGTCAATAATTTTCTACGGACTGTTCCTGATCACAATAGGAGCCCTCGCGGAGGAACCTTACTCTATAACGCCCCTAAATAATACGGGAGTACTATTTGAGGACCTTGGAAGCCTATCAGTTTACCACGACACTTGGAGCGTCATCACTGAGTTAGATCTGGGCGAGTTGGACAATCAGACAAAACTGGCGGAACGTGCGGAACACTACGTTCATCAATTATGTGGTAACAAATCCTTCGATCAAGATCTATGTACCCTACAAACCAAACATGTACATGCCCTGATGGAAAACATAAAGAGAAGCACCAATGTCATTAAAGAGGCAGTGCCTAAATCACGCAAGCCCCGATCCATCTTTGATGGGATAGGTAATGCGATGCACTATCTCTTTGGCACTATGGATAGCGGAAACGAACAAGAGGTGTACAGCCGACTACGCGAATTAGAGGTAAATACTCAAACCTTAGCTGATCTGGAAAAGCAACAGATCAGTGTAATAAAAACCACTTTTGAACAAATTCAAAAACCCTTATCCTCACTGTCTGAACGACAACACCAGATAATCAATCAGATTAACCATCTGCAGAATACAACGGATGATTTGATAGCCCACCAAATAAGACAAGAGATCGTTTCTAGTCTAACATTACAAATGATAGAGTTGGAATTTAGACAACAAGCTCTACTGGACATAATAGTGTCCAGTAGAAATAATCAAATTCATCCCATTTTAATTTCCCCAAACTATTTGCTAGAGATTTATCACAAATCTCACTCCACTTGTCCCAATCTACAAGACTGTTTGTCAGTTCTGTATCAAACAGCAGATGTTAAGACACATTTGTTGCAGGACAAATTAGTTATCCGAATCAAACTCCCCATTTTTAATATCCCCAAGATGAAAATCCAACAGATTAGATGTTTCCCCATACGGGTGGATCCAAAGCATTCATTAATACCTGATATCAAATATTCTCATGTGGCAAGCCAAATCCAGACCCAGGAATTTCTGTTGCTGAAGCCAGAAAACCTGAGATCTTTCAAAAAAATTTCAAAGGGAATCAAGGAAGATACGTGGATTGGTAAGCTAAGTACACCACTCACCAAAACAAAAACAGATGAATGTGTTATTAAACTTTTATTCAATCCACTGGGCGAACACCCACAATGTAGCATCAGAGCTCAAGTTCCCCCCAGGGACACAATAATTAAACTCAATAGACCAAATTCGTGGCTGTACTCCTTAACTGAAACTACTATAGTACATATAACTTGTACTCAACAGTTACTCACCCATCGTCTCGCAGGACAAGGAATCATGACAGTCAACGAACGATGTTCCTTGCAAATAGGGTCTAACACTCTGTATTATGAAGCAGAAAATCTACATCCGCTAAGAGTTTTCCAACCAACCTACTTCCCAGGCACAAACGAAACTCAAGAGGTATTGGCAGAATATATGTCCAAGATATCCGCTCCTAAAAACCCTGAGAAACAACCAACGTTACTCCTCGGAGATGATACAAACCATCGTATCCACCTGGATACAAAATCTCTAGAAGAAATCCGTAACAAAGTGGCCAGGATGGATATCTATTATTCTACCTAATGGCCATTTTCCAATAGGTATTTGGTCGTCTTTTATTAGAACGAGAGTACCTATTTCTAGATTTTCCTTCTCAACTTTCCACTTGTGTCTTTGATGCAGAGTATGGAGATAGTCTCGTGACCATTGTCTCCAGAAGTTGTAGGAGAGCGATTGGATAAGTTGCCATCTTTTAAGAGGATGTTGGAGAGGATTGAATGGGGGAGGTTCACAAGTAGTGAGGTTATGTCGACCGGTTAGGAAGTGTCCGGGAGTGAGGATATTGTAGTCAGTTGCATCGTTTGACAGAGGGGAAAGAGGTCTGGCATTTAAACATGCCTCAATTTGAACTAAAACAGTGTATAGTTCTTCGTAAGTGAGCTTCGCCTCTTTAATGGTTTTGTAAAGATGGCGCTTGGTGGATATTACACCGGCTTCCCATAAGCCTCCAAAGTGAGGTGCTGCAGGAGGGTTAAAGTGCCAAGATATACCTTGGTTTGCAATTTCGCTGGCTAGATCAGTTTCGATTGCTTTGATCGATTTTTCTAAATTTGACTGTAAGAGTCTGTTAGTTCCAACGAAGTTGGTGCCTCGGTCCGAGTAGATGTGAGAGCAGAGGCCCCTCCGTGCGACAAATCGCTTCAGGGCGGCTATGAAAGCTGGTGTTGACAAATCAGAGACGAGCTCTAAATGTATGGCCTTGGTGGCCAAGCAAACGAACAGACAAATATAAGCCTTAGTTATTCTCGCTCCTCTCAGTGTTGACGTTTTCATATCAAGCGGACCTGCGTAATCTACCCCAGTGTGTTGGAATGGTAACGATATACTGATTCTAGCTGAGGGCAGAGAACTCATTAGCTGAGAGCTAGGTCTAGCGTTGAACCGAAAACAGTCAACACATTTGTGAATGCGATGTCTAATCGTATTGCGTGCATTTAGTAACCAATAATGGTTTCTTAAAGTACTCAGTATTGTTTGGGTGCCTCCGTGTAGGGTATAAAGGTGAATATGATCTATCAGAATGTTGGTTAGGTGATGGTTATTAGGGAGGATGATTGGATGTTGTTGGTCGTAATTTAATTGAGACTGTGTGAGACGACCTCCAACTCGTAGGATATTTTCAGAGTCAAGTATAGGATTGAGAGACAGGATTCGACTTTTTTTAGGAAGGGGAAGCCCTTTTTGTAGTTGAACAATTTCGGAGGGGAAGCAGATTTTTTGGAGAAGTTTAATTACGCATCGTTCTGCCTTTTTTAATTCGGAGACAGATAAATACTGAGTAGAGGGATATGTTTTGCGCATGCTGTTAATAAATCTAAAACAGTATGCAGTTATTCTGATAGTTTTTTGAAATGAAGAATATTTATTTAGTAAAATCATTTGATCATCGATAATGACGATTGTTGAGGCCAGAATTCCTCATCTTGATGTAGCCAGTCTGGGCCATTCCACCACATCGATGCAGAGACTAAGATGCTTGGCAGAATGCCTCTTGATGCTACATCCGCGGGATTGTTTTTGGATGAGACATGTTTCCAAATAGCTTGTGGAATATTTTCATGGATTTCGGAGATGCGATTGGCTACGAATGTTTTCCATGTGGAGGGATGTTTGTGTAGCCATGCCAAAACTATGTTGGAGTCTGTCCAGGCTACAACCTTTACTTTCTCTAGTTCTAAATCGATGCTGACTTATCTGATAAGCCGAGAAAGCAGGACAGCACCACACAGTTCCAAACGTGGTAGTGAGACTGGTTTAATGGGAGCTACTTTGGTTTTTGCTGTTATTAATTGGACTCTAGAGTTCTCCTGTATTTTCAGGTATAGAACTGCTGAGTAGGCATGAATAGATGCATCGCAAAAACCATGTAGCTCCATCGCTGTTGTGTTAGGCTGATAGCCTAGCCATCGTGGAATTTGTATTTTCTGTATGTTGTGTAATTGATCTTTGAATTGATTCCACTCTCTTGATATATCTGTCGGCACAGCATCGTCCCAATCACATTTTGAGAGCCAGAGTTTTTGGATCAGTATTTTGGCTGTGATAACACAAGGAGCTAACCATCCCAGTGGATCGAAAAGAGAGGAAACCTCAGATAAAATTATCCGTTTCGTATACGTGGGTTTTGGCTCAGGAACATTGGTTTTGAATGAGAAGTGGTCGGTAGATGGATACCAATGAATGCCGAGAGTTTTTATAGACTCATTTTCAGAGAATTCCAAATTTGTTTTCAACTCTCGGTGTTCTAGTGGTATATGTTTGAGTAACTCATGATGGTTAGCAGTCCATTTGCGTAGGTTGAAAGTTCCTTTGGCTAGGGTTGCGATAAGCTCGTGTTGTAGTTGCTGAGCTTCGTTTAGACTGTGTGCGCCTGAGACCAAATCGTCTACGTAAAAGTCGCGCATGATGCTCTTCGCAGCGAGGGGATAGTTACTTGCTTCATCCTTTGCTAGCTGCTGCAAAGTTTTAATAGCAAGATATGGTGCAGGTGCTGTACCAAAGGTAACTGTAGTCAGAGCGTAGTCCTTTAACTCTTCTCCTTGTGAGTTTCTCCAAACTATTCTTTGGTAATGTTGATGTTCAGGTTTTATCTGAATCATCCTGTACATTTTTTCAATGTCTGCAGTGAAAGCAAATTTGTACAGACGCCATCTCAATAAGGTTGTCCAAAGCGTTGGTTGGATTGTAGGTCCAATCAATAATTGTTCATTCAATGATCTACCATTAGAGGTACGTGCAGATGCATTGAATACAATTCGCAGCTTTGTAGTGGTGCTCTCTTTGAGCACTGCATGGTGGGGTAAATAGTAGTATGTGATCTTGTCACATGCTTTATTTTCTGCTGATAATTGTGTATGTGGGATAAGTTTCATATGTTTGAGATGGTCGTATTCCTCAATACAAGTTTTGTATAATTTGAATAATTCAGGATTATTGGCGAATCTTTTTTCAAGCTGCAAGAATTGTTTGACAGCCATGTTTCTAGACTGCCCGAGTTGGGGAATGCTGCAGTCTTTGAAGGGTAAACTAACCTCATATTTTCCAGAAGACAGGCGCTTTGTGGTCTTCTGGTAAAGCTTCTCGCACAGCTGGTCTTCTGGGGATAGTGCTGGTGCAGCAGAGCATTCCTCCAATTCCCAGAATCTTTTTAACTGACTGTCTAAATCAGTATTGATCATGGTGTGGGTGGATAGCATGGTAGTTATCATGCTTTTAGTTTCTGGTACTGCTCCGACCAGAATCCAGCCCAGTTCAGTATTTTGGGCTGTTGGAGTGTTGCCAGCTCCTCTCCTTATGCCATTTTTGATAATGGCTGCATAGACATCTGCTCCCAGCAAGATGTCGATTTCTCCTGGAACTGAGAATCTAGGGTCTGCTAGTGGGAGGTTGATAATGTGTCTCCAACTTGACACTTCGATGGTTTGAGCTGGCAATAATTCAGTGATTTTTCTTATCACGAGCATATTGCTCTCTATTTTGAACTTAGTATGTATTGAGTTGATTGTGACAGTTGCTTGTTTTAAAGCTGTCTTGGTGGGAGTTATACCAAGTCCGATAAGTTGGTGGGTGGTTGGAGATCCTTTAAGGTGGAGACGCTTAAAGGTTTTCTCTGTCATAATAGAGACTTGCGACCCGGAATCTATTAGTGCTCGGAATGTCATCGTGATTCCGGATGCAGCAGTGACATTGATCAGAGCTGTAGAGAGCAGAGCTCTTTTCATGTTTGCTGTTAGAAAATTTTGAACTTGTTGTTCATCATTTCTACAGGCGGGTGGACTTGCTTCCATATTTAATTTTTGGGCGGATTGATTGGGTGATTTTGTCACCGACTGTTTTTGCTCATAATGAAGCAATGTGTTATGATTTTTCTGGCAATGATAACACTTTTTGTTGCTAGTGCAATTTGTTAAATTGTGGTTGGGTGATAAGCAGTTTTTACATAAATGCTTATTTGTGACAACTTCGTGACGTTGTCGGGTGGTCAAATTTCTGAACATCGGACAGTGGAATATTATATGATTTCCTTTGCAATGGCTGCAAGAGTATGTTTTTGTAGGTGGGTGTATTTGTTTTGAGCTCTTAGTATTGTTCAAGAGTCCATAGGTGGGTTTGGGAGAGAATGGTTTTCTCTGTGTCGTTGATGACGTAGTTTTGTTTCCTATCATTTCTAATGTTCGGAAACGAGATTCTAGGAATTTTTTTAGTGTCTTTAATTGGGGTAAATCGGTGCTATTGTGGAGGCTTTGTTCCCATAATTGGTGCGTGTCTGGGTGTAATTTTTGGACCGTCAAATATATAATTATTGGGTCCCAATTGTGGGTGTCTATTCCCAGATTTTGTAGCGCTAGTAATGCTTCAGTTATATTGTCTAGCAGCCTTCTGATATTGTCGGCGGTATCATGACTTATGGATGGAAGAGACAATAATTTTTTTAATTGTACATTCACTAATATTCGCTTATTTGAATAGCGTTCTTTTAGTAGCTGCCAGGCTGGTTGGTAATTTGCATCACACACTTCGTAGTGTCTGAGCAGTTTTTCGGCTTCTCCCACCAGATTAGTCTTTAGGAAGTACAATTTGTCAACGTCTCTCAAATTATTATTGTTGTGTATGACCGAGTTAAATAAATCGTGGAAAGAGATCCATGTAGAATATTCTCCATTAAATGTTGGTAGCTTGATTCTGGGGAGTCTCTCGCTATTGCATGACATTGTGCTAGCAGATGTTGGCTGTGTATTGGGAGGATTGCTGACAGATGGTTTTGGTGCTAATTTGTCGATGTCTTCTTCCATGCTTGCTGCCTTTTCAATATAATACTCCTGTACATCACTAAATGTCTCTTTCGTGAAATATTCTAATTTGCGATCTTCCTTTGTCGCTCTTTTTCGAATTACCCTATGCCGTGTTTGGAATTCTTTCCAATATTCGGTAAACGTTTGTAAACGTTTCTCTGTCGATTTGACAGTCTTTTTCCTACCTTCTCTTTGATGCCTTTTAAATAGGTCTTCCATTAAATCTTTGACCTCTTTTTGGGATTCAACCAACTCTAATACTGAGCTAATGGTCTCGTCCCCGGCTTCAGATATACTGCATTCGTCATCTGTAGGCATTTTGAATGGAGAGGCTTAGTTTGTCTCACTGTGACGTGATAAGCAATATTTTTCTGAATTCTATATTTGAATAGCTGAGTTATCCGGCTCTAAAGGACCAATGTGAGATCTGGGCTCAACGTCAGGAGGGGGTGCCGGTTTGTAAATGGATAACTCAGCTTTGTCTTAATTCAAATATAAAATTTATTCAGTATGTTGCTTATAAACTATTATCACAAATTCAATTCTCTTATGACTAAACTAGCTTACGATTACGAATTCAAAAAAACTTATCCTACCTTAAGCTACCAATTCAATACAAATTCAATAATTCAAAAAAAAACACTGCTACAGAGATTTGTTCTCCTTATTTCTGAAAAAGAAGAGAAAAAATGAATTTACTATTAAATTCATGAACAAATGAAATAGAAGTTTTTGTGCTGCACGTCTAAGCGCTATAGTAGTAATGGAAATAACTAATTTGACAGAAGTCAATTTCTGCAGCAAGAGTAGATTCCTGCTTCGATGATGGATGAAATAAGGCAGAAGTAGATTTCTGTAGCAGGAGTAGATTCCTGCTTAGACGTAGGATAGAATTAAAGCAGAAGTAGATTTCTGCAGTAGGAGTAAATTCCTACTCAGGTGGGAGATGAAAAATAAGCAGAATTAAATTTCTGCAGAAGGAGTAAATTCCTACTCAGCTGTGAGATGAAAAATAAGCAGAATTAAATTTCTGCAGTAGGAGTAAATTCCTACTCAGGTGTGGGATGGATTTGGCAGAATTAAATTTCTGCAGTAGGAGTAAATTCCTACTTCGATATGGGATGGAATTAGCAGAATTAAATTTCTGCAGTAGGAGTAAATTCCTACTAGATGGAAGCAAATAAGGTTTAGGATAGTTGGAAAAATCAGATTAAACTCTGATGTGTTCAGATTAAATTCTGAACTAGGAATGGATGATTCCGCTGCAGCTAGTCGCCTTTTTATAGCCGCCGCGAACCGCTACGTTTCGGCTTCATGATCGGTTGCCTTGACAACGCTCGTTCTCAAAGTTGTTATACTTTGATGGCGGCGTCCCGTAGTGACGTCATATGAGACCATTAGAGTTGCACTGAACTCTGACTGCGGCGAAGGCGAGAACATCTGATGTGATGTGTTGACATTTTGACATGTCAACATAAATAATCGGAGAGAAGCTTGAGAAATGGTAAGTTTGTAATATTTATTAATATTATTAGTTATTTATAAGATTTTTTGTTTATTTTCAGGTGAGAAAGTAGTGGAGGAAGTTTTTAGGACGGCGTTGGAATAGAGGGAGGAGGTTCCCTGGCCTCAGATGAGTATTTTTGTTTAAATTTTCTTGAGATAAAATTCTTTGTGTTCCTTTTGTATCTTTATAGGAATATTATCGGAGGAGGAATTAAAGAATCATCGTGGGATACTGGTGTGGCCTGAACACTGCCTTTGCACTTTTTTCATTCAAAAATACATTGCCACCGATCTTGCCGAATGAGAGCTTATTTTAACGAGGAAATGTATACAAAGTGATGTGAGAAGGTATTTTGCTAAATAAATGCCCAGTTTTTAAAATAGAGAAAAAAGCTGCATAGGAAAGGCCGCCTGAAATCAGGCCGCACACGAAAAGATTTTGTGGAATATTTTTGAAACTAGAAAGATTCGGTCAAAAATATTTTGCAGTTATACTTCTCTCATTATTCCTCCTCCAACGAGTGCTCATTCTTCAAAATCGGTGACAGAAAAATTTAATCGAAATTTCACAAAAGGAGCATGCCTGCCTTTGCACTTTTTTCATTCATAAAATACATTGTCACCGATCTTGCCGGTTGAGAGCTTATTTTAACGAGGAAAGGAATACAAAGCGATGTGAAAAGGAATTTGGCTAAATAAATCCCTAGCTTTTAAAATAGAGCAAAAAAACTGCATAGGAAAGTCCACCTGAAATCAGGCCGCACACGAAAAGTTTTTGTGGAATATTTTTGAAACTAGAAATATTCGGTCAAACATATTTTACAGTTATACTTCTCTCATTATTCCTCGTCCAACAACTGCTCATTCGTCAAAATCGGTGACAAAACAGTTTAATCGAAATTTCACAAAAGAAGCATGGACTGCCTTTTCACTTTTTTCATTCATAAAATACATTGTCGCCGAACTTGCCGATTGAGAGCTTATTTTAACGAGGAAAGGAATACAAATCGGTCTGAAGATGAATTTTGCTAAATAAATGTCTAGTTTTTAAAATAAAGCAAAAAAGCTGCATAGGAAAGGCCACCTGAGATCAGGCCGCACACGAAAAGATTTTGTGGAATATTTTTGAAACTAGAAAGATTCGGTCAAAAATATTTTGCAGTTATACTTCTCTCATTATTCCTCCTCCAACGAGTGCTCATTCTTCAAAATCGGTGACAGAAAAATTTAATCGAAATTTCACAAAAGGAGCCTGCCTTTGCACATTTTTCATTGATAAAATACGTTGTCACCGATCTTGCCGATTGAGAGCTTATTTTAACGAGGAAAGGAATACAAAGCGATGTGAAATCAGGCCGTTACGAAAAGTTTTTGTGGCATATTTTTGAAACTAGCAAGACTCGGTAAGAAATATTTTGCAGTTATACTTCTCTCCTTATTCCTCGTACAACGAGTGCACATTCGTCAAAATCGGTGACAAAACAATTTAATAGAAATATCACAAAAGAAACATGGACTGCCTTTGCACTTTATTCATTCATAAAATACATTGTCACCGAACTTGCCGATTGAGAGCTTATTTTAATGAGGAAAGGAACACAAATAGACGTGAAGATGAATTTTGCTAAATAAATGTCTAGTTTTTAAAATAAAAAAAAACTGCATAGGAAAGGCCACTTGAAATCAGGCCGCACACGAAAAGCTTTTGTGGCATATTTTTGAAACAAGCAAGATTCGGTCAAAAATATTTTGCATTTATATTTCTCTCATTATTCCGCGTCAAACGAGTGCTCACTCGCCAAAATCGGTGACAAAAAATTGTAATCTAAATTTCACAAAAGCAGCATGGACTGCCTTTGCAATTTTTTCATTCATAAAATACGTTGTCGCCGAACTTGCCGATTGAGAGCTTATTTTAACGAGGAAAGGAATACAAAGCGGCACGAAAAGGAATTTTGCTAAATAAATGCCAAGTATTTAAAATAGAGCAAAAAAACTGCATAGGAAAGGCCACCTGAAATCAGGCCGGACACGAAAAGTTTTTGTGGCATATTTTTGAAACTAGCAAGATTCGGTCAAAAATATTTTGCATTTATATTTCTCTCATTATTCCGCGTCCAACGAGTGCTCATTCGTCAAAATCGGTGACAAAACAGTTTAATCGAAATTTCACAAAAGAAGCATGGACTGCCTTTTCACTGTTTTCATTCATAAAATACATTGTCGCCGAACTTGCCGATTGAGAGCTTATTTTAACGAGGAAAGGAATACAAATCGGTCTGAAGATGAATTTTGCTAAATAAATGTCTAGTTTTTAAAATAAAGCAAAAAGCTGCATAGGAAAGGCCACCTGAAATCAGGCCGCACACGAAAAGTTTTTGTGGAATATTTTTGAAACTAGAAAGTTTCGGTAAAACATATTTTGGAGTTATACTTCTCTCATTATTCCTCGTCCAACGAGTGCTCATTCGTCAAAATCGGTAACAAAACAATTTAATCGAAATATCACAAAAAAGCATGGACTGCCTTTGCAATTTTTTCATTCATAAAATACATTGTCACCGAACTTGACGATTGAGAGCTTGTTTTAACGAGGAAAGGAATACAAAGCGGTATGAAAAGGAATTTTGCTAAATAAATGCCTAGTTTTTAAAATAGTGCAAAAAAGCTGCATAGGAGAGGCCACCTGAAATCAGGCCGCACACGAAAAGTTTTTGTGGAATATTTTTGAAACTAGAAACTTTTGGTCAAAAATATTTTGCAGTTATACTTCTCTCATTATTCCTGGTCCAACGAGTGCTCATTCGTCAAAATCGGTGACAAAACAGTTTAATCGAAATTTCACAAAAGAAGCATGGACTGCCTTTGCACTTTTTTCATTCAAAAATACATTGCCACCGATCTTGCCGAATGAGAGCTTATTTTAACGAGGAAATGTATACAAAGTGATGTGAAAAGGTATTTTGCTAAATAAATGCCAAGTATTTAAAATAGAGCAAAAAAACTGCATAGGAAAGTCCACCTGAAATCAGCCCGCACAGGAAAAGGTTTTGTGGAATATTTTTGAAACTAGAAAGATTCGGTCAGAAATATTATGCAGGTATACTTCTCTCCTTATTCCTCGTACAACGAGTGCTCATTCTTCAAAATCGGTGGCAAAACATTTTAATCGAAATTTCACAAAAGAAGCATGGACTGCCTTTTCACTTTTTTCATTCATAAAATACGTTGTCACCGATCTTGCCGAATGAGAGCTTATTTTAACGAGGAAATGTATACAAAGTGATGTGAAAAGGTATTTTGCTAAATAAATGCCCAGTTTTTAAAATAGAGAAAAAAGCTGCATAGGAAAGGCCACCTGAAATCAGGCCGCACCCGAAAAGATTTTGTGGAATATTTTTGAAACTAGAAAGATTCGGTCAAAAATATTTTGCAGTTATACTTCTCTCATTATTCCTCCTCCAACGAGTGCTCATTCTTCAAAATCGGTGACAGAAAAATTTAATCGCAATTTCACAAAAGAGCATGCCTGCCTTTGCACTTTTTTCCTTCATAAAATACGTTGTCACCGATCTTGCCGATTGAGAGCTTATTTTAACGAGGAAAGGAATACAAATCGGTGTGAAGATGAATTTTGCTAAATAAATGTCTAGTTTTTAAAATAAAGCAAAAAAACTGCATAGGAAAGGCCACCTGAAATCAGGCCGGACACGAAAAGTTTTTGTGGCATATTTTTGAAACTAGCAAGATTCGGTCAAAAATATTTTGCATTTATATTTCTCTCATTATTCCGCGTCCAACGAGTGCTCACTCGTCAAAATCGGTGACAAAAAATTTTAATCGAAATTTCACAAAAGGAGCATGGACTGCCTTTGCACTTTTCTTATTCATAAAATACGTTGTCACCGACCTTGCTGATTGAGAGCTTATTTTAACGAGGAAAGGAATACAAAGCGGCACGAAAAGGAATTTTGCTAAATAAATGCCAAGTATTTAAAATAGAGCAAAAAAACTGCATAGGAAAGTCCACCTGAAATCAGCCCGCACACGAAAAGTTTTTGTGGAATATTTTTGAAACTAGAAAGATTCGGTCAAAAATATTTTGTAGTTATACTTCTCTCATTATTCCTCCTCCAACGAGTGCTCATTCTTCAAAATCGGTGACAGAAAAATTTAATCGAAATGTCACAAAAGGGGCATTACTGCCTTTGCACTTTTTTCCTTCAAAAATACATTGCCACCGATCTTGCCGAATGAGAGCTTATTTTAACGAGGAAATGTATACAAAGTGATGTGAAAAGGTATTTTGCTAAATAAATGCCCAGTTTTTAAAATAGAGAAAAAAGCTGCATAGGAAAGGCCACCTGAAATCAGGCCGCACCCGAAAAGATTTTGTGGAATATTTTTGAAACTAGAAAGATTCGGTCAAAAATATTTTGCAGTTATACTTCTCTCATTATTCCTCCTCCAACGAGTGCTCATTCTTCAAAATCGGTGACAGAAAAATTTAATCGCAATTTCACAAAAGAGCATGCCTGCCTTTGCACTTTTTTCCTTCATAAAATACGTTGTCACCGATCTTGCCGGTTGAGAGCTTATTTTAACGAGGAAAGGAATACAAAGCGATGTGAAAAGGAGTTTTGCTAAATAAATGCCTAGTTTTTAAAATAGAGCAAAAAAACTGCATAGGAAAGTCCACCTGAAATCAGGCCGCATACGAAAAGTTTTTGTGGAATATTTTTGAAACTAGAAATATTCGGTCAAACATATTTTACAGTTATACTTCTCTCATTATTCCTCGTCCAACGAGTGCTCATTCGTCAAAATCGGTGACAAAACAGTTTAATCGAAATGTCACAAAAGAAGCATGGACTGCCTTTGCACTTTTTTCATTCATAAAATACGTTGTCACCGATCTTGCCGATTGAGAGCTTATTTTAACGAGGAAAGGAATACAAAGCGATGTGAAATCAGGCCGTTACGAAAAGTTTTTGTGGCATATTTTTGAAACTAGCAAGACTCGGTCAGAAATATTTGGCAGTTATATTTCTCTCATTATTCCGCGTCCAACGAGTGCTCATTCGTCAAAATCGGTGACAAAACATTTTAATCGAAATTTGACAAAAAGGCATGGATTGGTTTTGCACTTTGTTCATTCATAAAATACATTGCCACCGAACTTGCCGATTGAGAGCTTATTTTAACGAGGAGAGGAATACAATTCGACGTGAAGAGGAATTTTGCTAAATAAATGTCTAGTTTTTAAAATCAAGCAAAAAATCTGCATAGGAAAGGCCACCTGAAATCAGGCCGCACTCGAAATGTTTTTGTGGCATATTTTTGAAACAAGCAAGATTCGGTCAAAAATATTTTGCATTTATATTTCTCTCATTATTCCGCGTCCAACGAGTGCTCACTCGCCAAAATCGGTGAAAAAAAATGTTATTCGAAATTTCACAAAAGGAGCATGACTGCCTTTGCACTTTTTTCATTCATAAAATACATTGTCACCGATCTTGCCGATTGAGAGCTTGTTTTAACGAGGAAAGGAATACAAAGCGATGTGAAAAGGAATTTTGCTAAATAAATGCCTAGTTTTTAAAATAGACCAAAAACACTGCATAGGAAAGGCCACCTGAAATCAGGCCGCACAAGAAATGTTTTTGTGGAATATTTTTGAAACAAGCAAGATTCGGTCAAAAATATTTTGCATTTATATTTCTCTCATTATTTCGCGTCCAACGAGTGCTCACTCGCCAAAATCGGTGACAAAAAATTTTAATCTAAATTTCACAAAAGCAGCATGGACTGCCTTTGCACTTTTTTCATTTATAAAACACATTGTCACCGATCTTGCCGATTGAGAGCTTATTTTAACGAGGAAAGGAATACAAAGCGATGTGAAAAGGAATTTTGCTAAATAAATGCCTAGTTTTTAAAATAGACCAAAAACACTGCATAGGAAAGGCCACCTGAAATCAGGCCGCACACGAAAAGTTTTTGTGGAAAATTTTTGAAACTAGAAAGATTCGGTCAAAAATATTTTGTAGTTACACTTCTCTCATTATTCCTCGTCCAACGAGTGCTCATTCTTCAAAATCGGTGACAAAAAATTTTAATCGAAATTTCACAAAAGGGGCATTACTGCCTTTGCACTTTTTTCATTCAAAAATACATTGCCACCGATCTTGCCGAATGAGAGCTTATTTTAACGAGGAAATGTATACAAAGTGATGTGAAAAGGAATTTTGCTAAATAAATGCCTAGTTTTTAAAATAGAGCAAAAAAACTGCATAGGAAAGGCCACATGAAATCAGGCCGCACTCGAAAAGTTTTTGTGGCATATTTTTGAAACAAGCAAGATTGGTCAAAAATATTTTGCATTTATATTTCTCTCATTATTCCGCGTCCAACGAGTGCTCACTCGCCAAAATCGGTGACAAAAAATTTTAATCGAAATTTCACAAAAGGAGCATGGACTGCCTTTGCACTTTTTTCATTCATAAAATACATTGTCGCCGAACTTGCCGATTGAGAGCTTATTTTAACGAGGAAAGGAATACAAATCGGTCTGAAGATGAATTTTGCTAAATAAATGTCTAGTTTTTAAAATAAAGCAAAAAAGCTGCATAGGAAAGGCCACCTGAAATCAGGCCGCACACGAAAAGTTTTTGTGGAATATTTTTGAAACTAGAAAGATTCGGTAAAACATATTTTGCATTTATATTTCTCTCATTATTCCGCGTCCAACGAGTGCTCATTCGTCAAAATCGGTGACAAAACAATTTAATCGAAATTTCACAAAAGAAGCATGGACTGCCTTTTCACTTTTTTCATTCATAAAATACATTGTCGCCGAACTTGCCGATTGAGAGCTTATTTTAACGAGGAAAGGAATACAAATCGGTCTGAAGATGAATTTTGCTAAATAAATGTCTAGTTTTTAAAATAAAGCAAAAAAGCTGCATAGGAAAGGCCACCTGAAATCAGGCCGCACACGAAAAGTTTTTGTGGAATATTTTTGAAACTAGAAATATTCGGTAAAACATATTTTGCAGTTATACTTCTCTCATTATTCCTCGTCCAACGAGTGCTCATTCGTCAAAATCGGTAACAAAACAATTTAATCGAAATATCACAAAAAAGCATGGACTGCCTTTGCAATTTTTTCATTCATAAAATACATTGTCACCGAACTTGACGATTGAGAGCTTGTTTTAACGAGGAAAGGAATACAAAGCGGTATGAAAAGGAATTTTGCTAAATAAATGCCTAGTTTTTAAAATAGAGCAAAAAAGCTGCATAGGAGAGGCCACCTGAAATCAGGCCGCACACGAAAAGTTTTTGTGGAATATTTTTGAAACTAGAAACTTTCGGTCAAAAATATTTTGCAGTTATACTTCTCTCATTATTCCTGGTCCAACGAGTGCTCATTCGTCAAAATCGGTGACAAAACAGTTTAATCGAAATTTCACAAAAGAAGCATGGACTGCCTTTGCACTTTTTTCATTCAAAAATACATTGCCACCGATCTTGCCGAATGAGAGCTTATTTTAACGAGGAAATGTATACAAAGTGATGTGAAAAGGTATTTTGCTAAATAAATGCCAAGTATTTAAAATAGAGCAAAAAAACCTGCATAGGAAAGTCCACCTGAAATCAGCCCGCACAGGAAAAGTTTTTGTGGAATATTTTTGAAACTAGAAAGATTCGGTCAGAAATATTATGCAGGTATACTTCTCTCCTTATTCCTCGTACAACGAGTGCTCATTCTTCAAAATCGGTGGCAAAACATTTTAATCGAAATTTCACAAAAGAAGCATGGACTGCCTTTCACTTTTTTCATTCATAAAATACGTTGTCACCGAACTTGCCGATTGAGAGCTTATTTTAACGAGGAAAGGAATACAAATCGGTGTGAAGATGAGTTTTGCTAAATAAATGTCTAGTTTTTAAAATAAAGCAAAAAAACTGCATAGGAAAGGCCACCTGAAATCAGGCCGGACACGAAAAGTTTTTGTGGCATATTTTTGAAACTAGCAAGATTCGGTCAAAAATATTTTGCATTTATATTTCTCTCATTATTCCGCGTCCAACGAGTGCTCACTCGTCAAAATCGGTGACAAAAAAATTTTAATCGAAATTTCACAAAAGGAGCATGGACTGCCTTTGCACTTTTCTTATTCATAAAATACGTTGTCACCGACCTTGCTGATTGAGAGCTTATTTTAACGAGGAAAGGAATACAAAGCGGCACGAAAAGGAATTTTGCTAAATAAATGCCAAGTATTTAAAATAGAGCAAAAAAACTGCATAGGAAAGTCCACCTGAAATCAGCCCGCACAGGAAAAGTTTTTGTGGAATATTTTTGAAACTAGAAAGATTCGGTAAAAATTATTTTGTAGTTACACTTCTCTCATTATTCCTCGTCCAACGAGTGCTCATTCTTCAAAATCGGTGACAAAACATTTTAATCGAAATGTCACAAAAGGGGCATTACTGCCTTTGCACTTTTTTCATTCAAAAATACATTGCCACCGATCTTGCCGAATGAGAGCTTATTTTAACGAGGAAATGTATACAAAGTGATGTGAAAAGGTATTTTGCTAAATAAATGCCCAGTTTTTAAAATAGAGAAAAAAGCTGCATAGGAAAGGCCACCTGAAATCAGGCCGCACACGAAAAGATTTTGTGGAATATTTTTGAAACTAGAAAGATTCGGTCAAAAATATTTTGCAGTTATACTTCTCTCATTATTGATCCTCCAACGAGTGCTCATTCTTCAAAATCGGTGACAGAAAAATTTAATCGAAATTTCACAAAAGGAGCATGCCTGCCTTTGCACTTTTTTCATTCATAAAATACGTTGTCACCGATCTTGCCGGTTGAGAGCTTATTTTAACGAGGAAAGGAATACAAAGCGATGTGAAAAGGAATTTTGCTAAAAAATGCCTAGTTTTTAAAATAGAGCAAAAAAACTGCATAGGAAAGTCCACCTGAAATCAGGCCGCACACGAAAAGTTTTTGTGGAATATTTTTGAAACTAGAAATATTCGGTCAAACATATTTTACAGTTATACTTCTCTCATTATTCCTCGTCCAACGAGTGCTCATTCGTCAAAATCGGTGACAAAACAGTTTAATCGAAATGTCACAAAAGAAGCATGGATTGGTTTTGCACTTTGTTCATTCATAAAATACATTGCCACCGAACTTGCCGATTGAGAGCTTATTTTAACGAGGAGAGGAATACAATTCGACGTGAAGAGGAATTTTGCTAAATAAATGTCTAGTTTTTAAAATCAAGCAAAAAATCTGCATAGGAAAGGCCACCTGAAATCAGGCCGCACTCGAAATTATTTTTGTGGCATATTTTTGAAACAAGCAAGATTCGGTCAAAAATATTTTGCATTTATATTTCTCTCATTATTCCGCGTCCAACGAGTGCTCACTCGCCAAAATCGGTGAAAAAAAATTTTATTCGAAATTTCACAAAAGGAGCATGACTGCCTTTGCACTTTTCTTATTCATAAAATACATTGTCACCGATCTTGCCGGTTGAGAGCTTATTTTAACGAGGAAAGGAATATAAAGCGATGTGAAAAGGAATTTTGCTAAATAAATGCCTAGTTTTTAAAATGGAGCAAAAAAACTGCATAGGAAATGCCACCTGAAATCAGGCCGCACATGAAAAGTTTTTGTGGAATATTTTTGAAACTAGAAAGATTCGGTCAAAAATATTTTGCAGTTATACTTCTCTCATTATTCCTGGCCAACGAGTGCTCTTTCGGCAAAATCGGTGACAAAACATTTTAATCGAAATTTCACAAAAGAAGCATGGACTGCTTTTGCACTTTGTTCATTCATAAAATACATTGCCACCGAACTTGCCGATTGAGAGCTTATTTTAACGAGGAAAGGAACACAAATCGACGTGAAGAGGAATTTTGCTAAATAAATGTCTAGTTTTTAAAATCAAGCAAAAAATCTGCATAGGAAAGGCCACATCAGGCCGCACTCGAAATGTTTTTGTGGCATATTTTTGAAACAAGCAAGATTCGGTCAAAAATATTTTGCATTTATATTTCTCTCATTATTCCGCGTCCAACGAGTGCTCACTCGCCAAAATCGGTGAAAAAAAATTTTATTCGAAATTTCACAAAAGGAGCATGACTGCCTTTGCACTTTTTTCATTCATAAAATACATTGTCACCGATCTTGCCGATTGAGAGCTTATTTTAACGAGGAAAGGAATACAAAGCGATGTGAAAAGGAATTTTGCTAAATAAATGCCTAGTTTTTAAAATAGAGCAAAAAAACTGCATAGGAAAGTCCACCTGAAATCAGTCCGCACACGAAAAGTTTTTGTGGAATATTTTTGAAACTAGAAAGATTCGGTAAAACATATTTTGCAGTTATACTTCTCTCATTATTCCTCGTCCAACGAGTGCTCATTCGTCAAAATCGGTAACAAAACAATTTAATCGAAATATCACAAAAAAGCATGGACTGCCTTTGCAATTTTTTCATTCATAAAATACATTGTCACCGAACTTGCCGATTGAGAGCTTATTTTAACGAGGAAAGGAATACAAAGCGGTATGAAAAGGAATTTTGCTAAATAAATGCCTAGTTTTTAAAATAGAGCAAAAAAACTGCATAGGAAGGTCCACTTGAAATCAGGCCGCACACGAAAAGTTTTTGTGGAATATTTTTGAAACTAGAAAGATTCGGTCAAACATATTTTGCAGTTATACTTCTCTCATTATTCCTCGTCCAACGAGTGCTCATTCGTCAAAATCGGTAACAAAACAATTTAATCGAAATATCAAAAAGAAGCATGGACTGCCTTTGCACTTTTTTCATTCATAAAATACATTGCCTCCGAACTTGCCGATTGAGAGCTTATTTTAACGAGGAAAGGAACACAAATCGACGTGAAGAGGAATTTTGCTAAATAAATGTCTAGTTTTTAAATTAAAGCAAAAAAACTGCATAGGAAAAGCCACCTGAAATCAGGCCGCACACGAAAAGTTTTTGTGGCATATTTTTGAAACAAGCAAGATTCGGTCAAAAATATTTTGCATTTATATTTCTCTCATTATTCCGCGTCCAACGAGTGCTCACCCGCCAAAATCGGTGAAAAAAAATTTTAATCGAAATTTCACAAAAGGAGCATGGACTGCCTTTGCACTTTTTTCATTCATAAAATACAATGTCACCGATCTTGCCGGTTGAGAGCTTATTTTAACGAGGAAAGGAATACAAAGCGATGTGAAAAGGAATTTTGCTAAATAAATGCCTAGTTTTTAAAATAGAGCAAAAAAACTGCATAGGAAAGTCCACCTGAAATCAGGCCGCACACGAAAAGTTTTTGTGGAATATTTTTGAAACTAGAAAGATTCGGTAAAACATATTTTGCAGTTATACTTCTCTCATTATTCCTCGTCCAACGAGTGCTCATTCGTCAAAATCGGTAACAAAACAATTTAATCGAAATATCACAAAAAAGCATGGACTGCCTTTGCAATTTTTTCATTCATAAAATACATTGTCACCGAACTTGCCGATTGAGAGCTTATTTTAACGAGGAAGGAATACAAAGCGGTATGAAAAGGAATTTTGCTAAATAAATGCCTAGTTTTTAAAATAGAGCAAAAAAGCTGCATAGGAGAGGCCACCTGAAATCAGGCCGCACACGAAAAGTTTTTGTGGAATATTTTTGAAACTAGAAACTTTCGGTCAAAAATATTTTGCAGTTATACTTCTCTCATTATTCCTGGTCCAACGAGTGCTCATTCGTCAAAATCGGTGACAAAACAGTTTAATCGAAATTTCACAAAAGAAGCATGGACTGCCTTTGCACTTTTTTCATTCATAAAATACATGGTCACCGATCTTGCCGATTGAGAGCTTATTTTAACGAGGAAAGGAATACAAAGCGATGTGAAACGAAATTTTGCTAAATAAATGCCTAGTTTTTAAAATAGAGCAAAAAAACTGCATAGGAAGGTCCACTTGAAATCAGGCCGCACACGAAAAGTTTTTGTGGAATATTTTTGAAACTAGAAAGATTCGGTCAAACATATTTTGCAGTTATACTTCTCTCATTATTCCTCGTCCAACGAGTGCTCATTCGTCAAAATCGGTAACAAAACAATTTAATCGAAATATCAAAAAAAAGCATGGACTGCCTTTGCACTTTTTTCATTCATAAAATACATTGTCACCGAACTTGCCGATTGAGAGCTTATTTTAACGAGGAAAGGAATACAAAGCGGTATGAAAAGGAATTTTGCTAAATAAATGCCTAGTTTTTAAAATAGAGCAAAAAAGCTGCATAGGAGAGGCCACCTGAAATCAGGCCGCACACGAAAAGTTTTTGTGGAATATTTTTGAAACTAGAAACTTTCGGTCTAAAATATTTTGCAGTTATACCTCTCATTATTCCTGGTCCAACGAGTGCTCATTCGTCAAAATCGGTGACAAAACAGTTTAATCGAAATTTCACAAAAGGAGCATGGACTGCCTTTTCACTTTTTTCATTCATAAAATACGTTGTCACCGATCTTGCCGATTGAGGGCTTATTTTAACGAGGAAAGGAATACAAAGCGATGTGAAAAGGAATTTTGCTAAATAAATGCCCGTTTTTAAAATAGAGCAAAATAACTGCATAGGAAAGGCCACCTGAAATCAGGCTGCACACGAAAAGTTTTTGTGGAATATTTTTGAAACTAGAAAGATTCGGGCAAAAATATTTTGCAGTTATACTTCTCTCATTATTCCTCCTCCAACGAGTGCTCATTCTTCAAAATAGGTGACAACACATTTTAATCGAAATTTCACAAAAGGAGCATGTCTGCCTTTGCTCTTTTTTCATTCAAAAATACATTGCCACCGATCTTGCCGATTGAGAGCTTATTTCAACGAGGAAATGAATACAAAGCCATGTGAAAAGGAATTTTGCTAAATAAATGCCTAGTTTTTAAAATAGAGCAAAAACACTCCATAGGAAAGGCCACCTGAAATCAGGCCGCACAAGAAAAGTTGTTGTGGAATATTTTTGAAACTAGAAAGATTCGGTCAGAAATATTTTGCAGTTATACTTCTCTCATTATTCCTGTTCCAACGAGTGCTCATTCGTCAAAATCGGTGACAAAACATTTTAATCGAAATTTCACAAAAGAAGCATGGACTGCCTTTGCACTTTTTTCATTCATAAAATACATTGTCACCGATCTTGCCGATTGAGAGCTTATTTTAACGAGGAAAGGAGTACAAAGCGGTATGAAAAGGAATTTTGCTAAATAAATGCCTAGTTTTTAAAATAGAGCAAAAAAGCTGCATAGGAGAGGCCACCTGAAATCAGGCCGCACACGAAAAGTTTTTGTGGAATATTTTTGAAACTAGAAATTTTCGGTCAAAAATATTTTGCAGTTATACTTCTCTCATTATTCCTGGTCCAACGAGTGCTCATTCGTCAAAATCGGTGACAAAACATTTTAATCGAAATTTCACAAAAGAAGCATGGACTGCCTTTGCACTTTTTTCATTCATAAAATACATTGTCACCGATCTTGCCGATTGAGAGCTTATTTTAACGAGGAAAGGAATACAAAGCGAAGTGAAAAGGAATTTTTCTAAATAAATGTCTGGTTTTTAAAATAGAGAAAAAAAACTGCATAGGAAAAGCCACCTGAAATCAGGCCGCACACGAAAAGTTTTTGTGGCATATTTTTGAAACAAGCAAGATTCGGTCAAAAATATTTTGCATTTATATTTCTCTCATTATTCCGCGTCCAACGAGTGCTCACTCGCCAAAATCGGTGAAAAAAAATTTTAATCGAAATTTCACAAAAGGAGCATGGACTGCCTTTGCACTTTTTTCATTCATAAAATACATTGTCCCCGATCTTGCCGGTTGAGAGCTTATTTTAACGAGGAAAGGAATACAAAGCGATGTGAAAAGGAATTTTGCTAAAAAATGCCTAGTTTTTAAAATAGAGCAAAAAAACTGCATAGGAAAGTCCACCTGAAATCAGGCCGCACACGAAAAGTTTTTGTGGAATATTTTTGAAACTAGAAATATTCGGTCAAACATATTTTACAGTTATACTTCTCTCATTATTCCTCGTCCAACGAGTGCTCATTCGTCAAAATCGGTGACAAAACAGTTTAATCGAAATGTCACAAAAGAAGCATGGATTGGTTTTGCACTTTGTTCATTCATAAAATACATTGCCACCGAACTTGCCGATTGAGAGCTTATTTTAACGAGGAGAGGAATACAATTCGACGTGAAGAGGAATTTTGCTAAATAAATGTCTAGTTTTTAAAATCAAGCAAAAAATCTGCATAGGAAAGGCCACCTGAAATCAGGCCGCACTCGAAATTATTTTTGTGGCATATTTTTGAAACAAGCAAGATTCGGTCAAAAATATTTTGCATTTATATTTCTCTCATTATTCCGCGTCCAACGAGTGCTCACTCGCCAAAATCGGTGAAAAAAAATTTTATTCGAAATTTCACAAAAGGAGCATGACTGCCTTTGCACTTTTCTTATTCATAAAATACATTGTCACCGATCTTGCCGGTTGAGAGCTTATTTTAACGAGGAAAGGAATATAAAGCGATGTGAAAAGGAATTTTGCTAAATAAATGCCTAGTTTTTAAAATGGAGCAAAAAAACTGCATAGGAAATGCCACCTGAAATCAGGCCGCACATGAAAAGTTTTTGTGGAATATTTTTGAAACTAGAAAGATTCGGTCAAAAATATTTTGCAGTTATACTTCTCTCATTATTCCTGGCCAACGAGTGCTCTTTCGGCAAAATCGGTGACAAAACATTTTAATCGAAATTTCACAAAAGAAGCATGGACTGCTTTTGCACTTTGTTCATTCATAAAATACATTGCCACCGAACTTGCCGATTGAGAGCTTATTTTAACGAGGAAAGGAACACAAATCGACGTGAAGAGGAATTTTGCTAAATAAATGTCTAGTTTTTAAAATCAAGCAAAAAATCTGCATAGGAAAGGCCACATCAGCCGCACTCGAAATGTTTTTTGTGGCATATTTTTGAAACAAGCAAGATTCGGTCAAAAATATTTTGCATTTATATTTCTCTCATTATTCCGCGTCCAACGAGTGCTCACTCGCCAAAATCGGTGAAAAAAAATTTTATTCGAAATTTCACAAAAGGAGCATGACTGCCTTTGCACTTTTTTCATTCATAAAATACATTGTCACCGATCTTGCCGATTGAGAGCTTATTTTAACGAGGAAAGGAATACAAAGCGATGTGAAAAGGAATTTTGCTAAATAAATGCCTAGTTTTTAAAATAGAGCAAAAAAACTGCATAGGAAAGTCCACCTGAAATCAGTCCGCACACGAAAAGTTTTTGTGGAATATTTTTGAAACTAGAAAGATTCGGTAAAACATATTTTGCAGTTATACTTCTCTCATTATTCCCTCGTCCAACGAGTGCTCATTCGTCAAAATCGGTAACAAAACAATTTAATCGAAATATCACAAAAAAGCATGGACTGCCTTTGCAATTTTTTCATTCATAAAATACATTGTCACCGAACTTGCCGATTGAGAGCTTATTTTAACGAGGAAAGGAATACAAAGCGGTATGAAAAGGAATTTTGCTAAATAAATGCCTAGTTTTTAAAATAGAGCAAAAAAACTGCATAGGAAGGTCCACTTGAAATCAGGCCGCACACGAAAAGTTTTTGTGGAATATTTTTGAAACTAGAAAGATTCGGTCAAACATATTTTGCAGTTATACTTCTCTCATTATTCCTCGTCCAACGAGTGCTCATTCGTCAAAATCGGTAACAAAACAATTTAATCGAAATATCAAAAAAAAAGCATGGACTGCCTTTGCACTTTTTTCATTCATAAAATACATTGCCTCCGAACTTGCCGATTGAGAGCTTATTTTAACGAGGAAAGGAACACAAATCGACGTGAAGAGGAATTTTGCTAAATAAATGTCTAGTTTTAAATTAAAGCAAAAAAACTGCATAGGAAAAGCCACCTGAAATCAGGCCGCACACGAAAAGTTTTTGTGGCATATTTTTGAAACAAGCAAGATTCGGTCAAAAATATTTTGCATTTATATTTCTCTCATTATTCCGCGTCCAACGAGTGCTCACCCCGCCAAAATCGGTGAAAAAAAATTTTAATCGAAATTTCACAAAAGGAGCATGGACTGCCTTTGCACTTTTTTCATTCATAAAATACAATGTCACCGATCTTGCCGGTTGAGAGCTTATTTTAACGAGGAAAGGAATACAAAGCGATGTGAAAAGGAATTTTGCTAAATAAATGCCTAGTTTTTAAAATAGAGCAAAAAAACTGCATAGGAAAGTCCACCTGAAATCAGGCCGCACACGAAAAGTTTTTGTGGAATATTTTTGAAACTAGAAAGATTCGGTAAAACATATTTTGCAGTTATACTTCTCTCATTATTCCTCGTCCAACGAGTGCTCATTCGTCAAAATCGGTAACAAAACAATTTAATCGAAATATCACAAAAAAGCATGGACTGCCTTTGCAATTTTTTCATTCATAAAATACATTGTCACCGAACTTGCCGATTGAGAGCTTATTTTAACGAGGAAGGAATACAAAGCGGTATGAAAAGGAATTTTGCTAAATAAATGCCTAGTTTTTAAAATAGAGCAAAAAAGCTGCATAGGAGAGGCCACCTGAAATCAGGCCGCACACGAAAAGTTTTTGTGGAATATTTTTGAAACTAGAAACTTTCGGTCAAAAATATTTTGCAGTTATACTTCTCTCATTATTCCTGGTCCAACGAGTGCTCATTCGTCAAAATCGGTGACAAAACAGTTTAATCGAAATTTCACAAAAGAAGCATGGACTGCCTTTGCACTTTTTTCATTCATAAAATACATGGTCACCGATCTTGCCGATTGAGAGCTTATTTTAACGAGGAAAGGAATACAAAGCGATGTGAAACGGAATTTTGCTAAATAAATGCCTAGTTTTTAAAATAGAGCAAAAAAACTGCATAGGAAGGTCCACTTGAAATCAGGCCGCACACGAAAAGTTTTTGTGGAATATTTTTGAAACTAGAAAGATTCGGTCAAACATATTTTGCAGTTATACTTCTCTCATTATTCCTCGTCCAACGAGTGCTCATTCGTCAAAATCGGTAACAAAACAATTTAATCGAAATATCAAAAAAAAGCATGGACTGCCTTTGCACTTTTTTCATTCATAAAATACATTGTCACCGAACTTGCCGATTGAGAGCTTATTTTAACGAGGAAAGGAATACAAAGCGGTATGAAAAGGAATTTTGCTAAATAAATGCCTAGTTTTTAAAATAGAGCAAAAAAGCTGCATAGGAGAGGCCACCTGAAATCAGGCCGCACACGAAAAGTTTTTGTGGAATATTTTTGAAACTAGAAACTTTCGGTCTAAAATATTTTGCAGTTATACCTCTCATTATTCCTGGTCCAACGAGTGCTCATTCGTCAAAATCGGTGACAAAACAGTTTAATCGAAATTTCACAAAAGGAGCATGGACTGCCTTTTCACTTTTTTCATTCATAAAATACGTTGTCACCGATCTTGCCGATTGAGGGCTTATTTTAACGAGGAAAGGAATACAAAGCGATGTGAAAAGGAATTTTGCTAAATAAATGCCCGTTTTTAAAATAGAGCAAAATAACTGCATAGGAAAGGCCACCTGAAATCAGGCTGCACACGAAAAGTTTTTGTGGAATATTTTTGAAACTAGAAAGATTCGGGCAAAAATATTTTGCAGTTATACTTCTCTCATTATTCCTCCTCCAACGAGTGCTCATTCTTCAAAATAGGTGACAACACATTTTAATCGAAATTTCACAAAAGGAGCATGTCTGCCTTTGCTCTTTTTTCATTCAAAAATACATTGCCACCGATCTTGCCGATTGAGAGCTTATTTCAACGAGGAAATGAATACAAAGCCATGTGAAAAGGAATTTTGCTAAATAAATGCCTAGTTTTTAAAATAGAGCAAAAACACTCCATAGGAAAGGCCACCTGAAATCAGGCCGCACAAGAAAAGTTGTTGTGGAATATTTTTGAAACTAGAAAGATTCGGTCAGAAATATTTTGCAGTTATACTTCTCTCATTATTCCTGTTCCAACGAGTGCTCATTCGTCAAAATCGGTGACAAAACATTTTAATCGAAATTTCACAAAAGAAGCATGGACTGCCTTTGCACTTTTTTCATTCATAAAATACATTGTCACCGATCTTGCCGATTGAGAGCTTATTTTAACGAGGAAAGGAGTACAAAGCGGTATGAAAAGGAATTTTGCTAAATAAATGCCTAGTTTTTAAAATAGAGCAAAAAAGCTGCATAGGAGAGGCCACCTGAAATCAGGCCGCACACGAAAAGTTTTTGTGGAATATTTTTGAAACTAGAAATTTTCGGTCAAAAATATTTTGCAGTTATACTTCTCTCATTATTCCTGGTCCAACGAGTGCTCATTCGTCAAAATCGGTGACAAAACATTTTAATCGAAATTTCACAAAAGAAGCATGGACTGCCTTTGCACTTTTTTCATTCATAAAATACATTGTCACCGATCTTGCCGATTGAGAGCTTATTTTAACGAGGAAAGGAATACAAAGCGAAGTGAAAAGGAATTTTTCTAAATAAATGTCTGGTTTTTAAAATAGAGAAAAAAAACTGCATAGGAAAAGCCACCTGAAATCAGGCCGCACACGAAAAGTTTTTGTGGCATATTTTTGAAACAAGCAAGATTCGGTCAAAAATATTTTGCATTTATATTTCTCTCATTATTCCGCGTCCAACGAGTGCTCACTCGCCAAAATCGGTGAAAAAAAATTTTAATCGAAATTTCACAAAAGGAGCATGGACTGCCTTTGCACTTTTTTCATTCATAAAATACATTGTCCCCGATCTTGCCGGTTGAGAGCTTATTTTAACGAGGAAAGGAATACAAAGCGATGTGAAAAGGAATTTTGCTAAATAAATGCCTAGTTTTTAAAATAGAGCAAAAAAACTGCATAGGAAAGTCCACCTGAAATCAGGCCGCACACGAAAAGTTTTTATGGAATATTTTTGAAACTAGAAACTTTCGGTCAAAAATATTTTGCAGTTATACTTCTCTCATTATTCCTGGTCCAACGAGTGCTCACTCGCCAAAATCGGTGAAAAAAAATTTTAATCGAAATTTCACAAAAGGAGCATGACTGCCTTTGCACTTTTTTCATTCATAAAATACATTGTCACCGATCTTGCCGGTTGAGAGCTTATTTTAACGAGGAAAAGAATACAAAGCGATGTGAAAAGGAATTTTGCTAAATAAATGCCTAGTTTTTAAAATAGAGCAAAAAAACTGCATAGGAAAGTCCACCTGAAATCAGGCCGCACACGAAAAGTTTTTGTGGAATATTTTTGAAACTAGAAAGATTCGGTAAAACATATTTTGCAGTTATACTTCTCTCATTATTCCTCGTCCAACGAGTGCTCATTCGTCAAAATCGGTAACAAAACAATTTAATCGAAATATCACAAAAAAGCATGGACTGCCTTTGCAATTTTTTCATTCATAAAATACATTGTCACCGATCTTGCCGATTGAGAGCTTATTTTAACGAGGAAAGGAATACAAAGCGAAGTGAAAAGGAATTTTTCTAAATAAATGTCTAGTTTTTAAAATAGAGAAAAAAAACTGCATAGGAAAGGCCACCTGAAATCAGGCCGCACTCGAAATGTTTTTGTGGCATATTTTTGAAACAAGCAAGATTCGGTCAAAAATATTTTGCATTTATATTTCTCTCATTATTCCGCGTCCAACGAGTGCTCACTCGCCAAAATCGGTGAAAAAAAATTTTAATCGAAATTTCACAAAAGGAGCATGGACTGCCTTTGCACTTTTTTCATTCATAAAATACATTGTCACCGATCTTGCCGATTGAGAGCTTATTTTAACGAGGAAAGGAATACAAAGCGATGTGAAACGGAATTTTGCTAAATAAATGCCTAGTTTTTAAAATAGAGCAAAAAAACTGCATAGGAAGGTCCACTTGAAATCAGGCCGCACACGAAAAGTTTTTGTGGAATATTTTTGAAACTAGAAAGATTCGGTCAAACATATTTTGCAGTTATACTTCTCTCATTATTCCTCGTCCAACGAGTGCTCATTCGTCAAAATCGGTAACAAAACAATTTAATCGAAATATCAAAAAAAAGCATGGACTGCCTTTGCACTTTTTTCATTCAAAAATACATTGCCACCGATCTTGCCGATTGAGAGCTTATTTCAACGAGGAAATGAATACAAAGCCAAGTGAAAAGGAATTTTGCTAAATAAATGCCTGGTTTTTAAAATAGAGCAAAAACACTGCATAGGAAAGGCCACCTGAAATCAGGCCGCACAAGAAAAGTTTTTGTGGAATATTTTTGAAACTAGAAAGATTCGGTCAGAAATATTTTGCATTTATATTTCTCTCATTATTCCGCGTCCAACGAGTGCTCACTCGCCAAAATCGGTGAAAAAAAATTTTAATCGAAATTTCACAAAAGGAGCATGGACTGCTTTTGCACTTTTTTCATTCATAAAATACATTGCCACCGATCTTGCCGGTTGAGAGCTTATTTTAACGAGGAAAGGAATACAAAGCGATGTAAAAAGGAATTTTGCTAAATAAATGCCTAGTTTTTAAAATAGAGCAAAAAAACTGCATAGGAAAGTCCACCTGAAATCAGGCCGCACACGAAAAGTTTTTGTGGAATATTTTTGAAACTAGAAAGATTCGGTAAAATATATTTTGCAGTTATACTTTTCTCATTATTCCTCTTCCAACGAGTGCTCATTCGTCAAAATCGGTAACAAAACAATTTAATCGAAATATCACAATAAAGCTTGGACTGCTTTTGCACTTTTTTCATTCATAAAATACATTGTCACCGAACTTGCCGATTGAGAGCTTATTTTAACGAGGAAAGGAATACAAAGCGGTATGAAAAAAAATTTTGCTAAATAAATGCCTAGTTTTTTAAATAGAGCAAAAACCTGCATAGGAAAGTCCACCTGAAATCAGGCGGCACAAAAAGTTTTTGTGGAATATTTTTGAAACTAGAAAGATTCGGTAAAACATATTTTGCAGTTATACTTCTCTCATTATTCCTCGTCCAACTTGTGCTCATTCGTCAAAATCGGTAACAAAACAATTTAATCGAAATATCACAAAAAAGCTTGGACTGCCTTTGCACTTTTTTCATTCATAAAATACATTCTCACCGAACTTGCCGATTGAGAGCTTATTTTAACGAGGAAAGGAATACAAATTGGTGTGAAGAGGAATTTTACTAAATAAATGTCTAGTTTTTAAAATAAAGCAAAAAAACTGCATACGAATGGCCACCTGAAATCAGGCCGCACAAGAAAAGTTTTTGTGGAATATTTTTGAAACTAGAAAGATTCGGTCAGAAATATTTGGCAGGTATACTTCTCTCATTATTCCTCGTACAACGAGTGCCCATTCTTCAAAATCGGTGACAAAACATTTTAATCGAAATTTCACAAAAGAAGCAGCATGGACTGCCTTTGCACTTTTTTCATTCATAAAATATATTGTCACCGATCTTGCCGATTGAGAGCTTATTTTAACGAGGAAAGGAAAACAAATCGGTGTGAAGAGGAATTTTGCTAAATAAATGTCTAGTTTTTAAAATAGGGCAAAAAAACTGCATAGGAAAGTCCACCTGAAATCAGGCCACACACGAAAAGTTTTTGTGGCATTTTTTTTGGAAAATGGAAAGATTCGGGCAAAAATATTTTGCATTTATATTTCTCTCATTATTCCGCGTCCAACGAGTGCTCACTCGTCAAAATCGGTGACAAAAAATTTTAATCGAAATTTCACAAATGGAGCATGGACTGCCTTTGCAGTTTTCTTATTCATAAAATACATTGTCACCGATCTTGCCGATTGAGAGCTTATTTTAACGAGGAAAGAAATACAAAGCGACGTGAAGAAGAATTTTGCTAAATAAATGTCTAGTTTTTAAAATAGGGCAAAAAAAAACTGAATAGGAAAAGCAACTTGAAATCAGGCCGAACACGAAAACATTTTGTGGGATATTTTTGAAACTAGCAAGATTCGGTCAAAAATATTTTGCAGTTATAGTTCTCTCATTATTCCTCCTCCAACGAGTGCTCATTCTTCAAAATAGGTGACAAAACAGTTTAATCGAAATTTCACAAAAGAAGCATGGACTGCCTTTGCACTTTTTTCATTCATAAAATACATTGTCACCGATCTTGCCGATTGAGAGCTTATTTTAACGAGGAAAGGAATACAAAGCGATGTGAAACGGAATTTTGCTAAATAAATGCCTAGTTTTTAAAATAGAGCAAAAAAACTGCATAGGAAAGTCCACCTGAAATCAGGCCACACACGAAAAGTTTTTGTGGAATATTTTTGAAACTAGAAAGATTCGGTCAAACATATTTTGCAGTTATACTTCTCTCATTATTCCTCGTCCAACGAGTGCTCATTCGTCAAAATCGGTGACAAAACAGTTTAATCGAAATTTCACAAAAGAAGTATGGACTGCCTTTGCACTTTTTTCATTCATAAAATACATTGTCACCGATCTTGCCGATTGAGAGCTTATTTTAACGAGGAAAGGAATACAAAGCGATGTGAAACGGAATTTTGCTAAATAAATGCCTAGTTTTTAAAATAGAGCAAAAAAACTGCATAGGAAAGTCCACCTGAAATCAGGCCGCACACGAAAAGTTTTTGTGGAATATTTTTGAAACTAGAAAGATTCGGTCAAACATATTTTGCAGTTATACTTCTCTTATTATTCCTCGTCCAACGAGTGCTCATTCGTCAAAATCGGTGACAAAACAGTTTAATCGAAATTTCACAAAAGAAGTATGGACAGCCTTTGCACTTTTTTCATTCATAAAATACATTGTCACCGATCTTGCCAATTGAGAGCTTATTTTAACGAGGAAAGGAATACAAAGCGATGTGAAACGGAATTTTGCTAAATATATGCCTAGTTTTTAAAATAGAGCAAAAAAACTTCATAGGAAAGTCCACCTGAAATCAGGCCGGACACGAAAAGTTTTTGTGGCATATTTTTGAAACTTACAAGATTCGGTCAAAAATATTTTGCATTTATATTTCTCTCATTATTCCTCGTCCAACGAGTGCTCATTCGTCAAAATCGGTGACAAAACAGTTTAATCGAAATTTCACAACAGAAGCATGGACTGCCTTTGCACTTTTTTCATTCATAAAATACATTGTCACCGATCTTACCGATTGAGAGCTTATTTTAACGAGGAAAGGAATACAAAGCGATATGAAAAGGAATTTTGCTAAATAAATGCCTAGTTTTTTAAATAGAGCAAAAAAACTGCATAGGAAAATCCACCTGAAATCAGGCCCACACGAAAAATTTTTGTGGAATATTTTTGAAACTAGAAAGATTCGGTCAATCATATTTAGCAGTTATACTTCTCTCATTATTCCTCGTCCAACGAGAGCTCATTCGTCAAAATCGGTGACAAAACAGTTTAATCGAAATTTCACAAAAGAAGCATGGACTGCCTTTGCACTTTTTTCATTCATAAAATACTTTGTCACCGATCTTGCCGATTGAGAGCTTATTTTAACGAGGAAAGGAATACAAAGCGATGTGAAACGGAATTTTGCTAAATAAATGCCTAGTTTTTAAAATAGAGCAAAAAAACTGCATAGGAAAGTCCACCTGAAATCAGGCCGCACACGAGAAGTGTTTGTGGAATATTTTTGAAACTAGAAAGATTCGGTCAAACATATTTTGCAGTTATACTTCTCTCATTATTCCTCGTCCAACGAGTGCTCATTCGTTAAAATCGGTGACAAAACAGTTTAATCGAAATTTCACAATAGAAGTATGGACTGCCTTTGCACTTTTTTCATTCATAAAATACATTGTCACCGATCTTGCCGATTGAGGGCTTATTTTAACGAGGAACGGAATACAAAGCGATGTGAAAAGGAATTTTGCTAAATAAATGCCTAGTTTTTTAAATAGAGCAAAAAAACTGCATAGGAAAATCCACCTGAAATCAGGCCGCACACGAAAAGTTTTTGTGGAATATTTTTGAAACTAGAAAGATTCGGTCAAACATATTTTGCAGTTATACTTCTCTCATTATTCCTCGTCCAACGAGTGCTCATTCGTCAAAATCGGTGACAAAACAGTTTAATCGAAATTTCACAAAAGAAGCATGGACTGCCTTTGCACTTTTTTCATTCATAAAATACATTGTCACCGATCTTGCCCATTGAGAGCTTATTTTAACGAGGAAAGGAATACAAAGCGATGTGAAACGGAATTTTGCTAAATATATGACTAGTTTTTAAAATAGAGCAAAAAAACTGCATAGGAAAGTCCACCTGAAATCAGGCCGGACACGAAAAGTTTTTGTGGCATATTTTTGAAACTTACAAGATTCGGTCAAAAATATTTTGCATTTATATTTCTATCATTATTCCGCGTCCAACGAGTGCTCATTCGTCAAAATCGGTGACAAAAAATTTTAATCGAAATTTCACAAAAGGAGCATGGACTGCCTTTGCAGTTTTCTTATTCATAAAATACGTTGTCACCGATCTTGCCGATTGAGAGCTTATTTTAACGAGGAAAGGAATACAAAGCGATATGAAAAGGAATTTTGCTAAATAAATGCCTAGTTTTTTAAATAGAGCAAAAAAACTGCATAGGAAAATCCACCTGAAATCAGGCCGCACACGAAAAATTTTTGTGGAATATTTTTGAAACTAGAAAGATTCGGTCAAACATATTTAGCAGTTATACTTCTCTCATTATTCCTCGTCCAACGAGAGCTCATTCGTCAAAATCGGTGACAAAACAGTTTAATCGAAATTTCACAAAAGAAGCATGGACTGCCTTTGCACTTTTTTCATTCATAAAATACATTGTCACCGATCTTGCCGATTGAGAGCTTATTTTAACGAGGAAAGGAATTCAAAGCGATGTGAAACGGAATTTTGCTAAATAAATGCCTAGTTTTTAAAATAGAGCAAAAAAACTGCATAGGAAAGTCCACCTGAAATCAGGCCGCACACGAAAAGTTTTTGTGGAATATTTTTGAAACTAGAAAGATTCGGTCAAACATATTTTGCAGTTATACTTCTCTCATTATTCCTCGTCCAACGAGTGCTCATTCGTCAAAATCGGTGACAAAACAGTTTAATCGAAATTTCACAAAAGAAGCATGGACTGCCTCTGCACTTTTTTCATTCATAAAATCCATTGTCACCAATCCTGCCGATTGAGAGCTTATTTTAACGAGGAAAGGAAGACAAAGCGATGTGAAACGGAATTTTGCTAAATAAATGCCTAGTTTTTAAAATAGAGCAAAAAAACTGCGTAGGAAAGTCCACCTGAAATCAGGCCGCACACGAAAAGTTTTTGTGGAATATTTTTGAAACTAGAAAGATTCGGTCAAACATATTTTGCAGTTATACTTCTCTCATTATTCCTCGTCCAACGAGTGCTCATTCGTCAAAATCGGTGACAAAACAGTTTAATCGAAATTTCACAAAAGAAGCATGGACTGCCTTTGCACTTTTTTCATTCATAAAATACATTGTCACCGATCTTGCCGATTGAGAGCTCATTTTAACGAGGAAAGGAATACAAAGCGATGTGAAACGGAATTTTGCTAAATAAATGCCTAGTTTTTAAAATAGAGCAAAAAAACTGCATAGTAAAGTCCACCTGAAATCAGGCCGCACACGAAAAGTTTTGTGGAATATTTTTGAAACTAGAAAGATTCGGTCAAACATATTTTGCAGTTATACTTCTCTCATTATTCCTCGTCCAACGAGTGCTCATTCGTCAAAATCGGTGACAAAACAGTTTAATCGAAATTTCACAAAAGAAGCAGCATGGACTGCCTTTGCACTTTTTTCATTCATAAAATACATTGTCACCGATCTTGCCGATTGAGAGCTTATTTTAAGGAGGAAAGGAATACAAATCGGTGTGAAGAGGAATTTTGCTAAATAAATGTCTAGTTTTTAAAATAAAGCAAAAAAAAACTGCATAGGAAAGGCCACCTGAAATCAGGCCGGACACGAAAAATTTTTGTGGCATATTTTTGAAACTAGCAAGATTCGGTCAAAATTATTTTGCATTTATATTTCTCTCATTATTCCGCGTCCAACGAGTGCTCACTCGTCAAAATCGGTGAAAAAAAATTTTAATCGAAATTTCACAAAAGGAGCATGGACTGCCTTTGCACTTTTCTTATTCATAAAATACGTTGTCACCGATCTTGCCGATTGAGAGCTTATTTTAACGAGGAACGGAATACAAAGCGATGTGAAAAGGAATTTTGCTAAATAAATGCCTAGTTTTTAAAATAGAGCAAAAAAACTGCATAGGAAAGTCCACCTGAAATCAGACCGCACACGAAAAGTTTTTGTAGAATATTTTTGAAACTAGAAAGATTCGGTCAAACATATTTTGCAGTTATACTTCTCTCATTATTCCTCGTCCAACGAGTGCTCATTCGTCAAAATCGGTGACAAAACAGTTTAATCGAAATTTCACAAAAGAAGCATGGACTGCCTTTGCACTTTTTTCATTCATAAAATACATTGTCACCGATCTTGCCGATTGAGAGCTCATTTTAACGAGGAAAGGAATATAAAGCGATGTGAAACGGAATTTTGCTAAATAAATGCCTAGTTTTTAAAATAGAGCAAAAAAACAGCATAAGAAAGTCCACCTGAAATCAGGCCGCACACGAAAAGTTTTTGTGGAATATTTTTGAAACTAGAAAGATTCGGTCAAACATATTTTGCAGTTATACTTCTCTCATTATTCCTCGTAAAACGAGTGCTCATTCGTCAAAATCGGTGACAAAACAGTTTAATCGAAATTTCACAAAAGAAGCATGGACTGCCTCTGCACTTTTTTCATTCATAAAATACATTGTCACCAATCTTGCCGACTGAGAGCTTATTTTAACGAGGAAAGGAATACAAAGCGATGTCAAACGGAATTTTGCTAAATAAATGCCTAGTTTTTAAAATAGAGCAAAAAAACTGCATAGAAAAGTCCACCTGAAATCAGGCCGCACACGAAAAGTTTTTGTGGAATATTTTTGAAACTAGAAAGATTCGATCAAACATATTTTGTAGTTATACTTCTCTCATTATTCCTCGTCCAACGAGTGCTCATTCGTCAAAATCGGTGACAAAACAGTTTAATCGAAATTTCACAAAAGGAGCATGGACTGCCTTTGCACTTTTCTTATTCATAAAATACGTAGTCGCCGATCTTGCCGATTGAGAGCTTATTTTAACGAGGAACGGAATACAAAGCGATGTGAAAAGGAATTTTGATAAATAAATGCCTAGTTTTTAAAATAGAGCAAAAAAACTGCATAGGAAAGTCCACCTGAAATCAGGCCGCACACGAAAAGTTTTTGTGGAATATTTTTGAAACTAGAAAGATTCGGTCAAACATATTTTGCAGTTATACTTCTCTCATTATTCCTCGTAAAACGAGTGCTCATTCGTCAAAATCGGTGACAAAACAGTTTAATCGAAATTTCACAAAAGAAGCATGGACTGCCTCTGCACTTTTTTCATTCATAAAATACATTGTCACCAATCTTGCCGACTGAGAGCTTATTTTAACGAGGAAAGGAATACAAAGCGATGTCAAACGGAATTTTGCTAAATAAATGCCTAGTTTTTAAAATAGAGCAAAAAAACTGCATAGAAAAGTCCACCTGAAATCAGGCCGCACACGAAAAGTTTTTGTGGAATATTTTTGAAACTAGAAAGATTCGATCAAACATATTTTGTAGTTATACTTCTCTCATTATTCCTCGTCCAACGAGTGCTCATTCGTCAAAATCGGTGACAAAACAGTTTAATCGAAATTTCACAAAAGGAGCATGGACTGACTTTGCACTTTTCTTATTCATAAAATACGTAGTCACCGATCTTGCCGATTGAGAGCTTATTTTAAGGAGGAAAGGAATACAAAGCGATGTGAAAAGGAATTTTGCTAAATAAATGCCTAGTTTTTAAAATAGAGCAAAAAAACTGCATAGGAAAGTCCACCTGAAATCAGGCCGCACACGAAAAGTTTTTGTGGAATATTTTTGAAACTAGAAAGATTCGGTCAAACATATTTTGCAGTTATACTTCTCTCATTATTCCTCGTCCAACGAGTGCTCATTCGTCAAAATCGGTGACAAAACAGTTTAATCGAAATTTCACAAAAGGAGCATGGACTGCCTTTGCACTTTTTTCATTCATAAAATACATTGTCACCGATCTTGCCGATTGAGAGCTTATTTTAACGAGGAAAGGAATACAAAGCGATGTGAAACGGAATTTTGATAAATAAATGCCTAGTTTTTAAAATAGAGCAAAAAAACTGCATAGGAAAGTCCACCTGAAATCAGGCCGCACACGAAAAGTTTTTGTGGAATATTTTTGAAACTAGAAAGATTCGGTCAAACATATTTTGCAGTTATACTTCTCTCATTATTCCTCGTCCAACGAGTGCTCATTCGTCAAAATCGGTGACAAAACATTTTAATCGAAATATCACAAAGGAGCAGCATGGGCTGCCTTTGCACTTTTTTCATTCATAAAATACATTGTCACCGATCTTGCCGATTGAGGGCTTATTTTAAGGAGCAAAGGAATACAAATCGGTGTGAAGAGGAATTTTGCTAAATAAATGTCTAGTTTTTAAAATAGAGCAAAATAACTGCATAGGAAAGGCCACCTAAAATCAGGCCGCACACGAAAAGGTTTTGTGGAATATTTTTGAAACTAGAAAGATTCGGTCAAAGATATTTTGCAGTTATACTTCTCTCATTATTCCTCGTCCAACGAGTGCTCATTCGTCAAAATCGGTGACAAAACAGTTTAATCGAAATTTCACAAAAGAAGCATGGACTGCCTTTGCACTTTTTTCATTCATAAAATACATTGTCACCGATCTTGCCGATTGAGAGCTCATTTTAACGAGGAAAGGAATACAAAGCGATGTGAAACGGAATTTTGCTAAATAAATGCCTAGTTTTTAAAATAGAGCAAAATAACTGCATAGGAAAGGCCACCTGAAATCAGGCCGCACACGAAAAGTTTTTGTGGAATATTTTTGAAACTAAAAAGATTCGGTCAAAGATATTTTGCAGTTATACTTCTCTCATTATTCCTCGTCCAACGAGTGCTCATTCGTCAAAATCGGTGACAAAACAGTTTAATCGAAATTTCACAAAAGAAGCATGGACTGACTTTGCACTTTTTTCATTCATAAAATACATTGTCACCGATCTTGCCGATTGAGAGCTTATTTTAACGAGGAAAGGAATACAAAGCGATGTGAAACGGAATTTTGCTAAATAAATGCCTAGTTTTTAAAATAGAGCAAAAAAACTGCATAGGAAATTCCACCTGAAATCAGGCCGCACACGAAAAGTTTTTGTGGAATATTTTTGAAACTAGAAAGATTCGGTCAAACATATTTTGCAGTTATACTTCTCTCATTATTCCTCGTCCAACGAGTGCTCATTCGTCAAAATCGGTGACAAAACAGTTTAATCGAAATTTCACAAAAGAAGCATGGACTGCCTTTGCACTTTTTTCATTCATAAAATACATTGTCACCGATCTTGCCGATTGAGAGCTTATTTTAACGAGGAAAGGAATACAAAGCGATGTGAAACGGAATTTTGATAAATAAATGCCTAGTTTTTAAAATAGAGCAAAAAAACTGCATAGGAAAGTCCACCTGAAATCAGGCCGCACACGAAAAGTTTTTGTGGAATATTTTTGAAACTAGAAAGATTCGGTCAAACATATTTTGCAGTTATACTTCTCTCATTATTCCTCGTCCAACGAATGCTCATTCGTCAAAATCGGTGACAAAACATTTTAATCGAAATTTCACAAAGGAGCAGCATGGGCTGCCTTTGCACTTTTTTCATTCATAAAATACATTGTCACCGATCTTGCCGATTGAGAGCTTATTTTAAGGAGGAAAGGAATACAAATCGGTGTGAAGAGGAATTTTGCTAAATAAATGTCTAGTTTTTAAAATAGAGCAAAATAACTGCATAGGAAAGGCCACCTGAAATCAGGCCGCACACGAAAAGGTTTTGTGGAATATTTTTGAAACTAGAAAGATTCGGTCAAAGATATTTTGCGGTTATACTTCTCTCATTATTCCTCGTCCAACGAGTGCTCATTCGTCAAAATCGGTGACAAAACAGTTTAATCGAAATTTCACAAAAGAAGCATGGACTGCCTTTGCACTTTTTTCATTCATAAAATACATTGTCACCGATCTTGCCGATTGAGAGCTCATTTTAACGAGGAAAGGAATACAAAGCGATGTGAAACGGAATTTTGCTAAATAAATGCCTAGTTTTTAAAATAGAGCAAAATAACTGCATAGGAAAGGCCACCTGAAATCAGGCCGCACACGAAAAGTTTTTGTGGAATATTTTTGAAACTAAAAAGATTCGGTCAAAGATATTTTGCAGTTATACTTCTCTCATTATTCCTCGTCCAACGAGTGCTCATTCGTCAAAATCGGTGACAAAACAGTTTAATCGAAATTTCACAAAAGAAGCATGGACTGACTTTGCACTTTTTTCATTCATAAAATATATTGTCACCGATCTTGCCGATTGAGAGCTTATTTTAACGAGGAAAGGAATACAAAGCGATGTGAAACGGAATTTTGCTAAATAAATGCCTAGTTTTTAAAATAGAGCAAAAAAACTGCATAGGAAATTCCACCTGAAATCAGGCCGCACACGAAAAGTTTTTGTGGAATATTTTTGAAAATAGAAAGATTCGGTCAAACATATTTTGCAGTTATACTTCTCTCATTGTTCCTCGTCCATCGAGTGCTCATTCGTCAAAATCGGTGACAAAACATTTTAATCGAAATTTCACAAAAGAAGCAGCATGGACTGCCTTTGCACTTTTTTCATTCATAAAATACATTGTTACCGATCTTGCCGATTGAGAGCTTATTTTAAGGAGGAAAGGAATACAAAGCGATGTGAAAAGGAATTTTGCTAAATAAATGCCTAGTTTTTAAAATAGAGCAAAAAAACTGCATAGGAAAGTCCACCTGAAATCAGGCCGCACACGAAAAGTTTTTGTGGAATATTTTTGAAACTAGAAAGATTCGGTCAAACATATTTTGCAGTTATACTTCTCTCATTATTCCTCGTCCAACGAGTGCTCATTCGTCAAAATCGGTGACAAAACAGTTTAATCGAAATTTCACAAAAGAAGCATGGACTGCCCTTGCACTTTTTTCATTCAAAAATACATTGGCACCAATCTTGCCGATTGAGAGCTTATTTTAACGAGGAAAGGAATACAAAGCGATGTGAAACGGAATTTTGCTAAATAAATGCCTAGTTTTTAAAATAGAGCAAAAAAACTGCATAGGAAAGTCCACCTGAAATCAGGCCGCACACGAAAAGTTTTTGTGGAATATTTTTGAAACTAGAAAGATTCGGGCAAACATATTTTGCAGTTATACTTCTCTCATTATTCCTCGTCCAACGAGTGCTCATTCGTCAAAATCGGTGACAAAACAGTTTAATCGAAATTTCACAAAAGAAGCAGCATGGACTGCCTTTGCACTTTTTTCATTCATAAAATACATTGTCACCGATCTTGCCGATTGAGAGCTCATTTTAACGAGGAAAGGAATACAAAGCGATGTGAAACGGAATTTTGCTAAATAAATGCCTAGTTTTTAAAATAGAGCAAAATAACTGGATAGGAAAGGCCACCTGAAATCAGGCCGCACACGAAAAGTTTTTGTGGAATATTTTTGAAACTAGAAAGATTCGGTCAAAGATATTTCGCATTTATACTTCTCTCATTACTCCTCGTCCAACGAGTGCTCATTCGTCAAAATCGGTGACAAAACAGTTTAATCGAAATTTCACAAAAGAAGCATGGACTGACTTTGCACTTTTTTCATTCATAAAATACATTGTCACCGATCTTTCCGATTGAGAGCTTATTTTAACGAGGAAAGGAATACAAAGCGATGTGAAACGGAATTTTGCTAAATAAATGCCTAGTTTTTAAAATAGAGCAAAATAACTGGATAGGAAAGGCCACCTGAAATCAGGCCGCACACGAAAAGTTTTTGTGGAATATTTTTGAAACTAGAAAGATTCGGTCAAACATATTTTGCAGTTATACTTCTCTCATTATTCCTCGTCCAACGAGTGCTCATTGATCAAAATCGGTGACAAAACAGTTTAATCGAAATTTCACAAAAGAAGCATGGACTGACTTTGCACTTTTTTCATTCATAAAATACATTGTCACCGATCTTGCCGATTGAGAGCTTATTTTAACGAGGAAAGGAATACAAAGCGATGTGAAACGGAATTTTGCTAAATAAATGCCTAGTTTTTAAAATAGAGCAAAAAAACTGCATAGGAAAGTCCACCTGAAATCAGGCCGCACACGAAAAGTTTTTGTGGAATATTTTTGAAACTAGAAAGATTCGGTCAAAGATATTTTGCAGTTATACTTCTCTCATTATTCCTCGTCCAACGAGTGCTCATTCGTCAAAATCGGTGACAAAACAGCTTAATCGAAATTTCACAAAAGAAGCATGGACTGCCTTTGCACTTTTTTCATTCATAAAATACATTGTCACAGATCTTGCCGATTGAGAGCTTATTTTAACGAGGAAAGGAATACAAAGCGATGTGAAACGGAATTTTGCTAAATAAATGCCTAGTTTTTAAAATAGAGCAAAAAAACTGCATAGGAAAGTCCACCTGAAATCAGGCCGCACACGAGAAGTTTTTGTGGAATATTTTTGAAACTAGAAAGATTCGGTCAAACATATTTTGCAGTTATACTTCTCTTATTATTCCTCGTCCAACGAGTGCTCATTCGTCAAAATCGGTGACAAAACAGTTTAATCGAAATTTCACAAAGGAAGCAGCATGGACTGCCTTTGCACTTTTTTCATTCATAAAATACATTGTTACCGATCTTGCCGATTGAGAGCTTATTTTAAGGAGGAGAGGAATACAAAGCGATGTGAAAAGGAATTTTGCTAAATAAATGCCTAGTTTTTAAAATAGAGCAAAAAAACTGCATAGGAAAGTCCACCTGAAATCAGGCCGCACACGAAAAGTTTTTGTGGAATATTTTTGAAACTAGAAAGATTCGGTCAAAGATATTTTGCAGTTATACTTCTATCATTATTCCTCGTCCAACGAGTGCTCATTCGTCAAAATCGGTGACAAAACAGTTTAATCGAAATTTCACAAAAGAAGCATGGACTGACTTTGCACTTTTTTCATTCATAAAATACATTGTCACCGATCTTTCCGATTGAGAGCTTATTTTAACGAGGAAAGGAATACAAAGCGATGTGAAACGGAATTTTGCTAAATAAATGCCTAGTTTTTAAAATAGAGCAAAAAAACTGCGTAGGAAAGTCCACCTGAAATCAGGCCGCACACGAAAAGTTTTTGTGGAATATTTTTGAAACTAGAAAGATTCGGTCAAAGATATTTTGCAGTTATACTTCTCTCATTATTCCTCGTCCAACGAGTGCTCATTCGTCAAAATCGGTGACAAAACAGTTTAATCGAAATTTCACAAAAGAAGCATGGACTGACTTTGCACTTTTTTCATTCATAAAATACATTGTCACCGATCTTTCCGATTGAGAGCTTATTTTAACGAGGAAAGGAATACAAAGCGATGTGAAACGGAATTTTGCTAAATAAATGCCTAGTTTTTAAAATAAAGCAAAAAAACTGCATAGGAAAGTCCACCTGAAATCAGGCCGCACACGAAAAGTTTTTGTGGAATATTTTTGAAACTAGAAAGATTCGGTCAAAGATATTTTGCAGTTATACTTCTCTCATTATTCCTCGTCCAACGAGTGCTCATTCGTCAAAATCGGTGACAAAACAGTTTAATCGAAATTTCACAAAAGAAGCATGGACTGACTTTGCACTTTTTTCATTCATAAAATACATTGTCACCGATCTTTCCGATTGAGAGCTTATTTTAACGAGGAAAGGAATACAAAGCGATGTGAAACGGAATTTTGCTAAATAAATGCCTAGTTTTTAAAATAGAGCAAAAAAACTGCATAGGAAAGTCCACCTGAAATCAGGCCGCACACGAAAAGTTTTTGTGGAATATTTTTGAAACTAGAAAGATTCGGTCAAACATATTTTGCAGTTATACTTCTCTCATTATTCCTCGTCCAACGAGTGCTCATTCGTCAAAATCGGTGACAAAACAGTTTAATCGAAATTTCACAAAAGAAGCATGGACTGACTTTGCACTTTTTTCATTCATAAAATACATTGTCACCGATCTTTCCGATTGAGAGCTTATTTTAACGAGGAAAGGAATACAAAGCGATGTGAAACGGAATTTTGCTAAATAAATGCCTAGTTTTTAAAATAGAGCAAAAAAACTGCATAGGAAAGTCCACCTGAAATCAGGCCGCACACGAAAAGTTTTTGTGGAATATTTTTGAAACTAGAAAGATTCGGTCAAACATATTTTGCAGTTATACTTCTCTTATTACTCCTCGTCCAACGAGTGCTCATTCGTCAAAATCGGTGACAAAACAGTTTAATCGAAATTTCACAAAAGAAGCAGCATGGACTGCCTTTGCACTTTTTTCATTCATAAAATACATTGTTACCGATCTTGCCGATTGAGAGCTTATTTTAAGGAGGAAAGGAATACAAAGCGATGTGAAAAGGAATTTTGCTAATAAATGCCTAGTTTTTAAAATAGAGCAAAAAAACTGCATAGGAAAGTCCACCTGAAATCAGGCCGCACACGAAAAGTTTTTGTGGAATATTTTTGAAACTAGAAAGATTCGGTCAAAGATATTTTGCAGTTATACTTCTCTCATTATTCCTCGTCCAACGAGTGCTCATTCGTCAAAATCGGTGACAAAACAGTTTAATCGAAATTTCACAAAAGAAGCATGGACTGACTTTGCACTTTTTTCATTCATAAAATACATTGTCACCGATCTTTCCGATTGAGAGCTTATTTTAACGAGGAAAGGAATACAAAGCGATGTGAAACGGAATTTTGCTAAATAAATGCCTAGTTTTTAAAATAGAGCAAAAAAACTGCATAGGAAAGTCCACCTGAAATCAGGCCGCACACGAAAAGTTTTTGTGGAATATTTTTGAAACTAGAAAGATTCGGTCAAAGATATTTTGCAGTTATACTTCTCTCATTATTCCTCGTCCAACGAGTGCTCATTCGTCAAAATCGGTGACAAAACAGTTTAATCGAAATTTCACAAAAGAAGCATGGACTGACTTTGCACTTTTTTCATTCATAAAATACATTGTCACCGATCTTTCCGATTGAGAGCTTATTTTAACGAGGAAAGGAATACAAAGCGATGTGAAACGGAATTTTGCTAAATAAATGCCTAGTTTTTAAAATAGAGCAAAAAAACTGCATAGGAAAGTCCACCTGAAATCAGGCCGCACACGAAAAGTTTTTGTGGAATATTTTTGAAACTAGAAAGATTCGGTCAAAGATATTTTGCAGTTATACTTCTCTCATTATTCCTCGTCCAACGAGTGCTCATTCGTCAAAATCGGTGACAAAACAGTTTAATCGAAATTTCACAAAAGAAGCATGGACTGACTTTGCACTTTTTTCATTCATAAAATACATTGTCACCGATCTTTCCGATTGAGAGCTTATTTTAACGAGGAAAGGAATACAAAGCGATGTGAAACGCAATTTTGCTAAATAAATGCCTAGTTTTTAAAATAGAGCAAAAAAACTGCATAGGAAAGTCCACCTGAAATCAGGCCGCACACGAAAAGTTTTTGTGGAATATTTTTGAAACTAGAAAGATTCGGTCAAAGATATTTTGCAGTTATACTTCTCTCATTATTCCTCGTCCAACGAGTGCTCATTCGTCAAAATCGGTGACAAAACAGTTTAATCGAAATTTCACAAAAGAAGCATGGACTGACTTTGCACTTTTTTCATTCATAAAATACATTGTCACCGATCTTTCCGATTGAGAGCTTATTTTAACGAGGAAAGGAATACAAAGCGATGTGAAACGGAATTTTGCTAAATAAATGCCTAGTTTTTAAAATAGAGCAAAAAAACTGCATAGGAAAGTCCACCTGAAATCAGGCCGCACACGAAAAGTTTTTGTGGAATATTTTTGAAACTAGAAAGATTCGGTCAAAGATATTTTGCAGTTATACTTCTCTCATTATTCCTCGTCCAACGAGTGCTCATTCGTCAAAATCGGTGACAAAACAGTTTAATCGAAATTTCACAAAAGAAGCATGGACTGACTTTGCACTTTTTTCATTCATAAAATACATTGTCACCGATCTTTCCGATTGAGAGCTTATTTTAACGAGGAAAGGAATACAAAGCGATGTGAAACGGAATTTTGCTAAATAAATGCCTAGTTTTTAAAATAGAGCAAAAAAACTGCATAGGAAAGTCCACCTGAAATCAGGCCGCACACGAAAAGTTTTTGTGGAATATTTTTGAAACTAGAAAGATTCGGTCAAACATATTTTGCAGTTATACTTCTCTCATTATTCCTCGTCCAACGAGTGCTCATTCGTCAAAATCGGTGACAAAACAGTTTAATCGAAATTTCACAAAAGAAGCATGGACTGACTTTGCACTTTTTTCATTCATAAAATACATTGTCACCGATCTTTCCGATTGAGAGCTTATTTTAACGAGGAAAGGAATACAAAGCGATGTGAAACGGAATTTTGCTAAATAAATGCCTAGTTTTTAAAATAGAGCAAAAAAACTGCATAGGAAAGTCCACCTGAAATCAGGCCGCACACGAAAAGTTTTTGTGGAATATTTTTGAAACTAGAAAGATTCGGTCAAACATATTTTGCAGTTATACTTCTCTCATTATTCCTCGTCCAACGAGTGCTCATTCGTCAAAATCGGTGACAAAACAGTTTAATCGAAATTTCACAAAAGAAGCATGGACTGACTTTGCACTTTTTTCATTCATAAAATACATTGTCACCGATTTTTCCGATTGAGAGCTTATTTTAACGAGGAAAGGAATACAAAGCGATGTGAAACGGAATTTTGCTAAATAAATGCCTAGTTTTTAAAATAGAGCAAAAAAACTGCATAGGAAAGTCCACCTGAAATCAGGCCGCACACGAAAAGTTTTTGTGGAATATTTTTGAAACTAGAAAGATTCGGTCAAACATATTTTGCAGTTATACTTCTCTCATTATTCCTCGTCCAACGAGTGCTCATTCGTCAAAATCGGTGACAAAACAGTTTAATCGAAATTTCACAAAAGAAGCAGCATGGACTGCCTTTGCACTTTTTTCATTCATAAAATACATTGTTACCGATCTTGCCGATTGAGAGCTTATTTTAAGGAGGAAAGGAATACAAAGCGATGTGAAAAGGAATTTTGCTAATAAATGCCTAGTTTTTAAAATAGAGCAAAAAAACTGCATAGGAAAGTCCACCTGAAATCAGGCCGCACACGAAAAGTTTTTGTGGAATATTTTTGAAACTAGAAAGATTCGGTCAAAGATATTTTGCAGTTATACTTCTCTCATTATTCCTCGTCCAAAGAGTGCTCATTCGTCAAAATCGGTGACAAAACAGTTTAATCGAAATTTCACAAAAGAAGCATGGACTGACTTTGCACTTTTTTCATTCATAAAATACATTGTCACCGATCTTTCCGATTGAGAGCTTATTTTAACGAGGAAAGGAATACAAAGCGATGTGAAACGGAATTTTGCTAAATAAATGCCTAGTTTTTAAAATAGAGCAAAAAAACTGCGTAGGAAAGTCCACCTGAAATCAGGCCGCACACGAAAAGTTTTTGTGGAATATTTTTGAAACTAGAAAGATTCGGTCAAAGATATTTTGCAGTTATACTTCTCTCATTATTCCTCGTCCAACGAGTGCTCATTCGTCAAAATCGGTGACAAAACAGTTTAATCGAAATTTCACAAAAGAAGCATGGACTGACTTTGCACTTTTTTCATTCATAAAATACATTGTCACCGATCTTTCCGATTGAGAGCTTATTTTAACGAGGAAAGGAATACAAAGCGATGTGAAACGGAATTTTGCTAAATAAATGCCTAGTTTTTAAAATAGAGCAAAAAAACTGCATAGGAAAGTCCACCTGAAATCAGGCCGCACACGAAAAGTTTTTGTGGAATATTTTTGAAACTAGAAAGATTCGGTCAAAGATATTTTGCAGTTATACTTCTCTCATTATTCCTCGTCCAACGAGTGCTCATTCGTCAAAATCGGTGACAAAACAGTTTAATCGAAATTTCACAAAAGAAGCATGGACTGACTTTGCACTTTTTTCATTCATAAAATACATTGTCACCGATCTTTCCGATTGAGAGCTTATTTTAACGAGGAAAGGAATACAAAGCGATGTGAAACGGAATTTTGCTAAATAAATGCCTAGTTTTTAAAATAGAGCAAAAAAACTGCATAGGAAAGTCCACCTGAAATCAGGCCGCACACGAAAAGTTTTTGTGGAATATTTTTGAAACTAGAAAGATTCGGTCAAACATATTTTGCAGTTATACTTCTCTTATTACTCCTCGTCCAACGAGTGCTCATTCGTCAAAATCGGTGACAAAACAGTTTAATCGAAATTTCACAAAAGAAGCAGCATGGACTGCCTTTGCACTTTTTTCATTCATAAAATACATTGTTACCGATCTTGCCGATTGAGAGCTTATTTTAAGGAGGAAAGGAATACAAAGCGATGTGAAAAGGAATTTTGCTAATAAATGCCTAGTTTTTAAAATAGAGCAAAAAAACTGCATAGGAAAGTCCACCTGAAATCAGGCCGCACACGAAAAGTTTTTGTGGAATATTTTTGAAACTAGAAAGATTCGGTCAAAGATATTTTGCAGTTATACTTCTCTCATTATTCCTCGTCCAACGAGTGCTCATTCGTCAAAATCGGTGACAAAACAGTTTAATCGAAATTTCACAAAAGAAGCATGGACTGACTTTGCACTTTTTTCATTCATAAAATACATTGTCACCGATCTTTCCGATTGAGAGCTTATTTTAACGAGGAAAGGAATACAAAGCGATGTGAAACGGAATTTTGCTAAATAAATGCCTAGTTTTTAAAATAGAGCAAAAAAACTGCATAGGAAAGTCCACCTGAAATCAGGCCGCACACGAAAAGTTTTTGTGGAATATTTTTGAAACTAGAAAGATTCGGTCAAAGATATTTTGCAGTTATACTTCTCTCATTATTCCTCGTCCAACGAGTGCTCATTCGTCAAAATCGGTGACAAAACAGTTTAATCGAAATTTCACAAAAGAAGCATGGACTGACTTTGCACTTTTTTCATTCATAAAATACATTGTCACCGATCTTTCCGATTGAGAGCTTATTTTAACGAGGAAAGGAATACAAAGCGATGTGAAACGGAATTTTGCTAAATAAATGCCTAGTTTTTAAAATAGAGCAAAAAAACTGCATAGGAAAGTCCACCTGAAATCAGGCCGCACACGAAAAGTTTTTGTGGAATATTTTTGAAACTAGAAAGATTCGGTCAAAGATATTTTGCAGTTATACTTCTCTCATTATTCCTCGTCCAACGAGTGCTCATTCGTCAAAATCGGTGACAAAACAGTTTAATCGAAATTTCACAAAAGAAGCATGGACTGACTTTGCACTTTTTTCATTCATAAAATACATTGTCACCGATCTTTCCGATTGAGAGCTTATTTTAACGAGGAAAGGAATACAAAGCGATGTGAAACGCAATTTTGCTAAATAAATGCCTAGTTTTTAAAATAGAGCAAAAAAACTGCATAGGAAAGTCCACCTGAAATCAGGCCGCACACGAAAAGTTTTTGTGGAATATTTTTGAAACTAGAAAGATTCGGTCAAAGATATTTTGCAGTTATACTTCTCTCATTATTCCTCGTCCAACGAGTGCTCATTCGTCAAAATCGGTGACAAAACAGTTTAATCGAAATTTCACAAAAGAAGCATGGACTGACTTTGCACTTTTTTCATTCATAAAATACATTGTCACCGATCTTTCCGATTGAGAGCTTATTTTAACGAGGAAAGGAATACAAAGCGATGTGAAACGGAATTTTGCTAAATAAATGCCTAGTTTTTAAAATAGAGCAAAAAAACTGCATAGGAAAGTCCACCTGAAATCAGGCCGCACACGAAAAGTTTTTGTGGAATATTTTTGAAACTAGAAAGATTCGGTCAAAGATATTTTGCAGTTATACTTCTCTCATTATTCCTCGTCCAACGAGTGCTCATTCGTCAAAATCGGTGACAAAACAGTTTAATCGAAATTTCACAAAAGAAGCATGGACTGACTTTGCACTTTTTTCATTCATAAAATACATTGTCACCGATCTTTCCGATTGAGAGCTTATTTTAACGAGGAAAGGAATACAAAGCGATGTGAAACGGAATTTTGCTAAATAAATGCCTAGTTTTTAAAATAGAGCAAAAAAACTGCATAGGAAAGTCCACCTGAAATCAGGCCGCACACGAAAAGTTTTTGTGGAATATTTTTGAAACTAGAAAGATTCGGTCAAACATATTTTGCAGTTATACTTCTCTCATTATTCCTCGTCCAACGAGTGCTCATTCGTCAAAATCGGTGACAAAACAGTTTAATCGAAATTTCACAAAAGAAGCATGGACTGACTTTGCACTTTTTTCATTCATAAAATACATTGTCACCGATCTTTCCGATTGAGAGCTTATTTTAACGAGGAAAGGAATACAAAGCGATGTGAAACGGAATTTTGCTAAATAAATGCCTAGTTTTTAAAATAGAGCAAAAAAACTGCATAGGAAAGTCCACCTGAAATCAGGCCGCACACGAAAAGTTTTTGTGGAATATTTTTGAAACTAGAAAGATTCGGTCAAACATATTTTGCAGTTATACTTCTCTCATTATTCCTCGTCCAACGAGTGCTCATTCGTCAAAATCGGTGACAAAACAGTTTAATCGAAATTTCACAAAAGAAGCATGGACTGACTTTGCACTTTTTTCATTCATAAAATACATTGTCACCGATTTTTCCGATTGAGAGCTTATTTTAACGAGGAAAGGAATACAAAGCGATGTGAAACGGAATTTTGCTAAATAAATGCCTAGTTTTTAAAATAGAGCAAAAAAACTGCATAGGAAAGTCCACCTGAAATCAGGCCGCACACGAAAAGTTTTTGTGGAATATTTTTGAAACTAGAAAGATTCGGTCAAACATATTTTGCAGTTATACTTCTCTCATTATTCCTCGTCCAACGAGTGCTCATTCGTCAAAATCGGTGACAAAACAGTTTAATCGAAATTTCACAAAAGAAGCAGCATGGACTGCCTTTGCACTTTTTTCATTCATAAAATACATTGTTACCGATCTTGCCGATTGAGAGCTTATTTTAAGGAGGAAAGGAATACAAAGCGATGTGAAAAGGAATTTTGCTAATAAATGCCTAGTTTTTAAAATAGAGCAAAAAAACTGCATAGGAAAGTCCACCTGAAATCAGGCCGCACACGAAAAGTTTTTGTGGAATATTTTTGAAACTAGAAAGATTCGGTCAAAGATATTTTGCAGTTATACTTCTCTCATTATTCCTCGTCCAAAGAGTGCTCATTCGTCAAAATCGGTGACAAAACAGTTTAATCGAAATTTCACAAAAGAAGCATGGACTGACTTTGCACTTTTTTCATTCATAAAATACATTGTCACCGATCTTTCCGATTGAGAGCTTATTTTAACGAGGAAAGGAATACAAAGCGATGTGAAACGGAATTTTGCTAAATAAATGCCTAGTTTTTAAAATAGAGCAAAAAAACTGCATAGGAAAGTCCACCTGAAATCAGGCCGCACACGAAAAGTTTTTGTGGAATATTTTTGAAACTAGAAAGATTCGGTCAAACATATTTTGCAGTTATACTTCTCTCATTATTCCTCGTCCAACGAGTGCTCATTCGTCAAAATCGGTGACAAAACAGTTTAATCGAAATTTCACAAAAGAAGCATGGACTGACTTTGCACTTTTTTCATTCATAAAATACATTGTCACCGATTTTTCCGATTGAGAGCTTATTTTAACGAGGAAAGGAATACAAAGCGATGTGAAACGGAATTTTGCTAAATAAATGCCTAGTTTTTAAAATAGAGCAAAAAAACTGCATAGGAAAGTCCACCTGAAATCAGGCCGCACACGAAAAGTTTTTGTGGAATATTTTTGAAACTAGAAAGATTCGGTCAAACATATTTTGCAGTTATACTTCTCTCATTATTCCTCGTCCAAGGAGTGCTCATTCGTCAAAATCGGTGACAAAACAGTTTAATCGAAATTTCACAAACGAAGCATGGACTGACTTTGCACTTTTTTCATTCATAAAATACATTGTCACCGATCTTTCCGATTGAGAGCTTATTTTAACGAGGAAAGGAATACAAAGCGATGTGAAACGGAATTTTGGTAAATAAATGCCTAGTTTTTAAAATAGAGCAAAAAAACTGCATAGGAAAGTCCACCTGAAATCAGGCCGCACACGAAAAGTTTTTGTGGAATATTTTTGAAACTAGAAAGATTCGGTCAAAGATATTTTGCAGTTATACTTCTCTCATTATTCCTCGTCCAACGAGTGCTCATTCGTCAAAATCGGTGACAAAACAGTTTAATCGAAATTTCACAAAAGAAGCATGGACTGACTTTGCACTTTTTTCATTCATAAAATACATTGTCACCGATCTTTCCGATTGAGAGCTTATTTTAACGAGGAAAGGAATACAAAGCGATGTGAAACGGAATTTTGCTAAATAAATGCCTAGTTTTTAAAATAGAGCAAAAAAACTGCATAGGAAAGTCCACCTGAAATCAGGCCGCACACGAAAAGTTTTTGTGGAATATTTTTGAAACTAGAAAGATTCGGTCAAAGATATTTTGCAGTTATACTTCTCTCATTATTCCTCGTCCAACGAGTGCTCATTCGTCAAAATCGGTGACAAAACAGTTTAATCGAAATTTCACAAAAGAAGCATGGACTGACTTTGCACTTTTTTCATTCATAAAATACATTGTCACCGATCTTTCCGATTGAGAGCTTATTTTAACGAGGAAAGGAATACAAAGCGATGTGAAACGGAATTTTGCTAAATAAATGCCTAGTTTTTAAAATAGAGCAAAAAAACTGCATAGGAAAGTCCACCTGAAATCAGGCCGCACACGAAAAGTTTTTGTGGAATATTTTTGAAACTAGAAAGATTCGGTCAAACATATTTTGCAGTTATACTTCTCTCATTATTCCTCGTCCAACGAGTGCTCATTCGTCAAAATCGGTGACAAAACAGTTTAATCGAAATTTCACAAAAGAAGCATGGACTGACTTTGCACTTTTTTCATTCATAAAATACATTGTCACCGATCTTTCCGATTGAGAGCTTATTTTAACGAGGAAAGGAATACAAAGCGATGTGAAACGGAATTTTGCTAAATAAATGCCTAGTTTTTAAAATAGAGCAAAAAAACTGCATAGGAAAGTCCACCTGAAATCAGGCCGCACACGAAAAGTTTTTGTGGAATATTTTTGAAACTAGAAAGATTCGGTCAAACATATTTTGCATTTATACTTCTCTTATTACTCCTCGTCCAACGAGTGCTCATTCGTCAAAATCGGTGACAAAACAGTTTAATCGAAATTTCACAAAAGAAGCAGCATGGACTGCCTTTGCACTTTTTTCATTCATAAAATACATTGTTACCGATCTTGCCGATTGAGAGCTTATTTTAAGGAGGAAAGGAATACAAAGCGATGTGAAAAGGAATTTTGCTAATAAATGCCTAGTTTTTAAAATAGAGCAAAAAAACTGCATAGGAAAGTCCACCTGAAATCAGGCCGCACACGAAAAGTTTTTGTGGAATATTTTTGAAACTAGAAAGATTCGGTCAAAGATATTTTGCAGTTATACTTCTCTCATTATTCCTCGTCCAAAGAGTGCTCATTCGTCAAAATCGGTGACAAAACAGTTTAATCGAAATTTCACAAAAGAAGCATGGACTGACTTTGCACTTTTTTCATTCATAAAATACATTGTCAACGATCTTTCCGATTGAGAGCTTATTTTAACGAGGAAAGGAATACAAAGCGATGTGAAACGGAATTTTGCTAAATAAATGCCTAGTTTTTAAAATAGAGCAAAAAAACTGCATAGGAAAGTCCACCTGAAATCAGGCCGCACACGAAAAGTTTTTGTGGAATATTTTTGAAACTAGAAAGATTCGGTCAAACATATTTTGCAGTTATACTTCTCTCATTATTCCTCGTCCAACGAGTGCTCATTCGTCAAAATCGGTGACAAAACAGTTTAATCGAAATTTCACAAAAGAAGCATGGACTGACTTTGCACTTTTTTCATTCATAAAATACATTGTCACCGATTTTTCCGATTGAGAGCTTATTTTAACGAGGAAAGGAATACAAAGCGATGTGAAACGGAATTTTGCTAAATAAATGCCTAGTTTTTAAAATAGAGCAAAAAAACTGCATAGGAAAGTCCACCTGAAATCAGGCCGCACACGAAAAGTTTTTGTGGAATATTTTTGAAACTAGAAAGATTCGGTCAAACATATTTTGCAGTTATACTTCTCTCATTATTCCTCGTCCAAGGAGTGCTCATTCGTCAAAATCGGTGACAAAACAGTTTAATCGAAATTTCACAAACGAAGCATGGACTGACTTTGCACTTTTTTCATTCATAAAATACATTGTCACCGATCTTTCCGATTGAGAGCTTATTTTAACGAGGAAAGGAATACAAAGCGATGTGAAACGGAATTTTGGTAAATAAATGCCTAGTTTTTAAAATAGAGCAAAAAAACTGCATAGGAAAGTCCACCTGAAATCAGGCCGCACACGAAAAGTTTTTGTGGAATATTTTTGAAACTAGAAAGATTCGGTCAAACATATTTTGCAGTTATACTTCTCTCATTATTCCTCGTCCAACGAGTGCTCATTCGTCAAAATCGGTGACAAAACAGTTTAATCGAAATTTCACAAAGGAAGCATGGACTGACTTTGCACTTTTTTCATTCATAAAATACATTGTCACCGATCTTTCCGATTGAGAGCTTATTTAAACGAGGAAAGGAATACAAAGCGATGTGAAACGCAATTTTGCTAAATAAATGCCTAGTTTTTAAAATAGAGCAAAAAAACTGCATAGGAAAGTCCACCTGAAATCAGGCCGCACACGAAAAGTTTTTGTGGAATATTTTTGAAACTAGAAAGATTCGGTCAAAGATATTTTGCAGTTATACTTCTCTCATTATTCCTCGTCCAACGAGTGCTCATTCGTCAAAATCGGTGACAAAACAGTTTAATCGAAATTTCACAAAAGAAGCATGGACTGACTTTGCACTTTTTTCATTCATAAAATACATTGTCACCGATCTTTCCGATTGAGAGCTTATTTTAACGAGGAAAGGAATACAAAGCGATGTGAAACGGAATTTTGCTAAATAAATGCCTAGTTTTTAAAATAGAGCAAAAAAACTGCATAGGAAAGTCCACCTGAAATCAGGCCGCACACGAAAAGTTTTTGTGGAATATTTTTGAAACTAGAAAGATTCGGTCAAACATATTTTGCAGTTATACTTCTCTCATTATTCCTCGTCCAACGAGTGCTCATTCGTCAAAATCGGTGACAAAACAGTTTAATCGAAATTTCACAAAAGAAGCATGGACTGACTTTGCACTTTTTCATTCATAAAATACATTGTCACCGATCTTTCCGATTGAGAGCTTATTTTAACGAGGAAAGGAATACAAAGCGATGTGAAACAGAATTTTGCTAAATAAATGCCTAGTTTTTAAAATAGAGCAAAAAAACTGCATAGGAAAGTCCACCTGAAATCAGGCCGCACACGAAAAGTTTTTGTGGAATATTTTTGAAACTAGAAAGATTCGGTCAAAGATATTTTGCAGTTATACTTCTCTCATTATTCCTCGTCCAACGAGTGCTCATTCGTCAAAATCGGTGACAAAAACAGTTTAATCGAAATTTCACAAAAGAAGCATGGACTGACTTTGCACTTTTTTCATTCATAAAATACATTGTCACCGATCTTTCCGATTGAGAGCTTATTTTAACGAGGAAAGGAATACAAAGCGATGTGAAAAGGAATTTTGCTAAATAAATGCCTAGTTTTTAAAATAGAGCAAAAAAACTGCATAGGAAAGTCCACCTGAAATCAGGCCGCACACGAAAAGTTTTTGTGGAATATTTTTGAAACTAGAAGATTCGGTCAAAGATATTTTGCAGTTATACTTCTCTCATTATTCCTCGTCCAACGAGTGCTCATTCGTCAAAATCGGTGACAAAACAGTTTAATCGAAATTTCACAAAGAAGCATGGACTGACTTTGCACTTTTTTCATTCATAAAATACATTGTCACCGATCTTTCCGATTGAGAGCTTATTTTAACGAGGAAAGGAATACAAAGCGATGTGAAACGGAATTTTGCTAAATAAATGCTTAGTTTTTTAAAATAGAGCAAAAAAACTGCATAGGAAAGTCCACCTGAAATCAGGCCGCACACGAAAAGTTTTTGTGGAATATTTTTGAAACTAGAAAGATTCGGTCAAACATATTTTGCAGTTATACTTCTCTCATTATTCCTCGTCCAACGAGTGCTCATTCGTCAAAATCGGTGACAAAACAGTTTAATCGAAATTGCACAAAAGAAGCATGGACTGACTTTGCACTTTTTTCATTCATAAAATACATTGTCACCGATCTTGCCGATTGAGAGCTTATTTTAACGAGGAAAGGAATACAAAGCGATGTGAAACGGAATTTTGCTAAATAAATGCCTAGTTTTTAAAATAGAGCAAAAAAACTGCATAGGAAAGTCCACCTGAAATCAGGCCGCACACGAGAAGTTTTTGTGGAATATTTTTGAAACTAGAAAGATTCGGTCAAACATATTTTGCAGTTATACTTCTCTCATTATTCTCGTCCAACGAGTGCTCATTCGTCAAAATCGGTGACAAAACAGCTTAATCGAAATTTAACAAAAGAAGCATGGACTGCCTTTGCACTTTTTTCATTCATAAAATACATTGTCACAGATCTTGCCGATTGAGAGCTTATTTTAACGAGGAAAGGAATACAAAGCGATGTGAAACGGAATTTTGCTAAATAAATGCCTAGTTTTTAAAATAGAGCAAAAAAACTGCATAGGAAAGTCCACCTGAAATCAGGCCGCACACGAAAAGTTTTTGTGGAATATTTTTGAAACTAGAAAGATTCGGTCAAACATATTTTGCAGTTATACTTCTCTTATTATTCCTCGTCCAACGAGTGCTCATTCGTCAAAATCGGTGACAAAACAGTTTAATCGAAATTTCACAAAAGAAGCAGCATGGACTGCCTTTGCACTTTTTTCATTCATAAAATACATTGTTACCGATCTTGCCGATTGAGAGCTTATTTTAGGAGGAAAGGAATACAAAGCGATGTGAAAAGGAATTTTGCTAAATAAATGCCTAGTTTTTAAAATAGAGCAAAAGGAAGTGCATAGGAAAGTCCATCTGAAATCAGGCCGCACACGAGAAGTTTTTCTGGAATATTTTTGAAACTAGAAAGATTCGGTCAAACATATTTTGCAGTTATACTTCTCTCATTGTTCCTCGTCCAACGAGTGCTCATTCGTCAAAATCGGTGACAAAACATTTTAATCGAAATTTCACAAAAGAAGCAGCATGGACTGCCTTTGCACTTTTTTCATTCATAAAATACATTGTTACCGATCTTGCCGATTGAGAGCTTATTTTAAGGAGGAAAGGAATACAAAGCGATGTGAAAAGGAATTTTGCTAAATAAATGCCTAGTTTTTAAAATAGAGCAAAAAAACTGCATAAGAAAGTCCACCTGAAATCAGGCCGCACACGAAAAGTTTTTGTGAATATTTTTGAAACTAGAAAGATTCGGTCAAACATATTTTGCAGTTATACTTCTCTCATTATTCCTCGTCCAACGAGTGCTCATTCGTCAAAATCGGTGACAAAACAGTTTAATCGAAATTTCACAAAAGAAGCATGGGACTGCCTTTGCACTTTTTTCAATCATAAAATACATTGGCACCAACCTTGCCGATTGAGAGCTTATTTTAACGAGGAAAGGAATACAAAGCGATGTGAAAAGGAATTTTGCTAAATAAATGCCTAGTTTTTAAAATAGAGCAAAAAAACTGCATAGGAAAGTCCACCTGAAATCAGGCCGCACACGAAAAGTTTTTGTGGAATATTTTTGAAACTAGAAAGATTCGGTCAAACATATTTTGCGGTTATACTTCTCTCATTATTCCTCGTCCCAACGAGTGCTCATTCGTCAAAATCGGTGACAAAAACAGTTTATTCGAAATTTCACAAAAGAAGCATGGACTGCCTTTGCACTTTTTCATTCATAAAATACATTGTCACCGATCTTGCCGATTGAGAGCTCATTTTAACGAGGAAAGGAATACAAAGCGATGTGAAGCGGAATTTTGCTAAATAAATGCCTAGTTTTTAAAATAGAGCAAAATAACTGGATAGGAAAGGCCACCTGAAATCAGGCCGCACACGAAAAGTTTTTGTGGAATATTTTTGAAACTAGAAAGATTCGGTCAAAGATATTTTGCAGTTATACTTCTGTCATTATTCCTCGTCCAACGAGTGCTCATTCGTCAAAATCGGTGACAAAACAGTTTAATCGAAATTTCACAAAAGAAGCATGGACTGACTTTGCACTTTTTTCATTCATAAAATACATTGTCACCGATCTTTCCGATTGAGAGCTTATTTTAACGAGGAAAGGAATACAAAGCGATGTGAAACGGTATTTTGCTAAATAAATGCCTAGTTTTTAAAATAGAGCAAAAAAACTGCATAGGAAAGTCCACCTGAAATCAGGCCGCACACGAAAAGTTTTTGTGGAATATTTTTGAAACTAGAAAGATTCGGTCAAACATATTTTGCAGTTATACTTCTCTCATTATTCCTCGTCCAACGAGTGCTCATTCGTCAAAATCGGTGACAAAACAGTTTAATCGAAATTTCACAAAAGAAGCATGGACTGACTTTGCACTTTTTTCATTCATAAAATACATTGTCACCGATCTTGCCGATTGAGAGCTTATTTTAACGAGGAAAGGAATACAAAGCGATGTGAAACGGAATTTTGCTAAATAAATGCCTAGTTTTTAAAATAGAGAAAAAAAACTGCATAGGAAAGTCCACCTGAAATCAGGCCGCACACGAAAAGTTTTTGTGGAATATTTTTGAAACTAGAAAGATTCGGTCAAAGATATTTTGCAGTTATACTTCTCTCATTATTCCTCGTCCAACGAGTGCTCATTCGTCAAAATCGGTGACAAAACAGTTTAATCGAAATTTCACACAAGAAGCATGGACTGACTTTGCACTTTTTTCATTCATAAAATACATTGTCACCGATCTTGCCAATTGAGAGCTTATTTTAACGAGGAAAGGAATACAAAGCGATGTGAAACGGACTTTTGCTAAATATATGCATAGTTTTTAAAATAGAGCAAAAAAACTGCATAGGAAAGTCCACCTGAAATCAGGCCGGACACGAAAAGTTTTTGTGGCATATTTTTGAAACTTACAAGATTCGGTCAAAAATATTTTGCATTTATATTTCTCTCATTATTCCGCGTCCAACGAGTGCTCACTCGTCAAAATCGGTGACAAAAAATTTTAATCGAAATTTCACAAAAGGAGCATGGACTGCCTTTGCAGTTTTCTTATTCATAAAATACATTGTCACCGATCTTGCCGATTGAGAGCTTAATTTAACGAGGAAAGGAATACAAAGCGATATGAAAAGGAATTTTGCTAAATAAATGCCTAGTTTTTTAAATAGAGCAAAAAAACTGCATAGGAAAATCCACCTGAAATCAGGCCGCACACGAAAAATTTTTGTGGAATATTTTTGAAACTAGAAAGATTCGGTCAAACATATTTAGCAGTTATACTTCTCTCATTATTCCTCGTCCAACGAGAGCTCATTCGTCAAAATCGGTGACAAAACAGTTTAATCGAAATTTCACAAAAGAAGCATGGACTGCCTTTGCACTTTTCTTATTCATAAGATACTTTGTCACCGATCTTGCCGATTGAGAGCTTATTTTAACGAGGAAAGGAATACAAAGCGATGTGAAACGGAATTTTGCTAAATAAATGCCTAGTTTTTAAAATAGAGCAAAAAAACTGCATAGGAAAGTCCACCTGAAATCAGGCCGCACACGAGAAGTTTTTGTGGAATATTTTTGAAACTAGGAAGATTCGGTCAAACATATTTTGCAGTTATACTTCCCTCATTATTCCTCGTCCAACGAGTGCTCATTCGTCAAAATCGGTGACAAAACAGTTTAATCGAAATTTCACAAAAGAAGTATGGACTGCCTTTGCACTTTTTTCATTCATAAAATACATTGTCACCGATCTTGCCGATTGAGGGCTTATTTTAACGCGGAAAGGAATACAAAGCGATGTGAAAAGGAATTTTGCTAAATAAATGCCTAGTTTTTTAAATAGAGCAAAAAAACTGCATAGGAAAATCCACCTGAAATCAGGCCGCACACGAAAAGTTTTTGTGGAATATTTTTGAAACTAGAAAGATTCGGTCAAACATATTTTGCAGTTATACTTCTCTCATTATTCCTCGTCCAACGAGTGCTCATTCGTCAAAATCGGTGACAAAACAGTTTAATCGAAATTTCACAAAAGGAGTATGGACTGCCTTTGCACTTTTTTCATTCATAAAATACATTGTCACCGATCTTGCCGATTGAGGGCTTATTTCAACGAGGAAAGGAATACAAAGCGATGTGAAACGGAATTTTGCTAAATAAATGCCTAGTTTTTAAAATAGAGCAAAAAAACTGCATAGGAAAGTCCACCTGAAATCAGGCCGCACACGAAAAGTTTTTGTGGAATATTTTTGAAACTAGAAAGATTCGGTCAAACATATTTTGCAGTTATACTTCTCTCATTATTCCTCGTCCAACGAGTGCTCATTCGTCAAAATCGGTGACAAAACAGTTTAATCGAAATTTCACAAAAGAAGCATGGACTGACTTTGCACTTTTTTCATTCATAAAATACATTGTCACCGATCTTGCCGATTGAGAGCTTATTTTAACGAGGAAAGGAATACAAAGCGATGTGAAACGGAATTTTGCTAAATAAATGCCTAGTTTTTAAAATAGAGCAAAAAAACTGCATAGGAAAGTCCACCTGAAATCAGGCCGCACACGAGAAGTTTTTGTGGAATATTTTTGAAACTAGAAAGATTCGGTCAAACATATTTTGCAGTTATACTTCTCTTATTATTCCTCGTCCAACGAGTGCTCATTCGTCAAAATCGGTGACAAAACAGTTTAATCGAAATTTCACAAAAGAAGCATGGACTGACTTTGCACTTTTTTCATTCATAAAATACATTGTCACCGATCTTTCCGATTGAGAGCTTATTTTAACGAGGAAAGGAATACAAAGCGATGTGAAACGGAATTTTGCTAAATAAATGCCTAGTTTTTAAAATAGAGCAAAAAAACTGCATAGGAAAGTCCACCTGAAATCAGGCCGCACACGAAAAGTTTTTGTGGAATATTTTTGAAACTAGAAAGATTCGGTCAAACATATTTTGCAGTTATACTTCTCTCATTATTCCTCGTCCAACGAGTGCTCATTCGTCAAAATCGGTGACAAAACAGTTTAATCGAAATTTCACAAAAGAAGCATGGACTGACTTTGCACTTTTTTCATTCATAAAATACATTGTCACCGATCTTGCCGATTGAGAGCTTATTTTAACGAGGAAAGGAATACAAAGCGATGTGAAACGGAATTTTGCTAAATAAATGCCTAGTTTTTAAAATAGAGCAAAAAAACTGCATAGGAAAGTCCACCTGAAATCAGGCCGCACACGAAAAGTTTTTGTGGAATATTTTTGAAACTAGAAAGATTCGGTCAAACATATTTTGCAGTTATACTTCTCTCATTATTCCTCGTCCAACGAGTGCTCATTCGTCAAAATCGGTGACAAAACAGTTTAATCGAAATTTCACAAAAGAAGCATGGACTGACTTTGCACTTTTTTCATTCATAAAATACATTGTCACCGATCTTGCCGATTGAGAGCTTATTTTAACGAGGAAAGGAATACAAAGCGATGTGAAACGGAATTTTGCTAAATAAATGCCTAGTTTTTAAAATAGAGCAAAAAAACTGCATAGGAAAGTCCACCTGAAATCAGGCCGCACACGAGAAGTTTTTGTGGAATATTTTTGAAACTAGAAAGATTCGGTCAAACATATTTTGCAGTTATACTTCTCTTATTATTCCTCGTCCAACGAGTGCTCATTCGTCAAAATCGGTGACAAAACAGTTTAATCGAAATTTCACAAAAGAAGCATGGACTGACTTTGCACTTTTTTCATTCATAAAATACATTGTCACCGATCTTTCCGATTGAGAGCTTATTTTAACGAGGAAAGGAATACAAAGCGATGTGAAACGGAATTTTGCTAAATAAATGCCTAGTTTTTAAAATAGAGCAAAAAAACTGCATAGGAAAGTCCACCTGAAATCAGGCCGCACACGAGAAGTTTTTGTGGAATATTTTTGAAACTAGAAAGATTCGGTCAAACATATTTTGCAGTTATACTTCTCTTATTATTCCTCGTCCAACGAGTGCTCATTCGTCAAAATCGGTGACAAAACAGTTTAATCGAAATTTCACAAAAGAAGCATGGACTGACTTTGCACTTTTTTCATTCATAAAATACATTGTCACCGATCTTTCCGATTGAGAGCTTATTTTAACGAGGAAAGGAATACAAAGCGATGTGAAACGGAATTTTGCTAAATAAATGCCTAGTTTTTAAAATAGAGCAAAAAAACTGCATAGGAAAGTCCACCTGAAATCAGGCCGCACACGAGAAGTTTTTGTGGAATATTTTTGAAACTAGAAAGATTCGGTCAAAGATATTTTGCAGTTATACTTCTCTCATTATTCCTCGTCCAACGAGTGCTCATTCGTCAAAATCGGTGACAAAACAGTTTAATCGAAATTTCACAAAAGAAGCATGGACTGACTTTGCACTTTTTTCATTCATAAAATACATTGTCACCGATCTTTCCGATTGAGAGCTTATTTTAACGAGGAAAGGAATACAAAGCGATGTGAAACGGAATTTTGCTAAATAAATGCCTAGTTTTTAAAATAGAGCAAAAAAACTGCATAGGAAAGTCCACCTGAAATCAGGCCGCACACGAAAAGTTTTTGTGGAATATTTTTGAAACTAGAAAGATTCGGTCAAAGATATTTTGCAGTTATACTTCTCTCATTATTCCTCGTCCAACGAGTGCTCATTCGTCAAAATCGGTGACAAAACAGTTTAATCGAAATTTCACACAAGAAGCATGGACTGACTTTGTACTTTTTTCATTCATAAAATACATTGTCACCGATCTTGCCAATTGAGAGCTTATTTTAACGAGGAAAGGAACACAAAGCGATGTGAAACGGAATTTTGCTAAATATATGCATAGTTTTTAAAATAGAGCAAAAAAACTGCATAGGAAAGTCCACCTGAAATCAGGCCGGACACGAAAAGTTTTTGTGGCATATTTTTGAAACTTACAAGATTCGGTCAAAAATATTTTGCATTTATATTTCTCTCATTATTCCGCGTCCAACGAGTGCTCACTCGTCAAAATCGGTGACAAAAAATTTTAATCGAAATTTCACAAAAGGAGCATGGACTGCCTTTGCAGTTTTCTTATTCATAAAATACATTGTCACCGATCTTGCCGATTGAGAGCTTAATTTAACGAGGAAAGGAATACAAAGCGATATGAAAAGGAATTTTGCTAAATAAATGCCTAGTTTTTTAAATAGAGCAAAAAAACTGCATAGGAAAATCCACCTGAAATCAGGCCGCACACGAAAAATTTTTGTGGAATATTTTTGAAACTAGAAAGATTCGGTCAAACATATTTAGCAGTTATACTTCTCTCATTATTCCTCGTCCAACGAGAGCTCATTCGTCAAAATCGGTGACAAAACAGTTTAATCGAAATTTCACAAAAGAAGCATGGACTGCCTTTGCACTTTTCTTATTCATAAGATACTTTGTCACCGATCTTGCCGATTGAGAGCTTATTTTAACGAGGAAAGGAATACAAAGCGATGTGAAACGGAATTTTGCTAAATAAATGCCTAGTTTTTAAAATAGAGCAAAAAAACTGCATAGGAAAGTCCACCTGAAATCAGGCCGCACACGAGAAGTTTTTGTGGAATATTTTTGAAACTAGGAAGATTCGGTCAAACATATTTTGCAGTTATACTTCTCTCATTATTCCTCGTCCAACGAGTGCTCATTCGTCAAAATCGGTGACAAAACAGTTTAATCGAAATTTCACAAAAGAAGTATGGACTGCCTTTGCACTTTTTTCATTCATAAAATACATTGTCACCGATCTTGCCGATTGAGGGCTTATTTTAACGCGGAAAGGAATACAAAGCGATGTGAAAAGGAATTTTGCTAAATAAATGCCTAGTTTTTTAAATAGAGCAAAAAAACTGCATAGGAAAATCCACCTGAAATCAGGCCGCACACGAAAAGTTTTTGTGGAATATTTTTGAAACTAGAAAGATTCGGTCAAACATATTTTGCAGTTATACTTCTCTCATTATTCCTCGTCCAACGAGTGCTCATTCGTCAAAATCGGTGACAAAACAGTTTAATCGAAATTTCACAAAAGGAGTATGGACTGCCTTTGCACTTTTTTCATTCATAAAATACATTGTCACCGATCTTTCCGATTGAGAGCTTATTTTAACGAGGAAAGGAATACAAAGCGATGTGAAACGGAATTTTGCTAAATAAATGCCTAGTTTTTAAAATAGAGCAAAAAAAGTGCATAGGAAAGTCCACCTGAAATCAGGCCGCACACGAGAAGTTTTTGTGGAATATTTTTGAAACTAGAAAGATTCGGTCAAACATATTTTGCAGTTATACTTCTCTCATTATTCCTCGTCCAACGAGTGCTCATTCGTCAAAATCGGTGACAAAACAGTTTAATCGAAATTTCACAAAAGAAGCATGGACTGACTTTGCACTTTTTTCATTCATAAAATACATTGTCACCGATCTTGCCGATTGAGAGCTTATTTTAACGAGGAAAGGAATACAAAGCGATGTGAAACGGAATTTTGCTAAATAAATGCCTAGTTTTTAAAATAGAGCAAAAAAACTGCATAGGAAAGTCCACCTGAAATCAGGCCGCACACGAGAAGTTTTTGTGGAATATTTTTGAAACTAGAAAGATTCGGTCAAACATATTTTGCAGTTATACTTCTCTTATTATTCCTCGTCCAACGAGTGCTCATTCGTCAAAATCGGTGACAAAACAGTTTAATCGAAATTTCACAAAAGAAGCATGGACTGACTTTGCACTTTTTTCATTCATAAAATACATTGTCACAGATCTTTCCGATTGAGAGCTTATTTTAACGAGGAAAGGAATACAAAGCGATGTGAAACGGAATTTTGCTAAATAAATGCCTAGTTTTTAAAATAGAGCAAAAAAACTGCATAGGAAAGTCCACCTGAAATCAGGCCGCACACGAGAAGTTTTTGTGGAATATTTTTGAAACTAGAAAGATTCGGTCAAACATATTTTGCAGTTATACTTCTCTTATTATTCCTCGTCCAACGAGTGCTCATTCGTCAAAATCGGTGACAAAACAGTTTAATCGAAATTTCACAAAAGAAGCAGCATGGACTGCCTTTGCACTTTTTTCATTCATAAAATACATTGTTACCGATCTTGCCGATTGAGAGCTTATTTTAACGAGGAAAGGAATACAAAGCGATGTGAAAAGGAATTTTGCTAAATAAATGCCTAGTTTTTAAAATAGAGCAAAAAAACTGCATAGGAAAGTCCACCTGAAATCAGGCCGCACACGAGAAGTTTTTGTGGAATATTTTTGAAACTAGAAAGATTCGGTCAAAGATATTTTGCAGTTATACTTCTCTCATTATTCCTCGTCCAACGAGTGCTCATTCGTCAAAATCGGTGACAAAACAGTTTAATCGAAATTTCACAAAAGAAGCATGGACTGACTTTGCACTTTTTTCATTCATAAAATACATTGTCACCGATCTTTCCGATTGAGAGCTTATTTTAACGAGGAAAGGAATACAAAGCGATGTGAAACGGAATTTTGCTAAATAAATGCCTAGTTTTTAAAATAGAGCAAAAAAACTGCATAGGAAAGTCCACCTGAAATCAGGCCGCACACGAGAAGTTTTTGTGGAATATTTTTGAAACTAGAAAGATTCGGTCAAACATATTTTGCAGTTATACTTCTCTTATTATTCCTCGTCCAACGAGTGCTCATTCGTCAAAATCGGTGACAAAACAGTTTAATCGAAATTTCACAAAAGAAGCAGCATGGACTGCCTTTGCACTTTTTTCATTCATAAAATACATTGTTACCGATCTTGCCGATTGAGAGCTTATTTTAAGGAGGAAAGGAATACAAAGCGATGTGAAAAGGAATTTTGCTAAATAAATGCCTAGTTTTTAAAATAGAGCAAAAAAACTGCATAGGAAAGTCCACCTGAAATCAGGCCGCACACGAGAAGTTTTTGTGGAATATTTTTGAAACTAGAAAGATTCGGTCAAACATATTTTGCAGTTATACTTCTCTCATTGTTCCTCGTCCAACGAGTGCTCATTCGTCAAAATCGGTGACAAAACATTTTAATCGAAATTTCACAAAAGAAGCAGCATGGACTGCCTTTGCACTTTTTTCATTCATAAAATACATTGTTACCGATCTTGCCGATTGAGAGCTTATTTTAAGGAGGAAAGGAATACAAAGCGATGTGAAAAGGAATTTTGCTAAATAAATGCCTAGTTTTTAAAATAGAGCAAAAAAACTGCATAAGAAAGTCCACCTGAAATCAGGCCGCACACGAAAAGTTTTTGTGGAATATTTTTGAAACTAGAAAGATTCGGTCAAACATATTTTGCAGTTATACTTCTCTCATTATTCCTCGTCCAACGAGTGCTCATTCGTCAAAATCGGTGACAAAACAGTTTAATCGAAATTTCACAAAAGAAGCATGGACTGCCTTTGCACTTTTTTCATTCATAAAATACATTGGCACCAATCTTGCCGATTGAGAGCTTATTTTAACGAGGAAAGGAATACAAAGCGATGTGAAACGGAATTTTGCTAAATAAATGCCTAGTTTTTAAAATAGAGCAAAAAAACTGCATAGGAAAGTCCACCTGAAATCAGGCCGCACACGAAAAGTTTTTGTGGAATATTTTTGAAACTAGAAAGATTCGGTCAAACATATTTTGCAGTTATACTTCTCTCATTATTCCTCGTCCAACGAGTGCTCATTCGTCAAAATCGGTGACAAAACAGTTTATTCGAAATTTCACAAAAGAAGCATGGACTGCCTTTGCACTTTTTTCATTCATAAAATACATTGTCACCGATCTTGCCGATTGAGAGCTCATTTTAACGAGGAAAGGAATACAAAGCGATGTGAAACGGAATTTTGCTAAATAAATGCCTAGTTTTTAAAATAGAGCAAAATAACTGGATAGGAAAGGCCACCTGAAATCAGGCCGCACACGAAAAGTTTTTGTGGAATATTTTTGAAACTAGAAAGATTCGGTCAAAGATATTTTGCAGTTATACTTCTCTCATTATTCCTCGTCCAACGAGTGCTCATTCGTCAAAATCGGTGACAAAACAGTTTAATCGAAATTTCACAAAAGAAGCATGGACTGACTTTGCACTTTTTTCATTCATAAAATACATTGTCACCGATCTTTCCGATTGAGAGCTTATTTTAACGAGGAAAGGAATACAAAGCGATGTGAAACGGAATTTTGCTAAATAAATGCCTAGTTTTTAAAATAGAGCAAAAAAACTGCATAGGAAAGTCCACCTGAAATCAGGCCGCACACGAAAAGTTTTTGTGGAATATTTTTGAAACTAGAAAGATTCGGTCAAACATATTTTGCAGTTATACTTCTCTCATTATTCCACGTCCAACGAGTGCTCATTCGTCAAAATCGGTGACAAAACAGTTTAATCGAAATTTCACAAAAGAAGCATGGACTGACTTTGCACTTTTTTCATTCATAAAATACATTGTCACCGATCTTGCCGATTGAGAGCTTATTTTAACGAGGAAAGGAATACAAAGCGATGTGAAACGGAATTTTGCTAAATAAATGCCTAGTTTTTAAAATAGAGCAAAAAAACTGCATAGGAAAGTCCACCTGAAATCAGGCCGCACACGAAAAGTTTTTGTGGAATATTTTTGAAACTAGAAAGATTCGGTCAAAGATATTTTGCAGTTATACTTCTCTCATTATTCCTCGTCCAACGAGTGCTCATTCGTCAAAATCGGTGACAAAACAGTTTAATCGAAATTTCACACAAGAAGCATGGACTGACTTTGCACTTTTTTCATTCATAAAATACATTGTCACCGATCTTGCCAATTGAGAGCTTATTTTAACGAGGAAAGGAATACAAAGCGATGTGAAACGGAATTTTGCTAAATATATGCATAGTTTTTAAAATAGAGCAAAAAAACTGCATAGGAAAGTCCACCTGAAATCAGGCCGGACACGAAAAGTTTTTGTGGCATATTTTTGAAACTTACAAGATTCGGTCAAAAATATTTTGCATTTATATTTCTCTCATTATTCCGCGTCCAACGAGTGCTCACTCGTCAAAATCGGTGACAAAAAATTTTAATCGAAATTTCACAGAAGGAGCATGGACTGCCTTTGCAGTTTTCTTATTCATAAAATACATTGTCACCGATCTTGCCGATTGAGAGCTTAATTTAACGAGGAAAGGAATACAAAGCGATATGAAAAGGAATTTTGCTAAATAAATGCCTAGTTTTTTAAATAGAGCAAAAAAACTGCATAGGAAAATCCACCTGAAATCAGGCCGCACACGAAAAATTTTTGTGGAATATTTTTGAAACTAGAAAGATTCGGTCAAACATATTTAGCCGTTATACTTCTCTCCTTATTCCTCGTCCAGCGAGAGCTCATTCGTCAAAATCGGTGACAAAACAGTTTAATCGAAATTTCACAAAAGAAGCATGGACTGCCTTTGCACTTTTTTCATTCATAAAATACTTTGTCACCGATCTTGCCGATTGAGAGCTTATTTTAACGAGGAAAGGAATACAAAGCGATGTGAAACGGAATTTTGCTAAATAAATGCCTAGTTTTTAAAATAGAGCAAAAAAACTGCATAGGAAAGTCCACCTGAAATCAGGCCGCACACGAGAAGTTTTTGTGGAATATTTTTGAAACTAGAAAGATTCGGTCAAACATATTTTGCAGTTATACTTCTCTCATTATTCCTCGTCCAACGAGTGCTCATTCGTCAAAATCGGTGACAAAACAGTTTAATCGAAATTTCACAAAAGAAGTATGGACTGCCTTTGCACTTTTTTCATTCATAAAATACATTGTCACCGATCTTGCCGATTGAGGGCTTATTTTAACGCGGAAAGGAATACAAAGCGATGTGAAAAGGAATTTTGCTAAATAAATGCCTAGTTTTTTAAATAGAGCAAAAAAACTGCATAGGAAAATCCACCTGAAATCAGGCCGCACACGAAAAGTTTTTGTGGAATATTTTTGAAACTAGAAAGATTCGGTCAAACATATTTTGCAGTTATACTTCTCTCATTATTCCTCGTCCAACGAGTGCTCATTCGTCAAAATCGGTGACAAAACAGTTTAATCGAAATTTCACAAAAGGAGTATGGACTGCCTTTGCACTTTTTTCATTCATAAAATACATTGTCACCGATCTTGCCGATTGAGGGCTTATTTCAACGAGGAAAGGAATACAAAGCGATGTGAAAAGGAATTTTGCTAAATAAATGCCTAGTTTTTTAAATAGAGCAAAAAAAGTGCACAGGAAAATCCACCTGAAATCAGGCCGCACACGAAAAGTTTTTGTGGAATATTTTTGAAACTAGAAAGATTCGGTCAAACATATTTACCAGTTATACTTCTCTCATTATTCCTCGTCCATCGAGTGCTCATTCGTCAAAATCGGTGACAAAACAGTTTAATCGAAATTTCACAAAAGAAGCATGGACTGCCTTTGCACTTTTTTCATTCATAAAATACATTGTCACCGATCTTGCCGATTGAGAGCTTATTTTAACGAGGAAAGGAATACAAAGCGATGTGAAACGGAATTTTGCTAAATAAATGCCTAGTTTTTAAAATAGAGCAAAAAATCTGCATAGGAAAGTCCACCTGAAATCAGGCCGCACACGAGAAGTTTTTGTGGAATATTTTTGAAACTAGAAAGATTCGGTCAAACATGTTTTGCAGTTATACTTCTCTCATTATTCCTCGTCCAACGAGTGCTCATTCGTCAAAATCGGTGACAAAACAGTTTAATCGAAATTTCACAAAAGAAGTATGGACTGCCTTTGCACTTTTTTCATTCATAAAATACATTGTCACCGATCTTGCCGATTGAGGGCTTATTTTAACGAGGAAAGGAATACAAAGCGATGTGAAACGGAATTTTGCTAAATAAATGCCTAGTTTTTTAAATAGAGCAAAAAAACTGCATAGGAAAATCCACCTGAAATCAGGCCGCACACGAAAAGTTTTTGTGGAATATTTTTGAAACTAGAAAGATTCGGTCAAACATATTTAGCAGTTATACTTCTCTCATTATTCCTCGTCCAACGAGTGCTCATTCTTCAAAATCGGTGACAAAAAAATTTAATCGAAATTTCACAAAACTGGCATGGACTGCCTTTGCCCTTTTTTCATTCATAAAATACAATGTCACCGATCTTGACGATTGAGAGCTTATTTTAACGAGGAAAGGAATACAAAGCGATGTGAAAAGGAATTTTGCTAAATAAATGCCCGTTTTTAAAATAGAGCAAAAAAGCTGCATAGGAGAGGCCACCTGAAAACAGGCCGGACACGAAAAGTTTTTGTGGCATATTTTTGAAACTAGAAAGATTCGGTCAAACATATTTAGCAGTTATACTTCTCTCATTATTCCTCGTCCATCGAGTGCTCATTCGTCAAAATCGGTGACAAAACAGTTTAATCGAAATTTCACAAAAGAAGCATGGACTGCCTTTGCACTTTTTTCATTCATAAAATACATTGTTACCGATCTTGCCGATTGAGAGCTTATTTTAAGGAGGAAAGGAATACAAAGCGATGTGAAAAGGAATTTTGCTAAATAAATGCCTAGTTTTTAAAATAGAGCAAAAAAACTGCATAAGAAAGTCCACCTGAAATCAGGCCGCACACGAAAAGTTTTTGTGGAATATTTTTGAAACTAGAAAGATTCGGTCAAACATATTTTGCAGTTATACTTCTCTCATTATTCCTCGTCCAACGAGTGCTCATTCGTCAAAATCGGTGACAAAACAGTTTAATCGAAATTTCACAAAAGAAGCATGGACTGCCTTTGCACTTTTTTCATTCATAAAATACATTGGCACCAATCTTGCCGATTGAGAGCTTATTTTAACGAGGAAAGGAATACAAAGCGATGTGAAACGGAATTTTGCTAAATAAATGCCTAGTTTTTAAAATAGAGCAAAAAAACTGCATAGGAAAGTCCACCTGAAATCAGGCCGCACACGAAAAGTTTTTGTGGAATATTTTTGAAACTAGAAAGATTCGGTCAAACATATTTTGCAGTTATACTTCTCTCATTATTCCTCGTCCAACGAGTGCTCATTCGTCAAAATCGGTGACAAAACAGTTTATTCGAAATTTCACAAAAGAAGCATGGACTGCCTTTGCACTTTTTTCATTCATAAAATACATTGTCACCGATCTTGCCGATTGAGAGCTCATTTTAACGAGGAAAGGAATACAAAGCGATGTGAAACGGAATTTTGCTAAATAAATGCCTAGTTTTTAAAATAGAGCAAAATAACTGGATAGGAAAGGCCACCTGAAATCAGGCCGCACACGAAAAGTTTTTGTGGAATATTTTTGAAACTAGAAAGATTCGGTCAAAGATATTTTGCAGTTATACTTCTCTCATTATTCCTCGTCCAACGAGTGCTCATTCGTCAAAATCGGTGACAAAACAGTTTAATCGAAATTTCACAAAAGAAGCATGGACTGACTTTGCACTTTTTTCATTCATAAAATACATTGTCACCGATCTTTCCGATTGAGAGCTTATTTTAACGAGGAAAGGAATACAAAGCGATGTGAAACGGAATTTTGCTAAATAAATGCCTAGTTTTTAAAATAGAGCAAAAAAACTGCATAGGAAAGTCCACCTGAAATCAGGCCGCACACGAAAAGTTTTTGTGGAATATTTTTGAAACTAGAAAGATTCGGTCAAACATATTTTGCAGTTATACTTCTCTCATTATTCCTCGTCCAACGAGTGCTCATTCGTCAAAATCGGTGACAAAACAGTTTAATCGAAATTTCACAAAAGAAGCATGGACTGACTTTGCACTTTTTTCATTCATAAAATACATTGTCACCGATCTTGCCGATTGAGAGCTTATTTTAACGAGGAAAGGAATACAAAGCGATGTGAAACGGAATTTTGCTAAATAAATGCCTAGTTTTTAAAATAGAGCAAAAAAACTGCATAGGAAAGTCCACCTGAAATCAGGCCGCACACGAAAAGTTTTTGTGGAATATTTTTGAAACTAGAAAGATTCGGTCAAACATATTTTGCAGTTATACTTCTCTCATTATTCCTCGTCCAACGAGTGCTCATTCGTCAAAATCGGTGACAAAACAGTTTATTCGAAATTTCACAAAAGAAGCATGGACTGCCTTTGCACTTTTTTCATTCATAAAATACATTGTCACCGATCTTGCCGATTGAGAGCTTATTTTAACGAGGAAAGGAATACAAAGCGATGTGAAACGGAATTTTGCTAAATAAATGCCTAGTTTTTAAAATAGAGCAAAAAAACTGCATAGGAAAGTCCACCTGAAATCAGGCCGCACACGAAAAGTTTTTGTGGAATATTTTTGAAACTAGAAAGATTCGGTCAAAGATATTTTGCAGTTATACTTCTCTCATTATTCCTCGTCCAACGAGTGCTCATTCGTCAAAATCGGTGACAAAACAGTTTAATCGAAATTTCACACAAGAAGCATGGACTGACTTTGCACTTTTTTCATTCATAAAATACATTGTCACCGATCTTGCCAATTGAGAGCTTATTTTAACGAGGAAAGGAATACAAAGCGATGTGAAACGGAATTTTGCTAAATATATGCATAGTTTTTAAAATAGAGCAAAAAAACTGCATAGGAAAGTCCACCTGAAATCAGGCCGGACACGAAAAGTTTTTGTGGCATATTTTTGAAACTTACAAGATTCGGTCAAAAATATTTTGCATTTATATTTCTCTCATTATTCCGCGTCCAACGAGTGCTCACTCGTCAAAATCGGTGACAAAAAATTTTAATCGAAATTTCACAAAAGGAGCATGGACTGCCTTTGCAGTTTTCTTATTCATAAAATACATTGTCACCGATCTTGCCGATTGAGAGCTTAATTTAACGAGGAAAGGAATACAAAGCGATATGAAAAGGAATTTTGCTAAATAAATGCCTAGTTTTTTAAATAGAGCAAAAAAACTGCATAGGAAAATCCACCTGAAATCAGGCCGCACACGAAAAATTTTTGTGGAATATTTTTGAAACTAGAAAGATTCGGTCAAACATATTTAGCAGTTATACTTCTCTCATTATTCCTCGTCCAACGAGAGCTCATTCGTCAAAATCGGTGACAAAACAGTTTAATCGAAATTTCACAAAAGAAGCATGGACTGCCTTTGCACTTTTTTCATTCATAAAATACTTTGTCACCGATCTTGCCGATTGAGAGCTTATTTTAACGAGGAAAGGAATACAAAGCGATGTGAAACGGAATTTTGCTAAATAAATGCCTAGTTTTTAAAATAGAGCAAAAAAACTGCATAGGAAAGTCCACCTGAAATCAGGCCGCACACGAGAAGTTTTTGTGGAATATTTTTGAAACTAGAAAGATTCGGTCAAACATATTTTGCAGTTATACTTCTCTCATTATTCCTCGTCCAACGAGTGCTCATTCGTCAAAATCGGTGACAAAACAGTTTAATCGAAATTTCACAAAAGAAGTATGGACTGCCTTTGCACTTTTTTCATTCATAAAATACATTGTCACCGATCTTGCCGATTGAGGGCTTATTTTAACGCGGAAAGGAATACAAAGCGATGTGAAAAGGAATTTTGCTAAATAAATGCCTAGTTTTTTAAATAGAGCAAAAAAACTGCATAGGAAAATCCACCTGAAATCAGGCCGCACACGAAAAGTTTTTGTGGAATATTTTTGAAACTAGAAAGATTCGGTCAAACATATTTTGCAGTTATACTTCTCTCATTATTCCTCGTCCAACGAGTGCTCATTCGTCAAAATCGGTGACAAAACAGTTTAATCGAAATTTCACAAAAGGAGTATGGACTGCCTTTGCACTTTTTTCATTCATAAAATACATTGTCACCGATCTTGCCGATTGAGGGCTTATTTCAACGAGGAAAGGAATACAAAGCGATGTGAAAAGGAATTTTGCTAAATAAATGCCTAGTTTTTTAAATAGAGCAAAAAAAGTGCACAGGAAAATCCACCTGAAATCAGGCCGCACACGAAAAGTTTTTGTGGAATATTTTTGAAACTAGAAAGATTCGGTCAAACATATTTAGCAGTTATACTTCTCTCATTATTCCTCGTCCATCGAGTGCTCATTCGTCAAAATCGGTGACAAAACAGTTTAATCGAAATTTCACAAAAGAAGCATGGACTGCCTTTGCACTTTTTTCATTCATAAAATACATTGTCAACGATCTTGCCGATTGAGAGCTTATTTTAACGAGGAAAGGAATACAAAGCGATGTGAAACGGAATTTTGCTAAATAAATGCCTAGTTTTTAAAATAGAGCAAAAAATCTGCATAGGAAAGTCCACCTGAAATCAGGCCGCACACGAGAAGTTTTTGTGGAATATTTTTGAAACTAGAAAGATTCGGTCAAACATATTTAGCAGTTATACTTCTCTCATTATTCCTCGTCCAACGAGTGCTCATTCTTCAAAATCGGTGACAAAACAGTTTAATCGAAATTTCACAAAAGAAGCATGGACTGACTTTGCACTTTTTTCATTCATAAAATACATTGTCACCGATCTTGCCGATTGAGAGCTTATTTTAACGAGGAAAGGAATACAAAGCGATGTGAAACGGAATTTTGCTAAATAAATGCCTAGTTTTTAAAATAGAGCAAAAAAACTGCATAGGAAAGTCCACCTGAAATCAGGCCGCACACGAAAAGTTTTTGTGGAATATTTTTGAAACTAGAAAGATTCGGTCAAAGATATTTTGCAGTTATACTTCTCTCATTATTCCTCGTCCAACGAGTGCTCATTCGTCAAAATCGGTGACAAAACAGTTTAATCGAAATTTCACACAAGAAGCATGGACTGACTTTGCACTTTTTTCATTCATAAAATACATTGTCACCGATCTTGCCAATTGAGAGCTTATTTTAACGAGGAAAGGAATACAAAGCGATGTGAAACGGAATTTTGCTAAATATATGCATAGTTTTTAAAATAGAGCAAAAAAACTGCATAGGAAAGTCCACCTGAAATCAGGCCGGACACGAAAAGTTTTTGTGGCATATTTTTGAAACTTACAAGATTCGGTCAAAAATATTTTGCATTTATATTTCTCTCATTATTCCGCGTCCAACGAGTGCTCACTCGTCAAAATCGGTGACAAAAAATTTTAATCGAAATTTCACAAAAGGAGCATGGACTGCCTTTGCAGTTTTCTTATTCATAAAATACATTGTCACCGATCTTGCCGATTGAGAGCTTAATTTAACGAGGAAAGGAATACAAAGCGATATGAAAAGGAATTTTGCTAAATAAATGCCTAGTTTTTTAAATAGAGCAAAAAAACTGCATAGGAAAATCCACCTGAAATCAGGCCGCACACGAAAAATTTTTGTGGAATATTTTTGAAACTAGAAAGATTCGGTCAAACATATTTAGCAGTTATACTTCTCTCATTATTCCTCGTCCAACGAGAGCTCATTCGTCAAAATCGGTGACAAAACAGTTTAATCGAAATTTCACAAAAGAAGCATGGACTGCCTTTGCACTTTTTTCATTCATAAAATACTTTGTCACCGATCTTGCCGATTGAGAGCTTATTTTAACGAGGAAAGGAATACAAAGCGATGTGAAACGGAATTTTGCTAAATAAATGCCTAGTTTTTAAAATAGAGCAAAAAAACTGCATAGGAAAGTCCACCTGAAATCAGGCCGCACACGAGAAGTTTTTGTGGAATATTTTTGAAACTAGAAAGATTCGGTCAAACATATTTTGCAGTTATACTTCTCTCATTATTCCTCGTCCAACGAGTGCTCATTCGTCAAAATCGGTGACAAAACAGTTTAATCGAAATTTCACAAAAGAAGTATGGACTGCCTTTGCACTTTTTTCATTCATAAAATACATTGTCACCGATCTTGCCGATTGAGGGCTTATTTTAACGCGGAAAGGAATACAAAGCGATGTGAAAAGGAATTTTGCTAAATAAATGCCTAGTTTTTTAAATAGAGCAAAAAAACTGCATAGGAAAATCCACCTGAAATCAGGCCGCACACGAAAAGTTTTTGTGGAATATTTTTGAAACTAGAAAGATTCGGTCAAACATATTTTGCAGTTATACTTCTCTCATTATTCCTCGTCCAACGAGTGCTCATTCGTCAAAATCGGTGACAAAACAGTTTAATCGAAATTTCACAAAAGGAGTATGGACTGCCTTTGCACTTTTTTCATTCATAAAATACATTGTCACCGATCTTGCCGATTGAGGGCTTATTTCAACGAGGAAAGGAATACAAAGCGATGTGAAAAGGAATTTTGCTAAATAAATGCCTAGTTTTTTAAATAGAGCAAAAAAAGTGCACAGGAAAATCCACCTGAAATCAGGCCGCACACGAAAAGTTTTTGTGGAATATTTTTGAAACTAGAAAGATTCGGTCAAACATATTTAGCAGTTATACTTCTCTCATTATTCCTCGTCCATCGAGTGCTCATTCGTCAAAATCGGTGACAAAACAGTTTAATCGAAATTTCACAAAAGAAGCATGGACTGCCTTTGCACTTTTTTCATTCATAAAATACATTGTCAACGATCTTGCCGATTGAGAGCTTATTTTAACGAGGAAAGGAATACAAAGCGATGTGAAACGGAATTTTGCTAAATAAATGTCTAGTTTTTAAAATAGAGCAAAAAATCTGCATAGGAAAGTCCACCTGAAATCAGGCCGCACACGAGAAGTTTTTGTGGAATATTTTTGAAACTAGAAAGATTCGGTCAAACATATTTAGCAGTTATACTTCTCTCATTATTCCTCGTCCAACGAGTGCTCATTCTTCAAAATCGGTGACAAAAAAATTTTATCGAAATTTCACAAAACTGGCATGGACTGCCTTTGCCCTTTTTTCATTCATAAAATACAATGTCACCGATCTTGACGATTGAGAGCTTATTTTAACGAGGAAAGGAATACAAAGCGATGTGAAAAGGAATTTTGCTAAATAAATGCCCGTTTTTAAAATAGAGCAAAAAAGCTGCATAGGAGAGGCCACCTGAAAACAGGCCGGACACGAAAAGTTTTTGTGGCATATTTTTGAAACTTACAAGATTCGGTCAAAAATATTTTGCATTTATATTTCTCTCATTATTCTGCGTCCAACGAGTGCTCACTCGTCAAAATCGGTGACAAAAAATTTTAATCGAAATTTCACAAAATGAGCATGGACTGCCTTAGCAGTTTTCTTATTCATAAAATACAATGTCACCGATCTTGCCGATTGAGAGTTTATTTTAACGAGGAAAGGAATACGAAGCGGTATGAAAAGGAATTTTGCTAAATAAATGCCTAGTTTTTAAAATAGAGCAAAAAAGCTCCACAGGAAAGCCTACCTGAAATCAGGGCGCACACGAAAAGGTTTTGTGGCATATTTTTGAAACTAGGAAGACTCAGTCAGAAATATTTTCCAGTTATATTTCTCTTATTATTCCTGGTCCAACGAGTGCTCACTCGTCAAAATCGGTGACAAAAAATTTTAATCGAAATTTCACAAAAGGAGCATGGACTGCCTTTGCACTTTTCTTATTCATAAAATACATTGTCACCGATCTTGCCGATTGAGAGCTTATTTTAACGAGGAAAGAAATACAAAGCGACGTGAAGAGGAATTTTGCTAAATAAATGTCTAGTTTTTAAAATAGAGCAAAAAAAAAACTGAATAGGAAAAGCAACTTGAATTCAGGCCGAACACGAAAATTTGTGTGGCATATTTTTGAAACTAGAAAGATTCGGTCAAACATATTTTGCAGTTATACTTCTCTCATTATTCCTCGTCCAACGAGTGCTCATTCGTCAAAATCGGTGACAAAACAGTTTAATCGAAATTTCACAAAAGAAGCATGGACTGACTTTGCACTTTTTTCATTCATAAAATACTTTGTCACCGATCTTGCCGATTGAGAGCTTATTTTAACGAGGAAAGGAATACAAAGCGATGTGAAACGGAATTTTGCTAAATAAATGCCTAGTTTTTAAAATAGAGCAAAAAAACTGCATAGGAAAGTCCACCTGAAATCAGGCCGCACACGAAAAGTTTTTGTGGAATATTTTTGAAACTAGAAAGATTCGGTCAAACATATTTTGCAGTTATACTTCTCTCATTATTCCTCGTCCAACGAGTGCTCATTCGTCAAAATCGGTGACAAAACAGTTTAATCGAAATTTCACAAAAGAAGCATGGACTGACTTTGCACTTTTTTCATTCATAAAATACATTGTTACCGATCTTGCCGATTGAGAGCTTATTTTAACGAGGAAAGGAATACAAAGCGATGTGAAACGGAATTTTGCTAAATAAATGCCTAGTTTTTAAAATAGTGCAAAAAAACTGCATAGGAAAGTCCACCTGAAATCAGGCCGCACACGAAAAGTTTTTGTGGAATATTTTTGAAACTAGAAAGATTCGGTCAAACATATTTTGCAGTTATACTTCTCTCATTATTCCTCGTCCAACGAGTGCTCATTCGTCAAAATCGGTGACAAAACAGTTTAATCGAAATTTCACAAAAGGAGTATGGACTGCCTTTGCACTTTTTTCATTCATAAAATACATTGTCACCGATCTTGCCGATTGAGGGCTTATTTCAACGAGGAAAGGAATACAAAGCGATGTGAAAAGGAATTTTGCTAAATAAATGCCTAGTTTTTTAAATAGAGCAAAAAAAGTGCACAGGAAAATCCACCTGAAATCAGGCCGCACACGAAAAGTTTTTGTGGAATATTTTTGAAACTAGAAAGATTCGGTCAAACATATTTAGCAGTTATACTTCTCTCATTATTCCTCGTCCATCGAGTGCTCATTCGTCAAAATCGGTGACAAAACAGTTTAATCGAAATTTCACAAAAGAAGCATGGACTGCCTTTGCACTTTTTTCATTCATAAAATACATTGTCAACGATCTTGCCGATTGAGAGCTTATTTTAACGAGGAAAGGAATACAAAGCGATGTGAAACGGAATTTTGCTAAATAAATGCCTAGTTTTTAAAATAGAGCAAAAAATCTGCATAGGAAAGTCCACCTGAAATCAGGCCGCACACGAGAAGTTTTTGTGGAATATTTTTGAAACTAGAAAGATTCGGTCAAACATATTTAGCAGTTATACTTCTCTCATTATTCCTCGTCCAACGAGTGCTCATTCTTCAAAATCGGTGACAAAAAAATTTTATCGAAATTTCACAAAACTGGCATGGACTGCCTTTGCCCTTTTTTCATTCATAAAATACAATGTCACCGATCTTGACGATTGAGAGCTTATTTTAACGAGGAAAGGAATACAAAGCGATGTGAAAAGGAATTTTGCTAAATAAATGCCCGTTTTTAAAATAGAGCAAAAAAGCTGCATAGGAGAGGCCACCTGAAAACAGGCCGGACACGAAAAGTTTTTGTGGCATATTTTTGAAACTTACAAGATTCGGTCAAAAATATTTTGCATTTATATTTCTCTCATTATTCTGCGTCCAACGAGTGCTCACTCGTCAAAATCGGTGACAAAAAATTTTAATCGAAATTTCACAAAATGAGCATGGACTGCCTTAGCAGTTTTCTTATTCATAAAATACAATGTCACCGATCTTGCCGATTGAGAGTTTATTTTAACGAGGAAAGGAATACGAAGCGGTATGAAAAGGAATTTTGCTAAATAAATGCCTAGTTTTTAAAATAGAGCAAAAAAGCTCCACAGGAAAGCCTACCTGAAATCAGGGCGCACACGAAAAGGTTTTGTGGCATATTTTTGAAACTAGGAAGACTCAGTCAGAAATATTTTCCAGTTATATTTCTCTTATTATTCCTGGTCCAACGAGTGCTCACTCGTCAAAATCGGTGACAAAAAATTTTAATCGAAATTTCACAAAAGGAGCATGGACTGCCTTTGCACTTTTCTTATTCATAAAATACATTGTCACCGATCTTGCCGATTGAGAGCTTATTTTAACGAGGAAAGAAATACAAAGCGACGTGAAGAGGAATTTTGCTAAATAAATGTCTAGTTTTTAAAATAGAGCAAAAAAAAAACTGAATAGGAAAAGCAACTTGAATTCAGGCCGAACACGAAAATTTGTGTGGCATATTTTTGAAACTAGAAAGATTCGGTCAAACATATTTTGCAGTTATACTTCTCTCATTATTCCTCGTCCAACGAGTGCTCATTCGTCAAAATCGGTGACAAAACAGTTTAATCGAAATTTCACAAAAGAAGCATGGACTGACTTTGCACTTTTTTCATTCATAAAATACTTTGTCACCGATCTTGCCGATTGAGAGCTTATTTTAACGAGGAAAGGAATACAAAGCGATGTGAAACGGAATTTTGCTAAATAAATGCCTAGTTTTTAAAATAGAGCAAAAAAACTGCATAGGAAAGTCCACCTGAAATCAGGCCGCACACGAAAAGTTTTTGTGGAATATTTTTGAAACTAGAAAGATTCGGTCAAACATATTTTGCAGTTATACTTCTCTCATTATTCCTCGTCCAACGAGTGCTCATTCGTCAAAATCGGTGACAAAACAGTTTAATCGAAATTTCACAAAAGAAGCATGGACTGACTTTGCACTTTTTTCATTCATAAAATACATTGTTACCGATCTTGCCGATTGAGAGCTTATTTTAACGAGGAAAGGAATACAAAGCGATGTGAAACGGAATTTTGCTAAATAAATGCCTAGTTTTTAAAATAGAGCAAAAAAACTGCATAGGAAAGTCCACCTGAAATCAGGCCGCACACGAAAAGTTTTTGTGGAATATTTTTGAAACTAGAAAGATTCGGTCAAACATATTTTGCAGTTATACTTCTCTCATTATTCCTCGTCCAACGAGTGCTCATTCGTCAAAATCGGTGACAAAACAGTTTAATCGAAATTTCACAAAAGAAGTACGGACAGCCTTTGCACTTTTTTCATTCATAAAATACATTGTCACCGATCTTGCCAATTGAGAGCTTATTTTAACGAGGAAAGGAATACAAAGCGATGTGAAACGGAATTTTGCTAAATATATGCCTAGTTTTTAAAATAGAGCAAAAAAACTGCATAGGAAACTCCACCTGAAATCAGGCCGGACACGAAAAGTTTTTGTGGCATATTTTTGAAACTTACAAGATTCGGTCAAAAATATTTTGCATTTATATTTCTCTCATTATTCCGCGTCCAACGAGTGCTCATTCGTCAAAATCGGTGACAAAACAGTTTAATCGAAATTTCACAAAAGAAGCATGGACTGCCTTTGCACTTTTTTCATTCATAAAAGACATTGTCACCGATCTTGCCGATTGAGGGCTTATTTTAACGAGGAAAGGAATACAAAGCGATGTGAAACGGAATTTTGCTAAATAAATGCCTAGTTTTTTAAATAGAGCAAGAAAACTGCATAGGAAAATCCACCTGAAATCAGGCCGCACACGAAAAGTTTTTGTGGAATATTTTTGAAACTAGAAAGATTCGGTCAAACATATTTTGCAGTTATACTTCTCTCATTATTCCTCGTCCAACGAGTGCTCATTCGTCAAAATCGGTGACAAAACAGTTTAATCGAAATTTCACAAAAGAAGTATGGACTGCCTTTGCACTTTTTTCATTCATAAAATACATTGTCACCGATCTTGCCGATTGAGGGCTTATTTTAACGAGGAAAGGAATACAAAGCGATGTGAAAAGGAATTTTGCTAAATAAATGCCTAGTTTTTTAAATAGAGCAAAAAAACTGCATAGGAAAATCCACCTGAAATCAGGCCGCACACGAAAAGTTTTTGTGGAATATTTTTGAAACTAGAAAGATTCGGTCAAACATATTTAGCAGTTATATTTCTCTCATTATTCCTCGTCCAACGAGTGCTCATTCGTCAAAATCGGTGACAAAACAGTTTAATCGAAATTTCACAAAAGAAGCATGGACTGCCTTTGCACTTTTTTCATTCATAAAATACATTGTCACCGATCTTGCCGATTGAGAGCTTATTTTAACGAGGAAAGGAATACAAAGCGATGTGAAACGGAATTTTGCTAAATAAATGCCTAGTTTTTTAAATAGAGCAAAAAAACTGCATAGGAAAATCCACCTGAAATCAGGCCGCATACGAAAAGTTTTTGTGGAATATTTTTGAAACTAGAAAGATTCGGTCAAACATATTTAGCAGTTATACTTCTCTCATTATTCCTCGTCCAACGAGTGCTCATTCGTCAAAATCGGTGACAAAACAGTTTAATCGAAATTTCACAAAACGAGCATGACAGCCTTTGCACTTTTTTCATTCATAAAATACATTGTCACCGATCTTGCCGATTGAGGGCTTATTTTAACGAGGAAAGGAATACAAAGCGATGTGAAAAGGAATTTTGCTAAATAAATGCCTAGTTTTTTAAATAGAGCAAAAAAACTGCATAGGAAAATCCACCTGAAATCAGGCCGCACACGAAAAGTTTTTGTGGAATATTTTTGAAACTAGAAAGATTCGGTCAAACATATTTTGCAGTTATACTTCTCTCATTATTCCTCGTCCAACGAGTGCTCATTCGTGAAAATCGGTGATAAATCAGTTTAATCGAAATTTCACAAAAGAAGTATGACTGCCTTTGCACTTTTTTCATTCATAAAATACATTGTTACCGATCTTGCCGATTGAGAGCTTATTTTAACGAGGAAAGGAATACAAAGCGATGTGAAACGGAATTTTGCTAAATAAATGCCTAGTTTTTAAAATAGAGCAAAAAAACTGCATAGGAAAGTCCACCTGAAATCAGGCCGCACACGAAAAGTTTTTGTGGAATATTTTTGAAACTAGAAAGATTCGGTCAAACATATTTTGCAGTTATACTTCTCTTATTATTCCTCGTCCAACGAGTGCTCATTCGTCAAAATCGGTGATAAATCAGTTTAATCGAAATTTCACAAAAGAAGTATGACTGCCTTTGCACTTTTTTCATTCATAAAATACATTGTTACCGATCTTGCCGATTGAGAGCTTATTTTAACGAGGAAAGGAATACAAAGCGATGTGAAACGGAATTTTGCTAAATAAATGCCTAGTTTTTAAAATAGAGCAAAAAAACTGCATAGGAAAGTCCACCTGAAATCAGGCCGCACACGAAAAGTTTTTGTGGAATATTTTTGAAACTAGAAAGATTCGGTCAAACATATTTTGCAGTTATACTTCTCTTATTATTCCTCGTCCAACGAGTGCTCATTCGTCAAAATCGGTGATAAATCAGTTTAATCGAAATTTCACAAAAGAAGTATGGACAGCCTTTGCACTTTTTTCATTCATAAAATACATTGTCACCGATCTTGCCAATTGAGAGCTTATTTTAACGAGGAAAGGAATACAAAGCGATGTGAAGGGGAATTTTGCTAAATATATGCCTAGTTTTTAAAATAGAGCAAAAAAACTGCATAGGAAATTCCACCTGAAATCAGGCCGGACACGAAAAGTTTTTGTGGCATATTTTTGAAACTTACAAGATTCGGTCAAAAATATTTTGCATTTATATTTCTCTCATTATTCCGCGTCCAACGAGTGCTCATTCGTCAAAATCGGTGACAAAACAGTTTAATCGAAATTTCACAAAAGAAGCATGGACTGCCTTTGCACTTTTTTCATTCATAAAAGACATTGTCACCGATCTTGCCGATTGAGGGCTTATTTTAACGAGGAAAGGAATACAAAGCGATGTGAAACGGAATTTTGCTAAATAAATGCCTAGTTTTTTAAATAGAGCAAAAAAACTGCATAGGAAAATCCACCTGAAATCAGGCCGCACACGAAAAGTTTTTGTGGAATATTTTTGAAACTAGAAAGATTCGGTCAAACATATTTTGCAGTTATACTTCTCTCATTATTCCTCGTCCAACGAGTGCTCATTCGTCAAAATCGGTGACAAAACAGTTTAATCGAAATTTCACAAAAGAAGTATGGACTGCCTTTGCACTTTTTTCATTCATAAAATACATTGTCACCGATCTTGCCGATTGAGGGCTTATTTTAACGAGGAAAGGAATACAAAGCGATGTGAAAATGAATTTTGCAAAATAAATGCCCGTTTTTAAAATAGAGCAAAAAAGCTGCATAGGAGAGGCCACCTGAAAACAGGCCGGACACGAAAAGTTTTTGTGGCATAGTTTTGAAACTAGCAAGATTCAGTCAAAAATATTTTGCATTTATATTTCTCTCAATATTCTGCGTCCAACGAGTGCTCACTCGTCAAAATCGGTGACAAAAAATTTTAATCGAAATTTCACAAAATGAGCATGGACTGCCTTTGCAGTTTTCTTATTCATAAAATATATTGTCACCGATCTTGCCGATTGAGAGTTTATTTTAACGAGGAAAGGAATACGAAGCGGAATGAAAAGGAATTTTGCTAAATAAATGCCTAGTTTTGAAAATAGAACAAAAAAGCTCCACAGGAAAGCCCACCTGAAATCAGGGCGCACACGAAAAGGTTTTGTGGAATATTTGTGAAACTAGCAAGACTCGGTCAGAAATATTTTCCAGTTATATTTCTCTTATTATTCCTGGTCCAACGAGTGCTCACTCGTCAAAATCGGTGACAAAAAATTTTAATCGAAATTTCACGAAAGGAGCATGGACTGCCTTTGCACTTTTCTTATTCATAAAATACATTGTCACCGATCTTGCCGATTGAGAGCTTATTTTAGCGAGGAAAGAAATACAAAGCAACGTGAAGAAGAATTTTGCTAAATAAATGTCTAGTTTTTAAAATAGAGAAAAAAAAACTGAATAGGAAAAGCAACTTGAAATCAGGCCGAACACGAAAAGTTTTTGTGGCATATTTTTGAAACTAGCAAGATTCGGTCAAAGATATTTTGCAGTTATAGTTCTCTCATTATTCCTCGTACAACGAGTGCTCATTCTTCAAAATCGGTGACAAAACATTTTAATCGAAATTTCACAAAAGAAGCAGCATGGACTGCCTTTGCACTTTTTTCATTCATAAAATACATTGTCACCGATCTTGCCGATTGAGAGCTTATTTTAACGAGGAAAGGAATACAAATCGGTGTGAAGAGGAATTTTGCTAAATAATTGTCTAGTTTTTAAAATAAAGCAAAAAAACTGCATAGGAAAGGCCACCTGAAATCAGGCCGGACACGAAAAGTTTTTGTGGCATATTTTTGAAACTAGCAAGATTCGGTCAGAAATATTTTGCATTTATATTTCTCTCATTATTCCGCGTCCAACGAGTGCTCACTCGTCAAAATCGGTGACAAAAAATTTTAATCGAAATTTCACAAAAGGAGCATGGACTGCCTTTGCACTTTTCTTATTCATAAGATACATTGTCACCGATCTTGTCGATTGAGAGCTTATTTTAACGAATAAAGGAATACAAAGCGATTTGAAAAGGAATATTGTTAAATAAATGCCTAGTTTTTAAAATAGAGCAAAAAAACTGCATAGGAAAGTCCACCTGAAATCAGGCCGCACACGAAAAGTTTTTGTGGAATATTTTTGAAACTAGCAAGACTCGGACAGAAATATTTTCCAGTTATATTTCTCTTATTATTCCTGGTCCAACGAGTGCTCACTCGTCAAAATCGGTGACAAAAAATTTTAATCGAAATTTCACGAAAGGAGCATGGACTGCCTTTGCACTTTTCTTATTCATAAAATACATTGTCACCGATCTTGCCGATTGAGAGCTTATTTTAGCGAGGAAAGAAATACAAAGCGACGTGAAGAAGAATTTTGCTAAATAAATGTCTAGTTTTTAAAATAGAGAAAAAAAAACTGAATAGGAAAAGCAACTTGAAATCAGGCCGAACACGAAAAGTTTTTGTGGCATATTTTTGAAACTAGCAAGATTCGGTCAAAGATATTTTGCAGTTATAGTTCTCTCATTATTCCTCGTACAACGAGTGCTCATTCTTCAAAATCGGTGACAAAACATTTTAATCGAAATTTCACAAAAGAAGCAGCATGGACTGCCTTTGCACTTTTTTCATTCATAAAATACATTGTCACCGATCTTGCCGATTGAGAGCTTATTTTAACGAGGAAAGGAATACAAATCGGTGTGAAGAGGAATTTTGCTAAATAATTGTCTAGTTTTTAAAATAAAGCAAAAAAACTGCATAGGAAAGGCCACCTGAAATCAGGCCGGACACGAAAAGTTTTTGTGGCATATTTTTGAAACTAGCAAGATTCGGTCAGAAATATTTTGCATTTATATTTCTCTCATTATTCCGCGTCCAACGAGTGCTCACTCGTCAAAATCGGTGACAAAAAATTTTAATCGAAATTTCACAAAAGGAGCATGGACTGCCTTTGCACTTGTCTTATTCATAAGATACATTGTCACCGATCTTGCCGATTGAGAGCTTATTTTAACGAATAAAGGAATACAAAGCGATTTGAAAAGGAATATTGTTAAATAAATGCCTAGTTTTTAAAATAGAGCAAAAAAACTGCATAGGAAAGTCCACCTGAAATCAGGCCGCACACGAAAAGTTTTTGTGGAATATTTTTGAAACTAGAAACATTCGGTCAAAATTATTTTTCATTTATATTTCTCTCATTATTCCGCGTCCAACGAGTGCTCACTCGTCAAAATCGTTGACAAAAAATTTTAATCGAAATTTCACAAAAGGAGCATGGACTGCCTTTGCACTTTTCTTATTCATAAAATACGATGTCACCGATCTTGACGATTGAGAGCTTATTTTAACGAGGAACGGAATACAAAGCGATGTGAAAAGGAATTTTGCTAAATAAATGCCTACTTTTTAAAATAGTGCAAAAAAACTGCATAGGAAAGTCCACCTGAAATCAGGCCGCACACGAAAAGTTTTTGTGGAATATTTTTGAAACTAGAAAGATTCGGTCAAACATATTTTGCAGTTATACTTCTCTCATTATTCCTCGTCCAACGAGTGCTCATTCGTCAAAATCGGTGACAAAACAGTTTAATCGAAATTTCACAAAAGAAGCATGGACTGCCTTTGCACTTTTTTCATTCATAAAATACATTGTCACCGATCTTGCCGATTGAGAGCTCATTTTAAGGAGGAAAGGAATACAAATCGCTGTGAAGAGGAATTTTGCTAAATAAATGTCTAGTTTTTAAAATAAAGCAAAAAAACTGCATAGGAAAGGCCACCTGAAATCAGGCCGGACACGAAAAATTTTTGTGGCATATTTTTGAAACTAGAAAGATTCGGTCAAACATATTTAGCAGTTATACTTCTCTCATTATTCCTCGTCCAACGAGTGCTCATTCGTCAAAATCGGTGACAAAACAGTTTAATCGAAATTTCACAAAACGAGCATGGACTGCCTTTGCACTTTTCTTATTCATAAGATACATTGTCACCGATCTTGCCGATTGAGAGCTTATTTTAACGAATAAAGGAATACAAAGCGATGTGAAACGGAATTTTGCTAAATAAATGCCTAGTTTTTAAAATAGAGCAAAATAACTGCATAGGAAAGGCCACCTGAAATCAGGCCGCACACGAAAAGTTTTTGTGGAATATTTTTGAAACTAGAAAGATTCGGTCAAACATATTTTGCAGTTATACTTCTCTCATTATTCCTCGTCCAACGAGTGCTCATTCGTCAAAATCGGTGACAAAACAGTTTAATCGAAATTTCACAAAAGAAGCATGGACTGACTCTGCACTTTTTTCATTCATAAAATACATTGTCACCAATCTTGCCGATTGAGAGCTTATTTTAACGAGGAAAGGAATACAAAGCGACGTGAAACGGAATTTTGCTAAATAAATGCCTAGTTTTTAAAATAGAGCAAAAAAACTGCATAGGAAAGTCCACCTGAAATCAGGCCGCACACGAAAAGTTTTTGTGGAATATTTTTGAAACTAGAAAGATTCGGTCAAACATATTTTGCAGTTATATTTCTCTCATTATTCCTCGTCCAACGAGTGCTCATTCGTCAAAATCGGTGACAAAACATTTTAATCGAAATTTCACAAAAGAAGCAGCATGGACTGCCTTTGCACTTTTTTCATTCATAAAATACATTGTCACCGATCTTGCCGATTGAGAGCTTATTTTGAGGAGGAAAGAAATACAAATCGGTGTGAAGAGGAATTTTGCTAAATAAATGTCTAGTTTTTAAAATAAAGCAAAAAAACTGCATAGGAAAGGCCACCTGAAATCAGGCCGGACACGAAAAATTTTTGTGGCATATTTTTGAAACTAGCAAGATTCGGTCAAAATTATTTTGCATTTATATTTCTCTCATTATTCCGCGTCCAACGAGTGCTCACTCGTCAAAATCGGTGAAAAAAAATTTTAATCGAAAATTCACAAAAGGAGCATGGACTGCCTTTGCACTTTTCTTATTCATAAAATACGTTGTCACCGATCTTGCCGATTGAGAGCTTATTTTAACGAGGAACGGAATATAAAGCGATGTAAAAAGGAATTTTGCTAAATAAATGCCTAGTTTTTAAAATAGAGCAAAAAAACTGCATAGGAAAGTCCACCTGAAATCAGGCCGCACACGAAAAGTTTTTGTGGAATATTTTTGAAACTAGAAAGATTCGGTCAAACATATTTTGCAGTTATACTTCTCTCATTATTCCTCGTCCAACGAGTGCTCATTCGTCAAAATCGGTGACAAAACAGTTTAATCGAAATTTCACAAAAGAAGCATGGACTGCCTTTGCACTTTTTTCATTCATAAAATACATTGTCACCAATCTTGCCGATTGAGAGCTTATTTTAACGAGGAAAGGAATACAAAGCGATGTGAAACGGAATTTTGCTAAATAAATGCATAGTTTTTAAAATAGAGCAAAAAAACTGCATAGGAAAGTCCACCTGAAATCAGGCAGCACACGAAAAGTTTTTGTGGAATATTTTTGAAACTAGAAAGATTCGGTCAAACATATTTTGCAGTTATACTTCTCTCATTTTTCCTCGTCCAACGAGTGCTCATTCGTCAAAATCGGTGACAAAACAGTTTAATCGAAATTTCACAAAAGAAGCATGGACTGCCTTTGCACTTTTTTCATTCATAAAATACATTGTCACCGATCTTGCCGATTGAGAGCTCATTTTAACGAGGAAAGGAATACAAAGCGATGTGAAACGGAATTTTGCTAAATAAATGCCTAGTTTTTAAAATAGAGCAAAAAAACTGCATAGGAAAGTCCACCTGAAATCAGGCCGCACACGAAAAGTTTTTGTGGAATATTTTTGAAACTAGAAAGATTCGGTCAAACATATTTAGCAGTTATACTTCTCTCATTATTCCTCGTCCAACGAGTGCTCATTCGTCAAAATCGGTGACAAAACAGTTTAATCGAAATTTCACAAAAGAAGCATGGACTGCCTTTGCACTTTTTTCATTCGTAAAATACATTGTCACCGATCTTGCCGATTGAGAGCTCATTTTAACGAGGAAAGGAATACAAAGCGATGTGAAACGGAATTTTGCTAAATAAATGCCTAGTTTTTAAAATAGAGCAAAATAACTGCATAGGAAAGGCCACCTGAAATCAGGCCGGACACGAAAAGTTTTTGTGGAATATTTTTGAAACTAGAAAGATTCCGTCAAAGATATTTTGCAGTTATATTTCTCTCATTATTCCTCGTCCAACGAGTGCTCATTCGTCAAAATCGGTGACAAAACAGTTTAATCGAAATTTCACAAAAGAAGCATGTACTGACTTTGCACTTTTTTCATTCATAAAATACATTGTCACCGATCTTGCCGATTGAGAGCTTATTTTAACGAGGAAAGGAATACAAAGCGATGTGAAACGGAATTTTGCTAAATAAATGCCTAGTTTTTAAAATAGAGCAAAAAAACTGCATAGGAAAGTCAACCTGAAATCAGGCCGCACACGAAAAGTTTTTGTGGAATATTTTTGAAACTAGAAAGATTCGGTCAAACATATTTTGCAGTTATACTTCTCTCATTATTCCTCGTCCAACGAGTGCTCATTCGTCAAAATCGGTGACAAAACAGTTTAATCGAAATTTCACAAAAGAAGCATGGACTGCCTCTGCCCTTTTTTCATTCATAAAATACATTGTCACCAATCTTGCCGACTGAGAGCTTATTTTAACGAGGAAAGGAATACAAAGCGATGTGAAACGGAATTTTGCTAAATAAATGCATAGTTTTTTAAATAGAGCAAAAAAACTGCATAGGAAAATCCACCTGAAATCAGGCCGCACACGAAAAGTTTTTGTGGAATATTTTTGAAACTAGAAAGATTCGGTCAAACATATTTTGCAGTTATACTTCTCTCATTATTCCTCGTCCAACGAGTGCTCATTCGTCAAAATCGGTGACAAAACAGTTTAATCGAAATTTCACAAAAGAAGCAGCATGGACTGCCTTTGCACTTTTTTCATTCATAAAATACATTGTCACCGATCTTGCCGATTGAGGGCTTATTTTAACGAGGAAAGGAATACAAAGCGATGTGAAAAGGAATTTTGCTAAATAAATGCCTAGTTTTTTAAATAGAGCAAAAAAACTGCATAGGAAAATCCACCTGAAATCAGGCCGCACACGAAAAGTTTTTGTGGAATATTTTTGAAACTAGAAAGATTCGGTCAAACATATTTAGCAGTTATACTTCTCTCATTATTCCTCGTCCAACGAGTGCTCATTCGTCAAAATCGGTGACAAAACAGTTTAATCGAAATTTCACAAAAGAAGCATGGACTGCCTTTGCACTTTTTTCATTCATAAAATACATTGTCACCGATCTTGCCGATTGAGAGCTTATTTTAACGAGGAAAGGAATACAAAGCGATGTGAAAAGGAATTTTGCTAAAAATTTTAATCGAAATTTCACAAAACGAGCATGGACTGCCTTTGCACTTTTCTTATTCATAATATTTTGTGGAATATTTTTGAAACTAGAAAGATTCGGTCAAACATATTTAGCAGTTATACTTCTCTCATTATTCCTCGTCCAACGAGTGCTCATTCGTCAAAATCGGTGACAAAACAGTTTAATCGAAATTTCACAAAAGAAGCATGGACTGCCTTTGCACTTTTTTCATTCATAAAATACATTGTCACCGATCTTGCCGATTGAGGGCTTATTTTAACGAGGAAAGGAATACAAAGCGATGTGAAAAGGAATTTTGCTAAATAAATGCCTAGTTTTTTAAATAGAGCAAAAAAACTGCATAGGAAAATCCACCTGAAATCAGGCCGCACACGAAAAGTTTTTGTGGAATATTTTTGAAACTAGAAAGATTCGGTCAAACATATTTAGCAGTTATACTTCTCTCATTATTCCTCGTCCAACGAGTGCTCATTCGTCAAAATCGGTGACAAAACAGTTTAATCGAAATTTCACAAAAGAAGCATGGACTGCCTTTGCACTTTTTTCATTCATAAAATACATTGTCACCGATGTTGCCGATTGAGAGCTTATTTTAACGAGGAAAGGAATACAAAGCGATGTGAAAAGGAATTTTGCGAAATAAATGCCTAGTTTTTTAAATAGAGCAAAACAACTGCATAGGAAAGTCCACCTGAAATCAGGCCGCACACGAAAAGTTTTTGTGGAATATTTTTGAAACTAGAAAGATTCGGTCAAACATATTTAGCAGTTATACTTCTCTCATTATTCCTCGTCCAACGAGTGCTCATTCGTCAAAATCGGTGACAAAACAGTTTAATCGAAATTTCACAAAACGAGCATGACTGCCTTTGCACTTTTTTCATTCATAAAATACATTGTCACCGATCTTGCCGATTGAGGGCTTATTTTAACGAGGAAAGGAATACAAAGCGATGTGAAACGGAATTTTGCTAAATAAATGCCTAGTTTTTAAAATAGAGCAAAAAAACTGCATAGGAAAGTCCACCTGAAATCAGGCCGCACACGAAACGATTTTGTGGAATATTTTTGAAACTAGAAATATGCGGTCAAAAATATTTTGCAGTTATACTTCTCTCATTATTCATCCTCCAACGAGTGCTCATTCTTCAAAATCGGTGACAAAAAAATTTAATCGAAATTTCACAAAAATGGCATGGACTGCCTTTGCCCTTTTTTGATTCATAAAATACAATGTCACCGATCTTGACGATTGAGAGCTTATTTTAACGAGGAAAGGAATACAAAGCGATGTGAAAAGGAATTTTGCTAAATAAATGCCAGTTTTTAAAATAGAGCAAAATAACTGCATAGGAAAGTCCACCTGAAATCAGGCCGCACACGAAAAGTTTTTGTGGAATATTTTTGAAACTAGAAAGATTCTGTCAAAATTATTTTTCATTTATATTTCTCTCATTATTCCGCGTCCAACGAGTGCTCACTCGTCAAAATCGGTGACAAAAAATTTTAATCGAAATTTCACAAAAGGAGCATGGACTGCCTTGGCACTTTTCTTATTCATAAAATACGTTGTCACCGATCTTGACGATTGAGAGCTTATTTTAACGAGGAACGGAATACAAAGCGATGTGAAAAGGAATTTTGCTAAATAAATGCCTAGTTTTTAAAATAGTGCAAAAAAACTGCATAGGAAAGTCCACCTGAAATCAGGCCGCACACGAAAAGTTTTTGTGGAATATTTTTGAAACTAGAAAGATTCGGTCAAACATATTTTGCAGTTATACTTCTCTCATTATTCCTCGTCCAACGAGTGCTCATTCGTCAAAATCGGTGACAAAACAGTTTAATCGAAATTTCACAAAAGAAGCATGGACTGCCTTTGCACTTTTTTCATTCATAAAATACGTTGTCACCGATCTTGCCGATTGAGAGCTTATTTTAACGAGGAAAGGAATACAAATCGGTGTGAAGAGGAATTTTGCTAAATAATTGTCTAGTTTTTAAAATAAAGCAAAAAAACTGCATAGGAAAGGCCACCTGAAATCAGGCCGGACACGAAAAGTTTTTGTGGCATATTTTTGAAACTAGCAAGATTCGGTCAGAAATGTTTGGCATTTATATTTCTCTCATTATTCCGCGTCCAACGAGTGCTCACTCGTCAAAATCGGTGACAAAAAATTTTAATCGAAATTTCACAAAACGAGCATGGACTGCCTTTGCACTTTTCTTATTCATAAGATACATTGTCACCGATCTTGCCGATTGAGAGCTTACTTTAACGAGGAAAGAAATACAAAGCGACGTGAGGAGGAATTTTGCTAAATAAATGTCTAGTTTTTAAAATAGAGCAAAAAAAACTGAATAGGAAAAGCAACTTGAAATCAGGCCGAACACGAAAAGTTTTTCTGGCATATTTTTGAAACTAGCAAGATTCGGTCAAAGATAATTTGCAGTTATAGTGCTCTCATTATTCCTCGTACAACGAGTGCTCATTCTGCAAAATCGGTGACAAAACATTTTAATCGAAATTTCACAAAAGAAGCAGCATGGACTGCCTTTGCACTTTTTTCATTCATAAAATACGTTGTCACCGATCTTGCCGATTGAGAGCTTATTTTAACGAGGAAAGGAATACAAATCGGTGTGAAGAGGAATTTTGCTAAATAATTGTCTAGTTTTTAAAATAAAGCAAAAAAACTGCATAGGAAAGGCCACCTGAAATCAGGCCGGACACGAAAAGTTTTTGTGGCATATTTTTGAAACTAGCAAGATTCGGTCAGAAATATTTTGCATTTATATTTCTCTCATTATTCCGCGTCCAACGAGTGCTCACTCGTCAAAATCGGTGACAAAAAATTTTAATCGAAATTTCACAAAACGAGCATGGACTGCCTTTGCACTTTTCTTATTCATAAGATACATTGTCACCGATCTTGCCGATTGAGAGCTTATTTTAACGAATAAAGGAATACAAAGCGATTTGAAAAGGAATATTGTTAAATAAATGCCTAGTTTTTAAAATAGAGCAAAAAAACTGCATAGGAAAGTCCACCTGAAATCAGGCCGTACACGAAAAGTTTTTGTGGAATATTTTTGAAACTAGAAAGATTCTGTCAAAATTATTTTTCATTTATATTTCTCTCATTATTCCGCGTCCAACGAGTGCTCACTCGTCAAAATCGGTGACAAAAAATTTTAATCGAAATTTCACAAAAGGAGCATGGACTGCCTTGGCACTTTTCTTATTCATAAAATACGTTGTCACCGATCTTGACGATTGAGAGCTTATTTTAACGAGGAACGGAATACAAAGCGATGTGAAAAGGAATTTTGCTAAATAAATGCCTAGTTTTTAAAATAGTGCAAAAAAACTGCATAGGAAAGTCCACCTGAAATCAGGCCGCACACGAAAAGTTTTTGTGGAATATTTTTGAAACTAGAAAGATTCGGTCAAACATATTTTGCAGTTATACTTCTCTCATTATTCCTCGTCCAACGAGTGCTCATTCGTCAAAATCGGTGACAAAACAGTTTAATCGAAATTTCACAAAAGAAGCATGGACTGCCTTTGCACTTTTTTCATTCATAAAATACATTGTCACCGATCTTGCCGATTGAGAGCTCATTTTAAGGAGGAAAGGAATACAAATCGGTGTGAAGAGGAATTTTGCTAAATAAATGTCTAGTTTTTAAAATAAAGCAAAAAAACTGCATAGGAAAGGCCACCTGAAATCAGGCCGGACACGAAAAATTTTTGTGGCATATTTTTGAAACTAGAAAGATTCGGTCAAACATATTTAGCAGTTATACTTCTCTCATTATTCCTCGTCCAACGAGTGCTCATTCGTCAAAATCGGTGACAAAACAGTTTAATCAAAATTTCACAAAACGAGCATGGACTGCCGTTGCACTTTTCTTATTCATAAGATACATTGTCACCGATCTTGCCGATTGAGAGCTTATTTTAACGAATAAAGGAATACAAAGCGATGTGAAACGGAATTTTGCTAAATAAATGCCTAGTTTTTAAAATAGAGCAAAATAACTGCATAGGAAAGGCCACCTGAAATCAGGCCGCACACGAAAAGTTTTTGTGGAATATTTTTGAAACTAGAAAGATTCGGTCAAACATATTTTGCAGTTATACTTCTCTCATTATTCCTCGTCCAACGAGTGCTCATTCGTCAAAATCGGTGACAAAACAGTTTAATCGAAATTTCACAAAAGAAGCATGGACTGACTCTGCACTTTTTTCATTCATAAAATACATTGTCACCAATCTTGCCGATTGAGAGCTTATTTTAACGAGGAAAGGAATACAAAGCGATGTGAAACGGAATTTTGCTAAATAAATGCCAAGTTTTTAAAATAGAGCAAAAAAACTGCATAGGAAAGGCCACCTGAAATCAGGCCGTACACGAAAAATTTTTGTGGCATATTTTTGAAACTAGCAAGATTCGGTCAAAATTATTTTGCATTTATATTTCTCTGATTATTCCGCGTCCAACGAGTGCTCACTCGTCAAAATCGGTGAAAAAAAATTTTAATCGAAATTTCACAAAAGGAGCATGGACTGCCTTTGCACTTTTTTCATTCATAAAATACATTGTCACCGATGTTGCCGATTGAGAGCTTATTTTAACGAGGAAAGGAATACAAAGCGATGTGAAAAGGAATTTTGCGAAATAAATGCCTAGTTTTTTAAATAGAGCAAAACAACTGCATAGGAAAGTCCACCTGAAATCAGGCCGCACACGAAAAGTTTTTGTGGAATATTTTTGAAACTAGAAAGATTCGGTCAAACATATTTAGCAGTTATACTTCTCTCATTATTCCTCGTCCAACGAGTGCTCATTCGTCAAAATCGGTGACAAAACAGTTTAATCGAAATTTCACAAAACGAGCATGACTGCCTTTGCACTTTTTTCATTCATAAAATACATTGTCACCGATCTTGCCGATTGAGGGCTTATTTTAACGAGGAAAGGAATACAAAGCGATGTGAAACGGAATTTTGCTAAATAAATGCCTAGTTTTTAAAATAGAGCAAAAAAACTGCATAGGAAAGTCCACCTGAAATCAGGCCGCACACGAAACGATTTTGTGGAATATTTTTGAAACTAGAAATATGCGGTCAAAAATATTTTGCAGTTATACTTCTCTCATTATTCATCCTCCAACGAGTGCTCATTCTTCAAAATCGGTGACAAAAAAATTTAATCGAAATTTCACAAAAATGGCATGGACTGCCTTTGCCCTTTTTTCATTCATAAAATACAATGTCACCGATCTTGACGATTGAGAGCTTATTTTAACGAGGAAAGGAATACAAAGCGATGTGAAAAGGAATTTTGCTAAATAAATGCCCGTTTTTAAAATAGAGCAAAATAACTGCATAGGAAAAGCCACCTGAAATCAGGCCGCACACGAAAAGATTTTGTGGAATATTTTTGAAACTAGAAATATTCGGTCAAAAATATTTTGCAGTTATACTTCTCTCATTATTCCTCGTCCAACGAGTGCTCATTCGTCAAAATCGGTGACAAAACAGTTTAATCGAAATTTCACAAAAGAAGCATGGACTGACTCTGCACTTTTTTCATTCATAAAATACATTGTCACCAATCTTGCCGATTGAGAGCTTATTTTAACGAGGAAAGGAATACAAAGCGATGTGAAACGGAATTTTGCTAAATAAATGCCAAGTTTTTAAAATAGAGCAAAAAAACTGCATAGGAAAGGCCACCTGAAATCAGGCCGGACACGAAAAATTTTTGTGGCATATTTTTGAAACTAGCAAGATTCGGTCAAAATTATTTTGCATTTATATTTCTCTCATTATTCCGCGTCCAACGAGTGCTCACTCGTCAAAATCGGTGAAAAAAAATTTTAATCGAAATTTCACAAAAGGAGCATGGACTGCCTTTGCACTTTTCTTATTCATAAAATACGTTGTCACCGATCTTGCCGATTGAGAGCTTATTTTAACGAGGAACGGAATATAAAGCGATGTGAAAAGGAATTTTGCTAAATAAATGCCTAGTTTTTAAAATAGAGCAAAAAAACTGCATAGGAAAGTCCACCTGAAATCAGGCCGCACACGAAAAGTTTTTGTGGAATATTTTTGAAACTAGAAAGATTCGGTCAAACATATTTTGCAGTTATACATCTCTCATTATTCCTCGTCCAACGAGTGCTCATTCGTCAAAATCGGTGACAAAACAGTTTAATCGAAATTTCACAAAAGAAGCATGGACTGCCTCTGCACTTTTTTCATTCATAAAATACATTGTCACCGATCTTGCCGATTGAGAGCTCATTTTAACGAGGAAAGGAATACAAAGCGATGTGAAACGGAATTTTGCTAAATAAATGCCTAGTTTTTAAAATAGAGCAAAAAAACTGCATAGGAAAGTCCACCTGAAATCAGGCCGCACACGAAAAGTTTTTGTGGAATATTTTTGAAACTAGAAAGATTCGGTCAAACATATTTAGCAGTTATACTTCTCTCATTATTCCTCGTCCAACGAGTGCTCATTCGTCAAAATCGGTGACAAAACAGTTTAATCGAAATTTCACAAAAGAAGCATGGACTGCCTTTGCACTTTTTTCATTCGTAAAATACATTGTCACCGATCTTGCCGATTGAGAGCTCATTTTAACGCGGAAAGGAATACAAAGCGATGTGAAACGGAATTTTGCTAAATAAATGCCTAGTTTTTAAAATAGAGCAAAAAAACTGCATAGGAAAGTCCACCTGAAATCAGGCCGCACACGAAAAGTTTTTGTGGAATATTTTTGAAACTAGCAAGATTCGGTCAAACATATTTAGCAGTTATACTTCTCTCATTATTCCTCGTCCAACGAGTGCTCATTCGTCAAAATCGGTGACAAAACAGTTTAATCAATATTTCACAAAACGAGCATGGACTGCCGTTGCACTTTTCTTATTCATAAGATACATTGTCACCCATCTTGCCGATTGAGAGCTTATTTTAACGAATAAAGGAATACAAAGAGATGTGAAACGGAATTTTGCTAAATAAATGCCTAGTTTTTAAAATAGTGCAAAATAACTGCATAGGAAAGGCCACCTGAAATCAGGCCGCACACGAAAAGTTTTTGTGGAATATTTTTGAAACTAGAAAGATTCGGTCAAACATATTTTGCAGTTATACTTCTCTCATTATTCCTCGTCCAACGAGTGCTCATTCGTCAAAATCGGTGACAAAACAGTTTAATCGAAATTTCACAAAAGAAGCATGGACTGACTCTGCACTTTTTTCATTCATAAAATACATTGTCACCAATCTTGCCGATTGAAAGCTTATTTTAACGAGGAAAGGAATACAAAGCGATGTGAAACGGAATTTTGCTAAATAAATGCCTAGTTTTTAAAATAGAGCAAAAACACTGCATAGGAAAGTCCACCTGAAATCAGGCCGCACACGAAAAGTTTTTGTGGAATATTTTTGAAACTAGAAAGATTCGGTCAAACATATTTTGCAGTTATACTTCTCTCATTATTCCTCGTCCAACGAGTGCTCATTCGTCAAAATCGGTGACAAAACATTTTAATCGAAATTTCACAAAAGAAGTAGCATGGACTGCCTTTGCACTTTTTTCATTCATAAAATACATTGTCACCGATCTTGCCGATTGAGAGCTTATTTTAAGGAGGAAAGGAATACAAATCGGTGTGAAGAGGAATTTTGCTAAATAAATGTCTAGTTTTTAAAATAAAGCAAAAAAACTGCATAGGAAAGGCCACCTGAAATCAGGCCGGACACGAAAAATTTTTGTGGCATATTTTTGAAACTAGCAAGATTCGGTCCAAATTATTTTGCATTTATATTTCTCTCATTATTCCGCGTCCAACGAGTGCTCACTCGTCAAAATCGGTGAAAAAAAATTTTAATCGAAATTTCACAAAAGGAGCATGGACTGCCTTTGCACTTTTCTTATTCATAAAACACGTTGTCACCGATCTTGCCGATTGAGAGCTTATTTTAACGAGGAACGGAATATAAAGCGATGTGAAAAGGAATTTTGCTAAATAAATGCCTAGTTTTTAAAATAGAGCAAAAAAACTGCATAGGAAAGTCCACCTGAAATCAGGCCGCACACGAAAAGTTTTTGTGGAATATTTTTGAAACTAGAAAGATTCGGTCAAACATATTTTGCAGTTATACTTCTCTCATTATTCCTCGTCCAACGAGTGCTCATTCGTCAAAATCGGTGACAAAACAGTTTAATCGAAATTTCACAAAAGAAGCATGGACTGCCTTTGCACTTTTTTCATTCATAAAATACATTGTCACCAATCTTGCCGATTGAGAGCTTATTTTAACGAGGAAAGGAATACAAAGCGATGTGAAATGGAATTTTGCTAAATAAATGCCTAGTTTTTAAAATAGAGCAAAAAAACTGCATTGGAAAGTCCACCTGAAATCAGGCCGCACACGAAAAGTTTTTGTGGAATATTTTTGAAACTAGAAAGATTCGGTCAAACATATTTTGCAGTTATACTTCTCTCATTATTCCTCGTCCAACGAGTGCTCATTCGTCAAAATCGGTGACAAAACAGTTTAATCGAAATTTCACAAAAGAAGCATGGACTGCCTTTGCACTTTTTTCATTCATAAAATACATTGTCACCGATCTTGCCGATTGAGAGCTCATTTTAACGAGGAAAGGAATACAAAGCGATGTGAAACGGAATTTTGCTAAATAAATGCCTAGTTTTTAAAATAGAGCAAAAAAACTGCATAGGAAAGTCCACCTGAAATCAGGCCGCACACGAAAAGTTTTTGTGGAATATTTTTGAAACTAGAAAGATTCGGTCAAACATATTTAGCAGTTATACTTCTCTCATTATTCCTCGTCCAACGAGTGCTCATTCGTCAAAATCGGTGACAAAACAGTTTAATCGAAATTTCACAAAAGAAGCATGGACTGCCTTTGCACTTTTTTCATTCGTAAAATACATTGTCACCGATCTTGCCGATTGAGAGCTCATTTTAACGCGGAAAGGAATACAAAGCGATGTGAAACGGAATTTTGCTAAATAAATGCCTAGTTTTTAAAATAGAGCAAAATAACTGCATAGGAAAGGCCACCTGAAATCAGGCCGCACACGAAAAGTTTTTGTGGAATATTTTTGAAACTAGAAAGATTCCGTCAAAGATATTTTGCAGTTATACTTCTCTCATTATTCCTCGTCCAACGAGTGCTCATTCGTCAAAATCGGTGACAAAACAGTTTGATCGAAATTTCACAAAAGAAGCATGTACTGACTTTGCACTTTTTTCATTCATAAAATACATTGTCACCGATCTTGCCGATTGAGAGCTTATTTTAACGAGGAAAGGAATACAAAGCGATGTGAAACGGAATTTTGCTAAATAAATGCCTAGTTTTTAAAATAGAGCAAAAAAACTGCATAGGAAAGTCCACCTGAAATCAGGCCGCACACGAAAAGTTTTTGTGGAATATTTTTGAAACTAGAAAGATTCGGTCAAACATATTTTGCAGTTATACTTCTCTCATTATTCCTCGTCCAACGAGTGCTCATTCGTCAAAATCGGTGACAAAACAGTTTAATCGAAATTTCACAAAAGAAGCATGGACTGCCTCTGCACTTTTTTCATTCATAAAATACATTGTCACCAATCTTGCCGACTGAGAGCTTATTTTAATGAGGAAAGGAATACAAAGCGATGTGAAACGGAATTTTGCTAAATAAATGCCTAGTTTTTAAAATAGAGCAAAAAAACTGCATAGGAATGTCCACCTGAAATCAGGCCGCACACGAAAAGTTTTTGTGGAATATTTTTGAAACTAGAAAGATTCGGTCAAACATATTTTGCAGTTATACTTCTCTCATTATTCCTCGTCCAACGAGTGCTCATTCGTCAAAATCGGTGACAAAACAGTTTAATCGAAATTTCACAAAAGAAGCATGGACTGCCTCTGCCCTTTTTTCATTCATAAAATACATTGTCACCAATCTTGCCGACTGAGAGCTTATTTTAACGAATAAAGGAATACAAAGCGATTTGAAAAGGAATATTGTTAAATAAATGCCTAGTTTTTAAAATAGAGCAAAAAAACTGCATAGGAAAGTCCACCTGAAATCAGGCCGGACACGAAAAATTTTTGTGGAATATTTTTGAAACTAGAAAGATTCGGTCAAACATATTTTGCAGTTATACTTCTCTCATTATTCCTCGTCCAACGAGTGCTCATTCGTCAAAATCGGTGACAAAACAGTTTAATCGAAATTTCACAAAAGAAGCATGGACTGCCTCTGCAGTTTTTTCATTCATAAAATACATTGTCACCAATCTTGCCGATTGAGAGCTTATTTTAACGAGGAAAGGAATACAAAGCGATGTGAAACGGAATTTTGCTAAATAAATGCCTAGTTTTTAAAATAGAGCAAAAAAACTGCATAGGAAAGTCCACCTGAAATCAGGCCGCACACGAAAAGTTTTTGTGGAATATTTTTGAAACTAGAAAGATTCGGTCAAACATATTTTGCAGTTATACTTCTCTCATTATTCCTCGTCCAACGAGTGCTCATTCGTCAAAATCGGTGACAAAACAGCTTAATCGAAATTTCACAAAAGAAGCATGGACTGCCTTTGCACTTTTTTCATTCACAAAATACATTGTCACCGATCTTGCCGATTGAGAGCTCATTTTAACGAGGAAAGGAATACAAAGCGATGTGAAACGGAATTTTGCTAAATAAATGCCTAGTTTTTAAAATAGAGCAAAAAAACTGCATAGGAAAGTCCACCTGAAATCAGGCCGCACACGAAAAGTTTTTGTGGAATATTTTTGAAACTAGAAAGATTCGGTCAAACATATTTAGCAGTTATACTTCTCTCATTATTCCTCGTCCAACGAGTGCTCATTCGTCAAAATCGGTGACAAAACAGTTTAATCGAAATTTCACAAAAGAAGCATGGACTGCCTTTGCACTTTTTTCATTCGTAAAATACATTGTCACCGATCTTGCCGATTGAGAGCTCATTTTAACGCGGAAAGGAATACAAAGCGATGTGAAACGGAATTTTGCTAAATAAATGCCTAGTTTTTAAAATAGGGCAAAAAAACTGCATAGGAATGTCCACCTGAAATCAGGCCGCACACGAAAAGTTTTTGTGGAATATTTTTGAAACTAGAAAGATTCGGTCAAACATATTTAGCAGTTATACTTCTCTCATTATTCCTCGTCCAACGAGTGCTCATTCGTCAAAATCGGTGACAAAACAGTTTAATCAAAATTTCACAAAACGAGCATGGACTGCCGTTGCACTTTTCTTATTCATAAGATACATTGTCACCCATCTTGCCGATTGAGAGCTTATTTTAACGAATAAAGGAATACAAAGAGATGTGAAACGGAATTTTGCTAAATAAATGCCTAGTTTTTAAAATAGAGCAAAATAACTGCATAGGAAAGGCCACCTGAAATCAGGCCGCACACGAAAAGTTTTTGTGGAATATTTTTGAAACTAGAAAGATTCGGTCAAACATATTTAGCAGTTATACTTCTCTCATTATTCCTCGTCCAACGAGTGCTCATTCGTCAAAATCGGTGACAAAACAGTTTAATCGAAATTTCACAAAAGAAGCATGGACTGACTCTGCACTTTTTTCATTCATAAAATACATTGTCACCAATCTTGCCGATTGAGAGCTTATTTTAACGAGGAAAGGAATACAAAGCGACGTGAAACGGAATTTTGCTAAATAAATGCCTAGTTTTTAAAATAGAGCAAAAAAACTGCATAGGAAAGTCCACCTGAAATCAGGCCGCACACGAAAAGTTTTTGTGGAATATTTTTGAAACTAGAAAGATTCGGTCAAACATATTTTGCAGTTATACTTCTCTCATTATTCCTCGTCCAACGAGTGCTCATTCGTCAAAATCGGTGACAAAACATTTTAATCGAAATTTCACAAAAGAAGCAGCATGGACTGCCTTTGCACTTTTTTCATTCATAAAATACATTGTCACCGATCTTGCCGATTGAGAGCTTATTTTAAGGAGGAAAGGAATACAAATCGGTGTGAAGAGGAATTTTGCTAAATAAATGTCTAGTTTTTAAAATAAAGCAAAAAAACTGCATAGGAAAGGCCACCTGAAATCAGGCCGGACACGAAAAATTTTTGTGGCATATTTTTGAAACTAGCAAGATTCGGTCAAAATTATTTTGCATTTATATTTCTCTCATTATTCCGCGTCCAACGAGTGCTCACTCGTCAAAATCGGTGAAAAAAAATTTTAATCGAAATTTCACAAAAGGAGCATGGACTGCCTTTGCACTTTTCTTATTCATAAAATACGTTGTCACCGATCTTGCCGATTGAGAGCTTATTTTAACGAGGAACGGAATATAAAGCGATGTCAAAAGGAATTTTGCTAAATAAATGCCTAGTTTTTAAAATAGAGCAAAAAAACTGCATAGGAAAGTCCACCTGAAATCAGGCCGCACACGAAAAGTTTTTGTGGAATATTTTTGAAACTAGAAAGATTCGGTCAAACATATTTTGCAGTTATACTTCTCTCATTATTCCTCGTCCAACGAGTGCTCATTCGTCAAAATCGGTGACAAAACAGTTTAATCGAAATTTCACAAAAGAAGCATGGACTGCCTTTGCACTTTTTTCATTCATAAAATACATTGTCACCAATCTTGCCGATTGAGAGCTTATTTTAACGAGGAAAGGAATACAAAGCGATGTGAAAAGGAATTTTGCTAAATAAATGCCTAGTTTTTAAAATAGAGCAAAAAAACTGCATAGGAAAGTCCACCTGAAATCAGGCCGCACACGAAAAGTTTTTGTGGAATATTTTTGAAACTAGAAAGATTCGGTCAAACATATTTTGAAGTTATACTTCTCTCATTATTCCTCGTCCAACGAGTGCTCATTCGTCAAAATCGGTGACAAAACAGTTTAACCGAAATTTCACAAAAGAAGCATGGACTGCCTTTGCACTTTTTTCATTCATAAAATACATTGTCACCGATCTTGCCGATTGAGAGCTCATTTTAACGAGGAAAGGAATACAAAGCGATGTGAAACGGAATTTTGCTAAATAAATGCCTAGTTTTTAAAATAGAGCAAAAAAACTGCATAGGAAAGTCCACCTGAAATCAGGCCGCACACGAAAAGTTTTTGTGGAATATTTTTGAAACTAGAAAGATTCGGTCAAACATATTTAGCAGTTATACTTCTCTCATTATTCCTCGTCCAACGAGTGCTCATTCGTCAAAATCGGTGACAAAACAGTTTAATCGAAATTTCACAAAAGAAGCATGGACTGCCTTTGCACTTTTTTCATTCGTAAAATACATTGTCACCGATCTTGCCGATTGAGAGCTCATTTTAACGCGGAAAGGAATACAAAGCGATGTGAAACGGAATTTTGCTAAATAAATGCCTAGTTTTTAAAATAGAGCAAAATAACTGCATAGGAAAGGCCACCTGAAATCAGGCCGCACACGAAAAGTTTTTGTGGAATATTTTTGAAACTAGAAAGATTCCGTCAAAGATATTTTGCAGTTATACATCTCTCATTATTCCTCGTCCAACGAGTGCTCATTCGTCAAAATCGGTGACAAAACAGTTTGATCGAAATTTCACAAAAGAAGCATGTACTGACTTTGCACTTTTTTCATTCATAAAATACATTGTCACCGATCTTGCCGATTGAGAGCTTATTTTAACGAGGAAAGGAATACAAAGCGATGTGAAACGGAATTTTGCTAAATAAATGCCTAGTTTTTAAAATAGAGCAAAAAAACTGCATAGGAAAGTCCACCTGAAATCAGGCCGCACACGAAAAGTTTTTGTGGAATATTTTTGAAACTAGAAAGATTCGGTCAAACATATTTTGCAGTTATACTTCTCTCATTATTCCTCGTCCAACGAGTGCTCATTCGTCAAAATCGGTGACAAAACAGTTTAATCGAAATTTCACAAAAGAAGCATGGACTGCCTCTGCACTTTTTTCATTCATAAAATACATTGTCACCAATCTTGCCGACTGAGAGCTTATTTTAATGAGGAAAGGAATACAAAGCGATGTGAAACGGAATTTTGCTAAATAAATGCCTAGTTTTTAAAATAGAGCAATAAAACTGCATAGGAATGTCCACCTGAAATCAGGCCGCACACGAAAAGTTTTTGTGGAATATTTTTGAAACTAGAAAGATTCGGTCAAACATATTTTGCAGTTATCCTTCTCTCATTATTCCTCGTCCAACGAGTGCTCATTCGTCAAAATCGGTGACAAAACAGTTTAATCGAAATTTCATAAAAGGAGCATGGACTGCCTTTGCACTTTTTTCATTCATAAAATACATTGTCACCAATCTTGCCGATTGAGAGCTCATTTTAACGAGGAAAGGAATACAAAGCGATGTGAAACGGAATTTTGCTAAATAAATGCCTAGTTTTTAAAATAGAGCAAAAAAACTGCATAGGAAAGTCCACCTGAAATCAGGCCGCACACGAAAAGTTTTTGTGGAATATTTTTGAAACTAGAAAGATTCGGTCAAACATATTTTGCAGTTATACTTCTCTCATTATTCCTCGTCCAACGAGTGCTCATTCGTCAAAATCGGTGACAAAACAGTTTAATCGAAATTTCACAAAAGAAGCATGGACTGCCTTTGCACTTTTTTCATTCATAAAATACGTTGTCACCGATCTTGCCGATTGAGAGCTCATTTTAACGAGGAAAGGAATACAAAGCGATGTGAAACGGAATTTTGCTAAATAAATGCCTAGTTTTTAAAATAGAGCAAAATAACTGCATAGGAAAGGCCACCTGAAATCAGGCCGCACACGAAAAGTTTTTGTGGAATATTTTTGAAACTAGAAAGATTCGGTCAAAGATATTTCGCAGTTATACTTCTCTCATTATTCCTCGGCCAACGAGTGCTCATTCGTCAAAATCGGTGACAAAACAGTTTAATCGAAATTTCACAAAAGAAGCATGGACTGCCTTTGCACTTTTTTCATTCGTAAAATACATTGTCACCGATCTTGCCGATTGAGAGCTTATTTTAACGAGAAAAGGAATACAAAGCGATGTGAAACGGAATTTTGCTAAATAAATGCCTAGTTTTTAAAATAGAGCAAAAAAACTGCATAGGAAAGTCCACCTGAAATCAGGCCGCACACGAAAAGTTTTTGTGGAATATTTTTGAAACTAGAAAGATTCGGTCAAACATATTTTGCAGTTATACTTCTCTCATTATTCCTCGTCCAACGAGTGCTCATTCGTCAAAATCGGTGACAAAACAGTTTAATCGAAATTTCACAAAAGAAGCATGGACTGACTCTGCACTTTTTTCATTCATAAAATACATTGTCACCAATCTTGCCGACTGAGAGCTTATTTTAATGAGGAAAGGAATACAAAGCGATGTGAAACGGAATTTTGCTAAATAAATGCCTAGTTTTTAAAATAGAGCAAAAAAACTGCATAGGAAAGTCCACCTGAAATCAGGCCGCACACGAAAAGTTTTTGTGGAATATTTTTGAAACTAGAAAGATTCGGTCAAACATATTTTGCAGTTATACTTCTCTCATTATTCCTCGTCCATCGAGTGCTCATTCGTCAAAATCGGTGACAAAACAGTTTAATCGAAATTTCACAAAAGAAGCATGGACTGCCTTTGCACTTTTTTCATTCATAAAATACATTGTCACCAATCTTGCCGATTGAGAGCTTATTTTAACGAGGAAAGGAATACAAAGCAATGTGAAACGGAATTTTGCTAAATAAATGCCTAGTTTTTAAAATAGAGCAAATAAACTGCATAGGAAAGTCCACCTGAAATCAGGCCGCACACGAAAAGTTTTTGTGGAATATTTTTGAAACTAGAAAGATTCGGTCAAACATATTTTGCAGTTATCCTTCTCTCATTATTCCTCGTCCAACGAGTGCTCATTCGTCAAAATCGGTGACAAAACAGTTTAATCGAAATTTCATAAAAGGAGCATGGACTGCCTTTGCACTTTTTTCATTCATAAAATACATTGTCACCAATCTTGCCGATTGAGAGCTCATTTTAACGAGGAAAGGAATACAAAGCGATGTGAAACGGAATTTTGCTAAATAAATGCCTAGTTTTTAAAATAGAGCAAAAAAACTGCATAGGAAAGTCCACCTGAAATCAGGCCGCACACGAAAAGTTTTTGTGGAATATTTTTGAAACTAGAAAGATTCGGTCAAACATATTTTGCAGTTATACTTCTCTCATTATTCCTCGTCCATCGAGTGCTCATTCGTCAAAATCGGTGACAAAACAGTTTAATCGAAATTTCACAAAAGAAGCATGGACTGCCTTTGCACTTTTTTCATTCATAAAATACGTTGTCACCGATCTTGCCGATTGAGAGCTCATTTTAACGAGGAAAGGAATACAAAGCGATGTGAAACGGAATTTTGCTAAATAAATGCCTAGTTTTTAAAATAGAGCAAAAAAAACTGCATAGGAAAGTCCACCTGAAATCAGGCCGCACACGAAAAGTTTTTGTGGAATATTTTTGAAACTAGAAAGATTCGGTCAAAGATATTTCGCAGTCTATACTTCTCTCATTATTCCTCGGCCAACGAAGTGCTCATTCGTCAAAATCGGTGACAAAACAGTTTAATCGAAATTTCACAAAAGAAGCATGGACTGCCTTTGCACTTTTTTCATTCGTGAAATACATTGTCACCGATCTTGCCGATTGAGAGCTTATTTTAACGAGGAAAGGAATACAAAGACGATGTGAAACGGAATTTTGCTAAATAAATGCCTAGTTTTTAAAATAGAGCAAAAAAACTGCATAGGAAAGTCCACCTGAAATCAGGCCGCACACGAAAAGTTTTTGTGGAATATTTTTGAAACTAGAAAGATTCGGTCAAACATATTTTGCAGTTATACTTCTCTCATTATTCCTCGTCCAACGAGTGCTCATTCGTCAAAATCGGTGACAAAACAGTTTAATCGAAATTTCACAAAAGAAGCATGGACTGACTCTGCACTTTTTTCATTCATAAAATACATTGTCACCAATCTTGCCGACTGAGAGCTTATTTTAATGAGGAAAGGAATACAAAGCGATGTGAAACGGAATTTTGCTAAATAAATGCCTAGTTTTTAAAATAGAGCAAAAAAACTGCATAGGAAAGTCCACCTGAAATCAGGCCGCACACGAAAAGTTTTTGTGGAATATTTTTGAAACTAGAAAGATTCGGTCAAACATATTTTGCAGTTATACTTCTCTCATTATTCCTCGTCCAACGAGTGCTCATTCGTCAAAATCGGTGACAAACAGTTTAATCGAAATTTCACAAAAGAAGCATGGACTGCCTTTGCACTTTTTCATCCATAAAATACATTGTCACCGATCTCGCCGATTGAGAGCTCATTTTAACGAGGAAAGGAATACAAAGCGATGTGAAACGGAATTTTGCTAAATAAATGCCTAGTTTTTAAAATAGAGCAAAATAACTGCATAGGAAAGGCCACCTGAAATCAGGCCGCACAATTTTGTGGAATATTTTTGAAACTAGAAAGATTCGGTCAAAGATATTTGCAGTTATACTTCTCTCATTATTCCTCGTCCAACGAGTGCTCATTCGTCAAAATCGGTGACAAAACAGTTTAATCGAAATTTCACAAAAGAAGCATGGACTGCCTTTGCACTTTTTCATCCATAAAATACATTGTCACCGATCTCGCCGATTTAGAGCTCATTTTAACGAGGAAAGGAATACAAAGCGATGTGAAACGGAATTTTGCTAAATAAATGCCTAGTTTTTAAAATAGAGCAAAAAAACTGCATAGGAAAGTCCACCTGAAATCAGCCGCACACGAAAGTTTTTGTTGAATATTTTTGAAACTAGAAAGATTCGGTCAAACATATTTTGCAGTTATACTTCTCTCATTATTCCTCGTCCAACGAGTGCTCATTCGTCAAAATCGGTGACAAAACAGTTTAATCGAAATTTCACAAAAGAAGCATGGACTGCCTTTGCACTTTTTTCATTCATAAAATACGTTGTCACCGATCTTGCCGATTGAGAGCTCATTTTAACGAGGAAAGGAATACAAAGCGATGTGAAACGGAATTTTGCTAAATAAATGCCTAGTTTTTAAAATAGAGCAAAATAACTGCATAGGAAAGGCCACCTGAAATCAGGCCGCACACGAAAAGTTTTTTGTGGAATATTTTTGAAACTAGAAAGATTCGGTCAAAGATATTTCGCAGTTATACTTCTCTCATTATTCCTCGGCCAACGAGTGCTCATTCGTCAAAATCGGTGACAAAACAGTTTAATCGAAATTTCACAAAAGAAGCATGGACTGCCTTTGCACTTTTTTCATTCGTAAAATACATTGTCACCGATCTTGCCGATTGAGAGCTTATTTTAACGAGAAAAGGAATACAAAGCGATGTGAAACGGAATTTTGCTAAATAAATGCCTAGTTTTTAAAATAGAGCAAAAAAACTGCATAGGAAAGTCCACCTGAAATCAGGCCGCACACGAAAAGTTTTTTGTGGAATATTTTTGAAACTAGAAAGATTCGGTCAAACATATTTTGCAGTTATACTTCTCTCATTATTCCTCGTCCAACGAGTGCTCAATTCGTCAAAATCGGTGACAAAACAGTTTAATCGAAATTTCACAAAAGAAGCATGGACTGACTCTGCACTTTTTTCATTCATAAAATACATTGTCACCAATCTTGCCGACTGAGAGCTTATTTTAATGAGGAAAGGAATACAAAGCGATGTGAAACGGAATTTTGCTAAATAAATGCCTAGTTTTTAAAATAGAGCAAAAAAACTGCATAGGACAAGTCCACCTGAAATCAGGCCGCCACACGAAAAGTTTTTGTGGAATATTTTTGAAACTAGAAAGATTCGGTCAAACATATTTTGCAGTTATACTTCTCTCATTATTCCTCGTCCATCGAGTGCTCATTCGTCAAAATCTCGGTGACAAAACAGTTTAATCGAAATTTTCACAAAAGAAGCATGGACTGCCTTTGCACTTTTTTCATTCATAAAATACATTGTCACCAATCTTGCCGATTGAGAGCTTATTTTAACGAGGAAAGGAATACAAAGCAATGTGAAACGGAATTTTGCTAAATAAATGCCTAGTTTTTAAAATAGAGCAAATAAACTGCATAGGAAAGTCCACCTGAAATCAGGCCGCACACGAAAAGTTTTTGTGGAATATTTTTGAAACTAGAAAGATTCGGTCAAACATATTTTGCAGTTATCCTTCTCTCATTATTCCTCGGTCCAACGAGTGCTCATTCGTCAAAATCGGGTGACAAAACAGTTTAATCGAAATTTCATAAAAGGAGCATGGACTGCCTTTGCACTTTTTTCATTCATAAAATACATTGTCACCAATCTTGCCGATTGAGAGCTCATTTTAACGAGGAAAGGAATACAAAGCGATGTGAAACGGAATTTTGCTAAATAAATGCCTAGTTTTTAAAATAGAGCAAAAAAACTGCATAGGAAAGTCCCACTGAAATCAGGCCGCACACGAAAAGTTTTTGTGGAATATTTTTGAAACTAGAAAGATTCGGTCAAACATATTTTGCAGTTATACTTCTCTCATTATTCCTCGTCAAACGAGTGCTCATTCGTCAAAATCGGTGACAAAACAGTTTAATCGAAATTTCACAAAAGAAGCATGGACTGCCTTTGCACTTTTTTCATTCATAAAATACGTTGTCACCGATCTTGCCGATTGAGAGCTCATTTTAACGAGGAAAGGAATACAAAGCGATGTGAAACGGAATTTTGCTAAATAAATGCCTAGTTTTTAAAATAGAGCAAAAAAAACTGCATAGGAAAGTCCACCTGAAATCAGGCCGCACACGAAAAGTTTTTGTGGAATATTTTTGAAACTAGAAAGATTCGGTCAAAGATATTTCGCAGTTATACTTCTCTCATTATTCCTCGGCCAACGAGTGCTCATTCGTCAAAATCGGTGACAAAACAGTTTAATCGAAATTTCACAAAAGAAGCATGGACTGCCTTTGCACTTTTTTCATTCGTGAAATACATTGTCACCGATCTTGCCGATTGAGAGCTTATTTTAACGAGGAAAGGAATACAAAGCGATGTGAAACGGAATTTTGCTAAATAAATGCCTAGTTTTTAAAATAGAGCAAAAAAACTGCATAGGAAAGTCCACCTGAAATCAGGCCGCACACGAAAAGTTTTTTGTGGAATATTTTTGAAACTAGAAAGATTCGGTCAAACATATTTTGCAGTTATACTTCTCTCATTATTCCTCGTCCAACGAGTGCTCATTCGTCAAAATCGGTGGACAAAACAGTTTTAATCGAAATTTCACAAAAGAAGCATGGACTGACTCTGCACTTTTTTCATTCATAAAATACATTGTCACCAATCTTGCCGACTGAGAGCTTATTTTAATGAGGAAAGGAATACAAAGCGATGTGAAACGGAATTTTGCTAAATAAATGCCTAGTTTTTAAAATAGAGCAAAAAAACTGCATAGGAAAGTCCACCTGAAATCAGGCCGCACACGAAAAGTTTTTGTGGAATATTTTTGAAACTAGAAAGATTCGGTCAAACATATTTTGCAGTTATACTTCTCTCATTATTCCTCGTCCAACGAGTGCTCATTCGTCAAAATCGGTGACAAAACAGTTTAATCGAAATTTCACAAAAGAAGCATGGACTGCCTTTGCACTTTTTCATCCATAAAATACATTGTCACCGATCTCGCCGATTGAGAGCTCATTTTAACGAGGAAAGGAATACAAAGCTGATGTGAAACGGAATTTTGCTAAATAAATGCCCTAGTTTTTAAAAATAGAGCAAAATAACTGCATAGGAAAGGCCACCTGAAATCAGGCCGCACAATTTTGTGGAATATTTTTTGAAACTAGAAAGATTCGGGTCAAAGATATTTTGCAGTTATACTTCTCTCATTATTCCTCGTCCAACGAGTGCTCATTCGTCAAAATCGGTGACAAAACAGTTAATCGAAATTTCACAAAAGAAGCATGGACTGCCTTTGCACTTTTTCATCCATAAAAATACATTGTCACCGATCTCGCCGATTTAGAGCTCATTTTAACGAGGAAAGGAATACAAAGCGATGTGAAACGGAATTTTGCTAAATAAATGCCTAGTTTTTAAAATAGAGCAAAAAAACTGCATAGGAAAGTCCACCTGAAATCAGGCCGCACACGAAAAGTTTTTTGTGAATATTTGAAACTAGAAAGATTCGGTCAAACATATTTTGCAGTTATACTTCTCTCATTATTCCTCGGTCCAACGAGTGCTCATTCGTCAAAATCGGTGACAAAACAGTTTAATCGAAATTTCACAAAAGAAGCATGGACTGCCTTTGCACTTTTTTCATTCATAAAATACATTGTCACCAATCTTGCCGATTGAGAGCTTATTTTAACGAGGAAAGGAATACAAAGCGATGTGAAACGGAATTTTGCTAAATAAATGCCTAGTTTTTAAAATAGAGCAAAAAAACTGCATAGGAAAGTCCACCTGAAATCAGGCCGCCACACGAAAAGTTTTTGTGGAATATTTTTGAAACTAGAAAGATTCGGTCAAACATATTTTGCAGTTATACTTCTCTCATTATTCCTCGTCCAACGAGTTCTCATTCGTCAAAATCGGTGACAAAACAGTTTAATCGAAATTTCACAAAAGAAGCATGGACTGCCTTTTGCACTTTTTTTATTCATAAAATACATTGTCACCAATCTTGCCGATTGAGAGCTTATTTTAACGAGGAAAGGAATACAAAGCGATGTGAAACGGAATTTTGCTAAATAAATGCCTAGTTTTTAAAATAGAGCAAAAAAACTGCATAGGAAAGTCCACCTGAAATCAGGCCCGCACACGAAAAGTTTTTGTGGAATATTTTTGAAACTAGAAAGATTCGGTCAGAAATATTTTGCATTTATATTTCTCTCATTATTCCGCGTCCAACGAGTGCTCACTCGTCAAAATCGGTGACAAAAAATTTTAATCGAAATTTCACAAAAGGAGCATGGACTGCCTTTGCACTTTTCTTATTCAGAAGATACATTGTCACCGATCTTGCCGATTGAGAGCTTATTTTGACGAGGAAAGAAATACAAAGCGACGTGAAGAGGAATTTTGCTAAATAAATGTCTTGTTTTTAAAATAGAGCAAAAAAAAAACTGAATAGGAAAAGCAACTTGAAATCAGGCCGAACACGAAAAGTTTTTTGTGGCATATTTTTGAAACTAGAAAGATTCGGTCAGAGATATTTTGCAGTTATACTTCTCTCATTATTCCTCGTCCAACGAGTGCTCATTCGTCACAATCGGTGACAAAACAGTTTATCGAAATTTCACAAAAGAAGCATGGACTGCCTTTGCACTTTTTTTCATTCATAAAATACATTGTCACCGATCTTGCCGATTGAGAGCTTATTTTAACGAGGAAAGAAATACAAAGCGACGTGAAGAGGAATTTTGCTAAATAAATGTCTAGTTTTTAAAATAGAGCAAAAAAAAACTGAATAGGAAAAGCAACTTGAAATCAGGCCGAACACGAAAAGTTTTTGTGGCATATTTTTGAAACTAGAAAGATTCGGTCAAAGATATTTTGCAGTTATACTTCTCTCATTATTCCTCGTCCAACGAGTGCTCATTCGTCAAAATCGGTGACAAAACAGTTTAATCGAAATTTCACAAAAGGAGCATGGACTGCCTTTGCACTTTTCTTATTCATAAAATACGTTGTCACCGATCTTGCCGATTGAGAGCTTATTTTAACGAGGAAAGAAATACAAAGCGACGTGAAGAGGAATTTGCTAAATAAATGTCTAGTTTTTAAAATAGAGCAAAAAAAACTGAATAGGAAAAGCAACTTGAAATCAGGCCGAACACGAAAAGTTTCTGTGGCATATTTTTGAAACTAGCAAGATTCGGTCAAAAATATTTTGCGGTTATAGTTCTCTCATTATTCCGCGTCCAACGAGTGCTCATTCGTCAAAATCGGTGACAAAACAGCTTAATCGAAATTTCACAAAAAGAAGCATGGACTGCCTTTGCACTTTTTCCATTCATAAAATACATTGTCACCGATCTTGCCGATTGAGAGCTTATTTTAACGGGGAAAGGAATACAAATCGGTGTGAAGAGGAATTTTGCTAAATAAATGTCTAGTTTTTAAAATAAAGCAAAAAAACTGCATAGGACAGGCCACCTGAAATCAGGCCGGACACGAAAAGTTTTTTGTAGCATATTTTTGAAACTAGCAAGATTCGGTCAAAAATATTTTGCATTTATATTTCTCTCATTATTCGCGTCCAACGAGTGCTCATTCGTCAAAATCGGTGACAAAACAGTTTAATCGAAATTTTCACAAAAGAAGCATGGACTGCCTTTGCACTTTTTTCATTCATAAAAATACATTGTCACCGATCTTGCCGATTGAGAGCTCTTTTTAACGAGGAAAGGAATACAAAGCGATGTGAAACGGAATTTTGCTAAATAAATGCCTAGTTTTTAAAATAGAGCAAAATAACTGCATAGGAAAGGCCACCTGAAATCAGGCTGTACACGAAAAGCTTTGTGGAATATTTTTGAAACTAGAAAGATTCGGTCAAAGATATTTTGCAGTTATACTTCTCTCATTATTCCTCCTCCAACGATTGCTCATTCTTCAAAATGGGTGACAAAACATTTTAATAGAAATTTCACAAAAGGAGCATGTCTGCCTTTGCACTTTTTTCATTCAAATATACATTGCCACCGATCTTGCCGATTGAGAGCTTATTTTAACGAGGAAATGAATACAAAGCGATGTGAAAAGGAATTTTGCTAAATAAATGTATAGTTTTTAAAATAAAGCAAAAAAACTGCATAGGAAAGGCCACCTGAAATCAGGCCGGACACGAAAAGTTTTTGTGGCATATTTTTGAAAGTAGCAAGATTCGGTCAAAAATATTTTGCATTTATATTTCTCTCATTATTCCGCGTCCAACGAGTGCTCACTCGTCAAAATCGGTGACAAAAAATTTTAATCGAAATTTCACAAAAGGAGCATGTCTGCCTTTGCACTCTTTTCATTCAAAATACATTGCCACCGATCTTGCCGATTGAGAGCTTATTTTAACGAGGAAATGAATACAAAGCGATGTAAAAAGAAATTTTGCTAAATAAATGCCTAGTTTTTAAAATAGAGCAAAAACACTGCATTGGAAAGGCCACCTGAAATAAAGCCGCACTCGAAAAGTTTTTGTGGAATATTTTTGAAACTAGCAAGATTCGGTCAAAAATATTTTGCAGTTATAGTTCTCTCATTATTCCTCGTAAAACGAGTGCTCATTCTTCAAAATCGGTGACAAAACATTTTAATCGAAATTTCACAAAAGAAGCAGCATGGACTGCCTTTGCACTTTTTTCATTCATAAAATACATTGTCACGGATCTTGCCGATTGAGAGCTTATTTTAACGAGGAAAGGAATACAAATCGGTGTGAAGAGGAATTTTGCTAAATAAATGTCTAGTTTTTAAAATAAAGCAAAAAAATGCATAGGAAAGGCCACCTGAAATCAGGCCGGACACGAAAAGTTTTTGTGGCATATTTTTGAAACTAGCAAGATTCGGTGAAAAATATTTTGCATTTATATTTCTCTCATTATTCCGCGTCCAACGAGTGCTCACTCGTCAAAATCGGTGACAAAAAATTTTAATCGAAATTTCGCAAAAGGAGCATGGACTGCCTTTGTACTTTTTTCATTCATAAAATACATTGTCACCGAACATGCCGACTGAGAGCTTATTTTAACGAGGAAAGAAATACAAAGCGACGTGAAGAGGAATTTTGCTAAATAAATGTCTAGTTTTTAAAATAGAGCAAAAAAAACTGAATAGGAAAAGCAACTTGAAATCAGGCCGAACACGAAAAGTTTTTGTGGCATATTTTTGAAACTAGCAAGATTCGGTCAAAAATATTTTGCATTTATATTTCTCTCATTATTCCGCGTCCAACGAGTGCTCACTCGTCAAAATCGGTGACAAAAAATTTTAATCGAAATTTCACAAAAGGAGCATGGACTGCCTTTGTACTTTTTTCATTCATAAAATACATTGTCACCGAACATGCCGACTGAGAGGTTATTTTAACGAGGAAAGAAATACAAAGCGACGTGAAGAGGAATTTTGCTAAATAAATGTCTAGTTTTTAAAATAGAGCAAAAAAAACTGAATAGGAAAAGCAACATGAAATCAGGCCGAACACGAAAAGTTTTTGTGGCATATTTTTGAAACTAGCAAGATTCGGTCAAAAATATTTTGCATTTATATTTCTCTCATTATTCCGCGTCCAACGAGTGCTCACTCGTCAAAATCGGTGACAAAAAATTTTAATCGAAATTTCACAAAAGGAGCATGTCTGACTTTGCACTTTTTTCATTCAAAATACATTGCCACCGATCTTGCCGATTGAGAGCTTATTTTAACGAGGAAATGAATACAAAGCGATGTAAAAAGAAATTTTGCTAAATAAATGCCTAGTTTTTAAAATAGAGCAAAAACACTGCATTGGAAAGGCCACCTGAAATAAAGCCGCACACGAAAAGTTTTTGTGGAATATTTTTGAAACTAGCAAGATTCGGTCAAAAATACTTTGCAGTTATAGTTCTCTCATTATTCCTCGTACAACGAGTGCTCATTCTTCAAAATCGGTGACAAAACATTTTAATCGATATTTCACAAAAGAAGCATGGACTGCCTTTGTACATTTTTCATTCATAAAATACATTGTCACCGAACATGCCGACTGAGAGCTTATTTTAACGAGGAAAGGAATACAAATCGACGTGAAGAGGAATTGTGCTAAATAAATGTCTAGTTTTTAAAATAGAGCAAAAATGCTGCATAGGAAAGGCCATCTGAAATCATGCCGCACACGAAAAGTTTTGGTGGCATATTTTTGAAACTAGCAAGATTCGGTCAGAAATATTATGCAGTTATATTGCTGTCATTATTCCGCGTCCAACAAGTGCTCACTCGTCAAAATCGGTGACAAAAAATTATCGAAATTTCACGAAAGGAGCATGGACTGCCTTTGCACTTTTCTTATTCATAAAATACATTGTCACCGATCTTGCCGATTGAGAGCTTATTTTAACGAGGAAAGGAATACAAAGCGATGTGAAAAGGAATTTTGCTAAATAAATGCCTAGTTTTTAAAATAGAGCAAAAATACTCCATAGGAAAGGCCAACTGAAATCATGCCGCACACGAAAAGTTTTTGTGGCATATTTTTGAAACTAGCAAGATTCCGTCAGAAATATTATGCAGTTATATTTCTGTCATTATTCCGCGTCCAACGAGTGCTCAAACTTCAAAATCGGTGACAAAAAATTATCGAAATTTCACGAAAGGAGCATGGACTGCCTTTGCACTTTTGTTATTCATAAAATACATTGTCACCGATCTTGCCGATTGAGAGCTTATTTTAACGAGGAAAGGAATACAAATCGGTGTGAAGAGGAATTTTGCTAAATAAATGTCTAGTTTTTAAAATAAAGCAAAAAAACTGCATAGGAAAGGGCCACCTGAAATGAGGCCAGACACGACAAGTTTTTGTGGCATATTTTTGAAACTAGCAAGATTCGGTCAAAAATGTTTTGCATTTATATTTCTCTCATTATTCCGCGTCCAACGAGTGCTCACTCGTCAAAATCGGTGACAAAAAATTTTAATCGAAATTTCACAAAAGGAGCATGGACTGCCTTTGCACTTTTCTTATTCATAAAATACATTGTCACCGATCTTGCCGATTGAGAGCTTATTTTAACGAGGAAAGGAATACAAAGCGATGTGAAACGGAATTTTGCTAAATAAATGCCTAGGTTTTAAAATACAGCAAAAAAACTGCATAGGAAAGTCCACCTGAAATCGGGGCGCACACGAAAAGTTTTTGTGGAATATTTTTGAAACTAGAAAGATTCGGTCAAACATAAAACAATTTAATCGAAATATCACAAAAGAAGCATGGACTGCCTTTGCACTTTTTTCATTCATAAAATACATTGTCACCGATCTTGCCGATTGAGAGCTTATTTTAACGGGGAAAGGAATACAAATCGGTGTGAAGAGGAATTTTGCTAAATAAATGTCTAGTTTTTAAAATAGAGCAAAAACACTGCATAGGAAAGGCCACATGAAATCAGGCCGTTACGAAAAGTTTTTGTGGCATATTTTTGAAACTAGCAAGACTCGGTCAAAAATATTTTGCATTTATATTTCTCTCATTATTCCGCGTCCAACGAGTGCTCACTCGTCAAAATCGGTGACAAAAAGTGTTAATCGAAATTTTACAAAAGGAGCATGGACTGCCTTTGCACTTTTTTTGTTCATAAAATACGTTGTCACCGATCTTGCCGATTGAGAGCTTATTTTAACGAGGAAAGGAATTGTTCAGCGAACCTGAAAAAAAAAGAAGCAAATTAATTCCAGAAATTATTATAAATACATATAAAAAATTACCTCCACTTGGAGTTTTCACAAACGGAAGAAATCCCACGAAGAGCTGCAATGAAATAAAAAAAAAATGAATTAATAACAAAATATATTAATAATTAAAATAGCTAGTGTTTTTCTAAAAAAAACATTCTTACTATATAACATAAACACAGTCAAGAACAGGACTGTAGGTATGTATGCCGTACAACAACAATTCCATGGAGTTGAGGAATTGTGTAAAAAACATTTGTAATTTCATGTTTTATGTAGTCAAGTCACCATAAAACATTCAATTACACTTTTAACTACATAATTATTATGATTATGATAAATATTTGTGGACAAACAAGGTGAAAAATGCCACGAAACCACTCACCTGACATTTGCCACAATTTACAAAAATCGTAAACTACAAGCTAAATAAATACAATAAATGCATAATACGCCTTACCTGAGGTAAAGTTATCCCTGATGATGATGCTGTTACCTGAAAAACACTAAAAAACACCTTAAAAAATACATAACAAAACTTTGTTTAGCACCCGCGCGCGATTGTGCCAAACAGCTCAAACTTTATGTCACCGCGACGTTTGACATATCAAGACCGGGTAAAATCGAACCGCGATCTCGATGGCGACGTTCGTTGCGCGATATTTTTCACGGAAAACGCGATATTCGCGATTTTTTTATAAATGTATTTCCCACAATGAGTGCAAAAGAGACTCACAGTGGGAAAGGGACAAAAAAATACTACAAATGTCAGAAAAATCTATTACGTTGAGAGGGAAACGTACCGAAGTGAAATTTTATAGCAAATTTCTCAGCAATCATAAAAATTCATTAAAATCATCGAATTTATAATTAATCTCTACGAGAAAAATGTCAAATTGTAGAGTAGGAAATTTGCTATCTATTGACATTAAGTTTGAGGTCATTAGTCATGATTTTAAGTGAAAATTTTCAATATTTCACTTTATGGACAACGAAAATGGAACGAATTTTTCTATAAAAAGGAGGCCTTTCGTTCTCTCTTCTTCTATTTTTCAACAGTTGTCAAAGGGTTCACAGTGCTTTTAGTTACAGTGTATCCGACTTGCAAAGTTTTTCGCCATCAGTGATATTTTTAGAGTTCTTTTTTTTGTGGGTTAAATAAAATTAGAGTTCATTTGATATAAAGTAAATTTTCGGTAATCATATAAAACATACAATTTTTTTCTTCGCTTGTAATAATTAATATTTTTTTCTAGTTCAATTTCATTTTTAGTTTCTTTTGATCAATTTTTTGTGCTTTTTTTGTTTTACAAATTTCAACGAATTCGTCGTAACACAAGTTGCGGGCAACTCAAGGTATTTTATTTCTAGATATGTACTTGGTAAAGGGTAATTATTGTCACAGTGTAAAACGCATGCATTTCATGTCATTTACACTACTAATAAGTGCACACAACCAAATTTATCTAGTGAGAGAAAATATTTTGAGATTGAACATAATTAATTTTTTATTGAAAATTGATAATTATTTGATTTTTTATCGGTTACGTGATAATTTACTCAAAGTGTGACTTTTTGCCCACACGGGTCAACGTCACACTGCTTGATAATTGGTTACTCATCGATACCTTTAATAAAACATTTCATTTTCAGCTAAAAAATATAAGAAAATTTTATAATAAGCGAAAGGGTCATATTTAAATTGTAGCTAATAGAATTAGTAATAAGGAATTTGAGCAATTAATAATAAGGAATTTGAGCAATTAATAATAAGGAATTTGAGCAATTAATAATAAGGAATTTGAGCAAGTAACATATAGAATTTTTGTTTGAAATCGATTTTTTTTTTAACACAATTCAATACATATTTAAATTTAATAAGTGAATTGCAATAGGGTTAAGTTTCTAGCTTCATTTAGTTTGAAATCAAATTTTAATTTAGAAGTATTCATCCAGAAATAAACGTAGATAAATGAACAACCGAATGATATCTTTTCATTTACCGCTACACTAACGCCACCTAAATGTCATTTGTGCTACTTGAGTGTTCTCTTTCTTTTTCAGAGTTCAATTAGTAAACAGAAGACAATCGGCACTGTACAGTGTAACTTATTGGAAGTTACGCTGTAAATCAATATACACGCACCAACTAAAAATTGAGCGACATCATTCAGGAAATACTTGCTCTAGCGTAACTTATGGGAAGTTACGTTAGGGTGAAGTGAATAGTGTATAGCAAGCTTTGAGTATATCTTATTTTCAGGTGATAATTTCTGTTCCATAAGAGGAACAGAGATTTGGAGAGTGTTCAGAAAGTTAACACATTAGATAACTTTCTCTTGACCTAGTTCTACTGTCAATTGAGTGACAGTACTTTACAAGTAGCATGCATTACATTTAACATTTTGGTGGTTCCATCCAGGAATCATTCGACTCATTTGTCTGAGTTAGTTGTGTAGGAATCAGAATAGTCATTGCAATTCACATAAGTTATTGTAGTTAATTTAGAAATTAATTTAACATCTCAATTTCTACTTCGTTATTGCTCAAGTTTCTTAACTAATTCAAGATGACAGAACTAAAAAGTTTGTTAAATAAGGAACAAGCTTTAAGGAATCGCCTTATTAAAACCATAGCTAATGGACCAAAAACATTGACAGAGAAACACTCAAAGGGTTTATATGAAGCAAAACTCTCTGAGATCAGGCGAACATGGGCTGAGTATGAGCAGATTGATCAGCAAATCAACGAGCTGCTCATTGAAACACCACCCAAATCTACACCAAAATACGTCACTGATGATACGTATAGCAATTTGGAAAATACATATTGCATATACATAGGAGTATTATATGATTTAATTCATCCCATCACAGAGTTGACAGATTCCACACTTTTGTTGGCACAACAAACTCGTGTGGAACAACAACAACAAAACATTCTACCAAAAATTATGTTGCCAAAATATAATGGCAATTATGATGGTTGGCGCTCGTTTCATGATTTATACACAGCTGTAGTACACAATAATGCAACTTTGAAGGATGTGCAAAAATTGTATTATCTGAAAAGCTCTTTAATAGGTGATGCGGAAAAATTACTACGTCACACTCCCATCACAAATGAAGATTATCTACCCGCCTGGAATAGATTGAAGGCGAGGTACGAAAATAAAAAGATTCTTGTTAATCATCAGCTTAAGATATTAAGAAGTCAACCTAAAATAACATCTGAAACAGCTACTGATTTGAAATCTTTGGTCGACACTACAGAAGAGTGTTTACAACAATTAAAAAGTTTGCAAGTTGATATTTCTACTTGGGATGTACTGATTGTTTACTTGATAGTACAGAAGTTGCCTCTCGCCACATTAAAGTTGTGGGAAGAAAATCAAGGAGCGTCTCAAGAGCTGCCAACATATGGAAAATTATCAACATTTTTGGACAACAGGTTGAAAATATTAGAAGCAATTGCAGATACATTGGCACCCAAATTGAGTCAAGCCAAATGTACCACAAAGATAACTACGATGAAAGCATTACACACACTGAAGTCAGTGAAATGTTCAGCATGTAATGGAGATCATTTACTTCAAAAATGCACGAAATTCCAGAAAATGGACATACAAGGCAGAAAGAAGTTTATTAAAACGAATGGACTTTGCTACAACTGCCTATCAAGGAAACATTCAATTAGGAATTGTTCCAGTAGGTATCGATGCTTCAAATGCAAACAGATGCATCATACATTGATACATGAGGATACAAATACAAATAATTTATATCCTAGGAATGTAGAGGCTAACAATCTACAATCCAACGCAGTTGAAGTTGACTGCAACTCAAACCCCAGAAAACTTCAACAACAAAATCGCAGAGATAGTAACAGTCTTGACCAAGTCAAACTAGGTACCAATCAGGGTACAGGAGATCGAGCTACAACTCATACCTATATGAACAGGGAGCGATCTTATGCGTTACTATCTACGGCCTTAGTAAAGGTTCAGAGTGAGTACGGAAGGCCACAAACATTACGGTGTCTAATCGATTCAGGCTCAGAATGCTCCTTTGTCACACAATCTGCATGTCACAAATTGCAGGCTATTTGCAGTCCAACATTAGTGACTGTAATAGGGTTAAACAAAAGTTTAACAGGTAATTCGAGCAAGATAACCAAGTTATCCCTGAAATCGTGTCGGGAAAATAAGACAACACTCTCAGAGAATTTTTTGGTAATCAACAGAATTACTGACGCACTACCAACAAAATTAATATCAAATGCAAGCCACAAGCATTTAGAACAACTAGACTTAGCAGATCCCACATACTGGAAACCGGGCAAGATAGACGCACTTCTAGGTGCCAAGGTATATGCTAAGATCGTCCAAGAAGGAATTGTACAGGGTCCACCTAATACTCCAACAGCCATGAAGACAATCTTTGGTTGGATACTGTTAGGTACAGCTGAGAATTCAACAGATGACAGCACAGTAAAAACGTTCATGACCCACACAGATGCTTTAGATAAGCAACTTAGACAGTTTTGGGAAATCGAAGAAGTTTCTACAAAACTTGTTCCCTCACAAGATGAAACAATGTGTGAAGGAATATTTCAAAATTCCTGCGTTCGACAAGAATCAGGAAAATATCAAGTAAAGTTACCATTTGTAAGTAACCTCACACCAGCGTTGGGTAATTCTAGACAACAAGCGATTAGACGCTTAAAAAGCCTACAAAGGCAATTTGCAAGAAATATGGAGTTCAAAATGGAGTATGAAAAATGTTTAGACGAGTACATCACTTTAGGACACATGGAGGAAGTAAGCCCGCCTCAAGACAACGAAAATCACTATTATATTCCGCATCATGCTGTAATCAAGGACAGCTCAACAACAAAACTACGGGTTGTGTTTGACGCATCAGCGAAAACGACAAATGGAGAGTCTCTCAACCAACATTTGTTGAAGGGACCATCACTTCAGCCGACTTTATTCACGACGTTGTTGAATTGGAGGAAATATAGAACTGTCATGAATGCAGACATCGAGAAGATGTACCGTATGATTGAGATACATCCAGATCACAGGAATTTTCAAAGAATAGTGTGGCGGCATCCAGAGAAGAAGGTACCACAAGATTACCAACTAAAAACGGTAACATTTGGTACAACCTCAGCTCCCTATTTGGCCATAAGAACGCTACAACAGTTGGCTGAAGACGAAAGGCATAATTGGCCGCTTGCTGCAGATGCAGTGTTTAACAACTTTTATGTGGACGATCTGTTGTCTGGAGCTGATAACTTACAAGACGCAAAGGAACTACAGCATCAACTCATCCAAATGATGAATTCCGCTGGTTTCAATTTACGAAAATGGACCAGCAACGATACCAGACTGTTGCAAGATCTACCAGAAGATCACGTAGAACTGAAAACCTCACGAATGTTTTCAGAACATGATTCCGTAAAAACATTGGGAATAAAATGGTTTCCAAAGGATGATTACTTCACGTTTGTAATCAAACCACCATCGAATCATGCAGTCTTCACAAAACGTATCATATTATCAGGAATCGCTTCCTTTTATGATCCTTTAGGCTGGCTAGCTCCAATAATCATAGAAGCAAAACTACTCATGCAGAATTTATGGATTACAGGCTCTTCATGGGATGATCCTGTTTCGGATAACATTAGTCAGACCTGGAAAAAGTTTACTGACAATTTACAACTGTTGGAACAATTACGAATCCCGAGATGGATTAACTATTCAAAAAACTTACGCATGCAAATTCATGGATTTTGCGATGCATCTTTCAAGGCATACGCCGCAGCAATCTTTTTAAGAGTAGAACACGGAGATGGTAAAGTTGTTACACATTTGCTAACGTCAAAGACAAAGGTAGCACCTATCAAACCAATGACGATACCACGGCTAGAATTGAATGGCGCCCTTCTCCTCGTCAGATTATTAAAAACCATTGTTCAAGGCATTCATTTGGAAAACATTCCCGTAGTCGCTTGGACAGATTCCAAAATAGTACTGCAGTGGATGAAAGAGCATCCTTCCAAATGGAAGATCTATGTAGCCAATCGGATTGTAGAAATTCAGGACACTTTAAAATTCGAACATTGGCGGCATATCCCATCAAGCCACAATCCAGCTGACGTAGCATCACGTGGCATTACAATACAGCAGCTCCTGAACAATAATTTATGGTGGCATGGACCCACATGGTTAACACAATCACCAGATAAATGGCCAATGAACAACGAAATCAATGAAACAACGATACTAGAACAAAGGATATCATCTGTAACTAATTTCTTGACAAATTGTAAGAGTGACATTCTTGAAAGATACTCTTCTTTCACACGTTTAGTTCGTGTTATAGCAAGGATACAGCGCTTCATACATAATTGTAAAAATCCTCATAACAAAAGCACGACTACGTTAACAAGTCACGAATGCATACATGCACAACGAACAGCTTTTAAATTGGTACAACAAATAGCATTCCCAGATGAATATCAAGATTTGCTGCATAAAAGAGCTATATCCAAGAATAGTAAACTTGTACGGTTGAATCCAATTCTTGATACCAATGGATTAATACGAGTAGGAGGACGATTGGATAATGCGACAATGTCATATAGTAGAAAACATCCTATAATCCTACCTCGTGACCATCATGTTACGTTGATTTTCATTGATAAGGTTCATTTAGACACATTACATGGTGGCACGTCCTTAGTGCTGAATACAACTAGAAACTCAATTTGGATATTAGATGGAAGGCGCTGTATATCAACGAGACTACACAAATGCATTACTTGTTTTAGACAGCGCCAAGCAACAACAACACAATTGATGGGTAATCTACCAGCAGCAAGAGTCAACGTAACAAAACCTTTTTCGAAGGTTGGAATAGACTACGCCGGGCCAATAACAATAAAAACAGCAAGTCATAGAAATGCAAAGCTACAAAAGGCCTACTTCTGCATTTTTATATGTATGGCAACTAAAGCGGTACACATTGAACTAGTCTCCAGTCTCACTTCAGAAGCTTTTATAGCAGCCTTGAAAAGGTTCATAGGCAGACGAGGTTTGTGCACCGACATTTATTCAGATTGCGGCACAAACTTTATTGGAGGAAAGGCAATACTGGAGAAGGAGCTACGTCACGCAATAAAGGAAGCAAACCCATTTGCAGCCGAATATCTATCTACACAATCTATTAGGTGGCATATGAATCCGCCTGCAGCTCCACATTTTGGAGGATTGTGGGAGTCTGGTGTCAAATCCATTAAACACCATTTGCGTAGATCAATTGGAAATTCAAACCTTACATTCGAAGAATATGCCACACTGTTAGCTCAAATTGAATCCTGTTTAAATTCAAGGCCTCTATGTTACCTTCGAGATGATCCAAATGACACTTTCATTATAACTCCAGGACATTTCCTAATTGGGCAAACGTTCAATGCCCTTCCAGAACCCGATTATAGGGAAATGAGCTTTGCAACCAGATGGAAGCACATTCAACAGATGGTGCAACAATTTTGGAATCATTGGTCTAAGGACTATCTAAACCAGTTGCAGAATAGACCTAAATGGTTCAAGCAACAGCCCAATCTGCAAATGGGAGACATCGTGCTATTACGCTGTGAAAACACACCACCAACACTTTGGCCATTAGGGATCATCAATGAAGTTTACCCAGGATCCGATGGTTTAGTTCGAGTGGTTCAAATAAAAACGCAGAGAAGTATTTTCACAAGACCTATTAATAAAGTGTGTCGGTTACCAATAGAATAACAATAATGCAGTTCTGTGCCATCACATTTGTTATCTGTTGTGTGAATGTTTTTCCTTTATTAGACAAATACTTACAATTTTATTTCACAGATGTCAGCAAAGTTCATCATCGACGAGGACATCCTAGACATCTACGATGACCTAAATTTCAATTTTATGCTGCCTGATGATCCCATCGATTCTGGCTTCGATTCAAATGAGTTCGAGGAGTTATGGGCCAAACTAGAAGATAGCACAAAGGAGATGGTCCCAGACAAAACACGAAAACAGATGCATCGCAAGCAGAGTCATCAAAAGCAGAACCTAAGCCATCAACCTCCAACGCCCACGATCTACTCCTCTTGGACACACCACAAACGAATCCTGTAGTGAAGGAGAAAATTATTGCCAACGGAGCTCAAGTGGACAGCTTGGACCGTCTTCTACCGACGACTACAGTTAACGAAGCTAAAATTAGGATGGAGAACTCATTCCAAAAGTTCATCACACGGGAAGACATTACTATATTTCTTCCAAGGGACGTGGTCAAGAGAATAAACTTCAAGGAGATCCAGAGAAGGCGAAACAAGGAGAGAACACTAAACCTACCAGATCGTTATCAGGTAGTGTTACGTGTTCGTGCTGATGATACACTAATGCTTCACCACTATCGCAAACGTGGCATTACAAAAATCAAAAAGAGGTTGTTGAACAGGACCGTTCAACGGGAGGGGGAATGTTCAGCGAACCTGAAAGAAAAAGAAGCAAATAAATTCCAGAAATTATTATAAATACATATAAAAAATTACCTCCACTTGGAGTTTTCACAAATGGAAGAAATCCCACGAAGAGCTGCAATGAAATAAAAAAAAAATGAATTAATAACAAAATATATTAATAATTAAAATAGCTAGTGTTTTTCTAAAAAAAACATTCTTACTATATAACATAAACACAGTCAAGAACAGGACTGTAGGTATGTATGCCGTACAACAACAATTCCATGGAGTTGAGGAATTGTGTAAAAAACATTTGTAATTTCATGTTTTATGTAGTCAAGTCACCATAAAACATTCAATTACACTTTTAACTACATAATTATTATGATTATGATAAATATTTGTGGACAAACAAGGTGAAAAATGCCACGAAAGCACTCACCTGACATTTGCCACAAATTTACAAAAATCGTAAACTACAAGCTAAATAAATACAATAAATGCATAATACGCTTACCTGAGGTAAAGTTATCCCTGATGATGATGCTGTTACCTGAAAAACACTAAAAAACACCTTAAAAAATACATAACAAAACTTTGTTTAGCACCCGCGCGCGATTGTGCCAAACAGCTCAAACTTTATGTCACCGCGACGTTTGACATATCAAGACCGGGTAAAATCGAACCGCGATCTCGATGGCGACGTTCGTTGCGCGATATTTTTCACGGAAAACGCGATATTCGCGATTTTTTATAAATGTATTTCCCACAATGAGTGCAAAAGAGACTCACAGTGGGAAAGGGACAAAAAAATACTACAAATGTCAGAAAAATCTATTACGTTGAGAGGGAAACGTACCGAAGTGAAATTTTATAGCAAATTTTTCAGCAATCATAAAAATTCATTAAAATCATCGAATTTATAATTAATCTCTACGAGAAAAATGTCAAATTGTAGAGTAGGAAATTTGCTATCTATTGACATTAAGTTTGAGGTCATTAGTCATGATTTTAAGTGAAAATTTTCAATATTTCACTTTATGGACAACGAAAATGGAACGAATTTTTCTATAAAAAGGAGGCCTTTCGTTCTCTCTTCTTCTATTTTTCAACAGTTGTCAAAGGGTTCACAGTGCTTTTAGTTACAGTGTATCCGACTTGCAAAGTTTTTCGCCATCAGTGATATTTTTAGAGTTCTTTTTTTTGTGGGTTAAATAAAATTAGAGTTCATTTGATATAAAGTAAATTTTCGGTAATCATATAAAACATACAATTTTTTTCTTCGCTTGTAATAATTAATATTTTTTTCTAGTTCAATTTCATTTTTAGTTTCTTTTGATCAATTTTTTGTGCTTTTTTTGTTTTACAAATTTCAACGAATTCGTCGTAACACAAGTTGCGGGCAACTCAAGGTATTTTATTTCTAGATATGTACTTGGTAAAGGGTAATTATTGTCACAGTGTAAAACGCATGCATTTCATGTCATTTACACTACTAATAAGTGCACACAACCAAATTTATCTAGTGAGAGAAAATATTTTGAGATTGAACATAATTAATTTTTTATTGAAAATTGATAATTATTTGATTTTTTATCGGTTACGTGATAATTTACTCAAAGTGTGACTTTTTGCCCACACGGGTCAACGTCACACTGCTTGATAATTGGTTACTCATCGATACCTTTAATAAAACATTTCATTTTCAGCTAAAAAATATAAGAAAATTTTATAATAAGCGAAAGGGTCATATTTAAATTGTAGCTAATAGAATTAGTAATAAGGAATTTGAGCAATTAATAATAAGGAATTTGAGCAATTAATAATAAGGAATTTGAGCAATTAATAATAAGGAATTTGAGCAAGTAACATATAGAATTTTTGTTTGAAATCGATTTTTTTTTTAACACAATTCAATACATATTTAAATTTAATAAGTGAATTGCAATAGGGTTAAGTTTCTAGCTTCATTTAGTTTGAAATCAAATTTTAATTTAGAAGTATTCATCCAGAAATAAACGTAGATAAATGAACAACCGAATGATATCTTTTCATTTACCGCTACACTAACGCCACCTAAATGTCATTTGTGCTACTTGAGTGTTCTCTTTCTTTTTCAGAGTTCAATTAGTAAACAGAAGACAATCGGCACTGTACAGTGTAACTTATTGGAAGTTACGCTGTAAATCAATATACACGCACCAACTAAAAATTGAGCGACATCATTCAGGAAATACTTGCTCTAGCGTAACTTATGGGAAGTTACGTTAGGGTGAAGTGAGTAGTGTATAGCAAGCTTTGAGTATATCTTATTTTCAGGTGATAATTTCTGTTCCATAAGAGGAACAGAGATTTGGAGAGTGTTCAGAAAGTTAACACATTAGATAACTTTCTCTTGACCTAGTTCTACTGTCAATTGAGTGACAGTACTTTACAAGTAGCATGCATTACATTTAACAGGAATACAAAGCGATATGAAAAGGAATTTTGCTAAATAAATGCCTAGTTTTTAAAATAGACCAAAAACACTGCATAAGAAAGGCCACCTGAAATCAGGCCGTTACGAAAAGTTTTTGTGGCATATTTTTGAAACTAGCAAGACTCGGTCAAAAATATTTGGCATTTATATTTCTCTCATTATTCCGCGTCCAACGAGTGCTCACTCGTCAAAATCGGTGACAAAAAATTTTAATCGAAATTTCACAAAAGGAGCATGGACTGCCTTTGCACTTTTCTTATTCATAAAATACATTGTCACCGATCTTGCCGATTGAGAGCTTATTTTAACGAGGAAAGAAATACAAAGCGACGTGAAGAGGAATTTTGCTAAATAAATGTCTAGTTTTTAAAATGGAGCAAAAAAAAACTGAATAGGAAAAGCAACCTGAAATCAGGCCGAACACGAAAAGTTTTTGTGGCATATTTTTGAAACTAGCAAGATTCGGTCAAAAATATTTCGCAGTTATAGTTCTCTCATTATTCCTCATCCAACGAGTGCTCATTCGCCAAAATCGGTGACAAAACATTTTAATCGAAATTTCACAAAAGAAGCATGGATTGCTTTTGCACTTTGTTCATTCATAAAATACATTGCCACCGAACTTGCCGATTGAGAGCTTATTTTAACGAGAAAAGGAACACAAGTCGACTTGAAGAGGAATTTTGCTAAATAACTGTCTAGTTTTTAAAATAAAGCAAAAAAACTGCATAGGAAAGGCCACCTGAAATCAGGCCGCACTCGAAAAGTTTTTGTGGAATATTTTTGAAACAAGCAAGATTCGGTCAAAAATATTCTTCATTTATATTTCTCTCATTATTCCGCGTCCAACGAGTGCTCACTCGCCAAAATCGGTGAAAAAAATTTTAATCGAAATTTCACAAAAGGAGCATGACTGCCTTTGCACTTTTTTCATTCATAAAATACATTGTCACCGATCTTGCCAATTGAGAGCTTATTTTAACGAGGAAAATACAAAGCGATGTGAAAAGGAATTTTGCTAAATAAATGCCCGTTTTTAAAATAGAGCAAAAAAGCTGCATAGAAGAGTCCAGCTGAAATCAGGCCGGACACGAAAAGTTTTTGTGGCATATTTTTGAAACTAGCAAGATTCGGTCAAAAATATTTTGCATTTATATTTCTCTAACTATTCCGCGTCCAACGAGTGCTGACTCGCCACAATCGGCGACAAAAAATTTTAATCTAAATTTCACAAAAGGAGCATGGACTGCCTTTTCACTTTTTTCATTCATAAAATACATTGTCACCGATCTTGCCGATTGAGGGCTTATTTTAACGAGAAAAGGAATACAAAGCGATTTGAAAAGGAGTTTTGCTAAATAAATGCCCGTTTTTAAAATAGAGCTAAATAACTGCATTGGAAAGGCCACCTGAAATCAGGCTGCACACGAAAAGATTTTGTGGAATATTTTTGAAACTTGAAAGATTCGGTCAATCATATTTTGCAGTTATACTTCTCTCATTATTCCTCCTCCAACGAGTTGTAATAAATTCGTTCTTTATTCGTTGATTTCTGCAGATAAGATTCATGTTTATTTTTTTTAAAAACACTTTGGCGGAATTAAAAAAATTCACTTGCCTCTTTATGTATATGGCTAGAATTAAGAGCCGCAGTTTGATTTATAAAACGTTTTTTTTTAATTAATTAATTTTTTTAATTTACCCGGCTCTTATCGCCAAAATGGGATTGGTTCCTTTTGCTCGAAAGCAGCTCGGAACTTTAAAAGAAACGCACAAATTGACTGTTCAAAATTGAATGTTATTTCTTCCCAATATCGCATTTAATTTATACAAAATTTTTGTGCCTATCCAAACAAAAATTGTCCACTCAGAAATCTTTTACTAAAATTTACCAATCGATAATACAAAATTGTCCACTTAGAATGTGTCGACAGAATTTACCAATCGATAAAGAAAGAACAACATCTTGCACAACTAATTACAAAAATTCTTGCTAGGCCACTTCAAATGGTTCAGTCAGTGAAATGCGTGAACCCATTTGTTATGACTGTCTTTCACAATTTTGTTTCATGTAGACATGTCAAATAAATTTTATGTTGAAATTGTTTCTGCTTGTGCTGACAGATTTTTGTTTGGACTTGCTTACAATTTGAAATATGTAGGTATGTTACAATGTAGGTATGGTACAATGTAGGTATGGTACAGGTATGTTACATCCTATCCCTTAAAACAAATTTTTTTTTTTTGTAAAAGAAGAAAGAAAAAAAATTTGAATCTTATGATTATCTTTATCGGTTACTTCTATCTTTGACTAATCTATTATTATGTACCATCTTATGTTTTCCTTTTATGTCTATCTTAGAGTTGACACCTATCTGTTCTATAATTCTATACGGTCCTTGAAATGGACTTTCATGTTTATGTCTAGTTTCAGTATGTAGGTATACGAAATCATTTACATTGAAATTTGAGGGATTCTGACTTTCGTCTCTGAGAATTTTTCTTTGCTCTTTAGCTTTTTGCAGTAATTCATTGCTTTTGGCATGCGCTCTTTTTAATCTATGTGTTAGTTCTTTAGCATAATTATCGATGCTGTCGATACCCTTTGTTTTACTTTCATCTCTGAGTATTTGTGATGGCAATGACGCTATTTTGCCAAACACTAGTTCAAATGGAGTATAGTTGGTGTTCGTGTGTGGTGTTGTGTTATAGCAGAACACATAATATGGTATTAGCTCTTCCCAGTCATCATCATTTACGAAAGTTCTGAAGTATTCATTTAATACTCGGTGGTTTCTTTCAATAGAACTTAATGTTTCATGATGAAATGGTGTTGATGTGACATGGTTTATTTTAAGTAGCTTGCATATGTTTTTAATTAATTCGTTATTGAATTCAGTTCCTCTATCTGTTTTCATAACGTTAAAACATCCATATTTTAAAATAAATTTTTCTACTATTGCTTTTGCTACTGAGCGTGCTTCTTTCGTTTCCATAGGATAAGCTTCTATATATTTCGTCAATTCACATTGAAGGGTCAGTATGTATCTGTATCCATTTGACATTCTCAGTGGTCCAACTGTGTCAATTGTTATCACTTCAAAACTATTAGTTGGTGTATCTGTTATTACGAGAGGTTCTTTTGTGTATTTTTGCACTTTATTTCTTGTACATATCTTGCAATTGTTTATATAATTCTTCACCATTTTATTTAAAATTTTCCAGCTATATCTTTGCTTTATTTTGTTTATACAACGTTTTATTCCAACGTGTCCTCCGTGCATACTATCATGATGCTCTTTTATTATTTCTTGCGCTTTCTCATCATCTATAATTTTTATTGGGCTTTTAAATAATATTATTCTTAATGGTGTTGTCCAACCATGCTTATTTCTTTGCTGGATTTCATTAAATTTGCCTTTAAATTCATTTATCTCTAGGAACTCAAATATTTTATCATCTTTTGCTAGCGCTAATTCTCTTATATCATTATCATTCATTTTTTGTATTAACTTCTCCAAGAGCCAACCGTAGTTCTGCCTCGGATTATCGTTATACTGAACGATTACCCCTTTAGCATCTATATTTATTATGGGCAAACTTTTTCTTCTATTTTGCCTTGATTTATTATCTTCATTTATCTTAAATTGTAACCTCTTCGTATTTCTTATATCTGAAATAGACGTACATTCCCAGATGTAGAATTGATCAGATTCTACTCTGCTGTTTTCATTGTCTTTTTCTTTTCTGTTCCTTTCTTTGCTTATCCGTTGCGATTTTGCCATTCTTCTCGTTAACACGTTGACCTCTGTTGGTATCATTGATTTAAGTTTCTCTGTATCTATTTTTATTCTGGATAATGCATCAGCATTCGTATTCATCTTTCCTTGTTTATAAATTATCTCAAAATCGTAGTCCATCAGATCAAGTCTAATTCTTGTTAGTTTTGATGATGGATTCTTGTGAGTAAATAAACTAACTAGAGGCCTGTGGTCTGTTACCACTTTAAATTTTCTGCCATATAGATACGGTCTAAAGAAATTTATTCCCCAGTGGATACTCAATAGTTCCTTTTCAATGATGGGTTTGTTAAGCTCATGTTTGTTTAATGTCTTGCTAGCATAGGAGATAGGTAAATCTTGTCCAATTTCTCCTTGCGATAATACTGCTCCTAGTGCATAATTTGATGCGTCAGTTGTTAGGATAAAAGGTTTCTCAAAATCTGGATATTGAAGTACTGGTGGGGTTATTAGTTTTTTCTTTAATGTTTCAAATGCATTGATACATTCCGTAGTCCAGTTAAATAGGGTGTTTTTCTTGAGTAATGTATTTAGCGGTTTTGCAATTTCGGCAAATTGTGGAATAAATCGTCTATAATAATTGCAAAATGCTACAAATCTTCGCACATCATCCGCGTTTTTCGGGATCGGGTATGATTCAATTGTTTTATTTTTGCTGGGATCAGTTTTTATACCATTCTGTGTGATTAGATGGCCTAGATATATTACTTCGGGTTTAAGGAAATTGCATTTGCTAGGATTCAGTTTTAGGTTGTATTGCTGCAATCTGCTGAAAACTTTTTCTAGGTTTTCATTGTGGTGATTCAAGCTACATCCATGTATGATTATATCGTCGACATATGTAAAAGCACTTGCTTCGAGTCCACTTAGTGCAATTGATAACATCCTCTGGAAGCTGTTTGTCGATATTTTCAGTCCAAATGGTAGTCTTTTAAATTGAAAATGTCCTTGGTTAGTGGAGAATGCTGTTAGATGTCTTGAGTTCTTTTCAAGTTCAATTTGATGGAATGAACTTGTCATGTCTAGGGTTGAGAAATATTTCGCTCTTCCAAGGCGGTCTAATACATCTTCTAAACGTGTCAGTGGGTACTTATCATTCACTACTTTTTTGTTGAGCTGTCTAAAGTCTATTACTAGCCTCCATTTCTTTTGTTTTTCTGACTTCTTTGGAACGATCAGTAGGGGTGAGTTGTATGGGCTTACTGATGGTTCAACTATATCATTTTCTATTAAGTTGCTAACTTCTTTATTTATTTGCTCAATTTGTGAATGTGGTAGCCTGTAGTTCTTTATGTAGACTGGGTTTTCGTCCACTGTTGTTATACGTTGCTTGTAGAAGTTATTTGTTGACAATCTCTCATTCTCTAGGTAAAATATGTCCTGATATTTTTTGCATATCTCTATTATTGATCCTTTGGCTTTTTCATCCATGCCTTCCAGTTTGAGTTCACTTAGTAGCTTTTGAATCCTATCTTTTGATTTATTCTTTTTGCTCATGTAAATGATGTTATATTCACGTAGTGCATGCATTATTGGTGAGAATGGTTTTACCGTGACTTCTATGTCTTTTGTATTTAGCAATTTTATATGTGCAATACCTTTTGCCGGTACAATTGAATTACTTAGAAAAACTCCTTCTTGTATTTCTTCACTGCATATGACGCTATCTTCCTTTATATTTAGAGTTATTGGCAGAATCATCTCTGTTCGCGCTGGTATTTTTACCGTTTTCATGTGCTTGCTAACCATCGGGATTGTAATTTCCTCATAGTCTACGACTATTGTTATTGTGAATGTCTCGTAATCTATTTTACAGAGGTATTTCATGAGAAAATCTCTTCCCAATATTCCATCCGTTCTGATTGGTGTCTCAGAACTTACCATATGAAATTTATGCTTAATAATCTTGTGCTCATAATTTAATTTTAATTCAGTACTGCCTAAAGAGAAAGTTTCATTATTTGTTATCCCAGTTATTTTACACTGGTCTTCATGCTTTATATTACAGCTATTTATATTTCCTACCTTGCATATAGATATGTCTGCACCAGAATCAATTAAAAAATTTAAGTTTTTATTAGTTGTTTTATCTTGTAGTGTTATAAAATTTGTGGCGTGATTATTGATGTTGCATATTTTTATACTCTCTTTTAATCTTTGTTTGGTTATTCTTGACCTGGGCTTGGAGAATCGCTGGCTTCCTGAAGAAAATTTATTTGATTTCTTCTATAGTTTTGGTTATTTCTTCTGAAATTACCATTCTGGTTCCTGTTTTGGTTTCTATTATTTGACCAATTCTGTCTAGGGTTACTATTGTTGTTGTTGTTATTTCTCCAGCTGCTGTTATTATTTCTCCCGTTGATGTTATTGTTTCTCCAGTTATTATCTCTGAAGTTGTTTTTCCTCCACATTTGAGTGTTTGTTCCATTTTGTCTGTGGTAGCTATTTCGTTGTCGCCAATGTACTTGATGATTTCCACTTATTTGTAGAATTCTTGTTGTATCAGATAGTGGTTTCTCAATTTGATTCGCTAGTCCTATGGCTTCATTTAGCGTTTTTGGTTGTGCAGCCAATATTGTTGGCTTTAGAGATTCATGTAGTCCATTTTGGAATGCGATTAATCCAATTTTCTCATTTAATTTGCATATCACTTCTCTGTTTGATTCTCCTAGTTCTATTATTTGAATCTTGTTTAGTTCAGAGACAAGATCCAATATTCTATCTGAGAAGTCTTGTACCTTCATTCCTGATTGTCTACATGTTGCTATCTGTTGGTGTATATTTTGCGAGGTGTTTTTAGATTTGTATACTTCTTTTAATGTTTTCTTTAATCCTTCAATTGTGGTCGGTTTTGCTGTGGCGGTCAATTTATTTGAGACTTTATCTGTGAATCTAGCACACCAAACGAAAGTTATTAAATCTGGAATGGCTTCAGTTTTTAGTGTCTTTGTGTACAATTCCACGAGATTTAGGAAGTTATCAAGTTTCTTTTCTTCCCCTGTAAATTCTGGTATAATTTTTATAGCCAATGCTAAATCAAAATTACATGCCATGTTTATTTTTTCTTGATGTACTTCTTCGGAGTCAGATGAGATTGTGTTCTCTAGTATTATTCTGCTCTTCTCCTCTATTTTTAGTTGTAGTTTTCTATATGTGCTATTGAAACGTAGTTTCAAATTTTCTGCTATAACTTTTTCAACCTTATTTATTTCCTCTTGGAATTCTTTTCGCAATTGCCTGCATATGCTATTCTTTTCTAATAAATTTCTCGTTGAGAATTCTCTTGACGGGTTTTTCGTAAAAGTTTCCAAAATTTTTTGTAAATCTTTAATTATACTCTCGCATCTGTCCATACAAATATTAAATCGGAAAAAAAAAATTTGACTAATTTTATATTTTTATTTTTTTTTATTGTTAATTACATCATTTGAGCTATTTAATATTTTTCAATTTATTTTTCTTTTTAACTATACCATATTTAATCTAAACCTTATCAGTACTATCTAAACTCTTTATAATTTGCTTCTTAACTGTCTTTTTAAAATATCTTTTTAAAATATAAACTAATGCAATCAAGACTAAAACTACCACTATTATGCCTATTGCTGTTGGGATATGGATCTCTGTAATCGATGCAGATGCTGTTGCTGGTGATGCTGCTGCAGTTTGCGCAATTATAATTTCTTCTTTTGATTGCATCTTTCCCATTTTAGATCGTTGATCTTATTTATCAATTTTATCTTCTGGTTGTTGTCTGTTGTTATAGGAACAATCCTATATAATTCTGCCAATTGCTGCCTTATCTTTACAGCTTTTCCTCCTCTTAGTCTCTTCTTTTTGCTACCTTCGTCCTTGTCTTCAATTATAATCTTCCTCTTGATGTTTCTTTTCTTGTATTCTTCTATGGTTATGGGTTTTGGTCCGATTCGAAGTTCCTCGTTTGTATTCCCTTGCGTTAAATCTTCAATTTTGCTAGATATTCCTTCAATTTGTAGTTCTAAATGTCTAATTTCTTCCTTGGTTTTTATTACAGCTTCTCCCTTAGTTCTCTTAATGGTCTCTTCCTCAGTTTTTCTTCTTGAAGACGTTGTTAGCTTAGCGGGTAGCGTTCTCTTCCTTATAAACTGCAGATCCATTGGTTCGGTTTGCAGGGTCGCCATGTAATAAATTCGTTCTTTATTCGTTGATTTCTGCAGATAAGATTCATGTTTATTTTTTTTTTAAAACACTTTGGCGGAATTAAAAAAATTCACTTGCTTCTTTATGTATATGTATATATAAAAGCCGCAGTTTGATTTATAAAACGTTTTTTTTTTAATTAATTAATTTTTTTAATTTACCCGGCTCTTATCGCCAAAATGGGATTGGTTCCTTTTGCTCGAAAGCAGCTCGGAACTTTAAAAGAAACGCACAAATTGACTGTTCAAAATTGAATGTTATTTCTTCCCAATATCGCATTTAATATATACAAAATTTTTGTGCCTATCCAAACAAAAATTGTCCACTCAGAAATCTTTTACTAAAATTTACCAATCGATAATACAAAATTGTCCACTTAGAATGTGTCGACAAAATTTACCAATCAATAAAGAAAGAACAACATCTTGCAAAACTAATTGCAAAAATTCTTGCTAGGCCACTTCAAATGGTTCAGTCAGTGAAATGCGTGAACCCATTTGTTATGACTGTCTTTCACAATTTTGTTTCATGTAGACATGTCAAATAAATTTTATGTTGAAATTGCTTCTGCTTGTGCTGACAGATTTTTGTTTGGACTTGCTTACAATTTGAAATATGTAGGTATGTTACAATGTAGGTATGGTACAATGTAGGTATGGTACAGGTATGTTACAGAGTGCTCATTCTTCAAAATAGGTGACAAAACATTTTAATAGAAATTTCACAAAAGGAGCATGTCTGCCTTTGCACTTTTTTCATTCAAAAATACATTGCCACCGATCTTGCCGATTGAGAGCTTATTTTAACGAGGAAAGGAATACAAAGCGATGTGAAACGGAATTTTGCTAAATAAATGCCTAGTTTTTAAAATAGAGCAAAAAAAACTGCATAGGAAAGTCCACCTGAAATCAGGCCGCACACGAAAAGTTTTTGTGGAATATTTTTGAAACTAGAAAGATTCGGTCAAACATATTTAGCAGTTATACTTCTCTCATTATTCCTCGTCCAACGAGTGCTCATTCGTCAAAATCGGTGACAAAACAGTTTGATCGAAATTTCACAAAAGAAGCATGTACTGACTTTGCACTTTTTTCATTCATAAAATACATTGTCACCGATCTTGCCGATTGAGAGCTTATTTTAACGAGGAAAGGAATACAAAGCGATGTGAAACGGAATTTTGCTAAATAAATGCCTAGTTTTTAAAATAGAGCAAAAAAACTGCATAGGAAAGTCCACCTGAAATCAGGCCGCACACGAAAAGTTTTTGTGGAATATTTTTGAAACTAGAAAGATTCGGTCAAACATATTTTGCAGTTATACTTCTCTCATTATTCCTCGTCCAACGAGTGCTCATTCGTCAAAATCGGTGACAAAACAGTTTAATCGAAATTTCACAAAAGAAGCATGGACTGCCTCTGCACTTTTTTCATTCATAAAATACATTGTCACCAATCTTGCCGACTGAGAGCTTATTTTAATGAGGAAAGGAATACAAAGCGATGTGAAACGGAATTTTGCTAAATAAATGCCTAGTTTTTAAAATAGAGCAATAAAACTGCATAGGAATGTCCACCTGAAATCAGGCCGCACACGAAAAGTTTTTGTGGAATATTTTTGAAACTAGAAAGATTCGGTCAAACATATTTTGCAGTTATACTTCTCTCATTATTCCTCGTCCAACGAGTGCTCATTCGTCAAAATCGGTGACAAAACAGTTTAATCGAAATTTCACAAAAGAAGCATGGACTGCCTCTGCACTTTTTTCATTCATAAAATACATTGTCACCAATCTTGCCGACTAAGAGCTTATTTTAACGAATAAAGGAATACAAAGCGATTTGAAAAGGAATATTGTTAAATAAATGCCTAGTTTTTAAAATAGAGCAAAAAAACTGCATAGGAAAGTCCACCTGAAATCAGGCCGGACACGAAAAGTTTTTGTGGAATATTTTTGAAACTAGAAAGATTCGGTCAAACATATTTTGCAGTTATACTTCTCTCATTATTCCTCGTCCAACGAGTGCTCATTCGTCAAAATCGGTGACAAAACAGTTTAATCGAAATTTCACAAAAGAAGCATGGACTGCCTCTGCACTTTTTTCATTCATAAAATACATTGTCACCAATCTTGCCGATTGAGAGCTTATTTTAACGAGGAAAGGAATACAAAGCGATGTGAAACGGAATTTTGCTAAATAAATGCCTAGTTTTTAAAATAGAGCAAAAAAACTGCATAGGAAAGTCCACCTGAAATCAGGCCGCACACGAAAAGTTTTTGTGGAATATTTTTGAAACTAGAAAGATTCGGTCAAACATATTTTGCAGTTATACTTCTCTCATTATTCCGCGTCCAACGAGTGCTCACTCGTCACAATCGGTGAAAAAAAATTTTAATCGAAATTTCACAAAAGGAGCATGGACTGCCTTTGCACTTTTCTTATTCATAAAATACGTTGTCACCGATCTTGCCGACTGAGAGCTTATTTTAACGAGGAACGGAATACAAAGCGATGTGAAAAGGAATTTTGCTAAATAAATGCCTAGTTTTTAAAATAGAGCAAAAAAACTGCATAGGAAAGTCCACCTGAAATCAGGCCGCACACGAAAAGTTTTTGTGGAATATTTTTGAAACTAGAAAGATTCGGTCAAACATATTTTGCAGTTATACTTCTCTCATTATTCCTCGTCCATCGAGTGCTCACTCGTCAAAATCGGTGACAAAACAGTTTAATCGAAATTTCACAAAAGAAGCATGGACTGCCTTTGCACTTTTTTCATTCATAAAATACATTGTCACCAATCTTGCCGATTGAGAGCTTATTTTAACGAGGAAAGGAATACAAAGCAATGTGAAACGGAATTTTGCTAAATAAATGCCTAGTTTTTAAAATAGAGCAAATAAACTGCATAGGAAAGTCCACCTGAAATCAGGCCGCACACGAAAAGTTTTTGTGGAATATTTTTGAAACTAGAAAGATTCGGTCAAACATATTTTGCAGTTATCCCTCTCTCATTATTCCTCGTCCAACGAGTGCTCATTCGTCAAAATCGGTGACAAAACAGTTTAATCGAAATTTCATAAAAGGAGCATGGACTGCCTTTGCACTTTTTTCATTCATAAAATACATTGTCACCAATCTTGCCGATTGAGAGCTCATTTTAACGAGGAAAGGAATACAAAGCGATGTGAAACGGAATTTTGCTAAATAAATGCCTAGTTTTTAAAATAGAGCAAAAAAACTGCATAGGAAAGTCCACCTGAAATCAGGCCGCACACGAAAAGTTTTTGTGGAATATTTTTGAAACTAGAAAGATTCGGTCAAACATATTTTGCAGTTATACTTCGCTCATTATTCCTCGTCCAACGAGTGCTCATTCGTCAAAATCGGTGACAAAACAGTTTAATCGAAATTTCACAAAAGAAGCATGGACTGCCTTTGCACTTTTTTTCATTCATAAAATACGTTGTCACCGATCTTGCCGATTGAGAGCTCATTTTAACGAGGAAAGGAATACAAAGCGATGTGAAACGGAATTTTGCTAAATAAATGCCTAGTTTTTAAAATAGAGCAAAATAACTGCATAGGAAAGGCCACCTGAAATCAGGCCGCACACGAAAAGTTTTTGTGGAATATTTTTGAAACTAGAAAGATTCGGTCAAAGATATTTCGCAGTTATACTTCTCTCATTATTCCTCGGCCAACGAGTGCTCATTCGTCAAAATCGGTGACAAAACAGTTTAATCGAAATTTCACAAAAGAAGCATGGACTGCCTTTGCACTTTTTCATTCGTAAAATACATTGTCACCGATCTTGCCGATTGAGAGCTTATTTTAACGAGGAAAGGAATACAAAGCGATGTGAAACGGAATTTTGCTAAATAAATGCCTAGTTTTTAAAATAGAGCAAAAAAACTGCATAGGAAAGTCCACCTGAAATCAGGCCGCACACGAAAAGTTTTGTGGAATATTTTTGAAACTAGAAAGATTCGGTCAAACATATTTTGCAGTTATACTTCTCTCATTATTCCTCGTCCAACGAGTGCTCATTCGTCAAAATCGGTGACAAAACAGTTTAATCGAAATTTCACAAAAGAAGCATGGACTGACTCTGCACTTTTTTCATTCATAAAATACATTGTCACCAATCTTGCCGACTGAGAGCTTATTTTAATGAGGAAAGGAATACAAAGCGATGTGAAACGGAATTTTGCTAAATAAATGCCTAGTTTTTAAAATAGAGCAAAAAAACTGCATAGGAAAGTCCACCTGAAATCAGGCCGCACACGAAAAGTTTTTGTGGAATATTTTTGAAACTAGAAAGATTCGGTCAAAGATATTTTGCAGTTATACTTCTCTCATTGTTCCTCGTCCAACGAGTGCTCATTCGTCAAAATCTGTGACAAAACAGTTTAATCGAAATTTCACAAAAGAAGCATGGACTGCCTTTGCACTTTTTCATCCATAAAATACATTGTCACCGATCTCGCCGATTGAGAGCTCATTTTAACGAGGAAAGGAATACAAAGCGATGTGAAACGGAATTTTGCTAAATAAATGCCTAGTTTTTAAAATAGAGCAAAAAAACTGCATAGGAAAGTCCACCTGAAATCAGGCCGCACACGAAAAGTTTTTGTGGAATATTTTTGAAACTAGAAAGATTCGGTCAAACATATTTTGCAGTTATACTTCTCACATTATTCCTCGTCCAACGAGTGCTCATTCGTCAAAATCGGTGACAAAACAGTTTAATCGAAATTTCACAAAAGAAGCATGGACTGCCTTTGCACTTTTTTCATTCATAAAATACATTGTCACCAATCTTGCCGATTGAGAGCTTATTTTAACGAGGAAAGGAATACAAAGCGATGTGAAACGGAATTTTGCTAAATAAATGCCTAGTTTTTAAAATAGAGCAAAAAAACTGCATAGGAAAGTCCACCTGAAATCAGGCCGCACACGAAAAGTTTTTGTGGAATATTTTTGAAACTAGAAAGATTCGGTCAAACATATTTTGCAGTTATACTTCTCTCATTATTCCTCGTCCAACGAGTGCTCATTCGTGTCAAAATCGGTGACAAAACAGTTTAATCGAAATTTCACAAAAGAAGCATGGACTGCCTTTGCACTTTTTTCATTCATAAAATACATTGTCACCAATCTTGCCGATTGAGAGCTTATTTTAACGAGGAAAGGAATACAAAGCGATGTGAAACGGAATTTTGCTAAATAAATGCCTAGTTTTTAAAATAGAGCAAAAAAACTGCATAGGAAAGTCCACCTGAAATCAGGCCGCACACGAAAAGTTTTTGTGGAATATTTTTGAAACTAGAAAGATTCGGTCAGAAATATTTTGCATTTATATTTCTCTCATTATTCCGCGTCCAACGAGTGCTCACTCGTCAAAATCGGTGACAAAAAATTTTAATCGAAATTTCACAAAAGGAGCATGGACTGCCTTTGCACTTTTCTTATTCATAAAATACATTGTCACCGATCTTGCCGATTGAGAGCTTATTTTAACGAATAAAGGAATACAAAGCGATTTGAAAAGGAATATTGTTAAATAAATGCCTAGTTTTTAAAATAGAGCAAAAAACTGCATAGGAAAGTCCACCTGAAATCAGGCCGGACACGAAAAGTTTTTGTGGAATATTTTTGAAACTAGAAAGATTCGGTCAAACATATTTTGCAGTTATACTTCTCTCATTATTCCTCGTCCAACGAGTGCTCATTCGTCAAAATCGGTGACAAAACAGTTTAATCGAAATTTCACAAAAGAAGCATGGACTGCCTTTGCACTTTTCTTATTCATAAAATACGTTGTCACCGATCTTGCCGATTGAGAGCTTATTTTAACGAGGAAAGAAATACAAAGCGACGTGAAGAGGAATTTTGCTAAATAAATGTCTAGTTTTTAAAATAGAGCAAAAAAAAACTGAATAGGAAAAGCAACTTGAAATCAGGCCGAACACGAAAAGTTTCTGTGGCATATTTTTGAAACTAGCAAGATTCGGTCAAAAATATTTTGCGGTTATAGTTCTCTCATTATTCCGCGTCCAACGAGTGCTCATTCTTCAAAATAGGTGACAAAACATTTTAATCGAAATTTCATAAAAGAAGCATGTCTGCCTTTGCACTTTTTTCATTCAAAAATACATTGCCACCGATCTTGCCGATTTAGAGCTTATTTTAACGAGGAAATGAACACAAAGCGATGTAAAAAGAAATTTTGCTAAATAAATGCCTAGTTTTTAAAATAGAGCAAAAACACTGCATTGGAAAGGCCACCTGAAATCAGGCCGCACTCGAAAAGTTTTTGTGGAATATTTTTGAAACTAGCAAGATTCGGTCAAAAATATTTTGCAGTTATATTTCTCTCATTATTCCTCGTACAACGAGTGCTCATTCTTCAAAATCGGTGACAAAACATTTTAATCGAAATTTCACAAAAGATGCATGGACTGCCTTTGCACTTTTTTCATTCATAAAATACGTTGTCTCCGATCTTGCCGATTGAGAGCTCATTTTAACGAGGAAAGGAATACAAAGCGATGTGAAAAGGAATTTTGCTAAATAAATGCCTAGTTTTTAAAATAGAGCAAAAAAACTGCATAGGAAAGTCCACCTGAAATCAGGCCGCACACGAAAAGTTTTTGTGGAATATTTTTGAAACTAGAAAGATTCGGTCAAACATATTTTGCAGTTATACTTCTCTCATTATTCCTCGTCCAACGAGTGCTCATTCGTCAAAATCGGTGACAAAACAGCTTAATCGAAATTTCACAAAAGAAGCATGGACTGCCTTTGCACTTTTTTCATTCATAAAATACATTGTCACCGATCTTGCCGATTGAGAGCTTATTTTAACGGGGAAAGGAATACAAATCGGTGTGAAGAGGAATTTTGCTAAATAAATGTCTAGTTTTTAAAATAAAGCAAAAAAACTGCATAGGACAGGCCACCTGAAATCAGGCCGGACACGAAAAGTTTTTGTAGCATATTTTTGAAACTAGCAAGATTCGGTCAAAAATATTTTGCATTTATATTTCTCTCATTATTCCGCGTCCAACGAGTGCTCACTCGTCAAAATCGGTGACAAAAAGTTTTAATCGAATTTCACAAAAGGAGCATGGACTGCCTTTGCACTTTTCTTATTCATAAAATACGTTGTCACCAATCTTGCCGATTGAGAGCTTATTTTAACGAGGAAAGGAATACAAAGCGATGTGAAAAGGAATTTTGCTAAATAAATGCCTAGTTTTTAAATAGAGCAAAAAAACTGCATAGGAAAGTCCACCTGAAATCAGGCCGCACACGAAAAGTTTTTGTGGAATATTTTTGAAACTAGAAAGATTCGGTCAAACATATTTTGCAGTTATACTTCTCTCATTATTCCTCGTCCAACGAGTGCTCATTCGTCAAAATCGGTGACAAAACAGTTTAATCGAAATTTCACAAAAGAAGCATGGACTGCCTTTGCACTTTTTTCATTCATAAAATACATTGTCACCGATCTTGCCGATTGAGAGCTCATTTTAACGAGGAAAGGAATACAAAGCGATGTGAAACGGAATTTTGCTAAATAAATGCCTAGTTTTTAAAATAGAACAAAATAACTGCATAGGAAAGGCCACCTGAAATCAGGCTGCACACGAAAAGCTTTGTGGAATATTTTTGAAACTAGAAAGATTCGGTCAAAGATATTTTGCAGTTATACTTCTCTCATTATTCCTCCTCCAACGAGTGCTCATTCTTCAAAATGGGTGACAAAACATTTTAATAGAAATTTCACAAAAGGAGCATGTCTGCCTTTGCACTTTTTTCATTCAAATATACATTGCCACCGATCTTGCCGATTGAGAGCTTATTTTAACGAGGAAATGAATACAAAGCGATGTGAAAAGGAATTTTGCTAAATAAATGTATAGTTTTTAAAATAAAGCAAAAAAACTGCATAGGAAAGGCCACCTGAAATCAGGCCGGACACGAAAAGTTTTTGTGGCATATTTTTGAAAGTAGCAAGATTCGGTCAAAAATATTTTGCATTTATATTTCTCTCATTATTCCGCGTCCAACGAGTGCTCACTCGTCAAAATCGGCGACAAAAAATTTTAATCGAAATTTCACAAAAGGAGCATGGACTGCCTTTGCACTTTTCTTATTCATAAAATACGTTGTAACCGATCTTGCCGATTGAGAGCTTATTTTAACGAGCAAAGAAATACAAAGCGACGTGAAGAGGAATTTTGCTAAATAAATGTCTAGTTTTTAAAATAGAGCAAAAAAAACTGAATAGTAAAAGCAAATTGAAATCAGGCCGAACACGAAAAGTTTTTGTGGCATATTTTTGAAACTAGCAAGATTCGGTCAAAAATATTTTGCATTTATATTTCTCTCATTATTCCGCGTCCAACGAGTGCTCACTCGTCAAAATCGGTGACAAAAAATTTTAATCGCAATTTCACAAAAGGAGCATGTCTGCCTTTGCACTTTTTTCATTCAAAATACATTGCCACCGATCTTGCCGATTGAGAGCTTATTTTAACGAGGAAATGAATACAAAGCGATGTAAAAAGAAATTTTGCTAAATAAATGCCTAGTTTTTAAAATAGAGCAAAAACACTGCATTGGAAAGGCCACCTGAAATAAAGCCGCACTCGAAAAGTTTTTGTGGAATATTTTTGAAACTAGCAAGATTCGGTCAAAAATATTTTGCAGTTATAGTTCTCTCATTATTCCTCGTAAAACCAGTGCTCATTCTTCAAAATCGGTGACAAAACATTTTAATCGAAATTTCACAAAAGAAGCAGCATGGACTGCCTTTGCACTTTTTTCATTCATAAAATACATTGTCACGGATCTTGCCGATTGAGAGCTTATTTTAACGAGGAAAGGAATACAAAGCGATGTGAAAAGGAATTTTGCTAAATAAATGCCTAGATTTTAAAATAGAGCAAAAATACTGCATTGGAAAGGCCACCTGAAATAAAGCCGCACTCGAAAAGTTTTTGTGGAATATTTTTGAAACTAGCAAGATTCGGTCAAAAATATTTTGCAGTTATAGTTCTCTCATTATTCCTCGTAAAACGAGTGCTCATTCTTCAAAATCGGTGACAAAACATTTTAATCGAAATTTCACAAAAGAAGCAGCATGGACTGCCTTTGCACTTTTTTCATTCATAAAATACATTGTCACCGATCTTGCCGATTGAGAGCTTATTGTAACGAGGAAAGGAATACAAATCGGTGTGAAGAGGAATTTTGCTAAATAAATGTCTAGTTTTTAAAATAAAGCAAAAAAATGCATAGGAAAGGCCACCTGAAATCAGGCCGGACACGAAAAGTTTTTGTGGAATATTTTTGAAACTAGCAAGATTCGGTGAAAAATATTTTGCATTTATATTTCTCTCATTATTCCGCGTCCAACGAGTGCTCACTCGTCAAAATCGGTGACAAAAAATTTTAATCGAAATTTCACAAAAGGAGCATGGACTGCCTTTGTACTTTTTTCATTCATAAAATACATTGTCACCGAACATGCCGACTGAGAGCTTATTTTAACGAGGAAAGAAATACAAAGCGACGTGAAGAGGAATTTTGCTAAATAAATGTCTAGTTTTTAAAATAGAGCAAAAAAAACTGAATAGGAAAAGCAACTTGAAATCAGGCCGAACACGAAAAGTTTTTGTGGCATATTTTTGAAACTAGCAAGATTCGGTCAAAAATATTTTGCATTTATATTTCTCTCATTATTCCGCGTCCAACGAGTGCTCACTCGTCAAAATCGGTGACAAAAAATTTTAATCGAAATTTCACAAAAGGAGCATGTCTGCCTTTGCACTTTTTTCATTCAAAATACATTGCCACCGATCTTGCCGATTGAGAGCTTATTTTAACGAGGAAATGAATACAAAGCGATGTAAAAAGAAATTTTGCTAAATAAATGCCTAGTTTTTAAAATAGAGCAAAAACACTGCATTGGAAAGGCCACCTGAAATAAAGCCGCACTCGAAAAGTTTTTGTGGAATATTTTTGAAACTAGCAAGATTCGGTCAAAAATATTTTGCAGTTATAGTTCTCTCATTATTCCTCGTAAAACGAGTGCTCATTCTTCAAAATCGGTGACAAAACATTTTAATCGAAATTTCACAAAAGAAGCAGCATGGACTGCCTTTGCACTTTTTTCATTCATAAAATACATTGTCACCGATCTTGCCGATTGAGAGCTTATTGTAACGAGGAAAGGAATACAAAGCGATGTGAAAAGGAATTTTGCTAAATAAATGCCTAGATTTTAAAATAGAGCAAAAATACTGCATAGGAAAGTCCACCTGAAATCAGGCCGCACACGAAAAGTTTTTGTGGAATATTTTTGAAACTAGCAAGATTCGGTCAAAAATATTTTGCAGTTATAGTTCTCTCATTATTCCTCGTACAACGAGTGCTCATTCTTCAAAATCGGTGACAAAACATTTTAATCGATATTTCACAAAAGAAGCATGGACTGCCTTTGTACTTTTTTCATTCATAAAATACATTGTCACCGAACATGCCGACTGAGAGCTTATTTTAACGAGGAAAGGAATACAAATCGACGTGAAGAGGAATTGTGCTAAATAAATGTCTAGTTTTTAAAATAGAGCAAAAATGCTGCATAGGAAAGGCCATCTGAAATCATGCCGCACACGAAAAGTTTTGGTGGCATATTTTTGAAACTAGCAAGATTCGGTCATAAATATTATGCAGTTATATTTCTGTCATTATTCCGCGTCCAACAAGTGCTCACTCGTCAAAATCGGTGACAAAAAATTATCGAAATTTCACGAAAGGAGCATGGACTGCCTTTGCACTTTTCTTATTCATAAAATACATTGTCACCGATCTTGCCGATTGAGAGCTTATTTTAACGAGGAAAGGAATACAAAGCGATGTGAAAAGGAATTTTGCTAAATAAATGCCTAGTTTTTAAAATAGAGCAAAAATACTCCATAGGAAAGGCCAACTGAAATCATGCCGCACACGAAAAGTTTTTGTGGCATATTTTTGAAACTAGCAAGATTCCGTCAGAAATATTATGCAGTTATATTTCTGTCATTATTCCGCGTCCAACGAGTGCTCAATCGTCAAAATCGGTGACAAAAAATTATCGAAATTTCACGAAAGGAGCATGGACTGCCTTTGCACTTTTGTTATTCATAAAATACATTGTCACCGATCTTGCCGATTGAGAGCTTATTTTAACGAGGAAAGGAATACAAATCGGTGTGAAGAGGAATTTTGCTAAATAAATGTCTAGTTTTTAAAATAAAGCAAAAAAACTGCATAGGAAAGGCCACCTGAAATGAGGCCAGACACGACAAGTTTTTGTGGCATATTTTTGAAACTAGCAAGATTCGGTCAAAAATGTTTTGCATTTATATTTCTCTCATTATTCCGCGTCCAACGAGTGCTCACTCGTCAGAATCGGTGCCAAAAAATTTTAATCGAAATTTCACAAAAGGAGCATGGACTGCCTTTGCACTTTTCTTATTCATAAAATACATTGTCACCGATCTTGCCGATTGAGAGCTTATTTTAACGAGGAAAGGAATACAAAGCGATGTGAAACGGAATTTTGCTAAATAAATGCCTAGGTTTTAAAATAGAGCAAAAAAACTGCATAGGAAAGTCCACCTGATATCGGGCCGCACACGAAAAGTTTTTGTGGAATATTTTTGAAACTAGAAAGATTCGGTCAAACATAAAACAATTTAATCGAAATATCACAAAAGAAGCATGGACTGCCTTTGCACTTTTTTCATTCATAAAATACATTGTCACCGAACTTGCCGATTGAGAGCTTATTTTAACGAGGAAAGGAATACAAAGCGATGTGAAAGGGAATTTTGCTAAATAAATGCCTAGTTTTTAAAATAGAGCAAAAACACTGCATAGGAAAGGCCACATGAAATCAGGCCGCACAAGAAAAGTTTTTGTGGAATATTTTTGAAACTAGAAAGATTCGGTCAGAAATATTTTGCAGGTATACTTCTCTCATTATTCCTCGTACAACGAGTGCTCATTCTTCAAAATCGGTGACAAAACATTTTAATCGAAATTTCACAAAAGAAGCATTTACTGCCTTTTCACTTTTTTCATTCATAAAATACATTGTCACCGAACTTGCCGATTGAGAGCTTATTTTAAAGAGGAAAGGAATACAAATCGGTGTGAAGAGGAATTTTGCTAAATAAATGTCTAGTTTTTAAAATAAAGCAAAAAAACTGCATAGGAAAGGCCACCTGAAATCAGGCCAGACACGACAAGTTTTTGTGGCATATTTTTGAAACTAGCAAGATTCGGTCAAACATATTTTGCAGTTATACTTCTCTCATTATTCCTCGTCCAATGAGTGCTCATTCGTCAAAATCGGTGACAAAACAGTTTAATCGAAATTTCACAAAAGAAGCATGGACTGCCTTTGCACTTTTCTTATTCATAAAATACATTGTCACCGATCTTGCCGATTGAGAGCTTATTTTAACGAGGAAAGGAATACAAAGCGATGTGAAACGGAATTTTGCTAAATAAATGCCTAGGTTTTAAAATAGAGCAAAAAAACTGCATAGGAAAGTCCACCTGATATCGGGCCGCACACGAAAAGTTTTTGTGGAATATTTTTGAAACTAGAAAGATTCGGTCAAAGATATTTTGCAGTTATACTTCTATCATTATTCCTCCTCCAACGAGTGCTCATTCTTCAAAATGGGTGACAAAACATTTTAATCGAAATTTCACAAAAGAAGCATTTACTGCCTTTTCACTTTTTTCATTCATAAAATACATTGTCACCGAACTTGCCGATTGAGAGCTTATTTTAAAGAGGAAAGGAATACAAATCGGTGTGAAGAGGAATTTTGCTAAATAAATGTCTAGTTTTTAAAATAAAGCAAAAAAACTGCATAGGAAAGGCCACCTGAAATGAGGCCAGACACGACAAGTTTTTGTGGCATATTTTTGAAACTAGCAAGATTCGGTCAAAAATGTTTTGCATTTATATTTCTCTCATTATTCCGCGTCCAACGAGTGCTCACTCGTCAGAATCGGTGCCAAAAAATTTTAATCGAAATTTCACAAAAGGAGCATGGACTGCCTTTGCACTTTTCTTATTCATAAAATACATTGTCACCGATCTTGCCGATTGAGAGCTTATTTTAACGAGGAAAGGAATACAAAGCGATGTGAAACGGAATTTTGCTAAATAAATGCCTAGGTTTTAAAATAGAGCAAAAAAACTGCATAGGAAAGTCCACCTGATATCGGGCCGCACACGAAAAGTTTTTGTGGAATATTTTTGAAACTAGAAAGATTCGGTCAAACATAAAACAATTTAATCGAAATATCACAAAAGAAGCATGGACTGCCTTTGCACTTTTTTCATTCATAAAATACATTGTCACCGAACTTGCCGATTGAGAGCTCATTTTAACGAGGAAAGGAATACAAAGCGATGTGAAACGGAATTTTGCTAAATAAATGCCTAGTTTTTAAAATAGAGCAAAATAACTGCATAGGAAAGGCCACCTGAAATCAGGCTGCACACGAAAAGCTTTGTGGAATATTTTTGAAACTAGAAAGATTCGGTCAAAGATATTTTGCAGTTATACTTCTATCATTATTCCTCCTCCAACGAGTGCTCATTCTTCAAAATGGGTGACAAAACATTTTAATATAAATTTCACAAAAGGAGCATGTCTGCCTTTGCACTTTTTTCATTCAAATATACATTGCCACCGATCTTGCCGATTGAGAGCTTATTTTAACGAGGAAATGAATACAAAGCGATGTGAAAAGGAATTTTGCTAAATAAATGTATAGTTTTTAAAATAAAGCAAAAAAACTGCATAGGAAAGGCCACCTGAAATCAGGCCGGACACGAAAAGTTTTTGTGGCATATTTTTGAAAGTAGCAAGATTCGGTCAAAAATATTTTGCATTTATATTTCTCTCATTATTCCGCGTCCAACGAGTGCTCACTCGTCAAAATCGGTGACAAAACATTTTAATCGAAATTTCACAAAAGGAGCATGTCTGCCTTTGCACTTTTTTCATTCAAATATACATTGCCACCGATCTTGCCGATTGAGAGCTTATTTTAACGAGGAAATGAATACAAAGCGATGTGAAAAGGAATTTTGCTAAATAAATGTATAGTTTTTAAAATAAAGCAAAAAAACTGCATAGGAAAGGCCACCTGAAATCAGGCCGAACACGAAAAGTTTTTGTGGCATATTTTTGAAACTAGCAGGATTCGGTCAAAAATATTTTGCATTTATATTTCTCTCATTATTCCGCGTCCAACGAGTGCTCACTCGTCAAAATCGGTGACAAAAAATTTTAATCGAAATTTCACAAAAGGAGCATGTCTGCCTTTGCATTTTTTTCATTCAAAATACATTGCCACCGATCTTGCCGATTGAGAGCTTATTTTAACGAGGAAATGAATACAAAGCGATGTAAAAAGAAATTTTGCTAAATAAATGCCTAGTTTTTAAAATAGAGCAAAAACACTGCATTGGAAAGGCCACCTGAAATAAAGCCGCACTCGAAAAGTTTTTGTGGAATATTTTTGAAACTAGCAAGATTCGGTCAAAAATATTTTGCAGTTATAGTTCTCTCATTATTCCTCGTAAAACGAGTGCTCATTCTTCAAAATCGGTGACAAAACATTTTAATCGAAATTTCACAAAAGAAGCAGCATGGACTGCCTTTGCACTTTTTTCATTCATAAAATACATTGTCACGGATCTTGCCGATTGAGAGCTTATTTTAACGAGGAAAGGAATACAAATCGGGGTGAAGAGGAATTTTGCTAAATAAATGTCTAGTTTTTAAAATAAAGCAAAAAAATGCATAGGAAAGGCCACCTGAAATCAGGCCGGACACGAAAAGTTTTTGTGGCATATTTTTGAAACTAGCAAGATTCGGTGAAAAATATTTTGCATTTATATTTCTCTCATTATTCCGCGTCCAACGAGTGCTCACTCGTCAAAATCGGTGACAAAAAATTTTAATCGAAATTTCACAAAAGGAGCATGGACTGCCTTTGTACTTTTTTCATTCATAAAATACATTGTCACCGAACATGCCGACTGAGAGCTTATTTTAACGAGGAAAGAAATACAAAGCGACGTGAAAAGGAATTTTGCTAAATAAATGTCTAGTTTTTAAAATAGAGCAAAAAAAACTGAATAGGAAAAGCAACTTGAAATCAGGCCGAACACGAAAAGTTTTTGTGGCATATTTTTGAAACTAGCAAGATTCGGTCAAAAATATTTTGCATTTATGTTTCTCTCATTATTCCGCGTCCAACGAGTGCTCACTCGTCAAAATCGGTGATAAAAAATTTTAATCGAAATTTCACAAAAGGAGCATGTCTGCCTTTGCACTTTTTTCATTCAAAATACATTGCCACCGATCTTGCCGATTGAGAGCTTATTTTAACGAGGAAATGAATACAAAGCGATGTAAAAAGAAATTTTGCTAAATAAATGCCTAGTTTTTAAAATAGAGCAAAAACACTGCATTGGAAAGGCCACCTGAAATAAAGCCGCACTCGAAAAGTTTTTGTGGAATATTTTTGAAACTAGCAAGATTCGGTCAAAAATATTTTGCAGTTATAGTTCTCTCATTATTCCTCGTAAAACGAGTGCTCATTCTTCAAAATCGGTGACAAAACATTTTAATCGAAATTTCACAAAAGAAGCAGCATGGACTGCCTTTGCACTTTTTTCATTCATAAAATACATTGTCACCGATCTTGCCGATTGAGAGCTTATTGTAACGAGGAAAGGAATACAAAGCGATGTGAAAAGGAATTTTGCTAAATAAATGCCTAGATTTTAAAATAGAGCAAAAATATTGCATAGGAAAGTCCACCTGAAATCAGGCCGCACACGAAAAGTTTTTGTGGAATATTTTTGAAACTAGCAAGATTCGGTCAAAAATATTTTGCAGTTATAGTTCTCTCATTATTCCTCGTACAACGAGTGCTCATTCTTCAAAATCGGTGACAAAACATTTTAATCGATATTTCACAAAAGAAGCATGGACTGCCTTTGTACTTTTTTCATTCATAAAATACATTGTCACCGAACATGCCGACTGAGAGCTTATTTTAACGAGGAAAGGAATACAAATCGACGTGAAGAGGAATTGTGCTAAATAAATGTCTAGTTTTTAAAATAGAGCAAAAATGCTGCATAGGAAAGGCCATCTGAAATCATGCCGCACACGAAAAGTTTTGGTGGCATATTTTTGAAACTAGCAAGATTCGGTCAGAAATATTATGCAGTTATATTTCTGTCATTATTCCGCGTCCAACAAGTGCTCACTCGTCAAAATCGGTGACAAAAAATTATCGAAATTTCACGAAAGGAGCATGGACTGCCTTTGCACTTTTCTTATTCATAAAATACATTGTCACCGATCTTGCCGATTGAGAGCTTATTTTAACGAGGAAAGGAATACAAAGCGATGTGAAAAGGAATTTTGCTAAATAAATGCCTAGTTTTTAAAATAGAGCAAAAATACTCCATAGGAAAGGCCAACTGAAATCATGCCGCACACGAAAAGTTTTTGTGGCATATTTTTGAAACTAGCAAGATTCCGTCAGAAATATTATGCAGTTATATTTCTGTCATTATTCCGCGTCCAACGAGTGCTCAATCGTCAAAATCGGTGACAAAAAATTATCGAAATTTCACGAAAGGAGCATGGACTGCCTTTGCACTTTTGTTCTTCATAAAATACATTGTCACCGATCTTGCCGATTGAGAGCTTATTTTAACGAGGAAAGGAATACAAAGCGATGTGAAAAGGAATTTTGCTAAATAAATGCCTAGTTTTTAAAATAGAGCAAAAAAACTGCATAGGAAAGTCCACCTGAAATCAGGCCGCACACGAAAAGTTTTTGTGGAATATTTTTGAAACTAGAAAGATTCGGTCAAACATATTTTGCAGTTATACTTCTCTCATTATTCCTCGTCCAACGAGTGCTCATTCGTCAAAATCGGTGACAAAACAGTTTAATCGAAATTTCACAAAAGAAGCATGGACTGCCTTTGCACTTTTTTCATTCATAAAATACATTGTCACCGATCTTGCCGATTGAGAGCTCATTTTAACGAGGAAAGGAATACAAATCGGTGTGAAGAGGAATTTTGCTAAATAAATGTCTAGTTTTTAAAATAAAGCAAAAAAACTGCATAGGAAAGGCCACCTGAAATGAGGCCAGACACGACAAGTTTTTGTGGCATATTTTTGAAACTAGCAAGATTCGGTCAAAAATGTTTTGCATTTATATTTCTCTCATTATTCCGCGTCCAACGAGTGCTCACTCGTCAAAATCGGTGACAAAAATTTTAATCGAAATTTCACAAAAGGAGCATGGACTGCCTTTGCACTTTTCTTATTCATAAAATACATTGTCACCGATCTTGCCGATTGAGAGCTTATTTTAACGAGGAAAGGAATACAAAGCGACGTGAAACGGAATTTTGCTAAATAAATGCCTAGGTTTTAAAATAGAGCAAAAAAACTGCATAGGAAAGTCCACCTGAAATTGGGCCGCACACGAAAAGTTTTTGTGGAATATTTTTGAAACTAGAAAGATTCGGTCAAACATAAAACAATTTAATCGAAATATCACAAAAGAAGCATGGACTGCCTTTGCACTTTTTTCATTCATAAAATACATTGTCACCGAACTTGCCGATTGAGAGCTTATTTTAACGAGGAAAGGAATACAAAGCGATGTGAAAGGGAATTTTGCTAAATAAATGCCTAGTTTTTAAAATAGAGCAAAAACACTGCATAGGAAAGGCCACATGAAATCAGGCCGCACAAGAAAAGTTTTTGTGGAATATTTTTGAAACTAGAAAGATTCGGTCAGAAATATTTTGCAGGTATACTTCTCTCATTATTCCTCGTACAACGAGTGCTCATTCTTCAAAATCGGTGACAAAACATTTTAATCGAAATTTCACAAAAGAAGCATTTACTGCCTCTTCACTTTTTTCATTCATAAAATACATTGTCACCGAACTTGCCGATTGAGAGCTTATTTTAAAGAGGAAAGGAATACAAATCGGTGTGAAGAGGAATTTTGCTAAATAAATGTCTAGTTTTTAAAATAAAGCAAAAAAACTGCATAGGAAAGGCCACCTGAAATCAGGCCAGACACGACAAGTTTTTGTGGCATATTTTTGAAACTAGCAAGATTCGGTCAAAATTTTTTGCATTTATATTTCTCTCATTATTCCGCGTCCAACGAGTGGTCACTCGTCAAAATCGGTGACAAAAAATTTTAATCGAAATTTCACAAAAGGAGCATGGACTGCCTTTGCACTTTTCTTATTCATAAAATACGTTGTCACCGATCTTGCCGATTGAGAGTTTATTTTAACGAGGAAAGGAATACAAAGCGGTATGAAAAGGAATTTTGCTAAATAAATGCCTAGTTTTTAAAATAGAGCAAAAAAGCTGCATAGAAGAGGCCACCTGAAATCAGGCCGGACACGAAAAGTTTTTGTGGCATATTTTTGAAACTAGCAAGATTCGGTCAAAAATATTTTGCATTTATATTTCTCTCATTTTGCCGCGTCCAACGAGTGCTGACTCGCCAAAATCGGCGACAAAAAATTTTAATCTAAATTTCACAAAAGGAGCATGGACTGCCTTTTCACTTTTTTCATTCATAAAATACATTGTCACCGATCTTGCCGATTGAGGGCTTATTTTAACGAGGAGAGGAATACAAAGCGATTTGAAAAGGAGTTTTGCTAAATAAATGCCCGTTTTTAAAATAGAGCAAAAAAGCTGCATAGGAGAGGCCACCTGAAATCAGGCCGCACACGAAAAGTTTTTGTGGAATATTTTTGAAACTAGAAAGATTTGGTCAAAAATATTTTGTAGTTACATTTCTCTCATTATTCCTCCTCCAACGAGTGCTCATTCTTCAAAATCGGTGACAAAACATTTTAATCGCAATTTCACAAAAGGGGCATTACTACCTTTGCACTTTTTTCATTCAAAAACACATTGCCACCGATCTTGCCGATTGAGAGCTTATTTTAACGAGGAAATGAATACAAAGCGATGTGAAAAGGAATTTTGTTAAACAAATGCATAGTTTTTAAAATAGAGCAAAAAAGCTGCATAGGAAAGGTCACCTGAAATCAGGCCGCACACGAAAAGATTTCGTGGAATATTTTTGAAACTAGAAATATTCGGTCAAAAATATTTTGCAGTTATACTTCTCTCATTATTCCTCCTCCAACGAGTGCTCATTCTTCAAAATCGGTGACAAAAAAATTTAATCGAAATTACACAAAAATGGCATGGACTGCCTTTGCCCTTTTTTCATTCAAAAACACATTGCCACCGATCTTGCCAATTGAGAGCTTATTTTAACGAGCGATGTGAAAAGGAATTTTGTTAAACAAATGCCTAGTTTTTAAAATAGACCAAAAACACTGCATAGGAAAGGTCACCTGAAATCAGGCCGTTACGAAAAGTTTTTGTGGCATATTTTTGAAACTAGCAAGACTCGGTCAAAAATACTTTGCATTTATATTTCTCTCATTATTCCGCGTCCAACGAGTGCTCCCTCGCCAAAATCGGTGAAAAAAATTTTAATCGAAATTTCACAAAAGGAGCATGGACTGCCTTTGCACTTTTTTCATTCATAAAATACATTGCCACCGAACTTGCCGGTTGAGAGCTTATTTTAACGAGGAAAGGAACACAAGTCGACTTGAAGAGGAATTTTGCTAAATAACTGTCTAGTTTTTAAAATAAAGCAAAAAAACTGCATAGGAAAGGCCACCTGAAATCAGGCCGCACTCGAAAAGTTTTTGTGGCATATTTTGGAAACAAGCAAGATTCGGTCAAAAATATTTTGCATTTATATTTCTCTCATTATTCCGCGTCCAACGAGTGCTCTCTAGTCAAAATCGGTGACAAAAATTTTAATCGAAATTTCACAAGAGGAGCATGGACTGCCTTTGCACTTTTTTCATTCATAAAATACATTGCCACCGAACTTGCCGATTGAGAGCTTATTTTAACGAGGAAAGGAACACAAGTCGACTTGAAGAGGAGTTTTGCTAAATAACTGTCTAGTTTTTAAAATAAAGCAAAAAAACTGCATAGGAAAGGCCACCTGAAATCAGGCCGCACTCGAAAAGTTTTTGTGGCATATTTTTGAAACTAGCAAGACTCGGTCAAAAATACTTTGCATTTATATTTCTCTCATTATTCCGCGTCAAACGAGTGCTCCCTCGCCAAAATCGGTGAAAAAAATTTTAATCGAAATTTCACAAAAGGAGCATGGACTGCCTTTGCACTTTTTTCATTCATAAAATACATTGCCACCGAACTTGCCGATTGAGAGCTTATTTTAACGAGGAAAGGAACACAAGTCGACTTGAAGAGGAATTTTGCTAAATAACTGTCTAGTTTTTAAAATAAAGCAAAAAAACTGCATAGGAAAGGTCACCTGAAATCAGGCCGTTACGAAAAGTTTTTGTGGCATATTTTTGAAACTAGCAAGACTCGGTCAAAAATACTTTGCATTTATATTTCTCTCATTATTCCGCGTCCAACGAGTGCTCCCTCGCCAAAATCGGTGAAAAAAATTTTAATCGAAATTTCACAAAAGGAGCATGGACTGCCTTTGCACTTTTTTCATTCATAAAATACATTGCCACCGAACTTGCCGATTGAGAGCTTATTTTAACGAGGAAAGGAACACAAGTCGACTTGAAGAGGAATTTTGCTAAATAACTGTCTAGTTTTTAAAATAAAGCAAAAAAACTGCATAGGAAAGGCCACCTGAAATCAGGCCGCACTAGAAAAGTTTTTGTGGCATATTTTTGAAACAAGCAAGATTCGGTCAAAAATATTCTTCATTTATATTTGTCTCATTATTCCGCGTGCAACGAGTGCTCACTCGCCAAAATCGGTGAAAAAAATTTTAATCGAAATTTCACAAAAGGAGCATGACTGCCTTTGCACTTTTTTCATTCATAAAATACATTGTCACTGATCTTGCCAAGTGAGAGCTTATATTAACGAGGAAAGGAATACCAAGCAATTTGAAAAGGAATTTTGCTAAATAAATGCCTAGTTTTTAAAATAGACCAAAAACACTGCATAGGAAAGGCCACCTAAAATCAGGCCGTTACGAAAAGTTTTTGTGGCATATTTTTGAAACTAGCAAGACTCGGTCAAAAATATTTTGCATTTAAATTTCTCTCATTATTCCGCGTCCAACGAGTGCTCACTCGTCAAAATCGGTGACAAAAAGTGTTAATCGAAATTTTACAAAAGGAGCATGGACTGCCTTTGCACTTTTTTCGTTCATAAAATACGTTGTCACCGATCTTGCCGATTGAGAGCTTATTTTGACTATCAGAACCAGCTTAACACAAGCTCGCTGCATGGACACGTTTAATAAATAAACGGTCAACAATACATGCGTTTCATCATTTAGTCGGTGTTAGTACTAGTATGTTACACTAAACATAAACCAAACACCAGATGAAATTACATGCAGAAAACATTAAACAAAATAGATTAAATATTATATAGACGTTTTTTTAAAACATGCTTTGAAACGTCGAGAACAAAATGCTCAGCCATATTATTAACAGTAATACACATGCGATTAACAGGTTCATACATGCTAAAGTTAGACCTTGAGGAGTTAACATGCAACAAAGGTAGCCTTCTTAAATTGTGCCTACTATCACGGAAAGAGATTTTGTTAAGTAAAAATGGAGATCCAATATTCTCGTTTAAGAGTTGATGCACAAACGTTATATCGGCAACCATACGACGTTTCTCAAGCGAGCGCATATTTAAAAGCTTCAAGCGATCTTCATAGGGTGGAAGAATTAATGAATTATTCCAGGGTAGGTGCCTGAGAGCAAATCGTAAGAAGTTCCGCTGAACAGACTCGATACGATCGATGTGTATACCGTAAAATGGAGACCAGACCTGGCTAGCGTATTCAAGAAGTGGTCTTACAAAGCAAGTGTACAAACGCAATGTTATGGTAGGATTTGAAAACTCTCGGGACCAACGTTTTATAAAACCCAGCATAGAACTACTCTTTGATACCATATAGTTTATATGGGAGATAAAATTCAATCTGTGGTCACATTTGACACCCAAGTCACAGACAGAGCTAACACGGCGAATCGAGGAATGCGAGAACTCGTAATCATAAGTGATTGGTTTCTGATTTCTGTGGAAAGTCATAACCTCACATTTGTCTATATTTAGTACCAAATTATTACTTTTGCACCAGTCGTAAAATTTGTGAAGGTCAGCCTGTACCTGCTCACAATCGCTAACAGATTTAATCTGAGCGAAAAGCTTAATGTCGTCAGCATATATCAAGACTTTACAGTGCCTCACAACAGAGACAATGTCGTCAATAGATAGAACAAAGAACAACGGGCCCAAGTGACTACCTTGAGGCACGCCAGACGAAGCCTTCAAGACTCTAGAGATGGAATGGCGGAATAAGATTTGATATGTTCTGTTATCTAAATAAGACTCCGTCCATTTTAGAAATGTTGGGGGAAACCCATACTTTTCCATTTTAAAGAGTATCACGGAGTGAGATAACTTGTCGAACGCCTTACTAAAGTCTGTATAAATACAATCTGTCTGGTAGCCTTTTGCAAACCCGCAAATGGTATCCGAGACAAATTCCAACAAATTAGTTGTTGTAGACCTGCCTGAAATAAACCCATGTTGGTTTGAAGAGAGCAAATTCTTACAGGAAGATGATAGTTGAGAGTAAATAATAGATTCGAATAATTTGGGCATGCAAGATAATTTTGCAATAGGTCTATAGTTAGAAATCTCATTTTTACTACCTTTTTTGTGGATAGGTATGATAAAGGAGTTTTTCCATAGCTGCGGGAAGCAACCACTATAGAGCGATTTTTGGAAGATAATTCTCAGCGGAGCTACCAGGGCGAGGCAGCATGACTTAAAAAAGGCTGGAGGGATCCCATCGGGACCAGTTGTGAAGTCATTTGGAAGCCCATTAATATGAATGAGTATATCCTCTTCTGAAATTGAAGGGATAGTGAATGAAACGTTATGGGAATCGTTCATATGACTGAAGTCGCTATTTTGAGGATAAAAATTTGACGAGGCAAAGGCATTGTCAAAAAATGAAGCAAACATATCGCAAATTACAGACGAATCATCACTAGCAGAATCCTTGTACCTCATGGTATTGGGGTAGTTGTCAGTTTTTTTCTTCATATTAATAAATTTAAAAAAGATGCGTGGGTCACTAAATAATTTCGTACGCATCATTTGAACATACTCATCATAAAGTGTAGAAGAAAGTTCTCTGAACTCATTATATGATGTGAGGAAGTTGTTGTGAGTTATAGTGTCCTTGTCCCTCATATAACTTTTCCACAGTTTATTCTTCCTATTTTTAAGACGTTTCAGTTCTTTATTGAACCATGGCGGTGATGTTTTATTCAACCGCTGACGCTCGCGGGGAATACAAGAAGAAAATAAATCGAAAAGAATTGCGTAAAACTTAGAAACATCTTCATCAACACTATTGCAAGACAGCAGTGTGCTGAAATCAATAGAGGCAAGTCTACTGGAAAGTTCTGAAAAGTCAGCCTTTCTAAAATTGAAAAGGTATTCCGCTTCGTCACAATATGTGAGGTTTTCGGTTACATAGGAATGTGTAATTAGAAGAGGGGGGTGATATTTGTCAAGAGTAGACATTATAACTGGGCTAGGTTCAACTAATAAGTTACCCGCGTCAGTAGAAAATACCAGGTCTAACTGTCTACCCATGTCATTCTTAACATTACTGATTTGGCTGAGACCAAGAGATGAAATAGTGTCAAGGAAAAGTGATTCCCTTGTTGTCAAGTTATTAAGTGGAACATAGTCATCGTCATCATCATTAAGTACCCATTGTATATTGGGTAGGTTAAAATCACCAATAAGTAGTAATTCGTCAAGAGGTTCCATCTTACCATGGATAAAATTAGATGTTAAAATGAGTAGGTCATAAATATTCTGACCTTTGTCGTCGACGATATTTATGGAGTCTGGTGGAATATAGCCACAAAGTATGTATAAGTCATATTTTAATAGAGACACCTTAAGAACTATAAGTTCAATGTCGAGAGTGTTGGAGAAACTGGGGAGCTCAACTAGGCTGCAATTTAAGTGGTTTTTGCAGGCGAGGAGTACGCCACCGCCACGAGCTTCAGAATCAGTGTACCGATCTCTTCTAAAAATTTGATAAGAATTGTCAAAGATTTCAGCATCGCGAAAACCATGATGCAGCCAAGTTTCAGTGAAAGCAACTATATCAAAACAATTTGCAACAGAGGATTTAAAGACTTCTGCAGTTTTTGTCCGAATCCCCCTTACGTTTTGATAATAAAGGGAGAGCGACTTGAGTTTTTTGAGATATCGCTGCTTTTTTTAGCTGTACTTCTATTTTGGTGCCCAGAAGGTACGAACAATTTAGTAAAAGCGCCAGAGGGCCAAAAAGTGGGATCCAATAACTTATCCTGCTCATCCGCGGACACAGTTAGAACAAAAGATGCAACAGGTTTAGAGGATTTACTAATTTTTCGACAAGAAATACCATCTGTTGCAATATTCTTGGACTTCAAATACTTCAATATGTCCTCGCACATCGTTTCAGGAGAGAAACGGGTGACAAAAACAGTCGAAGGTTTAGGTACCGTTCTCAAAGAGGCACCACCACCATTTCCTAGAGAGGACACAGATGAAGTATCATTCGATACTGTGGAACGCTCCCTCACTTCAGCTACAGAAGCAGATGTAACGAGAGCCAGAACACCGCTTGCTGTAGATTGAACAGTGTCCTGATTTGAAAGAATCGCCTCATTGGGGCTATGTTGGCGTCTTCGGTGCTTCCTCTGCTTTTTGGCTGGTTTACTACGATGTGTATTAGGTACCGGACGGTTAGAGTCTACTCCTTGCTGCACGAGAGGTGATGGTTGAGAGTCAGACAATTCCTTATCCACTGGAGATAATTTCTTGACATCAGTCGCCAAGGAGCTGATAAGTCTCGAGTTTTCGGAAACAGCAGATACCCAAGACCCAATATCGCCTTCAACACGCCTTAAACTACGCCGAACGTCGTCGATTACTGGGATAAGTAACGTGCTGTTGGAATTTTGAGACGCAGATGGTGAGTCATTGGCAAATACTGCATTAACATCAACCAGTGAGTCAGACAAATTTTGAACCTTTAAAGATAGGTTATGAGACTTTTCAAGGAGTGTGTCTGAATTCATGCTCAATACATCCACAAGTTTCAACAGCTTATCAATTTTACCATTTAAAACATTAATGTCATCGGAAAATACTTCAAGACCAGTCCAGTTCATAGATAAGCTATTAAATTTATCCGCAATGAGAGACTGAACGGTAGAGAAAGAGTCAAGACGTTCGGTAAAGCTTTTTAAAAACCTTAATGTGTGGCAGGGCTTTATATCCGAGCATTCGCTGCAGGTTGTAAGTCCAGGAGTAGGAGCTCTAGAGCTCCGTTTTAAGCAAGAAGCGTGGAAAGATTTACCACATATACCGTCACAAGCCACCACCTCCTCTGATTTCTCTAAAGAGCAGACTTTACAAGTTGCCATTCTCAGTGACGGCAATTGAGAAAAAAAAAAAAAAAAAAAAAAATTGGAGATGTACAGAAAAAATAAATAAAAAAAATAAAGAAAAATTTTGAGTCGCAATGTACTTGCCCGTTGAATGGTTTAAGCCCGCGGAGAGAATATCGAAAATGCACAATTATCTCCGCAAAGCGAGAATAGTCACAAATAGAGGGCGGAAATACAATAGAAAACAATAACAAATGAAAAATGAATATAGGTAAAAAATAAATTATCTTTAAAAACAAATACCAGCGATTAAGAAGAAGTTCCCATTCTCAATTCACAAAAGAGAAAAAACAATAAACAATAAAGATGAGCACGAGCGACGAGCCTCAACCGGCATACAAAAAGGGCAGAACAGCTGCAGTCACTAATCTGCATTAAAACCAAGCCGAGTACAAGACAAGCAGATGATAACAAACAACACTATGGCACGTAATGGCTAAATTACGATATCACTCACGAACATCAAATATTTAACGATAAAACCACTAAATTAACAAAAAAACAAGCATGAAAACAGAAACTTGTAATGACAGATGGGAACTTCTTCTTCTTCTTGGAGGAAAGGAATTGTTCAGCGAACCTGAAAGAAAAAGAAGCAAATTAATTCCAGAAATTATTATAAATACATATAAAAAATTACCTCCACTTGGAGTTTTCACAACATATATTAATAATTAAAATAGCTAGTGTTTTTCTAAAAAAAACATTCTTACTATATAACATAAACACAGTCAAGAACAGGACTGTAGGTATGTATGCCGTACAACAACAATTCCATGGAGTTGAGGAATTGTGTAAAAAACATATGTAATTTCATGTTTTATGTAGTCAAGCCACCATAAAACATTCAATTACACTTTTAACTACATAATTATTATGATTATGATAAGTATTTGTGGACAAACAAGGTGAAAAATGCCACGAAAGCACTCACCTGACATTTGCCACAAATTTACAAAAATCGTAAACTACAAGCTAAATAAATACAATAAATGCATAATACGCTTACCTGAGGTAAAGTTATCCCTGATGATGATGCTGTTACCTGAAAAACACTAAAAAACACCTTAAAAAATACATAACAAAACTTTGTTTAGCACCCGCGCGCGATTGTGCCAAACAGCTCAAACTTTATGTCACCGCGACGTTTGACATATCAAGACCGGGTAAAATCGAACCGCGATCTCGATGGCGACGTTCGTTGCGCGATATTTTTCACGGAAAACGCGATATTCGCGATTTTTTATAAATGTATTTCCCACAATGAGTGCAAAAGAGACTCACAGTGGGAAAGGGACAAAAAAATACTACAAATGTCAGAAAAATCTATTACGTTGAGAGGGAAACGTACCGAAGTGAAATTTTATAGCAAATTTCTCAGCAATCATAAAAATTCATTAAAATCATCGAATTTATAATTAATCTCTACGAGAAAAATGTCAAATTGTAGAGTAGGAAATTTGCTATCTATTGACATTAAGTTTGAGGTCATTAGTCATGATTTTAAGTGAAAATTTTCAATATTTCACTTTATGGACAACGAAAATGGAACGAATTTTTCTATAAAAAGGAGGCCTTTCGTTCTCTCTTCTTCTATTTTTCAACAGTTGTCAAAGGGTTCACAGTGCTTTTAGTTACAGTGTATCCGACTTGCAAAGTTTTTCGCCATCAGTGATATTTTTAGAGTTCTTTTTTTTGTGGGTTAAATAAAATTAGAGTTCATTTGATATAAAGTAAATTTTCGGTAATCATATAAAACATACAATTTTTTTCTTCGCTTGTAATAATTAATATTTTTTTCTAGTTCAATTTCATTTTTAGTTTCTTTTGATCAATTTTTTGTGCTTTTTTTGTTTTACAAATTTCAACGAATTCGTCGTAACACAAGTTGCGGGCAACTCAAGGTATTTTATTTCTAGATATGTACTTGGTAAAGGGTAATTATTGTCACAGTGTAAAACGCATGCATTTCATGTCATTTACACTACTAATAAGTGCACACAACCAAATTTATCTAGTGAGAGAAAATATTTTGAGATTGAACATAATTAATTTTTTATTGAAAATTGATAATTATTTGATTTTTTATCGGTTACGTGATAATTTACTCAAAGTGTGACTTTTTGCCCACACGGGTCAACGTCACACTGCTTGATAATTGGTTACTCATCGATACCTTTAATAAAACATTTCATTTTCAGCTAAAAAATATAAGAAAATTTTATAATAAGCGAAAGGGTCAAATTTAAATTGTAGCTAATAGAATTAGTAATAAGGAATTTGAGCAATTAATAATAAGGAATTTGAGCAATTAATAATAAGGAATTTGAGCAATTAATAATAAGGAATTTGAGCAAGTAACATATAGAATTTTTGTTTGAAATCGATTTTTTTTTTAACACAATTCAATACATATTTAAATTTAATAAGTGAATTGCAATAGGGTTAAGTTTCTAGCTTCATTTAGTTTGAAATCTAATTTTAATTTAGAAGTATTCATCCAGAAATAAACGTAGATAAATGAACAACCGAATGATATCTTTTCATTTACCGCTACACTAACGCCACCTAAATGTCATTTGTGCTACTTGAGTGTTCTCTTTCTTTTTCAGAGTTCAATTAGTAAACAGAAGACAATCGGCACTGTACAGTGTTACTTATTGGAAGTTACGCTGTAAATCAATATACACGCACCAACTAAAAATTGAGCGACATCATTCAGGAAATACTTGCTCTAGCGTAACTTATGGGAAGTTACGTTAGGGTGAAGTGAATAGTGTATAGCAAGCTTTGAGTATATCTTATTTTCAGGTGATAATTTCTGTTCCATAAGAGGAACAGAGATTTGGAGAGTGTTCAGAAAGTTAACACATTAGATAACTTTCTCTTGACCTAGTTCTACTGTCAATTGAGTGACAGTACTTTACAAGTAGCATGCATTACATTTAACATTTTGGTGGTTCCATCCAGGAATCATTCGACTCATTTCTCTGAGTTAGTTGTGTAGGAATCAGAATAGTCATTGCAATTCACATAAGTTATTGTAGTTAATTTAGAAATTAATTTAACATCTCAATTTCTACTTCGTTATTGCTCAAGTTTCTTAACTAATTCAAGATGACAGAACTAAAAAGTTTGTTAAATAAGGAACAAGCTTTAAGGAATCGCCTTATTAAAACCATAGCTAATGGACCAAAAACATTGACAGAGAAACACTCAAAGGGTTTATATGAAGCAAAACTCTCTGAGATCAGGCGAACATGGGCTGAGTATGAGCAGATTGATCAGCAAATCAACGAGCTGCTCATTGAAACACCACCCAAATCTACACCAAAATACGTCACTGATGATACGTATAGCAATTTGGAAAATACATATTGCATATACATAGGAGTATTATATGATTTAATTCATCCCATCACAGAGTTGACAGATTCCACACTTTTGTTGGCACAACAAACTCGTGTGGAACAACAACAACAAAACATTCTACCAAAAATTATGTTGCCAAAATATAATGGCAATTATGATGGTTGGCGCTCGTTTCATGATTTATACACAGCTGTAGTACACAATAATGCAACTTTGAAGGATGTGCAAAAATTGTATTATCTGAAAAGCTCTTTAATAGGTGATGCGGAAAAATTACTACGTCACACTCCCATCACAAATGAAGATTATCTACCCGCCTGGAATAGATTGAAGGCGAGGTACGAAAATAAAAAGATTCTTGTTAATCATCAGCTTAAGATATTAAGAAGTCAACCTAAAATAACATCTGAAACAGCTACTGATTTGAAATCTTTGGTCGACACTACAGAAGAGTGTTTACAACAATTAAAAAGTTTGCAAGTTGATATTTCTACTTGGGATGTACTGATTGTTTACTTGATAGTACAGAAGTTGCCTCTCGCCACATTAAAGTTGTGGGAAGAAAATCAATCAGATAGTAACAGTCTTGACCAAGTCAAACTAGGTACCAATCAGGGTACAGGAGATCGAGCTACAACTCATACCTATATGAACAGGGAGCGATCTTATGCGTTACTATCTACGGCCTTAGTAAAGGTTCAGAGTGAGTACGGAAGGCCACAAACATTACGGTGTCTAATCGATTCAGGCTCAGAATGCTCCTTTGTCACACAATCTGCATGTCACAAATTGCAGGCTATTTGCAGTCCAACATTAGTGACTGTAATAGGGTTAAACAAAAGTTTAACAGGTAATTCGAGCAAGATAACCAAGTTATCCCTGAAATCGTGTCGGGAAAATAAGACAACACTCTCAGAGAATTTTTTGGTAATCAACAGAATTACTGACGCACTACCAACAAAATTAATATCAAATGCAAGCCACAAGCATTTAGAACAACTAGACTTAGCAGATCCCACATACTGGAAACCGGGCAAGATAGACGCACTTCTAGGTGCCAAGGTATATGCTAAGATCGTCC